>BSBK01001222.1:675000-1387500 GCA_027943335.1 Chamaecyparis obtusa | reverse complement strand
AAAGGAGTGAATGAGATAATAACAAGTGTTGTCTCATTACATGATAATCAAGAGACAACTTATCACCCACCTAAGATGGAGTCACACTAAAGGTAGATTATTGTCCAAAGTGGATTAACATGATAAGTCCACCTAAAGTGGAAATTCTCCAACTACTCCTATGTGATTCCCTAAGTAAGCTTAATTAAAGTGTAATTAGGACCCAAGTGTGAATTAACCAAGGTAAAATACCCTAATTACACAATAAAAATTATAAAGAAATATGTGTCACATCTAGACATGTGTCCTCTACTTATATCTAAAATCTCATAAAAATATATTATGTTTTTTATTGTGGTTAGGGTGATTAGACATACACCTTCATTTTATATTTTTTAATTAAAGTGTAACTAGGACCCAAGTGTGAATTAACCAAGGTAAAATACCCTAATTACACAATAAAAATTATAAAAAAATATGTGTCACATCTAGACATGTGTCATCTACTTATATCTAAAATCTCATAAAAAATATTATGTTTTTAGTTGTGGTTAGGGTGATTAGACATACACCTTCATTTTATCTTTTTTTCTTGAAAATTTAGTACTACTGCATTGAAATATAAAATTTTCACCAAATAGATTTTTTTTCTTAAAAAAAAACTAGTTGCTTAGAAAATAAATTCAATTTTCTATAAATTTTGTTGTTACATATTTTTGAAATAATGTTTGTAACCTATTCAAATATTCACATCAAGTTTTTGATTGGATAAGCAAGAAAAGGGCACTGATCACTTACAAAAAGAGATATAGCATAAAGGAAAAAATAACCAAACATAGTAAAATTAGTGAGCCCCCCCCAACATTGAGACAAACAAGAACACCAAAAAGATTACCACTCCATAAAATCTTCCCAACTACAACAATTTAACCATATATTTAAAGATCTAACCACATTTAAAACTATACTAACTTAAGTATCTACAAAAACTCATAATATCATCATCTAAGTCTATGCTAATAGTAATAATAGTCTTAAAATAGATAAATACTTCATCTAGAAGTAGCTCGCAAGTCTCAAACCCAAACAAATAGAAACCATCATTTATAATTATAAAGACCTCAATCAAGCTCCGGTCTTTTTCCAACTCTCAAAGAATAGCTGTCTAGGTGTCCAACTTCCATGTATGCAAGGGCCCACATGTATCTCCAACACTACGAATCATCTTCTTGAGCTTTCTTTTGATCTTCAACTTTCTTTTCATAATTTTCATAATTGCTATGTTCATAATGCCATCAATAATCCTAGAATGAGAGAATTGAGAGCAAATTATCAATAGCAAGGCATTTTTGGCTCATCATTTTCTCTAGCTAGTCGAGTCTCTCAATAATCCCCACTTAGGGATCTTCTCGAGTAGTGTCATCTTCTTCCAAGGCCCATATATCCTCATTCCCTTTATCAATTTATAGAGAAAACATCACATCCTCATCGTTAGGGTTCTCATTAACCTTGTTTTCATCTAAAATATCTTGGTCCTCTCAAACATTAGGGGAAGCCATATATATTGTACCTCTTCTTCTTCCCCCTCATAACAACTATCCCTACTTTCATCTTTATTATTAGTATATTTTCTTCAGATTAGGTGTCATCTTTCTCATTTACAATATTTTTCCCTTTTGAAGAAGGGTCCACAATATTTTTCACTAGTCTTGTAGACCTTCTACTTCTTGACCTAGGGGGCCTTCTCCTCAATTTTTACATTTTAATCCATTTCATTAGTATTTTACTCATCTTCCTGAAGGGTAGTAGTAACCCCCTTAATAGAAGGAGATTCATTTGGTTTCTTTTTGGAGGGGCTAGGGAGGTCAAGAGGGGTTTTTAATTTTTCTAGGATAATAATGAATATTTTATTTAAAGGGTGAGAGGTTGGATTGGTAATTTCTTTTTCTTTTTCTTGTCATGACCAACATAATGGTTGGTCATAGCTTCTCCCATGGTAATCCACGAGCCTAGGAGTCTCAAGAGGAGATTTTTGAGGTAGAGATGTAGGTCACACTTGGTGTTATGAGTGTACTAGGTTCCCATGAGGTTCCATCTCTAAGGAATTCTTATATAGAGTAATTATAAGGCCTTGGTGGAGTGGAGGAGAAAATCCACCTTTATTGCTTTATTGTAGGGATGAGAACATAAATAAGGGAATATTAATTTTCTCCTAGTGTCTAACATTATTCAATAAAGGAAAATGATAACCATGCACAACCATGAATCTACATTCTAAAGTAAAATAGTGCATAATATGCAAGATGACAAGGGTATATGGGGGAGGAAGGTCTAAACTATTGTAGCTATTTTGAAACCTTTTCAACTATTCTTCATTCTCCAAAAAATTATTAATGAAGCTTTGATAATTGCCCAAAATTTTCTTAGCCACTCTCATCCCTGAATTCTCTAAACATATGACATCTTTTATAATTTATGTAGAGACTGTAAACTTTAGACTACCAATCTTCATCATACCACCAAAAAAGGAATTGGTAAATTTTGAGGAAAGGGTATCATTATATTTCCGCATCACCATATAAAAAGGGGCTAAACAAAATGGTTTTAAAGATCAAAATTTTTCCTTAGATCATTACAGTTCATTGGCTCTAAGCATTTCCAAGGCCTCCCATAACTAAAACCAATCTAATAAATCTCCAAATTCTCCTATTTCCACAATGAACACCTTTGCCAAAAATGATAGAAAGAAAGCTCAAAATAACAACCTTCTAGACTAAGAAGGATATATGCAGGAAGGAGATGGTTGTAGTATCATAATTTAAAGAAATAATTACTTTCATAGGGAAAGTAAATATCCCCATAGTGTGAAAATCTATCATATAATCAATACACATGCCAAATTTGTAATCACTGATCTTAATTTTATTTTTCACATGGAAATCCTTTATATAGAAATAATAATTAAAGGGAAAATGATGCCTCTTATAAGGATTTTCATAGTTTGTCATGATGAGGATAAAGACAGTTTTATATCCTCATTAATGCAAGTAAAATCCTAGCTTTGATAATGATTACACCTTTTTTTATCATTAATTATATCTTGAAACCACTTGGACAACTTAATTTCCCATATTCACCTCAACATCCACATTATTTTCCCCATCCACATTAACATACACATAATAAGGTCAATACTCCACCTCATCAAAATTCTTTTAATGATTATTTTTTGAAAAATCAAGAATATGTTGACCCAATTTCATTAGAAATAGTTTTATTTATGTTTAGTTGGGAAAATTCTTTTCTCCAATGGCTCCAAATTTGAATATTGAGCCCTTCATTAGCAATGAAATAGGAAACTCGATTCCCTTCATGGTATATATGCTCCTTTGAACTATGTGAAACCTTTGAGGATTATCAACAAGTTCTCTCATTAGGGATGTGAACTCCCATGGACCTATAGTTTCTTCTTTTAAGATATCAATTATCATCTTAGAATCCCCTTCAACTACCACCCCACTGAACCCCAACTCCTTAGCAATATTTATACCCCTCCAAGCAGTAGTGGCCTCAACAAAAATATATGATTTGATTCCTAGACTCACAAAAAAGCATTCTATAAGCCTTCCTTTATGCTCTCTAAGAATACTATCCACCTCAACCAAACTACTAAACTTGTGTTAATTGTTGTTAATCCATATGCCCATTATAATTGAAATCGACAAACTTAGGCTCACTAGTAGCAGTAACAATAGTAGTACTCACAAGATTACAATTAATAAATCCTTTCTTCTCACAAAATTGAGCCATTTGAGGATTCATTTTTAAAGGGAAAGTGAGGATGTGTTCAAGATCTTGGCATACAAAAAAATCATAAAAAACTTATAAGAAAAGTGATATAAAAAGAATGTAAGATACTTGATATAAAATTAAAATAACTAACAAGAAATGATATCTATTAAAAAAAATACTACCAGAAAAATAAGGGTAGGTGGTGTAGGATAAAAATAAGATCACACAATGAAAAATAAAACTCTAAAGGAAGAAGAGCAATAAGGCACACAAACAAAGTGGATATGCAAAAACCCTAATAATACCTGAAATATAAAATATATAATTAAAAAAATTAAATATGAAAACCATAATAAAAGGATGAACCCTAAGGATAAAACCTTGAGCTATGAAATAAAGTCAAGCTCATCATAAAATAAAAGGAAAAATACTACCTTATACTATGTTTATCTAAGGTAAATAATTAAATAATAATAGAATTGTAGGATTTAGGAGGTTGGAGTGGAACAAATTAATAAAATTTAATTATAAAATTTAAATAAATCAAATATAGTATAATGGGGTTTTTATGGCGAAATATATGAATGAAAATATTAGGAATTGACTTGCTAATGTATTAGAATTTTAAGGTTTGTTCAAATGAACACCTCAAAATTTATAAACTATTTAGTCTTTTCTATGTTTTGGATATGGTCCTACATATTTGATCTTCACATGTATAGTAATCTCCATACCTATAAAAATGAATTGGTGTGTGAAACTAAACTTAGAACCAAATAAGCAAGTTGGTTTAATTTTAGAACTAGAAATTGTTCACCTTGTTTCTTTGTACCCATGTTTGAAGTGGGTAATGTCTATAGGAATTATCGCTAAAGTTGTTAAGTGAGGATCACATTCTTAATCAAGCTCTTAGGTGAACTACATTAGTGATGATGACACAATATTTAAGAAAATAGATCAACATGCAAGGATGTTTATGATGACCTAGGGTCTAATAATACAATTATAGATGTATCGTGATTGATATCTAATAATGCTTTCTCATAATCCTTGATTATTATTTGAGAATCTCAAAATAAATGATAATGTCCTCAGATACAATATACCACATAAATCCACACACATGTCACGTGCTAGTTCAAATTCCAATGACTCGCAAAAAAAGTCGATACGGTTAATTTTTATTTTTAAAATATTGAGGTTTAGATGTATGATCAATAAATTAACTTAGGTTTATTCTACAATTGAGAATTTGATCTAGGGTGACAAATGAGAGATCTAAGAATCAAGTTTGGGTGTGGGGATGAATAGTGATGGGGACATGATAGAATAAGGATACGAGTTAAACTTTAATGCAAGAATATGCCACTTGTAGACTTGTTATCGTATAAAACCCTCTCTAATTAAAATGAGAACAAAACATAAGGGGAAAGGCGATGAGTACTCAATTTTGACCATTGAAACAATTTGTTTTGAGATAATTGAAAAATATTTAGGGATTATTAAAAAAATTTATTAGGCAACATTTAGGATACATCCATATCAACATTATTAGAGAATACATTGACATACATTATCTTAGACATCCTAATTATTTCCCTGTTGTCTCTTATCTTAGTCTATCATCACTAAACTAGTCTACCTATGCACTTGACTAAGGATCACACAACACGTGCATAGCAAGTTCACAAGACACCAACCCACTTCAACCACAAGTACACAAAAGTAAAGTGAGCAAATTTCAATTATTAAACTTTTAGCTAGCTCACTTTTGTATGTCCAAATTCAATTTTACATGTTAGTTCACTTTCATAGACATCAAAAATAATTCTACAAACATAGATTTAAATCTTAACAGAAACCAAACATATTACAAAAAAATTTAGAATGTTTAAATGACCAAATTCTAAAATTGAAACACATTACGAATAAATTCCTAACATCATCATTAATATAAACTACCATTGAAAAGTCAACTAAATATTATATATGATTTATGTATTTACATTTTACAACAAATTGCTTTATTATTGTTACTATTATTATTAATTAAGCCGATAGACGCTATGCCAAAAATCTGTCATCCACTTAGGCTACCTGCATGCTACTGCCGACTAAACAACATTTTCTAGAGCCGGATAAACCTCGCCCTCCTCGCCTGTGTGCTTGCTTGTTCTGACACTTTCATGTCCATTGCACAAGGCACCAAGTGTCTGGTCACATGGTTTGCATCTACTTGGACACTTATCCATCAAGGCACCAAATGTCAACATTCAGTGAGAAGCTTTGCCAGGGTTTAGGGCTATCAGGACTCCCATTGCATGAACTCCACCTCAATGCTCTAGAAAGCACCGCAGGGTTGCCCTCAAGAAAACCGCTTGAAAAAAAATGTATGTCACTTGTAGTGAGGTGATTTATTTCTCTTTGATTTTCTACATTTGGAGTTTTCATTACTGATTTGGAGATTTTTCTCATCATTTATGCTTCTTTTATCAATATCAACAAATATGCTCCCTTTTCCTCTGAGAGGTATATTAAATATCGAATAATGGATTTGATTAATTTGTTTCATTTTGTAGATGGTTTTAGAAGAGAGACAAAAAAAATGATAGGGTAGTTTATCTCCTTATAATTTATATTTGTTTTGTTGATTAGGTTTTGGAATGTTTGTTCATCATTTTTTGTTGTTTTCATTAACATAGGGGCAACACTATAGTTTGCTACATTCATCCTTGCTTTGTGAGAGGTAAATTGATTGTTGGGTTGGATTATTTTTGTAGTGTACCTGATTTGATGCTTCTCTATTTCTATTACTGGTATTAATTAGGGTTTCTTCTCTTGTTGTTTTCATTAACATAGGGGCAACGCTATAGTTTTCTACATTCATCCTTGCTTTGTGAGAGGTAAATTAACTATTGGGTTGGATTATTTTTGTAGTGTATCTGATTTGGCGCTTCTCTATTTCTATTACTAGTATTAATTAGGGTTTCTTCTTTTATTTCCAAACTATACAGAAAGTTTTGATAGACACAATGGTGTCCATATATTCTCAACAAGGGGGAAATAATGTGACTTCAAATTCCATCTCCAACCTATTAACCAAATGTCCTCTCTCTTTTCTTTAAAAATAAAGAAATCTCTAGTTAAACTATGATATCTAGAAAATAACAGTTGGCACTCCATTATCAATGGTTTTAACGTGGAACCTGTTAACAAAATTGTTCTTTTTCTAAAGTACAAGACACTAATCTAACTACCACAATCCTATAAGACTGAGGCATGGGAAAATAATGGAATAACATCGAATTTTCAAGAAAAAATGTACAATTATAAAAGTTGTAAGCTTTCAATTAAGTTTTATCTCCTTCCTTATTTTTATTGGACTATCTTTACATAGGTTTAATTTGAGAATTTCCTTTTATCTCTGCCAAAGCCCACACAAGAACAAACTTTGGCTAAACTTTGAAAAATTTAAAAGATATAACATTTAATGGGGCTGTAGAACTGTAAATATTCCATCCCACTCCCTTTAAGTCGACACATTTCTATTTGGGTGTGGAATCCGTTTATATCTCATTTCATACTCTCCTATACTATGTATAGAAAATACACTCTCAATGCCACCCGACTGTGAAATCATTATATCTAAATTTGTGTTTTTCTTGCATCTATCTGAAACATGATTTTTCCAAGTAGTTTTTAGCATTTATCTAAAACATACAACCTAAAATATGTGAAACATACTATGATCAATAAATGATAGAAGCAGAGTTGACTGATTGTATTTTTCTTAAATTGTCTTCATATTTTCATATTTAGTTATTTTGATAGTTGTAGCTGATCAATTTCAAGTAATTGTATTTTTGTTCATTAACCTTCAGATTTTCATCTCTAGTTATGGTTCTAGGGGCTTGGAAGAGCCAATGAATGCGAAACAATAGACAACTGAACTTGATCCTAAAGGCATGCTTTTTTTGGTGCATTTGATGAGGCACACAATACCCCTATTCCACTAAACTATCTAAAGAGGGTTAGTCTAGAACTCTTGGGAGAGAGAGAGGGGGGGGGGGAATAAAAATATTGTATAGAAAACAAAAAAACATGTAAAATTAGAGAATGAAAGGATATAATTATCAGGCAATTCAAATTAATACAAATATAACAATAATTTACAAAATTTTAAGCTCTAAATCATCAGGAAAGACATGGCGAGCCAAAGTATACAATCATAGGATTTGTCCATAGAACCTTAATGATAAAACAAATATGAAATATACAATAAATGAAGAAAAAAACACGAGATGTCATCCTGGACCGTATTACATAGGTGATAACAATTTATCACATCAGTGGTGAGGGTTTGCCCATTACAACGTGAAACAATATTTTTGTATCACTTTCATTCATTGGTTGTTAGAATCAACTCACAGTAGTGGGGCAATCCTTTTTTTGGTGTTGGTGAGGGAGGAAGGGGATACAAGGCACAAATCATCATTATGGAAATGTTTCAACTTTACATGTCAAACTTGCCACATTATTAATTACATATGGTTGGAACTACTTAAAGACAAGTGTCATTATTTTACTGCAACCCCTGAGAATGTGGAAATAATGCTAAAAGGTCTTTACAAGAAGAAATCCAAGGGGAGAATACCCATTTAGTTGAGGAGTCTATACACCTAGAAATACACATGGAAAATGCAAGAGTAAATGCTCCTTTTATTGACAAGTCTCCACATGAAGAAATCCATGTGGGAAATGCAATAGAAATTGGCCATGATGTTGATTGTTCTAGACTTCAACATATTCAATTTAGGGACTTGAGTTAGCCATTCAAAATTTGGTTAGTAACAATTGAGTTGAGAATTGAAGTCTTTATTGAGAACTTGATGAAGGGTGCGAAGATTCAATCCATGACATAATTGTTTAGAGATTCAATCCCCTTTTGGGCACGTTGGACCTAAATGGTACCCAATTATAAATTGAGAGGACTAAAGACTATTTTTTATAGGACAACGAAGTCTTTTTTATATGCATTATATTCATTAGCACAACATTTCAATCATGATATGACTAATTGATTGCAGATGGAGGGGCTAATATTCTGGATCATAAAGACTGCATTTTTTTGTTTCTTGAAGTGGTTGGTTTGTTGTCTGTCCCTTCATGTTTTTGTTTATTGTCTCCATATTAGGCCCTTAAACATTAAATTATTCTGCAAGTCTTCATTATATGAATATTGTGGCTTGGATATGGTTGAAGCATTCATATGCCCTATTTTTCAAGTCACAGACAAAAGCCCATAAGTTCCCTTTTAATGTTTAGACTAACTTTATTGTATTGAGAGTATTTACGTTGAGCTTATGGTTCAAGTATTTATTCATATTCTATGCTTTCAATACTTGAAAATGAACATCTATTCTTCTTTTAGGTAGTTTATATTATGTTATGAAATTTTAATTATTGTCTTTTCTTTCTGCCATATATGATATTGAGAGTCATATCCACATGTGATAAGAAAGAGTTAAATACTAATTAGATTTGAAGATAAACAACACTCTTTATAGTATATTAGAATTACGGTCAAAATGTGCCACATAATGTCCATTAGACCATTAAATCAGCAAACTTTGTTTTACCACTTAATTTGTTTTCGAATGTAAATCTTTTATTATTATAATATCATGGAACCAAGTGCATTAGCATATTAACGAAGTTCATAAAGAATGTGTTCTTTTTTCTTTTTGAAATGTTTCATTTGTAGGAGAGATCAAGAGGTGCTAATAGTTGTGTGTTACTTCAACATTGAATTACAATGCGAGTCTATATTATATGTAAACTCATTTGTAATCTCCTGGCAAAATATCAGACATTTCTAAGCCTTTGGTTCCTCTTTGTAGTCTGGTTGCAGAATGTTGACCCCTCGCTTGCATAGCTAATTATTGATTTCATTTTTCTTGCTTCGGGTTCTTGTGCTTGAATTGAAATTTAAACGACTTAATACTAATATACCACTGCAAACATTGTGAATTAGCCTAAATTTCAATGAAATTCATTTGATTTTGCAAATGGTGCCATATTAGCTTTATTGGGCTTCTTGTGCTTTGGAGTTGACGCAATTACAGAGAACTTTGTATTTGTGACCTGATTCAATAAATTGTAGATCAAAACAATGCTTTGGGAGAATTCATTTTAAGCTGTGATTTGCACAAATACAACCTTCACATGCCTGAGGGCCGTGATTGAGTAGTACGCAGACAGCTTGAATGTTGTTCGTCACGCTGATAGCCTAAGACCCTGCGGTACACAGTGATAGCAGATGCAAATGTCTATCAATATAAATTATATAATATTTATATAATTTCTATTTTTTCATCATAATTTAAGATATAATGATGTGAGTGTGAAATTATCATTTACCTGTTAATATATGTACATATTTAAAATATTTGCAATCTTCCTCTTTTTTATCATGGACTGTTGAGTGTAATAGGAAATATTGATCAAATTATATTGTCTATTAATTAGATATCATATTCTTCTATATTGATTAAAATGAGAAGACAACAATGAAAATCATCATCAACACCACCCAAACAAATTTATACTTGAAGAGATACAACTCCAAAATCGTTTTTCTAACCACTAATCATTTGAGATTCTGTGTGGTACCTTGCATTATATGCCTATGACAATTTTATAGATTATGAGAAAAGTGCAATGGTGTCGTGGTGTTGTAGAATCTGGTTCCTATCTTGACTGTTCATATCAACATTCATTTGTTGATGATGCAATGTGTGGTACAAGGTAGGTGTATCGTACTATGTGAAGATGACACAAGGTAAGCTATATTAACCCACACTTATCGCCTCTTTCCTATATTAATTGCATCACCACCATTATGAATTCTAAAATAACTATCGAACAATAATATTAGTAAATAATTATAAACTAGAGAAACATTGAAGGTGGGTAGTGTAGGATATTAAAAATAAGGTTGTGCACAATGAAAAGAAAATCCCTAAAAGAGGTATAACAACAAAATACACAAGCAAAGGGGATATGTGCAAATTTTGATGATACTTAAAATATAAAATATGCAACTGAAATAATCAAATTTAAAAACCATAATAGATGAAGGATAAAATCCTAAGCCATATAAGAAAGTCACATGTTCATTATAGAACATAAGGGAAAATGCTACGTTACACTACATTTAGCCATGATAAATAATTAAATAATAATAAAAGCTTAGAATTTAAGAGGTTGGGATTGGAATATAACATATGCAAATTTAATAATGAAATTTAAATAAATCAAATATAGTATTGTGGATTTTTTATGGTGAATTATTTTATTTAAGATATAAGGAATACATTAGCTATTGTGTTAGAATTTTAGGGCTTGGTCAAATGAGCACCTCAAAATTTATAAAATATTTAATCTTTGTTATGTTTTAGATTTGGTCCTATATAATTGATCTTCATGTGTGGTAATGATCTCCGTACTTATGGAAGTCAATTCATGTATGAAACTAAACATGGAGCCAAGAAAGAAATCTTGTTGAAATTTGATAAGTAGTAATTGTTCACCTTGCCTTGTTGTACCCATGTTTGAAGTAGGTGATGGGATCACTCTAGGAGTCTAGTTACTTGGTTAGGATCACTAAGATTCCTAACCCTCCAATCCCCCAATAGATTGATCAGGGGCCTCATAAGGCTTCACCTTGTACTCATAAGGACTCTCTCAAGGTCCTCCACTCCCACAATTCACACCTCAACTCCTAGGTGATCCATCATTGATTAAAGGTTCTAATCTCTTCGTAACCTATAGTCATGCCAAATGCTCCTTACCTCCTTAGAAAGTTGATGATTCTTGCAGGGGTGTGGAGGTAGTCTAATTGTGAGTTTCTTTCACTTCTTGACCCATTTGATCAAGGTCAAGCTACTTTGCTTTCTTACTGCTCTCCTCAAAATCATTATTTTAGCCTTGTAGCCCTAGAGCCCCTAATTAGACCTCCTAGTCTAAGTTTTTAGGACTTTCTTCAAAAAATTCCCAAAGGTCCCTCCAAACTGGTTTCTGATTCTTGGTACCGATGGCATATTCTCAAGGATTTTGTCGATCTTGGGGTCTCAAGCATCCGTACAATGCCCTAACACAAAATGGAGGGTTTTACAAGGGTTTCGATGGCTTCTAGGTGCCCACTGCTCAAGGTAAGTTTAGGCTTGTGAAATGGATTGATCAAGCCCTAAGATATCCAACAAGGTACTATATGATCCTCTTCTTGGTCTTCAAAGTCTTGGAGTGTAGCTTTCAAGTCACCCTTGCAAGTAAAAACAAGTTTTCACCTCCTTGTCCCTAGTCAGGCAATGATCGTGCTCACGTGCTCACCTAGGGAAAGGTCTTAAAATTGGCCATACTTCTTGCCAAACCTCCAAAAAAGCTAATTATAGTGTACATAGGCTCCTCTACCATGCCCCAACTGGCTATGATGAACACATGGTAGGGTTTCGTGGGGGAGCCATGTTTCTACGCTAGACTATATAGGCCAGTGAACTGGCAAAGATAAAAGATTTAAACTAAGACTATCAAAACACCTACAAAATATAGAAAATGATATAGAATGGAAAAGAAACACAAAATTTGGTTTGTATCCTTCTTTTCCAAGAAAAAATAATTACAATAGATGCTACTGTTGCATCAAAGTCTCAGACTGTGTCCACAAAACAAGGAATAGTGCTCAAATCTCTTAAACTAGAAATTACTAAATGAAGCTAACCTCAAGATTTGGGCCCATTAGGGATTATATAGCCTCTAGCTTTGAATTATTTGGTGTTTAGGACCCATAATGACCTAAAAGCTTGGTCAGTCCTTTTAGGACAAAAGTTGTAATGTTGTCATGACAACTTTTTAGCAAGTTTTGCTAAATTGCTCTTTTCTTCACTCAACCCTCACAAAGACTCAAACAAAGATAAAACAATCTATTTCAAGCTATTTTGGGCCATTTTAGACCAAAACCAAACATTTCACTCATGTTTCCACACTTGTGCCCCTTTTAGCAACTTTAAGACCAAGCTAGGTCCTAAGGGCATCTTGGCCTATTGACTTAGTTTAACTACCCAAACCCTAGGTTAACTCAAACATCTACTCTTCTAACACACCTAGGTCCTCTTGGAACCCTTTATTACCCTCTGGTATGGCTAGGACTAGTACAAGCCAAAAATGGAAGAAGGACTCTCTAGCCTAGGTCCTAGGTGCTCCTGCACCATTCTCCCCTAAAAAAAAGAAATCAAGTCCCATTGCTGGGGACTGAGTCAAGATCAATGCCCAACTTCTTCAATTATATCTATGAGACCCATGGAGCCTCAAAATCTTCTTTACCTTTCCATTTGACAAGGTATTCCAAGTAAGTTTTGTGTCTAGTCTTCTTGATGACCCGAGAGAAAGAAATGAAGTTTTACCTTATTGTCCAAGAGAAGCAAGTGGTAGAATAAATGGCCTCTATATTTCCTATGTGAGCTTTTTAACTCTCTGAACCCTAAAAAGTCATTGAAAAGGAAGATAATAAGGAGCAAAACAATTTATTAGAGCATCGAGATTTAGCAAATGAAACCCACATTAGGCAAATCCAGACTGGTTTGCACCTCACGATAAATGGAGACCCAACTTGGGTTAGAAGGGGTTAGAAGGACTTACCAGGAGACCCAGCTTGGCACCACAAACTTTTACTATTGCTCTGTAGAGTAGCGAACGGTGAGAACAAAAATGATAGCGAAGGGTTAGAACAAAAATGAAACGAAAATGACAGAAAATGAAATCAATTTTGGATGTCAAAAATTATAAACAGCAAGCGAACCCAACGGCACATAAAATGGGCATTTGAAAAGTGGAATTAGAGCCTAGATTTCTAATTCCCCTTTTCAAATGGAAGATGAAATGCCCATTTTGTGGGCAAAATTGGAATTTCAAAATTCCAATTCCTACTCATTTGGATGGACACAAACATGGAATTCACTAATCCAAAAATCTAATTCCGGAATTGGAAAGACCATCAAAATCTAAAACATGAAAAGAATAGAAGAGAACCTACTGAAAGGAGAAGGCCTTGAGATGGAGGACAAGTGCAGGAAATATGATCGAGAACTGACACCTAATTTAGAATAAATTATAAAGAAAAAAAACCTCTCTTTATAAAGTAAAATTACAAAGGCAGAGAAAGTAAGTAGTTCTCGAAGAAGAATTAGATTATGAAGCTTGGAAATAAGTCCAAAATAAAGAGAAGCAACAAATAGAAGACTTCTAGAAAGGTTGTCAAAACCTAATAATGGGGAAAGTGCTTGTTTTAAAAGAGACGTGGTCATGATTTCAAAATATGGTGATGTGCCCCAATTTTCAAAAGTTATAGAGTGTTAAATGCTAACAAGACTAGTTTTAATGGTGTATCTTGTATGTCATTAAAAGAATTAATTTTATGTCATTTGAGCACACTTTGAAGACTTTTTTGGGTATTTTCAAGTGTGAAGAAGACATTTAAGCTTTGACATCATTTCTATAATGAAAAACATCATAATTCAATGAGTTGAATGCCTCTTCTTTGCCATATTTCTTGTGAATTGAGAGCTGAACCACATTCCACCTAGTAAGACAAAATGAGGTCCAAACTTTAGGTTTATGACCATTTGAATGGATTAGAAAAGGATCTGCATGAAATTAGGGCTACAAAGTTGGGCCAAGTTGATTTGGATGAATTTTGGAGAAGAGTAAATAGTCCTGACAGGCAGGTCCAATTATGGAAAAACTAATAGTGAGTGGTTTGTTGCAAGAAGCCAGGTTTCCTATTGCAATACAATGTGTTGAACTAATAATGGAGTGTATCAATCAATATAATCCATAAACTAGGAAGATAAATAAGAAAAATGAAGAGGTAATCTTTACTCTCAACAGGGAGATCATCTAGAACTCTTTTTAGTTACCTATAAGAGAAGAATATGTCAATTGGGATTTTTCTTTGTCACAATTGACTTTCAGCAAGAATAAAAGCTACTTTATAGGTGTCATGGTTGAGGAATAGTTCTATTTGAGGAGGGTAGGCTAGTCCAAAATCCAAAAAATAATTATTGACACACATCTAAAAGGAGAGATTGCAGATATCATCGTCTTGTTGTACAGGTTGAGAGGAGATTAGGATGCTATTAACCTGGATGAGTGGATGTTCCTCTTTGTGCAGATGATTTGTTTTGAAGTAGGTTACATGGATTTTACATAAATTATCAGTGATCTAATACATCATTTTCTCAATTCTTTCCCTTTAAATGAATTCTTTTATATGTCTTCTTACATTATTTATGCCCTATCTTGCACTCAACAATGGCCCAGCTTGAAACACATAGAGGAATTTGATGAAAACATTGAGATATTTGATTTATATCCTAGTCTACAATTGCATAAAATCTATACTGCAATTTATGAAGAGTCACTAACACGTTCACATTGAAATTGACTTGGGAAATACAAGGATGCCCTCAGCAGAGAATTTCGCCTAAGGTGGCCACAGTGATATTAAAATATGACAACTACTTCACATAATTCCTGACATTTACCTACATCAAAATAGGTGCTTTCGATCATTTTCCCTATAAACTACCCAGGTATGCCGATGAAAAAATCATTATGATTAAATTGTGTAGGAAAATTGTAGAAGTTAATATAAGGCGTGTTGAAAAATATAAGGCTATCATTCCTTTCCTTGTTGCAATTGGTGCCTATTCTTGTTCCTCTAATTTAAATGCTATTAATATTACCAAGGTGGCTGCCAAATATTCCTTCAAAGCATATGATAATATAAGACCTCATGTTGATCCTGGCAATTTTTTAAAGAATAACTTACAACTGGGTTCAACACATCGATATGTACCTACCTTAGAGGATTATTGGGCTAATTGTGCTGATGATTTTGATATTGGTCAAGATTGACCATTGAACATATTCAAGATTACACACTCTCTTTTGATATAGGAGTGATCAAAGATGGATCCAATTTTTTGGATCCTAAGTATTTGACAAAAATCAAGGGCACACCATTGAAACCCATTAACTGGGATATTCCAGAAATAGATAATATAGATTTAAGAACATCCCCTATTCTTAAAAGAACCCAAAAATGGGTAGAAAGAAATAAAGGTGGAAATAAGGGAGCTACTTCATCACAAGACACTTTAGGCCCTACACAAAATTCACTAGCCACTACAACATCCACAATTCTTGCTCCAAATATACTTGTAAAAATTACTTCAAATGTCGTAGGTGGGGATGATGAGCTTCCTGAGAAAGAGAAAGGTATGAAACCAACATGTGGTTCTGGTTCTTTTCCTCACATTGATTTTACAATAGAAGATGGGGTTGACAAATAGAGTGAAGAGCTATAGAAAGAGAAAAAACATAGAACTCAAGAAGAACAAGAAGTCCTAGGAAGATATGAGGTTATAGAAGAATAGGAAATCTTGGAGGAACAAGAGGCATAAGGAAGAGAAACTAAGATCTTCCAATAAGAGGCCAGGAAAAGAGAAAAGGTAACACTAGACCACCCTCCTTCAAGATCCTTTTCTAGTAAAGTGTTAAAATTTTCATTCTCAAAACCTACTTAGATAGTGACTTTGATGAGGAGGAAAAGGATTGGGTAGACCAACCAACTACCCTTATAAACAAGGGTTTCAAAAGTATCACAATCTCCACCAAGATAACTATCTTGGTCCTCCAACCCAACTACCAACACAAATCACCAAGATTGATATTCCCTTGAGTGCTTTAATGGGCTACTCAAGTGTTTAGGGGTTTGAATAGCCGGCTAGACCAAAAAAAAATTTGAATTATGGAGTGATGTTCTTACAACCATACAACATACAAGAAATAGGATTCTACAACCCAAGTCCACCTTTCAACAAGTGTTGACACATATGCCCTTGAATTGGCCTAATTACAATTAGGTCTCCTGATCGGGTAATAAATTTTGACTCCCTGAAGATCCAGATAAACTAAATGTTTTTTCAAATACTCTTTTGGGATTTTTAAATAATCCATTGATCACAAGTTCGCAAATAATTTACAAACTACCCAACCAATACTACTTCCAAAGGGATAATAGGACTCAGTTAGACCTCTTCTACAAATCTACTAACAAGTCAACTTCCCCGATCAAACCAATCTATCATTGACTATAGATTGCACTGAAAAACTCCAAAAAATGTCTCCTCAACATTCAAACCCCTTCCCTGATCACTTCAATCAATTTTTAATCTTGAACACACATCTTCTTGCCTATCGCATTGAGATGCCAAGCCTAGGGCTGCTTGCCAAGAATCATGTAGTACCTCGCCCCTAGTCTGATTTTATTAATGTTATGGTTACTCTAGGATGTTAGATTATATGTTAGGACATTATTGATACAGATGATTTTACTGACCCCATACTTGCATGTGTATGGTTGATGTGATTGTTTTACATTTCTGTTTGACGTGCTTGATGTGGTTGAGGGATGGAGTCGTAGTTACTTGCTTGCAAGATCCACACGATCGGCCGATCCTCGCCATTGTCTGTTATATATTTATATATGTTTGTACATGCGAGTGTTGTATGCAGGTTCGTAGGTATCGGGCATCGTCTTCTCTGAATTGTCAGGATGAGCGTGCCCTATCGCAATATCTCAGATGGTAAGAGAGGGGAGATAACACGGATCTAAAACCCAAACCCAAACCCATTTATCCTAGTTGTTGGATAAGTATTTGTTGACTACCGTATCCGAATTTGTCAGGTTGGCAAAGTTCATGGATCCTTTTCTGGTGTTGCTTGGTTTTGGTTTTGTTTGGTTTTATGTCGTATGATTTCAATTGATTTGTGGTTATGTGAGTAATTTTATATGATTATTCATTTATTGATTATAGTTGATTTATGTTTATATAGATTATTTTATGTGATTATTAATGTTAGGTGCATAGTTGAATTTTATGATTAAATATGCTCCTATGATTAATTGAGGAAATTAAATTGAGGTTGATTATTTGTGTATTTGGAAATTAATATTGATTATGTCCTAGGTTTATTTTGATGAAATTTAATTAAAATCATAATAATTGTTTATTTGGATTTAATTGATTATTTTATTAATAATTGAGTTTTATTATGTTTGTGTGTGTTATTAAATAAATTAAATATTTAATTGCATATTTTAGGATGCATTAAGTATTTTATTTATTTAATAAATGTATTTTAAATTATTAACATGTGCATTATTGAAAATGAGTTGTTGTCAAAAGTGAACAACTAGTTTACAAAAGTCAAGTTGTGTTGTGCTTTTAAAAATATATTTTTATTTATTAATTAATATTTACTTTCAATTTTGGAGTTAGAGTCTGATCAGGAGTTGTCTTATGAGTCATTTCTAATTTGGAGTTGGACTCTGAGTTAGCTTTTGAGTTGTCTTTGAGAATTGAATTCCAATTAGGGGAGGATTGTATGTTTTTGGAGATTAGACAAGTTTCTTTGGAGGAGAATTCTTGGAGAGCTTGTGTGCTTGAGAATTTGAAGATTCTTGGTTGTTGTGATTGCTTGTTGATTTGGAGTTTGATTGTGCATATGGATCTGGTTCTTGTTTTCATCATGGTATTCAGATTTGCAGTCAGGATTGGATTTGGAAGAAATCTCATTCTCAGATCTTCAGTAGGGGTTTCAGTATAGTTTCTGGCATTGGATCTAAGGTAGGATCTGGAATTCTTGTTGTGTGTTTTCTGTTATTTCATCTAGTAAAATTCTATGTTTGAGTAGATCTGGATTAGTCTCTTTAGATTTGTATGTTTTCTTGAATTTTGGGTATTAGAGAAACCCCAGATCCATTATTTTATGTTTTTATGATTATTGACATTGTACCATTATGCTGGTAAAATTTTATTAAAAGTTTGTCTATGATTTGCTTGTAAATTGAAAAATCAAATTTGGTATACAGTTAGACTATAGAGTTAAAAGAACATTAATCCCCTTTGAAAAGAAAATTCAATTTGAATTAAAAAAAAAACCAATTTGGGTATAAAGTTAAATTTGGTGAAAATTATTAGTCTCTGTTTGTCAACTAATAACCTGGTAAAGACAAAAATTATGTTTAGATTTAATGGTAATAACATTAGGTATTACATGCTGGTATATAAGACAAAATGTTCATGTGATGTGTATTGTAAAAGAAATTAATCTGTTACTTGTTCTGGAAAAAGTACAGACTCTTTTATCTTTTTCATTTTCGGAAATATAGTTATTCTATTAAAAAAATAATAATATAAGTTCATTGTTTTTGTTTGATAAAAAAATTGCTATTGGAAAAGTTTTTTTAAAAACAAAATTATCAAATTTTTTTAAAAAAGTATATTAAAAAAAATTGAAATTTTTTTAAAAAGTGCTCAGCACTTTATGGCACAAGGTACTTGCGTGGGTACCTGCGCTGGCAGACTACCTGTGCAAGCTCAGGCCCATACCAGGGATCAACGCATGGGAGGTGGTGGGACCCGCCACGTCCCCCACCACTATGAGTAGTTTTTTTAATTTATTATTGTTTGTTTGTTAAATTTAAAATTGTTTTAATAGATTTTATTATGTGTAAGTTAATTTTTAAGTTAGGATTAATTTAATTTAAATTTTTTTTTTAGTTTATAAATTACTTAATTTCTTTTAATCTATTTAATTTGTATTTAGATTTATGTATTTTACTAAAAGGTGAATTAATATTTGCTATTAATTCTAAATGAATTAAAGTTGAGATTGGTAATTTTTAACAATCTAATTTTGTTATTAATTTAAATGTATTAATAATTGTTTATAATTATGGGAATGAATCTGTAAGTTTATAGTATTTAATTAATGAACTCTTAGTAATTTTTGTGTTAAAAAATTGAATGACTTAGATGGGACCTTGTGAATAATTTTTGTTTGCTTATAATTCTATGAAACTTGATTTATAATTTTTTTTTTAAAGTTCGATCAAACTAGATCTAATGTGTTAACATTCAAATGTGACATCTATTTGTGTACAAGTTAATTAGGGTATACTTTTATGCATAAAAGAAAAGTAATTAGTTGTGATCATTATGTTCATAATGTCAAATGAATCATTGAAGGTGTTATGTTTCTACTGAAATTAGGCGTTTTGCCCTAATGAACCTATAGGATGTTTTTAGGAAATGTTTTTAATTATGCTATTATCATTATGTTTATGATTAGTTTATCTAAGTATATTTATAAAATTCTGTACTTTAATTCATTTATGTTTCAATATGGAAACTAAAGTGTTTATGAAATTAGATTCCAATTTTTCATGATGCATTGTGTCTTCTTCATGCTTGGAGTGTTTTCTTTTGCTTTATCTATTTTGGGGCATTAGAGGACCTAAGGGGAAGACAGAGGGCGGGGTATGTGTCAGGTGTTCATGTTTTCAGTACTATGTTTTGATGTGTGTTAGAGACCTAATTATATCCTGACTTGATTGTATAGGCTCATGATGTTTTGTTTTCTGCTTTTGGTACTTTTGTAATCATTTCTAGTTCATGTGTATGTGAAACTAGATTTGGGATTACCTGGTTGTGTACCTGTTTGATCTGTGTGAGATCTGTGAGCCTAGGGTAGTTTACCTGGATATGCAGTAGGAGGTGGCTTGCAATAAGCATCGGGGCTCACAAGTGGCTACTAGGATCACTTATTGTTAAGTATCTTAATCAAGTGATAACTAAATATAACATTGAGAGTTTTATCAAAATGAACCTAATAAGGTATGGTCCTCACCCAGGTGTTAGTGCTAGTACAGACTAAGATGGTGTTGAGAAGATGACTAGCCCCCTTTTAAGGGATGAGTTGGCATAATTGATGACTTCGTCAGTACGAGAGGTCATTGATACCATGTATGGTCACTTGAGTGCCGGGATCGAGCAAGATTACTAGTACGAGACTCAAGGGTTAGACGTACATGATGACACCTTCCTATACATAGTCTAGTTATCCTACATGTATCAGTTGCCTCTAGAATAGTGAGTCTTTCATGACATTATTACCTTTTCACCTTGAGTTAGAGAGCTTTCAAGATCCTTTCTTTAGCTTGATCTGTTTGTTGTTTGTTACCTGAGTGGGATCTGTTGTTATCTCCTTAGCATGGTGGGAGTGGACCATTTAAGTTCACGAGGTTGGGTGGTAGTGATTCTTTTACCATTTGAGATTCTGACATTCGTGCACCAGTGCTGGATGATCCCTGTAGCAATTGATCCTTCTTGATCTTCCTTGATGGAGTTGTGTTCATATCTTCTTCTTCTTCTTCTTCCATGTGATCTTGTATCAGTTGTTCAGTGATATCATGTTGTACTTATTGTCGGTTATTGCATTACATACCCTGCGACATGTGCAGTGGATGTAGGTTTATGGATACCTTATGGTACCAATTGTATTTATGCTATCTTATGTGTGATGATGCTTTTATCTTTCTTTGGATTATATGAGTTTTGTAAGTGTACCTAATCTTATTTAATTAATTATTGTTAACGTAATCATCATCAAGGAACCCTTGAGAGTTGTAACCCGTGTTGGTTGTTTATGTTAAATGACTAAATGGTATTTGCTGCCGCATTGGTGCTTATCTTGTATGTTAACTTTTAAAAAAAAAATTCGCAAACTTAATTACATGTTAGGTTAAGTTCTTCTGGGTTCCCTGGTAGGGCATTACACTTGATATCAGAGCACCGAGTTCTACACTGGGAACTCTGGGAAGTTGTGTGCCCATTATATGTCTAAACTATTAAACTTGAAACCAAACATAGACATATAACTCTTTTGTGTTCTTGTTTCTCTTAAATGTCTATGAGATATCACCTTGTTTAGTGATTGTCATAGGTGTTTGAACTGTTTATTGCATATGGTTACCTTCCCTAATGCATCTAGGGTGAAATAACTTTGGATGTCATGAAGCGATTACTCCCTTGGGTGTGGCTACTACTAGTCACCTTGTTATGAGGATGTGTTATGATTGATGATTCATTTTTAGTTGATTTACGAATTGTCCATGTTGTGTATGGGCTGACATTGAAATTTTTGAAATTTCTTGTGATTGGAATGGTCACCTAACTCTCTTTTCATTATCTATTTTTGTGACGCTAGTCACACTTACTTTATTGTTGAATGGAGATCTCCTGTGATTTAATGTTGGACTTGTGATTTCCCCCATTTGGGTTTGTATTTTTAGACTTTATGGTGGCTATTCCAAATGTTTGATATCGTTGGCCCTGTTCTATAATAAGTATTATTTCTATCATGTTCATCTTGAACCCCTGATAGTATGTATAAGGGAGGACATCCCAGAGATGGTACTATGTTATTTTTATGTGAGATTAGGATCATTGTGTATCCTTTATGTTTGCATAGGTGTTGCTTTACCTAGATAGTTTTCATGAACTTCTCAACTTATTAATTGTTATAGATAGGAATGTGTGTTTTATGCAATTAATTACTGGATGTTCTGTATATTGATGAATGAATAAAGTTATGATCTATTTGAATTTCAAATGAGTGATTGATCAATGTAATTTTTTATTTTGTTCCTAAACTAGGTATTATATTGTTCTTAAAGATTGCATATCATGTTCCTACCTGATGACTTGATTTCAGACGTTATGATTATTTTTAGTAAATGCTTTGTGATTGGGGGGTATGCATCCTCATCTGTTTGTAGGCTTCCAGGAGTAAGCCTAATCCTAGGGGGGTGGATGTAGTACCTCGCCCCTAGTCCAATTTTATTAATGTTATGGTTACTCTAGGATGTTAGATTATATGTTAGGACATTATTGATGCTGATGATTTTACTGACCCCATACTTGCATGTGTATAGTTGATGTGATTGTTTTACATTTCTATTTGACATGCTTGACGTGGTTGAGGGACGGAGTTGTAGTTACTTGCTTGCGAGATCCACACAATCGGCCAATCCCCGCCATTGTCTGTTATATATTTATATATGTTTGTACATGCAGGTGTTGTATGCAGGTTCGCAGATACCGGGCATCATCTTCCCTGAATTGTCAAGATGAGCATGCCCTATCGCAATATCTTAGATGGTAAGAGAGGGGAGATAACACGGATCCAAAACCCAAACCCAAACCCATTTATCCTAGTTGTTGGATAAGTATCTATTGACTACCCTATCCGAATTTGTTGGCAAAGTTCATGGATCCTTTTTTGGTGTTGCTTTGTTTTGGTTTTGTTTGGTTTTATGTCGTATGATTTCAGTTGATTTTTGGTTATGTGAGTAATTTTATATGATTATTCATTTATTGATTATAGTTGATTTATGTTTATATAGATTATTTTATGCGATTATTAATGTTAGGTGCATAGTTGAATTTTATGATTAAATATGCTCCTATGATTAATTGAGGAAATTAAATTGAAGTTGATTATTTGAGTATTTGGAAATTAATATTGATTATGTCCTAAGTTTATTTTGATGAAATTTAATTAAAATCATAATAATTATTTATTTGGATTTAATTGATTATTTTATTAATAATTGAGTTTTATTATGTTTGTGTATATTATTAAATAAATTAAATATTTAATTGCATATTTTAGGATGCATTAAGTATTTCATTTATTTAATAAATATATTTTAAATTATTAACATGTGCATTATTGAAAATGAGTTGTCAAAAAGTGAACAACTAGTTTTCAAAAGTCAAGTTGTGTTGTGCTTTTAAAAAGATATTTTTATTTATTAATTAATATTTACTTTCAATTTTGGAGTTAGAGTCTGATCAAGAGTTGTCTTATGAGTCATTTCTAATTTGGAGTTGGACTCTGAGTTAGCTTTTGAGTTGTCTTTGGGAATTGCATGAATTTGAGAATTGAATTCCAATTAGGGGAGGATTGTATGTTTTTGGAGATTAGACAGGTTTCTGTGGAGGAGAATTCTTGGAGAGCTTGTGTGCTTGAGAATTTGAGGATTCTTGGTTGTTGTGATTGCTTGTTGATTTGGAGTTTGATTGTGCATATGGATCTGGTTCTTGTTTTCATCATGGTATTCGAATTTGCAGTCAGGATTGGATTTGGAAGAAATCTCATTCTCAGATCTTCAGTAGGGGTTTTAGTACAGTTTTTGGCATTGGATCCAAGGTAGGATCTGGAATTCTTGTTGTGTGTTTTCTGTTATTTCATCTAGTAAAATTCTGTGCTTGAGTAGATCTGGATTAGTCTCTTTAGATCTGTATGTTTTCTTGAAATTTGGGTATTAGAGAAACCCCAGATCCATTATTTTATGTTTTTATGATTACTTGACATTGTACCGTTATGCTGGTAAAATTTTATTAAAAGTTTTTCTATGATTTGCTTGTAAATTGAAAAATCAAATCTGGTATATAGTTAGACTATAGAGTTAAAAGAAAATTAATCCCCTTTGAAAAGAAAATTCAATTTGAATTAAAAAAAACCAATTTGGGTATAAAGTTAAATCTGGTGAAAATTATTAGTCTCTGTTTGTCAACTAATAGCCTGGTAAAGACAAAAATTATGTTTAGATTTAATGGTAATAACATTAGGTATTACATGCTGGTATATAAGATAAAATGTTCATGTGATGTGTATTATAAAAGAAATTAATCTATTACTTGTTCTGGAAAAAGTACAAACTCTTTTATCTTTTCCGTTTTCAGAAATATAGTTATTCTATAAAAATAATAATAATATAAGTTCATTGTTTTTGTTTGATAAAAAAATTGCTATTGGAAAAGTTTTTTTAAAAACAAAATTATCAAGTTTAAAAGAAAAAGTATATTAAAAAAAATTGAATTTTTTTTAAAAAGTGCTCAGCACTTTATGGTACAAGGTACCTGCGTGGGTACTTGCACTGGCAAGGTACCTGTGCAAGCGCAGGCCCGTACCAGGGATCAGCGCATGGGAGGTGGTGTGTAGGGGGGCGGTGGGACCCGCCACGTCCCCCACCACTATGAGTAGTTTTTTTTAAATTTATTATTGTTTGTTTGTTAAATTTAAATTTTTTTTAATAGATTTTATTATTTGTAAGTTAATTTTTAAGTTAGGCTTAATTTAATTTAAGTTTTTTTTTTAGTTTATAAATTACTTAATTTCTTTTAATCTATTTAATTTGTATTTAGATTTATGTATTTTATTAAAGGGTGAATTAATATTTGCTATTAATTCTAAATGAATTAAAGTTGAGATTGGTAATTTTTAACAATCTAATTTTGTTATTAATTTAAATGTATTAATAATTGTTTATAATTATGGGAATGAATTTGTAAGTTTATAGTATTTAATTAATGAACTCTTAGTAATTTTTGTGTTAAAAAATTGAATGACTTAGATGGGACCTTGTGAATAGTTTTCGTTTGCTTATAATTCTATGAAACTTGATTTATAAATTTTTTTTTAGAGTTCGATCAAACTAGATCTAATGTGTTAACATTTAGATGTGACATCTATTTGTGTACAGGTTAATTAGGGTATACTTTTATGCATAAAAGAAAAGTAATTAGTTGTGATCATTATGTTCATAATGTCAAATGAATCATTGAAGGTGTTATGTTTCTACTGAAATTGGGCGTTTTGCGCTAATGAACCTATAGGATGTTTTTAGGAAATGTTTTTAATTATGCTATTATCATTATGTTTATGATTAGTTTATCTCAATATATTTATGAAATTCTGTACTTTAATTCATTTATGTTTCAATATGGAAACTAAAGTGTTTATGAAATTAGATTCCAATTTTCCATGATGCATTGTGTCTTCTTCGTGCCTGGAGAGTTTTCTTTTGCTTTATCTATTTTGGGGCATTAGAGGACCTAAGGGGAAGACAAAGGCCGGGGTATGTGTCAGGTGTTCATATTTTCAATACTATGTTTTGATGTGTGTTAGAGATCTGATTATATCCCGACTTGATTTAATAGGCTCATGATGTTTTTTTTTTTCTTTTGGTACTTTTGTAATCATTTCTAGTTCATGTGTATGTGAAACTGGATTTGGGATTACCTGGTTGTGTACTTGTTTGATCTGTGTGAGATCTATGAGCCTAGGGTAGTTTACCTGGATATGCAGTAGGAGGTGGCTTGCATTAAGCGTCGGGGCCTACAAGTGGCTATCGGGATCACTTATTGTTAAGTATCTTAATCAAGTGATAACTAAATATAACATTGAGAGTTTTATTAAAATGAACCTAATAAGGTGTGGTCCTCACCCAGGCGTTAGTGCTAGTACAGACTAAGATGGTGTTGAGAAGATGACTAGCCCCCTTTTAAGGGATGAGTTGACATAATTGATGACTTCGTTAGTACGAGAGGTCATTGATACCATGTATGGTCACTTGAGTACCGAGATCCAACAAGATCACCAGGATGAGACTCAAGGGTTAGACGTACATGATGACACCTTCCTATGCATAGTCTAGTTATCCTACATATATCAGTTGCCTCTAGAATAGTGAGTCTTTCATGACATTATTACCTTTCACCTTGAGTTAGAGAGCTTTCAGGATCCTTTCTTTAGCTTGATCTGTTTGTTGTTTGTTACTCGAGTGGGATCTATTGTTATCTCCTTAGCATGGTGGGAGTGGACCATTTAGGTTCACGAGGTCAGGTGGTAGTGGTTCTTTTACCATTTGAGATTTTGATGTTCGTGCACCAGTGCTGGATGATCCCTGTAGCAGTTGATCCTTCTTGATCTTCTTTGATGGAGTTGTGTTCCTATCTTCTTCTTCTTCTTCTTCCATGTGATCTTGTATCATTTGTTTAGTGATATCATGTTGTACTTATTGTGATGAAGGGTGCTCCTCTTAATACCACAAACACATAACAGAAATAGAGAAATGACAACAATATGCAAGAACAAAAAATTGGCTTTTTATTATCTCCACAAATGTGGAATTACAAACTTTCAGAATTACAATATGCAAAGCCACATGGGCATTCCCTTACAATATTCTGTAGGACAAAGCCTCGAACTATTACCCAAATCTACTACCCAGAACTATTCTGAATTGCCTAAGACAATAATACAGCCTTCCTTATATAGGTAATTTTCCACCGCCTGGGAAGGTTCCAGAATTTTAGCCAATAAGGCCGACCAAACTTAGAATTATTTTATTTTACATTTCATTACATCATAGTTAGCTAAAGATAACCTTTGAAACCCGAACAGAAATTTTGAAGAAAATTATTTTTCGCCATTTCAGGTGGCCCAACTTCCGAAGACCATAAGTCATCACCAATTGACCCGATCAGCTATTATAACCCCATTTCAGAAATGCCACGAAGCACTCTACAGGCTTGACCTATGCAAGTGCCCGTCACCCAAATTTTTGACCTCATTCGGGGCCTCTAAAGCCTTCAAAACTGAGTTCAAAGTTTCTGTACCCTGCTGCCAATACCGAAAATCTTCAATATCTTCCAATATACACTTGATCTGGTAATGAAACTTTACTGGCAGACTTGTATGACCAAAATGAACCTCCAAGAAAGAAATCAGATCATTCTGAGCACATACGAAAAATTACCAAAAATAGTAACTTTCCATAAATAGCAGCTCTGCACAAAATAGCCCTTATTGAAA
The DNA here is from genome assembly GCA_027943335.1 of Chamaecyparis obtusa. Taxonomy (NCBI): domain Eukaryota; kingdom Viridiplantae; phylum Streptophyta; class Pinopsida; order Cupressales; family Cupressaceae; genus Chamaecyparis; species Chamaecyparis obtusa. The sequence continues at coordinate 1,360,098 of BSBK01001222.1, read as the reverse complement.
ATAAAAATAGAAATATTTTTGGGTAATGCAAGATTGCTCTTACACCCAGGATGCTCCTGCATCAGACACCCGGGGTAATTTGAGAAGTGACCCTGTCACGACTCAGGTGTGCAGAGGAAAACCAAGATGGCTAACCTCCTCCTTTATCAGCCATGATGAATCTTCAACAGGTCATCCTTTCCACTTGACTAGATATTCTTCATATGTCCTATTCCTTGTGCTTCTGCCAACATGACTGTCTAGTATATCTTTGATCTCCTTAGTGTTTGAACTAGTTGCTGGTATACTCCACTATGCTGCTGTGATCTCATCTTCAACACCTCCTTCATGATACTCTGTCAAATCTGAAATGTTAAACACTGGTGAAATATTCAGCTCAGTAGGCAAGTCTACCTCATATGCATTTCCTGAATCATGTTTCTTCAGTATCCTACATGGTCCAAACTTCTTTATTTTTAGCTTGTTATATGTACCAACTGGAAACCGCTCCTTCCACAAATGAACCATGACTTCATCACCAACCTAAAATTCCTTATACCTCCTTTTCTCATCTGCCTTAGCCTTATACTGTGCGTTCATCTTGGTAATATGCTTCCTCACCTCCCCATGGATGTTCTTCAAGTGTTCTGCAAAATCTTCACCTTCAGCACTACTTATTTCTCCTTTATCTATCTTCCTCAATTCAGATGCATTTCTTGGACTACTTCCATATACAATCTGGAATGGTGATTTACCAGTGCTCCTGTTGACAAAATTATTGTATGCAAATTCCACCTGTGGTAAAATCAAATCCCATCCTGTTGGCTTATCTCCAACCAAACATCTCAGCAAATTTCCCAAACTCTTATTCACCACCTCTGTCTGTCCATCAGTCTGTGAATGATGTGATGAACTGAACTTCAAATCTATTTTCAACTTCTTCCACAATGTACACTAGAAATATCCAACAAACTTAGTGTCCCGATCTGAAACTATGGTCTTTGGCAAACCATGAAGTCACACTACTTTTCTGAAAAACAATTCTGCTACATGAACAGTGTCATTAGTCTTCTTGCAGGGAATGAAATGTGCCATCTTTAAAAATCTGTCAACCACTACAAAAATTGAATCATGTCCCCGCTGAGTCCTCGATAAACCAAGAACAAAGTCCATGCTGATATCCTCCCAAGGCCTCTCTGGTACGGGTAATGGCTGATACAATCCTCTATTCTGCTTCACTCCTTTCGCCATCTGACATACTCTGCAACTCTGTACAAATTTCTTCACATCTTGCTGCAACTGTGGCCAATAATAATTCTCACTAACCAAACCAAGGGTTTTATCACGACCAAAATGTCCAGCCAATCCTCTGTTATGCTTCTCCTTGATGAGATTCTCCCTCATAGAACTTCATGAAATGCACAATTGATTCCCTCTAAATAGCATATCATCCTGGATGATGAAATCCAACCATTTTGTCCTGTCTAGAGTAGCAGGTTATGTACAAGCTTTCCAAGCTTCACCAAAATCAGGATCTTCTGGATACAAATTCTTGAGTTCCTTGAACCCAACCACTTCAATCTGTATTTTTGTCAGCAATAGTTGCCTTCTACTAAGAGCATCTGCAACCCTATTAGACTTTCCACTCCTGTGTTTCAAAACAAATATATAACTCTGCAAAAACTCAACCCATTTCAAATGTCTTTGATTCAATTTTCCTTGACTATTCAAATATTGCAAAGCTTGATGATCAGTATACAAAACAAACTCTTTAGGAAGCAAATAATATCTCCTCTTCTTTAATGTCTGAACTATAGCATAAAATTTCTGATCATAAACATAATATTTCCTCTTGGCATCATTTAACTTCTCACTGAAATAAGCAACAGGTTTACCTTCTTGGCTCATAACAGCTCCTATTGCAGTACCACTAGCATCACAATCTACTTGAAACACCTTATTAAAATCTGGAAGTGCTAAAATAGGTTGTTCTGTAACTTTTTGTTTCAACAATTGAAAAAAATTTTCTGCCCCATTAGTCCACTTAAACTCTTTTCTATCCCCTTTCATTGTTTTAGTCAAGGGTCCACAAATACTGCTAAAATTTTTGATAAAATTTTTGTAAAAGCTAGCTAGACCATTAAAAGATCTTACCTCAGTAGCACTCCTTGGAGTAGGCCATTCAAAGATAGCTTGTACCTTCTCTGGGTCCATTTTTAGACCTTCTCCTGAAACTACAAACTCCAAATACACTAACTCTTTCTTCACAAAACTGCACTTCTTCAAATTAATCAATAATTTCTCTTCTCTCAACTTCTCAAATACCATATGAATATGCATCATATGCTCATCCAATGTCTTACTAAAGATCAAAATATCATCTAGGTAAACAATGAAAAACTTACCCAAAAATTCTTTCAGAACCTCGTTTATGAGCCACATGAAAGTGCTTGGTGCATTGGTTAGCCCAAAAGGCATGACTAACCACTCATATAGTCCTTCCTTTGTCTTGAAGGCAGTCTTCCATTCATCTCCTTCTCTGATCCAAATATGATGATATCCACTCTTCAGATCTATCTTTGAGAAATACACAGCTCCACTCAAACAGTCCATAATATCATCCATTCATGGTAATGGAAACCTGTACTTGATTGTGATCTTGTTTATTGCCCTAGAATCTGTACACATCCTCTATTCTCCATTCTTCTTTGGTGCTAATATCACTAGTACAGCACAGGGACTCAGACTCTCACAGATCAATCCTTTCTGTAACAGTTCATGTACTTGTCTGTTCAACTCCTCACTTTCTGTAGGTGTCATTCTGTGTGCTGCCTTATTCGGAAAACTCACTCCTGGGATCAAGTCCATCTGATGAATGATCTTCCTGACTGGTGGTAATCCATCAGGCACGTTATCGGATACAATATCTTGAAACTCATTCAACAAATCTGCAACTTCTACAGGAACATCTTCTACTTCCTCTTTACCAGCTTTTGGAATTAAAGCAAAACATACATGCTCATGCCTCATACCATCTAGGAAATTTCTTCCATCAACAAAAATTATCCTTACATTACCACATACCTTTTCTTCAGTCTCCTTTAATGGTTTTAGCTTATGTCGCACTCCATCCTTTGTCAGGGAATAGGTATTCGCACGACCATCATGTACAACACATCTGTCAAACTGCCATGGTCTACCCAACAACATATGACATGCATCCATAGATATGATATCACACAATACCTCATCTTGGTATCCACCAATCTTGAACTTCACTAGGCATTGTTCATTGACCATGACCTTGTGGTCATCCTGTACCCAGGCAATCCGATATGGATGTGGGTGTTTCTGTCTCTTGAGCTTCAACTTTGTCACCATCTCTTCTGACACCAAATTGTTAGTGCTTCCACTATCAATAATCACATCACAACATTTACCTTCACACTTGCACCTGGTGCGAAACAAGCTCCTCCTTTGCTCAGGTTCATTCTCACCACTCAACAAGACTCTTCGGTTAATCAACGTTTTTCCTCTTTCAGCATCTTCAAAATTTGATGATCTGGCATCTTCATCTACATGTGCAACTCTGGCCTGGCCGTCATTTCTCCTGTCTGTTCTACCTTGGTGCTGAGGACATTCAAATGCCCTATGACCTTCTTCTCCACAGTGAAAACATGTTCCACGGAAGCCACCTCTTCCAGATCCTTGTCCTCTTCCTCTTCCTCTCTGATCTCTATTATTCTGATCCTCAAAGTGATTGGAATTATTTCCTCGCTGATTCTGACTGCTACTGGCCTCATCCTTCTTTTTCGGATCTTCATTTCGACCACCATATGACCGTCCACCAGATTGTCCACCGCGACCTCTTCCATTTTGTCTGCTCTCAAACTTCTTGTTCAGTTTTTCCTCTACTTTTAGGGCAAACTGGTATGCCTCTTCAATACTGTTCATTCGAACCAGATTCAGCTCCTCCTGAATGCTTGGCCTTAACCCATTAAGGTATCGGGCAACTTTTTCCTTATCAGCTTCTGCATGGCCTGCTCTGATGAGAAGTCGATAGAACTCCTCCGTATACTCCTAAACAGATCTTCCTGCTTGCTTCAAACTCTGCATTTTCTTCAGTAGGTCAAGCTCATAATCAACAAGAATGAACTGTTACTTCAATTTATCCACCATCCGATCCCATCTCATGATTTTCTCCTTTCCCCTTCTATTTCGCTCCAACTGAATCTCTTGCCACCATATCTTTGCATGACCTTTCAATCTGGCCTTCGCAAATTTGACCCTGTCAGGATCCTCAACATCTTCATACTCAAAATATTCCTCACATTCATTGATCCAGTTGATCAATTCGTCTGGGTTAAGATTTCTAGAAAATGTAGGAACCTCAATCTTAGGTCTTTTCCCAATCTTGAAAATCGCCCGAAAAAATCTTTCTTCCTCCTGGTTCACAATTTCAACTTCTCCTTCTTGATATTCTTCTTCGGCTTCATCCTCGCTTTTGTCTCTGACATTAAGATTCATTCCTCTGCGAATCTCTTCTTGCAATACTCGCACTTATCTCTGCAGCTCTCTAACCTCAGGTGTCACAGTACCAGCTCTTCCCCCACGTTCTCTTCGTGGAGGCATTTTCGCGATGCGCGCTGAAACCCTAACCATGGTCCTGGTGCAAACTGCCTCACAATTGGTGATCTCTTTACACATTCAAGAAAACCTGCTCTGATACCACTTGATGAAGGGTGCTCCCCTTAATACCACAAACACATAACAGAAATAGAGAAACGACAATAATATGCAAGAACAGAAAATTGGCTTCTTATTATCTCCACAAATGTGGAATTACAAACTTTCAGAATTACAATATGCAAAGCCACATGGGCATTCCCTTACAATATTCCATAGGACAAAGCCTCGAACTATTAACCAGATCTACTACTCAGAACTATTCTGAACTGCCTAAGATAATAATACAACCTTCCTTATATAGGTAATTTTCCACCACCTGGGAAGGTTCCAGAATTTTAGCCAATAAGGTCGACCAAACTTAGAATTATTTTATTTTACATTTCATTACATCATAGTGGGCTCAAAATAACCTTTGAAACCCGAACAGAAATTTTGAAGAAAATTATTTTCTGCGATTTCAGGTGGCCCAACTTCTGAAGACCATAAGTCATCACCAGTTGACCCGATCGGCTATTGTAACCCCATTTCGAAAATGCCACAAAGCGCTCTATAGGCTTGACCAGTGCAAGCACTCATCACCCAAATTTTTGACCTCATCCGGGGCCTCTAAAGCCTTCAAAATTGAGTTCAAAGTTTCTGTACCCTGCTGCCAATACCGAAAATCTTCAATATCTTCCAATATACACTTGATCTGGCAATGAAACTTTACTGGCAGACTTTAATGACCAAAATGAACCTCCAAGAAAGAAATCAGATCATTCTGAGCACATATGAAAAATTACCAAAAATAGTAACTTTCCATAAATAGAAGCTCTACACAAAATAGCCCTTATTGAAAATAAAAATAGAAATATTTTTGGGTGATGCAAGATTGCTCTTATACCCAGGATGCTCCTGCATCAGATACCCGAGGTAATTTGAGAAGTGACCCTCTCACGACTCAGGTGTGCAGAGGAAAACCAAGACGGCTAACCTCCTTCTTTGTCAGCCATGATGAATCTTCAAAAGGTCATCCTTTCCACTTGACCAGATATTTTTCATATGTCCTACTCCCCTTCTTTCTACCAACACAACTGTCTAGTATATCTTCGATCTCCTTAGTGTTTGAACTAGTTGCTGGAATACACCACTGTGCTACTGTGATCTCATCTTCAACACCTCCTTCATGATACTCTGTCAGATCTGAAATGTTAAACACTGGTGAAATATTTAGCTCAGTAGGCAAGTCTACCTCATATGCATTTCCTGAATCATGTTTCTTCAGTATCCTACATGGTCCAAACTTCTTCATTTTCAGCTTGTTATATGTACCAACTGGAAACTGCTTCTTCGGCAAATGAACCATGACTTCATCACCAACCTGAAATTCTTTATACCTCCTTTTCTCATCTACCTTAGCCTTATACTGTGCGTTCATCTTGGTAATATGCTTCCTCACCTACCCATGGATGTTCTTCAAGTGTTCTGCAAAATCCTCAGCTTCAGCACTACTTATTTCTCTTTTATCTATCTTCCTCAATTTAGATGCATTTCTTGGACTACTTCCATATACAATCTAGAATGGTGATTTACCAGTGCTCCTGTTGACAAAATTATTATATGCAAATTTCGCCTGTGGTAAAATCAAATCCCATCCTGTTGGCTTATCTCCAACCAAACATCTCAACAAATTTCCCAAACTCCTATTCACCACCTCTGTCTGTCCATCAGTCTGTGGATGATGTGATGAACTAAACTTCAAATCTGTCTTCAACTTCTTCCACAATGTACGCCAGAAATATCCAACAAACTTAGTGTCCCGATCTGAAACTATGGTCTTTGACAAACCATGAAGTCGCACTACTTCTCCGAAAAATAATTCTGCTAAATGAACAGCGTCATTAGTCTTCTTGCAGGGAATGAAATGTGTCATCTTTAAAAATTTGTCAACCACTACAAAAATTGAATCATGTCCCCGCTGAGTCCTCGGTAAACCAAGAACAAAGTCCATGCTGATATCCTCCCAAGGCTTCTCTGGTACGGGTAATGGCTGATGCAATCCTGTATTCTGCTTCACTCCTTTCACCATCTGACATACTCTGCAACTCTGTACAAATTTCTTCACATCTTGCTGCAACTGTGGCCAATAATAATTCTCACTAACCAAACCAAGGGTTTTATCATGACCAAAATGTCCAACCAATCCTCTGCTATGCTTCTCCTTGATGAGATTCTCCCTCATAGAACTTCATGGAATGCACAACTGACTCCCTCTGAATAGCATATCATCCTGGATGATGAAATCCAACCATTTTGTCCTGTCTAGAGTAACAGGTTCTGTACAAGCTTTCCAAGCTTCACCAAAATCAAGATCCTCTGGATACAAATTCTTGAGTTACTTGAACCCAACCACTTCAATCTGCATTTCTGTCAGCAATAGTTTCCTTTTGCTAAGAGCATCTGCAACCCTATTAGACTTTCCACTCTTGTGTTTCAAAACAAATGTATAACTCTGCAAAAACTCAACCCATTTCAAATGCCTTTGATTCAATTTTCCTTGACTATTCAAATATTGCAAAGCTTGATGATCAGTATACAAAACAAACTCCTTAGGAAGCAGATAATGTCTCCACTTCTTTAATGCCTCAACTATAGCATAAAATTCCTGATCATAAACAGAATATTTCCTCTTGGCATCATTTAACTTCTCATTGAAATAAGCAATAGGTTTACCTTCTTGGCTCATAAAAGCTCCTATTGCAGTACCACTAGCATCACAATCTACTTGAAACACCTTATTAAAATCTGGAAGTGCTAAAATAGGTTCTGTAACTTTTTGTTTCAACAATTGAAAATTCTTTTCTGCCCCATTAGTCCACTTAAACTCTTTTCTATCCCCTCTCATTGTTTCAGTCAAGGGTCCACAGATACTGCTAAAATTTCTGATAAACTTTTTGTAAAAGCTAGCTAGACCATGAAAAGATCTTACCTCAGTAGCGCTCCTTGGAGTAGGCCATTCAAGGATAGCCTGTACCTTCTTTGGGTCTATTTTTAGACCTTCTCCTGAAACTACAAACCCCAAATACACTAACTCTTTCTTCACAAAACTGCACTTCTTCAAATTAATCAACAATTTCTCTTCTCTCAACTTCTCAAATACCATACGAATATGCTTCATATGCTCATCCAATGTCTTACTAAAGATCAAAATATCATCTAGGTAAACAATGAAAAACTTACCCAAAAATTCTTTCAAAACCTCGTTCATGAGCCGCATGAAAGTGCTCAGTACATTGGTTAGCCCAAAAGGCATGACTAACCACTCATATAGTCCTTCCTTTGTCTTGAAGGCAGTCTTCCATTCATCTCCTTCTCTGATCTGAATCTGATGATATCCACTCTTCAGATCTATCTTTGAGAAATACACAGCTCCACTCAAACAGTCTATAATATCATCCATTCATGGTAATGGAAACCTGTACTTGATTGTGATCTTGTTTATTGCCCTAGAATTTGTACACATCCTCTATTCTCCATTCTTCTTTGGTGCTAATACCGCTGGTACAGCACAGGGACTCAGACTCTCATGAATCAATCCTTTTTGTAACAGTTCATGTACTTGTCTGTTCAACTCCTCACTTTCTGCAGGTGTCATTCTGTGTGCTGCCTTATTCGGCAAACTCGCTCTTGGGATCAAGTCCATCTGATGACTGATCTTCCTGACTGGTGGTAATCTATCAGGCACGTTATCGGATATAATATCTTGAAACTCACTCAATAAATCTGCAACTTCTACTGGAACATCTTCTACTTCCTCTTTACCAGCTTTTGGAATTAAAGCAAAACATACATGCTCATGCCTCATACCATCTAGGAAATTTCTTCTATCAACAAAAGTTATCCTTGCATTACCACATACCTTTTCTTCAGTCTCTTTCAATGGTTTTAGCTTATGTCACACTCCATCCTTTGTTAGGGAATAGGTATTCGCACGACCATCATGTACAGCACATCTGTCAAACTGCCCCGGTCTACCCAACAACATATGACATGCATCCATAGATATGATATCACACAATACCTCATCTTGGTATCCGCCAATCTTGAACTTCACTAGGCATTGTTCATTGACCATGACCTTGTGGTCATCCTGTACCCAGGCAATCCGATATGGATGTGGGTGTTTCTGTCTCTTGAGCTTCAACTTTGTCACCATCTCTTCTGACATCAAATTGTCAGTGCTTCCACTATCAATAATCACATCACAACATTTACCTTCACACTTGCACCTGGTGCGAAACAGGCTCCTCCTTTGCTCAGGTTCATTCTCACCACTCAACAAGACTCTTCGGTTAATCAACATTTCTCCTCTTTCAGCATCTTCAGAATTTGATGATTTGGCATCTTCATCTACATGTGCAACTCTGGCCTGGCCGTCATTTCTCCTGTCTGTTCTGCCTTGGCGCTGAGGACATTCAAATGCCCTACGACCTTCTTCTCCAGAGTGAAAATATGTTCCACGGAAGCTACCTCTTCCAGATCCTTGTCCTCTTCCTCTTCCTCTCTGATCTCTATTATTCTGATCCTGGAAGCGATTGGAATTATTTCCTCACTGATTCTGACTGCTACTGGCCTCATCCTTCTTTTTCGGATCTTCATTTTGGCCACCATATGACCGTCCACCAGATCGTCCACCACGACCTCTTCCATTTTTTCTGCTCTCAAACTTCTTGTTCAGCTTTTTCTTTACTTTTAGGGCAAACTGGTATGCCTCTTCAATACTGTTCATTCGAACCAGATTCAGCTCCTCCTGAATGCTTGGCCTTAACCCATTAAGGTATCGAGCAACTTTCTCCTTATCAGCTTCTGCATGGCCTGCTCTGATGAGAAGTCGATAGAACTCCTCTGTATACTCCTGAACAGATCTTCCTGCTTGCTTCAAACTCTGCATTTTCTTCAGTAGGTCAAGCTCATAATCAACAGGAATGAACTATCACTTCAATTTATCCACCATCCGATCCCATCTCGTGATTTTCTCCTTTCCCCTTCTATTTCACTCCAACTGAATCTCTTGCCACCATATCTTCGCATGACCTTTCAGTCTGGCCTTCGCAAATTTGACCCTGTCAGGATCCTCAACATCTTCATACTCAAAATATTCTTCACATTCATTGATCCAGTCGATCAATTCCTCTGGGTTAAGATTTTAAGAAAATGTAGGAACCTCAATCTTAGGTCTTTTCCCAATCTTGGAAATCACCCAAAAAAGTCTTTCTTCCTCCTGATTCACAATTTCAACTTCTCCTTCTTGATATTCTTCTTTTGCTTCATCCTCGCTTTCATCTCTGACATTAAGATTCATTCCTCTGCGAATCTCTTCTTGCTATGCTCGCACTTGTCTCTACAGCTCTCTAACCTCAGGTGTCACGGTACCAGCTCTTCCGCCACGTTCTCTTCGTGGAGGCATTTTCACGATGCGCACTGAAACCCTAACCACGGTCCTGGTGCAAACTGCCTCACAGTCGGTGATCTATTTACACACTCAAGAAAACCTGCTCTGATACCACTTGATGAAGGGTGCTCCCCTTAATACCACAAACACATAATAGAAATAGAGAAACGACAACAATATGCAAGAACAGAAAATTGGCTTCTTATTATCTCCACAAATGTGGAATTAAAAACTTTCAAAATTACAATATGCAAAGCCACATGGGCATTCCCTTACAATATTCTGTAGGACAAAGCCTCGAACTATTACCCAGATCTACTACCCAGAACTATTCTGAACTGCCTAAGACAATAATACAGCCTTCCTTATATAGGCAATTTTCCACCGCTTGGGAAGGTTTCAGAATTTTAGCCAATAAGGCCGACCAAACTTAGAATTATTTTATTTTACATTTCATTACATCATAGTCGGCTCAAGATAACTTTTGAAACCCGAACAAAAATTTTGAAGAAATTATTTTCTGCCATTTCAGGTGGCCCAACTTCTGAAGACCATAAGTCATCACCAGTTGACCCGATCGGCTATTATAACCCCATTTCAAAAATGCCACGAAGCGCTCTACAGGCTTGACTAGTGCAAGCGCTCATCACCCAAAGTTTTGACCTCATCTGGGGCCTTTAAAGCTTTCAAAACTGAGTTCAAAGTTTTTGTACCCTGCTACCAATACCGAAAATCTTCAATATCTTCCAATATACACTTGATCTGGCAATGAAACTTTACTGGCAGACTTGTATGACCAAAATGAACCTCCAAGAAAGAAATCAGATCATTTTGAGCACATACAAAAAATTACCAAAAATAGTAACTTTCCATAAATAGCAGCTCTGCACAAAATAGCCCTTATTGAAAATAAAAATAGAAATATTTTTGGGTGATGCAAGATTGCTCTTACACCCAGGATGCTCTTGCATCATATTGTCAGTTATTGCATTACATACCCTGCAACATGTGCAGTGGATGTAGGTTTATGGATACCTTATGGTACCAGTTGTATTTATGCTATCTTATGTGTGATGATGCTTTTATCTTTCTTTGGGTTATATGAGTTTTGTAAGTATACCCAATCTTATTTAATTAATTATTGTTAACGTAATCATCATCAAGGAACCCTTGAGAGTTGTAACCTATGTTGGTTGTATATGTTAAATGAGTAAATGGTATTTGCTTCCACATTGGTGCTTATCTTGTATGTTAACTTTAAAAAAAATAATTCGCAAACTTAGTTGCATGTTAGGTTAAGTTTTTATGGGTTCCCTTGCAGGGCATTACAAATCACCACCTTTTTGGAATATCCTGAAATCAACATAATTTTACAAGGCATGGGAGATCTATCAAACCTCACAGTTTCAAGGAATTTGGTTGGAGGATGATGGGTCGTAATTCATGATTTCACTAAACCCTAGGTCTATATGTATTTTAGACCACCCGAGAAAGATGTGTTTGCCAAATTAAGTAGAGATTACTTTAGAACTTCAATGCAAATGGAAATGAATGGTAACATTCATACATTCATCAACCTATGACTTATTCATATGTGCTGATTAAAAAAAAAATAGAATCTATAGAATTCAGGTGAATATATAGAAAACTCCAACTATATTATTGCTTCTCTTTTATCCTAATTACACCCACATACACCCCAACCTAAAATCAAATGTCTTTTGAGGTTTTAAAAACTCATTCCCTACGATTGCAACCACTTCAAACTGTATTTCAAATGAAGTGACCATTGGAACAAAAAAATGTGACTTTTTATCAAAGTTGCAAAGTTGTCATGATAATTGTTTGACAACTTGATTACATAAAAAAAACTCAAATAGACAATTCATCACTCCTTTGACCCTATTCAACCATAAAGGTCCTAAATGTACTACTTTTTCCAACTTTGGCTTCACCTGCTGCAGTAGCCATTCCACTAGTCTTGGTGGAACTTTGGGCATCAGAAGGAAGGACTCCTTTTACCTAGCTCAAAGCCTTGGCTTTATGCTCCTCTATTCTCATAATTTCTAATAAGGGGACCTTGAAAGTGATCTATGATAATAGCTTTCCCATGTCAATGGGAACATACTTTGAGTCAACTACATCCTACCTGATGATAGTAACCTCTTTATTTTCTTCATGTGAAATCAGATTAGGACTATCTTTGCTCTAAATCTTCACTTCCTTTTGTAAAGAAGATACAGTACCTACAAGAGGCCTGGTTTTTACTTTGTAAGCAATAGGTGGCTTATTGAAAGTGACATTTTTCTTTACTTTGGTTTGGCTATCAATTTCTGCAACTTTTTGCTCATCTTGGGCTTGTTTTTCATCTTTTTCTATTTTCTTGATGAAAATTCCAGCAGGCCTACCACTTGGACTACCTACCACCCTATTTCTTAAGTTGTAACTACTTTTGGCTTGGGTGACCATATCTACTATGATTTGTGCAATTTCTTCATCAGAAGGTCTTCTCAACACTACTGGCTCATCATCTCTTAAAGTGTTGCACTAGACTACATCTAGGTGACTGTCTTATTCATCAGAAAACACTTGCTGATGATAAATCTCATTTCTGACCTGGGAACTACCAACATCTTGATTTTTGTCTTCCTCTACAGAGTCTAATTCATCATATATGTATGAAGAAGTCATACCACATCCTTGATCATCATAAGACTCTTCATTGTTGTTGTCTTGCTCCTCATCTGTAGAAACACTTTGAGTAATTGCACAGTAATAGGGGTCATGAGGTGATTGGAAAACAATGCACCAGGGAACATCATCATTCATATTTACTGTATTTATGTGCAAGGGGTCTGGGGTCTTATCATTTAGTTTATCCTTTCTTTCAAGGAGAACTGGCTTCCCATCTTTCCACTGAGTGTTATAGGGATAGTTCTGCATTCTTGGTAACTTGTTAAAGTTATTGGAGGATGGCCTATCACTTCCCTGCACTCTACTATTCCTTGCTTCATTAGGCTTTAAATCTTTTATTGCTTTCAAAATTTGCCTCAAATTATCATCATCTTTTGGTTTTGTATTAGACTTCCCTGACTCCTTTCTATTTGAGATTGAAGGTTTATAATCCTCCCTCCTTCCCAATTTCCCTGATATTCTTTTGTTACTTTCTATATTTATGGCCAGCTTGTAGGCTTCTGCAAGGTTTCTAGGATTCTTATCTCTCAAAAGATATCCCATTTTTTAGTCAAAAGCATTGAGGTAAGTGACCAAACAAATCTTGTCATCAAGCCTGATGACTTGCAACAATTTATGCATGGCTTTCTGAAATCTGACATTGAACTCAACAACCCCCTCATTTGGATTCTTTTTGATGTTTTTGAATTCATTGAGCATGAAACCCTCATTGGTTTTATCACCATATTGCTCTTTGACAAAATGTTTGAACTGTTCCCATGAGCTTATGCTAGCATGAGGCAAATTTTTAAACCAATCCCTAGCATCTTCAATCAGAGACTGAACAAAAAGCTTCATGACCACATCATTAGGCTTAATGTTGTAGTCATCTATTACATCAATGAAGCTCTTCAAATGTTCTTCACAAGTAACTACATTGCTTCCAGTGAACTTTGGGAGCTTTTTCCTAATTTCATCAGGAATGGGATTTGGGTAACCAGGAATCCCAATAAACACCAACTATTTATGTCTCTCATGAATGGAACCTACTTGAGAAGGGCTAGTGCCAAAAGATGTGGATGTTTGGATATTTGAAATAGTAGAAGTCTTGGGCATACCTAGAGTTGTAGCAATGTTCAACACATTTGCACCTTGTGCTTGAGAAGTGGAAAGTGTGTTGGTGGGTCGAGAAGATTGCTTAAGGAAATCAATCTTTCTTTTCATCTCAGCTGCAATAGCTTCTAGCTCTACCTTTTCTAACTCTTTGGCCAATAATTCTTGTTCCCTTTTGGCCTTTTCCAAATCAGCATCTAATCTTGCTGCTTGATCTAGGGATTTCATGGCAGGATTTGGTTCATTTATTGAAATCCCTACAAATTTTTGCTTACCTTTGTCCCTAGAATTTCTTACCTCATAAATTTGTTGGAGAATAGGTCGGTCCTCTATTTTTTTAGTTACAGGGATATGGTTTATGGCTTCAAAATCCAGCAATTGCTTCTTCAATTTCTCTGCTCTAATCATGGCATGCCTAATCTTTTCCTCCTTTTCCTTTTCTCTTTTCTGCCTTATTTGAATCTGCTCTTGGATCTTTCTTTCCAATTCAAACAATTCCTCAAAGATTTCTTCAGAATCAGGAAGGGTGGTTTCAGATGAGGATTCTTGGGCAGGGACCTCCTCTTGGTGGTCATTTGGTATTTGATGGTCTTGTAAGGAAGCGTCATGGGGAAAAGAAGAAACAAAACCTTGTCTATTTCTATTTTGACTTCTAGATCTTCTTTTATTTCCAAGGATCCCTCTCCTATGGGGTAGAGTTCTTCTTCCATCCTTTTCAGAAGGTGAGTAATAATCTTCATAGTAATTTAAACCTAAGTCAATTGCTTCCTCATATTCAAAATTATTTCCTTCTTGGTTTATTGGAACAGGATCCTCCATCCTTGTATTTCTTTTCTGCTTCCATGTAAAAGACATGTCATTTGTATTTCTATCCTTTTTCATTGGCCTGGATGTACTTGGAAGTTCACCTTCCAAATTTGCCTCTGGATGGTCCTTTTTCCAGGCCCTAGTATTTCTCATACTCATTATGATCTTTAAACTTCAATTGCACTGGTGTAGAGATTTGTAAGAGTCGCCACCCAACTATTTGGGAATTTTATTTGAAATATGAAGACTAATGGTAACCAACTGGTTTGTATAGGGTAGGAGCCCTGGCTCAACTAAGCCCTAGATTTGTAGAAATTTTTTTAGTAGGATTATCCCCAACAGAGTTGCCAATTTGTTAGGGATTTTTCTTGTAGGATCAGATTGATACTAAATTTAGGCTTCTTGAGGCTGATTCAAACAAGAGAAAGACCTAATTATTGAGGATTGGATAAGATCCTCCTTCCTTTTCGAGCTCCACATACTCAGGTAGGTATTACCTTCTAATGATAACTGATTACACAGTATTAGATGAGTGGACACTGATATGCTAATAATCCTTCTAATGCATCAATCTATAAGACATTTTGCATATGACCAAAATCAATTTGACACAGAGTCTAACCAAGCAAAATGTGATTGCAAGTATAGCAAGAATCGGTGATTTAAGGATTCTCATCCTTCTTCCTTTGAAGGAGTGACAACCTAAATGATTCTCTCTTCAAGGAATCAAAACTATGAACTGTGTGCCTTTTAGGGATAGTCCTATCTATTTTGTGCAATAAATATGAAATGAAAAATGAACTGGTAAATGATGTGAAAGTTCCAATTTTTCTTCCTCAACAGATATGAAAGATAAAATGATAAGAAACAAACATTGAACCAGTGCCTTATCCAGTGGGCAAAGGAAACTCAAATGCAGACCAAAAAGGTAATTTCAAAAGAAACATAGTAGTACGCCTTACATACTAACTGCAAACTCAAATAGATTGCCTTACAAACTACTCTTTTAACCAAACACTATTATAATCAACAATCGTTACAGATATAATCACTCTATGAGACTATTCAAGAAAATTTAATACTCTCCTTGAGAGAAACTCATAAATAATCAGACAAGTTGCTTTGCAACTAGTATGTTTTATGTGCCTGACAAATAAAAGCATACAAGAGTGTATAAAAGTAAAGAGACAACAACAAGGTATGACAGAAGTTGCAGTGTATTTGTATTAACATCAACTTGCCAATTACATTCAAAGTTCAATTACTCAGAAGGTCATACACAAAATTCAGAAGTCTCCTTCAAGACAATTCTGCTCCATTTTTTCTATTATCTTCCAACCAACCTCAACAATGAGCCTTTTTCTCTATATATATCCCCTTTCAACCACCTTGGAATTCCCTTATGAATGGGAATGCAACAAGCTTCATATGGTTGAAATTGACCTAACCCTAAAAGCATGAGAGACATAAATGAAAAATAAAGTACAACAAGCCCTTAGGCGGTGGAAAGACAAGACTTCCTCAGACTATTGTACATCCTTGGCCACTTGAAAACTGACACCTTCAACTGAAAATATTTATGATAGCTCCTTGAGTTTAATGAGATATGGTGACCTCCATTTCAGGCTAACCTACACCATTCTTAAATGATAGCTTATCATCCCTGTATTCTCAGATCAGGTGTTAGGTGTGTCAGATGTCCTTCTCATTCTTCATCCAAAATGTCCAAATCAACTATGGTAGATCTAACCTTTTTGGGCTTTGTCAGTTCATCCCATACAGCTACCTATTCATCTGATGACCAATTAAAGTCTTGCACAAGTTGCAATTGTGCTTTTTGTCTCTCCCACCTGGAATCCATAATTGCCTTGACATCTGCTACAAATTTGGTGAGATTTGTCTCTACCTTAATAGCTTCATCTAGGGTTTTGTTGAAGCTTTCTAAATCAACATTATTATCTTCACCTAAAAATGCCTCTTTCCTAGGCAATAGAAGATCAACATCTGATCTCCATTGATCAAGACTCTTTATGACTCCATCTATACTCAAAATTGAGGGGATGAATTTGTTGGTAGAGGAGCTAAGCATGGCTATCTTGGCCTCAATCAAATTTGCCTTACCCTTGAAAAGTGGTAATATGGCTTTAATTATGTCAATCTCCTCACCAACTCTTACAACTATCTCCGATATGACACTCCCCAAAGATTGAGCAAAAATCAATCTTTCAAAAAGTGGTGCTCTGACAGACCACACTGTATGAAATCCACTCAAAATCTGCACATAATTATTGACCTCCTTTTGCAATTCAGGCAATTTTCCATAAGCATTAAAAACTAGGTCAAATTTATCCTTGATTATATTCATTCTATGCTGCAAGATACTCAAAAGGGCCAGTAATATAGCCTCATTCTTCTCCTCATTAATCTTCTTCAGCTCTGCTACCACCTTCTCCTCTGTCATTCCTTGTGCTTCAATCAATGCAGGCTGCTCAGGAGGTCCAGGAGCTACCATAGGAGTATTGATAATTTGTAATTGTAGCTCCTCTGCATGCTTTTCTAATGTTGTCACCTTTATGATCTGTAAATCCCTATCCTTCACAAGGGCACTGTAATCACTTAAAAGGGAGCCATACCTCTCAGATATCTATTTTGTTTTGTCTTCATTCAATTTGGCAAATTGGGTCAAGACCTGAGATATCTCAACGTCTCCAGTATTGTGGATAGACCACACAATCTTATCTCCTTCCATCTGTTCTTTTACATTCAAAATTTTTGGCTTCTTTTCTTTAGGGTAAACACTCCACATGGCTAATGCCTGATTCTTTGGGCTATACCCAAATCCTCTAATTATATCCCCTACTTGGGTCTCTGATGACAGAGTGACATCCTCCTGTCTCTTTATTTGATCTATAATAAAATCAGAATACAAACTCCATCTAGGCACAAGTAGCATGTTACTCTTTCTAACTAATTTCCCGGCCTCATTTGGAGTAAAGCTTTCAGCCTCTGGGTCATACTCTCTTAATTGTTGCACTGCCTCATCAGGCACTTGACTCTCCTCAGTTATTTGCACATTAGATGCAACCTGTTGTTGCTTGTGCCAGATCAAAAAGCTTTTAAATTCATCAGAATTGACAAAATTGTCATCATTCAAGAATGCATCCTGCTCAATTATTCTTTCATCCTGGCCTAAAGCCAGAGGCAACTCTACATCCTCTATTTCATACCTTTGTTGTCTTTTGGCCTCTCTGACTGCTTTCCTTATTTCATGGTGATGAAAGCTAGTCCCTGAGTAGAGGGCACTTACTCTATCTTTCTTCTTCTTGTTTGATGGCTCTCCAACCATTAACTTCCTCTTCTTTTGTAAGGGCTCGGTGGTGTCCTCTAAGCTAGGTAGCTCACTAAGGTTGATAGTCTCACCTCCTACTTTAGGTTCTTCAATTAATGGCTGCTCCATAGGGGGTGGGCTATATATTGGGTAGCCACCATCACTATCTTTTTCACATTCAGAATCAGAGTGGGCTTTCTTACCCTGATTAGCATCATCAATTTGATCCCTCATGGATTCAACCAATGTATCAAATTGAGCCATCATCTACTCAAGTCTCTGGAGGTAAGGCAAAGTGGGAAAGAAACCCCCAAATACCAACCCTTTTCCTTTTAACTCCCTTTCAATTTTATCTAACCGATCTAATTGATGTACCCTTTTCTCTACCTCATCATATTCAATGATGTTTCTTATCACATCTTCCTCAAGATACTCTTCATGTTGCTTATTAAAAGGAATGGTAGGCATGTAATATCTCCTTGTAGTAGCCATGAAACCTTCTTTATCTACATACCTATATGGAGCTGCCAACATCTTGTATTTTTCTAACCAATCATTCACCTTATTGAAAGCTCCCTTTCCAATTGTAATATAGTGCACCCTGAAGTGCCAAGGAGTGAGAGTCCCTTTCCTGTGGGGAGCCAAGTGTTCTTTATCTATCAACATGAGTTGCCAGATAAACTCTAGAAATGCAATTCTTGGTGGAACATAGAATGGAAGTAGATGAGGAGGCTGAGGGTATCCATAAACCCTAATCATTGTATAGCTCTTCTCATAGTAAATATCTCCCCATTGTGACCCTTGGTCCAATTATGAACAAACTGTTGGGGTCTCACCAATTGAAGGACCTTGGTGGATAATCTTGTACAATTAACTCCCAAACTCTGGAGAATGGGGTACACAATCTAGTTCTCAAAGGCACCAAAATCTTGCCTAGGGAAAGAAGGGCTCCAAATTCCTAACCAGAACTGTACTGGGTTAGGCTATCCATTCCACACCATTTGTGGCTTGAGATCATTCAAATTTATAAGATCATAATTGTGATACACAATGAGGTGCATCAGCAAGGAATAATGCATGAATCTGGGTGCAGAACCAGATGTGAAGTTCTTCAAAGACAACAAACGCTCATGCATCTTTTTTATCACATAACCAATAAAGTCATACCCTTTGTTCACCAGAAGGCTCTGTGAATCCATCACTAACATCAAAATATCAGAGGTAATCCTCTCAGGGCCTGCATCAATTCCCAAGACCTGGCACATCCCATATGCAATGTATTTCATGTAAAACTTAAGGTCCTTGTAAGCATATGGAATTGACCTAGCCATAGGTGCAATATAATTTCTATTTTATTTAGGAATATAACTCTTAATCTCCCTAGAGACCAAAGCAGCCTCTCTGACATATCTATTTTCTTGGGCTTGCAAATCTATTTCTGTGGCCATAGGGAAATGAATTCCAAAAGCATTCATGAATGAATTCCGATCTAGGGTTACCAAGGGAGAGCCATCCTCTTTTCTAACAATTTTAGACAAGGGATCATATCTTTGGGATAGCATAAGAAGTGCGTCTAAATCTAGAAAGACCTCTGGGACAATCAATTTGGCTAACCCTGATGTCCAAGGGTTTGAAACCGGTATAACGCTATCACAGTTTTTATAGAAATAACTAAAAAGATACATGCCTGTGATTTCAGGCGTCCTGGCACCTCTACAGTAAGCTAAATCATCCACAAAGATATCATCACTAACCTTCTTGTTCTGTGATGAACCAGACAAAAGGGTGAGAAACTCGTCTAAGAAGCTATCCTTTACTTTCTCTTTGGACCCATGGTTGGGAGAAGCTCCACTTGTTGTTGCCTGACTCATTCTGATTGAACCTCTAAAAATTCTTTGCAAAAATCACTGGACACACTGTAATCCTAGAAAGCTCTAAAAACCTAGCACTCTGTACTCTTCGATATGCTCTGTAACCTTCAAATGAGTAGCCCCTAACTATTTTATTCTATAGAATTGAATGCACCACCATTTTTGACATTTACAGCTATCAAAAGGTCACTTCCACCATTACTTCGGCACGAACAGGGGTTCAATTTACTAGCCGTAGCTCAAAAACTTTAAATTCAAATATTCAGAGACCTGGTGATTGGAGAAAAAGTCTCACAATCATTTTATAATATTGGTGCCTTAGAAATGTTTATGAGATCTGGCGACTAGGAGAGCTTCTCATAATCGTAGAAAGATTTCCCACTTTTTGAATTCATTGCGAGATTTGGCAATAACAGGCAAACTCTAAGTCATGGAACATGTTTGACTTTTCAAACTTCTTTGTGAGATATCCCGACCCGGTCATCTGGAGATTTGGTGACTGAAGGAAGGAAATCTTAATTTATGTTATCTAGAGATTTGGTGACTATAGTCTTTCTCATAGTCGTGGCAACTTTATTAACCCTTTTAAAACATTCAGCGATCACCCGACTTGGAGATCTAGCAACAAACCTGGAGTCTCTTAATTGCTAAAGCTTTCTGACTTTTCAACTTCCTTTCTAAGATCTCGCGACCTCCGTTGATCTTCTTCTTCATTTCATCCAACAGTCCACATTAAGTCGTGAGAGCTTTTCTCACTTAGCTGTTTGATTCAACGACTAGGAGATAACCATGTCACTGAATCGCTGGAGGCTTTTCACTTGATCGTCAGGAACTTGAGATCACACGACATACATAGTCGTCATATCGCTGAATAAATACATAACTACCGGGCTTAACCACAACATTAATCTTAACTCAACCCCGGCAAAATCTGGAGACTACGCGACAAAGAGGTTTGCTAAGTCTCACAATCTTTTTCTTAACTGGGGTTAAGTCCCGAGAACACGTGACTGAGGCAATCTCTAAGTCACAAAAACTTTTCTTAACTCTAAGTTGTATCTGGAGATTAAATACTGGCCGTTGATCAAAACTTCATTCTACGATTGTCACTGAGTCTCATAATCCTTTATCACTTAACCGTTTCATCTGGAGACCTGGAGACAACTGTGTCGCTGGATCGCTAACCGTGCAGGAGAGAACCGCCACCATTGGGAGATAACACGAACACTAAAAATCATAATCGCTGAATGAAACATCACTTCAATAAATTATCCCAAGATCTCCCAACCAAAGGTAATTTCAATCTAGAGACCACATGACCATAGTCTATTTCTTATAAAGCTTGTCACAATAGTCGCTAGATCTCGAGAAAATATTCTGAGACTTGGAGACTAAAAGGGAAAATGCTAAGTCGTTTGATAATAAGGAATATTCCAAAGTGCTTATGAGATCGGGCGACAAAGGCTTTTGAGCAATCGCTAAATATGAAGGAATATTCTTACTTCTCTGGGAGACTAAGCGACTAAGAGAGGAAATTAAAAGTGCACATGCTTATTTCGACACTTAAGTGACCCGATAAAGTAACAGAGAAAAAGAAAGGTGATGATTCAAACTAGGGCTTTTTGATTTTTTAGGGCAAAGGGTCTAAAACCTAAGGTTACCCACCTAGGGCTTGAAAATTTGTCAAGAAAGACCAGATAAGAACTCAAAATTTCGATCAGCAAAACACTAAAACCAGAAATACTACCAACACAACACGCCTTATAGCATATTACAATTAAGGTCAGAATGTGCCACATAATGTCCATTAGACCGTTAAATCAACAAACCTTGTTTTACCACTTAATTTGTTTTTAGATGTAAATCTATTAATATAATATCATGGGACCAAGTGCATTAACATATTAATGAGTTCATAAAGAATGTGATGCAGGAGCATCCTTGGTGTAAGAGCAATCTTGCATCATCCAAGAATATTTCTGGTTTCTTTCAATAAGGGCTATCTTGTGCAGAGCTTCAATTTTGGAAATTTATTATTTTTAGTAAGTTTTCTGTTCGTGCTCAGAATGGTCTATTTTCTTCCCTGGAGGTTCATTTTGGTTATATCATCCTACCAGTAAAGTTTCATTGCCAGCTCAAGTCTAGTTTTGAAAATATTGAAAATTTTCGATATTGGTAGTAGGGTACAAAAACTTCGAACTCAGTTTTGAAGGCTTTAGAGGCCCCATATGAGGTCGAAACTTCAACTAAATGAAGCTTTCTTGATTCAAGCATTGTAGAGCACTTCACGCCCTTTCTGAAATGGGGTCATAATAGTCAATCAAGTCAACAAGTGATGACTTATGGTCTCCGGAGTTGGGTCACCTGAAATGGCGGAAAATGATTTTCCTTCAAAAATTTTGTTTGGGTTTCAAAAGTTATTTTGAGCCGACTTTGATGTAATAAATTGTAAAATAAAATAATTCCAATCTTGGTTGGCCTTATTGGCAAAAATTCTGGAACCTTCCCAGGCAGTGGAAAATTACCTATATAAGAAAGGTCTGTAGTGTTGTCGTAGGCAGTTTGAGATAGTTCTGGACAATAGATCTGGGTATTGATTCGAAGCTTTGTCCTACAAATATTGTAAGGGGCTTGCCCATGTGGCTTTGCATATTGTAATTTTGAAAATTTGTAATTCCACATTTGTGGAGATAATAAGAAGCCCATTTTCTGTTCTTGCAAATTGTTGTTGTTTCTCTATTTCTGTATGTGTTTGTGGTATTAAGGAAAGCACCCTTCATCAGAATGTGTTCTTTTTCCTTTTTGAAGTGTTTCATTTGCTGGAGAGATCAAGAGGTGTTAATAGTTGTGTGTTACTTCATGTTTTTTCCTTTTTCTCCATATTGAGCCCTTCAACATTAAATTACAATGAGAGTCTTTATTATATGTAAATTCATTTGTGATCTCCAGGCAAAATATCAGGCATTTCTAAGCCTTTGGTTCCTCTTTGTAGTCTTGTCGTTGTGCTGCAGCAAGAAACAGAGCTTTTGGTTGCAGAATGTTGACCCGTCACTTGCTTGTACAGCTAATTAGTGATTTCATTTTTCTTGCTTCGGGTTCTTGTGCTTGAATTGAAATTTAAATGACTTAATTCTAATATACCACTGCAAACATTGTGAATTAGCCTTTGATTTTGTAAATGGTGCCATAATAGCCTTATTGGGCTTCTTGTGCTTTGGAGTTGACGCAATTAGATAGAACTTTGTATTTGTGACCTGATTCAATAAATTGCAGATCAAAACAATGCTTTGGGAGAATTCATTTTAAGCTGTGATTTGCACAAATACAACCTTCGCATGCCTGAGGGCTGTGATTGAGTAGTACGTAGGAAGCTTGAATTTTGTTCGTCACACTGATAGCCTAAAACCTTGCGCTACACACTGATAGCAGATGCAAATGTCTATCAATATAAATTATATAATATTTATATAATTTCTATTTTTTCATCATATTTTAAGATATAATGATTTGAGTGTGAAATTATCATTTATCTCTTAACATATGTACATATTTAAGATATTTGCAATCTACTTCTTTTTGATAATGGATTGTTGAGTGTAATAGGAAATATTGATCAAATTATATTGTCTATTAATTATATTTTATATTCTTTAATATTGATTAAAATTGAGAAGACAACAATGAAAACCATCATCAACGCCGCTCAAATAAATTTAAACTTCAAGAAACACAACTCTAAAATAGTTGTTCTAACCACCAATCATTTGAGAGTATGTGTGGTACCTTGCATTATATGTCTATGACAATTTTATAGATTATGAGAAAAATGCAATAGTGTTGTGGTGTTGTACAATCTGGTTCCTATCTTGACTGTTCATATCAACATTCATTTGTTGATGATCCAATGTGTGGTACAAGGTAGGTGTATCGTACTACATGAAGATGACACAAGGTAAGCTATATTAACCCACACTTATCACCTCTTTCCTACATCAATTGCATCACCACCATTATGAATTCTAAAATAACTATCAAACAACAATATTAGTAAATAATGATAAACTAGAGAAACATTGAAGGTGGGTGGTGTAGGATAAAAATAAGGTTGTAAACAATGAAAAGAAAAACCTTAAAAGAGGTATAACAACAAAACACACAAGCAAAGGGGATATGCACAAATTTTGATGATACTTGAAATATAAAATATGCAATTAAAATAATCAAATTTGAAAACCATAATAGATGAAGGGTAAAACCCTAAGCCATATAAGAAAGTCACATGTTCATCATAGAACATAAGGGAAAATGATACGTTACACTACATTTAGCCATGGTAAATAATTAAATAATAATAAAAGCTTAGGATTTAAGAGGTTGGGATTGGAATATTACATATGCAAATTTAATAATGAAATGTAAATAAATCAAATATAGTATTGTGGATTTTTTATGGTGAATTATTTTATTGAAGATATAAGGAATACATTAGCTATTGTGCTAGAATTTTAGGGTTTGGTCAAATGAGCACCTCAAAATTTATAAAATGTTTAGTCTTTGTTATGGTTTAGATTTGGTCCTATATAATTGATCTTCATGTGTGGTAATGATCTTCGTACTTATGGAAGTCAATTCATGTATGAAACCAAACATGGAACCAAGGAAGCAAGCCTGTTGAAATTTGATAAGTAGTAATTGTCCACCTTGCCTTGTTGTACCCATGTTTGAAGTAGGCAAGATGTTTATAGACATTATTTCTAAAGTTATTAAGTGACCTGATCATGTTCTTAATCAAGCCTTTAGGTGAGCTACTTTAATGATGATGAACCAAAATGGAAGAAAATGAACAAACATGCAAGAATGTTTAGGATGATTTATGCCCTAATAATGCAATTACAGATGTACCGTGAATGCTCTCTAATAATTATTTCTTATAATCTCTAATTATCATTTGACAATCTCAAAATAAATGATAAATATCTTTAAATACAATATAACACATAAATCCACATACATTTCATGTGCTAGGTCAAATTACAATTGCTACTTGAAAAGGTTGATAAGGTTAAAAATAGTTTTTTATTTTATTTTTAAAATTATTGTTATCATTTCATATAATACTTTTGAGGCTTCAATCTATGATTGAGAAAATAACTTTGGTTAATTCAATCTAGGGTGTCAAGTGGGAGTTCTAGGAATTAAGTTAAATTTTTAGGACAAATATTGGTGCCATGAACAAGATAGAATAAGGTCATGAGCTAAACTTTAGTGCAAGAATATGCCACCAATAGACTTGTTATCATATCAAGGACACTCTACTTGAAACAAGAACACAACAAAAGGGAAATGAGGATGAGTATACAATTGTCACCATTACAAGAATTTATTTTGAGATCACTAAAGAGTTTTAGGGATTATGAAAAAATATTATCAAGAAACATTTATGATACATCCGTATCAACATTATTATAGAATATATTGGCGTGCATCATCTTAGGTATCCTAATTATTTCCCTATTGACTTTGATCTTAGTCTATCATCATTAAATTAGTCTACCTTTGGGCTTGACTAAGGAGGGCATGACACATGCATAATAAGTTCTCAAATGGTGTTTGTAGACATTGTATGCAAATAAGTTATACTAATACTAGAAATGATATATTAACTAATCTAAGCTAATAAATCAACCTAATGCAAACACAATGAAGACTACAAAAGTAAACACAATGAAGAACTAAATCAAATTACCTTCTCCTAACATGTAGCTTGTCTCCATTGCTCTCCTAGCTTTGATTTCTTGAAGATGGTGAGCTCTCAGACTTCCAATTTGAAGCTCCTTGCCCAAGATGTCACCAAAGTGTGGAGATTTATGTGAATGAGTGAAAAAAGGCCTAAGCTTGATTATGCAAAACTAATGGATGAAAATGCAAATGATATGGGAATGTTTGAATGCTTGAATGCTCTTGATCTCTAGAATGCTTGATTGCTTGATTGCCTATTCACTATTAGCTCACAAAGGGAAAATGAGGCTCCTTTTATAGAGTTTTGGAAGATCCAAGCCTAGGTGGCACAATCCTACAGTGGAGATTGAAAGGTGGAAGATCCTAGGGCTAGGATTGACTTGGTTGAAGGAGTTAAGAGAAAGGGAGATGTAGTTGGAATGTGAGAGGAAGAATAGGGATGATGTTCTTCTCACATTGACATGGAAGAGAAGAAGGTGGAAGGGAAAGACACATGTCAAGTGTCTCACAAATACCAATGAAAGGAAGGGGGAGAGACATTTTCCTCATGAGGACTCATGGCCCAAGTGTCCCATGAGTCATCCTTGACCCTTAGAGGTGGCTTGAGAAGCCCCTTAGGAATAGGGATTGTCTCTTGACATGGTTTAGGAGAAGACATGTGGTCATGAGATCAAGTCTTATGAGGACACATGGCCCTTAGGAATAGGACATGTGTGGGTGAGGAAAATGATTAAATAATAATTAATAATTATTATTTATCCTAGCCAAAATGATGTGTCAGGTGACTAGGTAGATGAAGTGGACTAGGAGACTTAGTCATAATTAGTGATTGTGTATTTGATTTAATCACTTTAATAGACTATTTAGAAGACTTAGGATAGGAGAATAAACTATAATGAATCTATTAAATAAATTAAATAATTTATTTAATAAATAGAGGAATAAATATTAATTAAATAATAAATATTTAATTAATTCATCAAGTCAATATTAATTAAATTATAAATATTTAATTAGTTAATGAAGTCACTTTTTAGTGTATACATTTTGCCTCTCTTTGAAATAATGTGCTGGTCACATTGTTTAAAAGAAAAATCAAGCATTTTTGCCCCTGCCCCAGACAATATCTCAGACGACCTATGCATGTCCCCTCGAGAGATTGATTGACAAAAATTGAATTTTTATTTTTTTTTGTATTTGGTTTGGCAAACAATCTCACGAAAGAAACAAAAGATGAATGGGTGAAAACAAGGTGATTTGGAAAGAAATGGATAGGTAGGGTCCACACATCAAGCAAAACAAGTCCACAAGCTATATATTGGGCTAAGGGGTCCACAATATGGTCATTGTGCACACTTGTCATTTGGAGATTGGAGCTTGGAGAGAGAGAAGAGTAGAGCTACGAAGATGTCATTCCCGCTATCTGATCATCGATTCAAGAGGGTCTGTTGATTCCAGAGGCCACCCAATTCAGGAGAGCTGGTAGGTGACTCAATCCTCTTTGTGATTTTGATGTTTTGATGCATTTTGAAAGGGATTTGTAGCATGTTTAGGTTAGATTCAACCAAAGGTTAGGGTAGAAAATTTTTAATTTCTTAGGCAAATCACATATGTGCAGTTGCGACGCATATATGCATAGCAACTTGCCACGTTTGCGTAGCAAACTGGTAGTTCTGCGGATATGTATTGTGCACCTGCACATGTATGGTAAAAGAGATTTTAATGATGCATTTATTAAATAAATATGTGCATATGTAGTTTCTATGCATTTGTCGTAATTAACTACACATGTTTTTAGGGTTATTGCGCAAATGTTAAATCGGCGCAAATGAAAGGGGGTTCGGCATAAGCATTTCTTGGTGTTGCGCATTTGTGTTAGATGGTAGAATTGAGAAAATTAAAGTGTAAATTAGGTCAAACTTGATATCGATAAGCCGAAATGATCTGTTGGTGTTGTATTTTGATTGATTAAGTCAAGATAGGTAACAGTGTAGCATGGTTGCTAGTTAACCTTCTTGATGTTTGGATAATTGATAGAATTATCTGTTAGTACACGTGATAAACATGTATGTCATTGATAGGATAGGATAGATAGATAGATTATTTGGATCGAAATCTAATAGTTTGATTGGTTGATTATGATAGGAGGATATTATAGACACTCTGATGTCACAAGAGAGATATCCCATGACTCAAAATCTGAGACCGACACTGTCAGAGACAAATAGGCTATTGATCGGGGCTACTAGATTGTACCATATCACATATACACCTAAGATTCGGGTGAATTTGGGCATGTTGACAGCATTGGCAGAGAGATGGCACTCGGAGACAAGCACCTTCCATCTCCCCACAGGAGAGATGACGGTCACATTAGAGGATGTTTATCGCATCCTACAACTGCCTATCACTGGAGAGTTAGTATTGTATGATCGATGCTGGGGTCTGACTGAGTGCAGAGCAGTATTTGGGGATGATGATATTAGGGAGACTAAGATTAGTTGGGAGGACATGGTGGATTTTTATGAGCCACTTCCTATTTTTGGCTGGAGCGATTGGAGGCTACTTGTGTCCAAATCGAAGATCACATGGTTTTATAGTTGTTTGGGGCTGGAATCTTCAGAGGATGATGGATGAGGGGACCCATTTTTCTTGGGGGGGGGATGTCTTCTAGCACATCTGTATCATGATTTGCATTAGGTGGTATACCATAGGGGAGCATCACTATCCGCTGGCATTACATTGCTTCATGTTTGGGCATGGGAGCATATTGTTGTTACATGACCAATAGCTATGTGGTTTCATGGCGCAGGGCAGCCATATGTCTTATTGTATACATCCATCCAAACTCAGCTGGATCAGTTATAGTTTTGGCGATATACATTTGACACCATAGATTTAGTTATCTGGAGACTCTACCTTGGGTGTGAGTTGTGGGATGAAGAGCATCAGCTCAAATTCTATTTTGAGTCGAGATGGTTGATAGGGAGGACTCCCTACATTATTGAGAGGTAGTTGGTTAGCCAGGTCATGCAACAGTTTGGTAGGATGTAGGGATTACCACAGGGGGTCACAGAGTTTTCTCGCACACATTAGGAGCGGCAAGACTAGGGGCCCATGGTATCTTTTGAGATTGCATGACATGAGTTCTTAGACATGTCATTTCAAGCATGGTCTATGAGACAAGTGGTCATAGACCCAGGTATGATAGTAGATTATGAGAGGCAGCTTAGGGAGCACCCATTCTTGAGGTTGACTGATTTGATACAGAGGCCACCAGAGAGAGATGCAGCAGATAGACGCTGAGATAGGTGATGAGGCCGTGACAGGAGAGGTCATGGGAGGGGTAGAGGAGATGATGGAGGTGATGGTGGTGATGGAGGCAATGGTGGTAATGGTGGTAGAGGAGATAGATCTAGGCCTCAAATGAGAGGTAGAGGTGTGCGACTGTAGGGATTGATGCCACCCCCTGCAAGACAAGTACAGGAATAGGTTCCAGCACAAGGTGTCATAGGTGCCCCACTACAGATACTAGCAGGTGTCACCGAATAGATACCAGTAGCTGCTCCTGCATAGATACTAGCAGGTGCTCTGGTATAGATGGATCCTATAGTATAGGTATAGATACAAGATGAGGCTAATGTGATACTTGGGCAGGAGAGATGAGTGCAAGCTGGACATGACATACATGATGAGAAGATGCCAGATGTGGATGCATAGGATGATCAAGCAGAGATGTACATAGGTGGGCAGGATCCCTACCTACAGAGGGATGCAACAGAGGAGGAGGACCTAGACATTGATTCATTTCTAGTAAGACTAGCAATGATACAAGTACAGGGAGACTATGTCCTTGGACTAGAGAGACAGGTAGAGAGATTGGAGAGTGAGAATGCCACAATCAAGCATGAGCGAGACATCACCATAGAGCGACTAGGGGAGTTTGAGGCTCTATTGGATGAGATATAATGGGCACAGGAGTTAGGACCTCATGGAGATAGCCTTCATGTGATGGTGTGGGCTAGCAAGGAGATCACCTACTAGAAGGATGCATATAGACAGGCTGTACCTAGTGATCAGTGGATTGGGAGCTTCAGAGAGAGCTCTTTTGCAGTTAGGACAATTGTTTATGAGAGGCATGGACTGATTAGTAGTGGAGGGGTATCATCATGTCCTCCTAGATCACCTTCAAGTTTAGGAGATCCGATAGCACCAGCTCTTAGTGCATCATGCAGGTAGTGACAGATTGAGTCTAAAGGCAGTGGCTCATAGCCATATTATATACACACTTTTTTGTATCTGGATCACCATTGTATCAGTATGTTTCATTATGTTTATGACTTTATGGACACACATGGACACTTTATCAGTTTATGAGATATCGCTGGACATTTGGATTTTTTTATTTGTTTTATATGGACTCTATGTGATGGACTATTTATGCATGATGATGCCGTTCTATTATGATTTTCTTTGGATGACTATATATACATGTGTGGACTAACATATGTAGGATGTGATGATGTACTTTGATATGCATAGTACTTATGTTCTTGAATTCAAATGGTTTACTTTCATTTGAATGTATAATGGTTAATGATCTAGCATGTGATGATGTCGTTTAAATAAATGCGGTTCCTAAATGATTGGTTATTTAATGTTGTGTGTTACTAATGCAATGATATACAAACAATGTTGAATAATAAATATGACAATGTAATAAATAATAAATGAAAAGATGAAATGAATGTATGTAATGGATAACAACTAAATGATATGATTAATGATATTATATGAAAGGAATGAAAGTGTATTTCATGAAATCACAAAAGAATTGGAAAAATTCTAATATGATAAAATAAGATAAAATTTGATAACCTAAAACATGACAAGTAAAAGGTGATTAGATAATGGCTAAAATGAAATGTTACTTTAAATGATCAAAGTATGCGTGTTTAATATACAATAGTGATATACAAATGAACAAACCAAATGACACATGCCTAATAAACTATGCAAAATACTTAAGTGTGATAATAATGAAGATGAAATATGCAAAATGTAAAATGTGAGATGAAAGGTTTAGAATTTTGTTACCCAAATGTCCTCAACTTAAATAATAATGTGTCTAACACAAGAAGAATGGACAAAGAGATCAGGTGACCTAATAAGCAAGATAACCTACAAATCCCTATAAAAGGAGCAATGATATGCAACATAAATCAGCTAAGTGTAATGCAAAATGAAAGATAAAATGAGTATCTCCACAACTTCACAGAACATCTTAGAAATTCATAATAATTGGAATTTGATTCTCATCATTGAGCTCGTTATGTTGCAAGGAAATGCAAGCATCATGGTATAATTAAACCAGGATGACCTGAGAACTTCTTGCATGGAGTTTAATATAGAAAACTTGACAAGCATCTAGGTATAATTAAACTAAGATGACATGAGTTTCATTTGCATAATAGACAAGGAATATTCTCCCCTCCATCGTGGAACAAATATTTGGAGTCGAGGTATGCGTGGTGTATCACCATTAATAGCATTCAAATAACAACATGATTTGTATGTTGCCAACACTATTAAATTGATGAAGGAACTTATGCACAAACACCCCAATTACTTGTTCCTTCAATTTCATCGGAAAATAACTGACAAACAGCAATCAAAGAAAATATCATGTCCCATCCTGGCCATTCTAGTCAATGACATATTAGAGTTTTAAACTCATGTCAACGATATCCCGGAATAGCATAGGAAACATGATAACAATGAAATCCATATATGAATGCATAATCTTCAATAAATCATTCTAACATGTCTGCCATGAATATACACTTCTTTTGCCAAAAGATAGTGTAAAGTATATTGATTAGTTCAATTGATGTATAGTCATGTCAAATGTATAGATAAGCGGTCATGTTTCAAAGGATAGATCACAGGTTACAAATCATCATGAGAATATCATTGTGTAAGAACATTTGATTGTGTTTTCTTGTCTGGTGAAAATACTCCATTATGTCCTCTAAGAGTCGCGACTATCATAGATCCACTTCCCAAACTAGGTTGAGGACATGCCCCCAGCTAGGAGATGGACTGACTTATTATGGATGAAGAAGGACACAAGAAGACTAGGATGAAGACCAAGACAATAGATCAAGCTATGGTGGGTTTTATTATGGATATATATAGTGGATGGCGATTTGAACTAGCCATTTTATTATGATATATACATGGCAAAAAAAAAGGTGACTAACTAGCCATTTTATTATGGGTATATACAATGAGCGGTCATGTTAGAAGAATCCTAATAGAGAGAGTAGATAACTTGTCACAAATGGCACCTATTTCCAAGTTTTCACCACATGTATTTATTACAATTTTCTTTTGACTTTTTTGTGTGTGTGTGTGTGTTTTTTTTAATCTATATACATACCCCTTGCATTGGGATTTCAAGCATAGAACTTCTTGAGATGCATGTTGTTAAGAGGCTCATCCAAGGGATCACCCTTAGGTGTAGACAATTGATAAGCCCCAGAGCCATAAACTACTGTAATCACAAAAGGACCTAACCAGTTGGGTTCAAACTTGCCCTTCTTCTCACGGTGCTGCTGATTTTTGGGATTCTCCCGAAGGACTAGATCACCCACCTGAAAGTCTCTAGGTTTTACTTTACTATTGTACTAATGAGACATCCTCTACTAATAGACTTTCAAATGATCATAGGCTCTCTAATGGTGTTCATCCAATAGTTCTAATTTAGTGAGCCATGCAACTCTATACTCTTCATCTGGAATTAAATCTTTTAGAGAAACACAAAGAGAAGGCAGCTCGACCTCGAGGGGTAGGACAACTTCAAAACCATAGACAAGGGATTATGGTGTAGCTCTAGTGGGAGTTTAGATGGAAGTGCGGTAAGCCCATAAGGCAGGATTCAATTGTACATGCCAGTCACAGCCAACGTCATTGACAGTCTTTTGTAGGATCTTGACAATGGTTTTATTAGATGCCTCAGCTTGGCCATTACCTTAGGGATAGTAAAAGGTGGAATAGTTATGGGTGATGTTGAATTTCTCACATAGTTCATCCATGTCCTGATTTTGGAATTTCTTCCCATGATCAGTAATAAGATATATAGGGATACGATATTGGCAAATAATATAATTGAGGATAAACATGGATATTTGTTTGCCAGTGGCAGTGATCAATGGAACAGCTTCAATCCATTTAGTAAAATACTCAATTGCAGTGATAATCCATTTATGGCCGTTGGAAGATGGAGGGTGAATTATGCCCACAAGGTTGAGTCCCCACCGACTGAATGGCAAGGTGGTCATAAAAGGATGGAGCTCTTGTGCTAGTGCATGAATAATATTCCCATGTATCTGACATTTCTTGCATGCCCTAGCAAAGTGAAAGGAATCTGTCTCCATAGTAGGCCAATAGTAACCCATACACATGAGTTTCTTAGCCAAGGAAGGACCACTCGAATGTGTCCCACAAATACCCTCATGTATGTCTCATAAGGTAGTTTGAGCTTCATCATGTTCAAGACATCATAAGAGAGTACCATCAAGCCCTTGCCAATACAGGGTGTCAAATATTAGGACATAGCGGGAGGCTTGGCATAGAAAGGTACATTTTTGGTTTTAGGATAGGTCAGGTGGGATGATAGTGTTTTTCAGATAAGAATAAATTTTTCCATAGATCGGGGAATCTTATCCAATAAGATGACATATAATACTCATATCAAGATCATTGTATGCGAGATAAGTCAGAGATTCCACTAAGAACTCAAAGTGGGCTTTTGTATCCTCCAGATCAAATAGAGAAGAAATCGTTGCCATAGCATCTATAGCTTTGTTATCATGCCTTGGAATCTATTCAAAGGTGATGATTGAGAAATATTGTTTAAAGTCATCCACCATACGCTTATATGGTAACAACTTGTCATCCTTAGTTTGGTATTCATTATTAACCTAATTGATAATCAGTTGAGAATTTCCATAAAAATTTAATTTAGTGACCTTCCATTGTAGAGCCATCTTCAACCCAACCATCAAGGCTTCATATTCAGCTACATTATTTGTGCAAGGAAAAAGTAGCTTGTAAGACTTTTGAATCGTGTATCCTTGTAGTGTGACAAATAATACTCCAGCTCCTGAACCATGCTGAGTATATGATCCATCAAAACATAGCTTCCATGTTTATGTAGATAATGTCAAGATGTGTGCATTTGGAAACTCTGTATGTATAGGTTGATCATCTGTTAGTGGTGCCTCAGCCAATTGGTCTGCAATGACTTGTCCTTTGATAGCCTTCCTATCCACGTATTCAATATCAAATTCACTAAGTAGCATAACCCACTTAGCCAATCTACCAATTAATGCTATCTTGCTCAAAATATATTTTAGAGGATCAATATTTGCAACAAGATTGATAGAATGAGACAACATTTAATACGACCATTTCTATGAGGCAAAGATGACTGCTAGACATGCTCTTTCAATCGGAGAATAGTTTAGTTCATATCCCACAAGGGTACGACTGATATAGTATATAGCTTTTTCTTTTCCCTCTTGGGCCTGTTGGGCCAGAAGAGCACCTAATGAGACTTCTGTAGCTAAAATGTAAAGCAAGAGTGGCTTGCCTGGGATTGGTGACATCAAAGTTGGAGGATTTTCTAGATATTGCTTGATTTTAGTGAAGGCTTCCTCACACTTATCATCCCATTTGAATAAGATTTCTTTATGTAACAAATGCTAAAAGGGATGACTTCTATCTACTAATTGAGAAACAAATCTTCTGATTTATTGGAGATGCCCTTATAAAGATCTTAATTGACTGATGTTGGTAGGGGAAGCCATCTCCATGATTGCCTTAACCTTTTCTGGGTCAATTTATATTCCTTTGGCTGAGACAATGTATCCTAATAGCTTTCTTGATGTGACCCCAAACACACACTTCTTTGGATTGAGTCTAATCTGATACTTTTCCATCTAGGTGAAGATTCTATCCAGGACTCTTAAATGACCATCTCTATCTTTGGATTTTTCTAGAATATCATCGACATAATCTTCCATAATTGTATGCATCATGTCATGAAAGATTGTGGTCATAGCTCTTTGATAAGTCACACTAGCATTCTTAAGCCCAAAAGGCATCACATTCCAACAATAAGTGCCCCAAGGACATGTAAAAGTAGTCTTCTCTTGGTCTTCTAGTGCAATTTTGATTTGGTTAT
Organism: Chamaecyparis obtusa; assembly: GCA_027943335.1. NCBI lineage: Eukaryota > Viridiplantae > Streptophyta > Pinopsida > Cupressales > Cupressaceae > Chamaecyparis > Chamaecyparis obtusa. The sequence goes on along the minus strand of BSBK01001222.1, from coordinate 1,325,218 downwards.
AGCCAGAAAAACCATCCATTAAAGACAACATCTCATGACCAGCCATCAAATCAACTATGATATCAATATTAGGTAGTGGGAAGTCATCTTTAGGAAAAGCTTTATTGAGATCTTGAAAATCTATACAAATCTTGATAGATTTGTCTAGCTTTGATACTAGTACGATATTGAAAATCCATTCAACATAATCAATAGCATGAATGAATCCAACATCCAGAAGCTTCTTCAATTTTGCTTTAACCATTAGTGTAATGTGTGGATGCATCTTACGGAGCTTCTTCTTAATTGGTTTAATGCCTAGAGCAATAGACAAGTGATGTATAATTAGATTAGGGTCCAGTCCCGACATATCAGTATAAGACCAAGTGAAGTTGATTTGTCTCTCTTTGAAAAACTTTGCAAAAGCTTCTTTCTCTAATTCTGTTAAGGATGTTGCAACTTTGAGAATGCACGAAGACTCTTTTGTTCCAATGTTCAGAGGTAATGTTGGTTCTATAAGGATGGCATATTTCTCTTGATATAGATAATTGGGAAGAGTGTCAATCCTTCCATCATCAGGTGCCTCAAATAGGTTTTCACCTTCAGTTTCATCTTTTCTTTTTACTATTTTTGGATCTAATACTGCCACTTAGTGGTTTTCACCATTAGATCTATTGATTATTTTTATATTTTAATGACTGAAAGGATTGGCACTCTCTCCAAAGTAAGCCATGTCATTGATTTCTATCAAAAATCCTAACTTATGATCTCCTAGTGGGAGATGATCCCTTATTCCAAGATAATCAATTATGGCATCATCATTATGGAAAACATCAAGTTCTAGGTTATTGGGAGAATCCCAATCTATAAGCTCAGGGTGTACAAGGGGCATTGGATCATTTGGGTTAATTTCAAAGGTGGAAATAGTGTTTATAGAAAAATTTTCAAGGTTAATGATCGTATCAGCAAGGTCTATCTCCATACTCTCATCTAAATCATCTATCACAAGATAATTCTCACTTCCCTCACAATTGACAAGAGCAACATCATGTGGAACTAATCCTAGTTAGTCAGTCCTTGAACTCTCCCCCTCATGGTAATCGACACTATAGTGATGGAACACATCAATTCCTATCTCTTTAGTATAGTCAAATAATGAATCCCATCATAGTCATTAGAATTAGAATCATCATCATGATCCCTAAGTCTATTTATGATCTCTATTGCTATCCTTTGTTTTTTGGGATCCACATACATACCATTTTTCTTGAATTGTAATGCAGGAGCTTTAGATGTCTCATGAAAAGGTGTGATCTTTGATTTTCCTTTAGTTTCTTTTGGTCCTTCTCCTTTGTATCCCAATCATGTGGTATCTCTTTGGTAATTTGGGTTTTGTAGAATTGGTTTTATAACACCCTCTCTTTGTAGCCCTATAGGTCCAACACCTTGGTATTCCATCTTTTACAAAGAAGTATACCCTTTACCATATACATCAGGTGATATATATTCATGTTTGACATCCTCTTCATTTTTCTATGACTTAAGAAAATGGTTCACATTACGCTCAGCTACTTCTTTTGATATAGTGCCCCCACTTATAAATGTGTTATAAACAAGTGTGGAAGGGGGTTCAGATTGTTGTTTGGTGATCAAGGATTTCCCATATGATCTAGGAGATAAAGGTAGCTTTGTGATACAAAAAGTTTGGCCCAAAGTGTATTCTCCCATACTTCATTCTTTTATGTCTATCTTGATCCCATTAGATTTAGAAGTTGATGCTATATTACTTGGATCAATGGGAGTGGTTGCAGAAGATCCAGCATGATTGTAAGGTACCAAAGAATCAGATGTTGTCTTCACAGTGCTACAATACTGGAAAGGATTAGGATCTCCTTTGATAGTGATCTCTTGATCATTGTGAGGAAATTTCAAACACTGATGATACGTCAAGGGCACAACTTGCATAGAATGAATCCAAGGTCTCCCCAAAAGAATGTTATAAGAAAGATCCATGTCAAGAACTTGACAAGGTACATCTTTGACTACATGACCTATTCTGATAGGAAGAACAAAAGATCCCTTGGATGACCTTTCCTCTTTATCATAAGCTTTGATTGTGATTTTCTTCTTTAGATCTACAACATTTTTAGAAAATCCCAATGTAAGAACTAATTTTAAAGTGCATATATTCAAGCCAGCTCCTCCATCTATTAGTACTCTCTTGACTTTATGACTCTGTACAAGGAATTCTATATGGAGCAGAGCATTATGAGGTTGATTAATGGCTAAATAATCATGTTTAGTGAAGGATAGATAATGTGGGGTTGTCAAATGTCCCACCATAGCTTGAAATTGATCTTGATCTAGATTTTTAGGAACCTGGGTTTCTAAGAGAGCTTTCTCAAGGATATCCTTCTGAGATGGTGATAGACATAAAAGCTCTAATATAGATATCTAGGCTGGTGTTTTCTTCTGTTGTTCCAAAAGATTGTACTAATTGGAAACATTTGGTATGGACTTTGGAACATAAACAGACTTTTTTTGAGAGGTGCTTGGTTTAGATGAGACTCCTTGGAGAGTAACCTTGGATTGAGTTTGAGTAGTAACATTGACTGGTTGACTCTCAGATTTTTCTTTTATAGTAATCAGATTGGCATAGTACTTAGAAGGATGACATTTAGAGATGTTACCAACATATTTATAGGATGAAACATTATAGTTGGCTTGATTATCTCCTTTAGTATTGGAAGAACTTCATTTCTCATGTTCAGGAAGTGGATCTTTAAAAGTTGTATGTGACTCATTCGAGGTATGTCCATCAACACTAATTTCACCACTTTCAATTAAGTCTTGAATTGCATGTTTAAGCCTTTGGAAATAATTGGTTTTGTGACCTTTCCCTCTATGAAATTCACAATAATCATTGTCATTCCACCAAGAAAGTTTCACCCTAGGTTCAAAATCTCTAGTTTCAAGAAGTGCAATGAGTTTCTTTGTGATCAACTTCCTTAATGCAGATTCCAGTGATTCACCCAAAGGAGTAAAAGTTCTTCTACATGGCATGAAAGGTAATCTCAAATTTGATGAATTGTTGTTGGAATTCTGATTTGCCGATTGATTTCTATAAGTAGCTTGAGTAGCATTGGCCTTACTTGTGAGATTCAAAAGAGGTTGTATTGGTTTAACATTGAGATTATCCACAATCCCATCATTAACTATATTCTTGTTTTTGTTCCAAAATTTGGACTTGGCATTATTGTTGTTGTTGTTATTATTGGGATGTGAATTTGAAGATCCAACATTGTCTTTGGAATAAAGTTTAATCTCACCTTTTCTGACCATAGCTTCTTCAATTTTGATACCATTTTCTATGAGCTTGTTAAAATTTGGAGGACATTGAAATTGCAACATATAGCTCATTTATGGTGTTAGGTTATGCACAAAGATATCCATCTTTTCTTGTTCAGGAATCATTCATGGATACTTGGAAAACAATTGACACCATCTTTGCAAAAAAGTAAGGAAGGGTTCTCCATTATTTTGATGTGTATTGCAAAGATCAAGCATAGTGACTTCAAGTGTGATATTATATGAGTAATGAGTCACAAACTTGTCAATAAGCTCATTGAAATATTTGATGCCTGGGGGTAGTTTGGAGAACCATTCCATGGCTTGTCCTCCTAAACTACATGGAAATAGTCACATAAGATAAGTGTCATTGTGGATGACTTCAATACAAGCAACAAAAAACTCATGGATGTGGTATCATGGATCCGAATTCCCTTTGTATTTATCAAATTTAGGAACCTCAAAATGAGGAGGGAATAGAATCATTGCTAAATTCTTATCAAAAGGATAAGGATGTATATCATCCAAGGAGTACTTCTTAGTTGATGATCCATTTTGGATGTCATGGATTTGTTGTTGAAGCATCTAGATTTGTTGTAGAATGGGATCCAAAGATAATGTGTTTCCTTGAGTGTTTTGGGAAGCATTGGTTTTCTGATTGTTTTGGGAATCACTATTTTTTTATTGTTTTGAGAAGCATTGTTTTGTTGATTGTTTTGAGAAGCATTGGATTGTTGATTGGTTTCCTTTGCTCCATGAGTATGTGTCTCTTGAGAACCACTAGGGATTTCTTGATTGTTTATGATAGGTGGTTCTCTAAGATAAGAAACATCAAAATCACTTGGTAGTTTGGCTCCTTGTTGAGCAAGCATGAGGAAATACATCTCCTTATCCATGTCTAGGAGTCTTTCCATGACATTATAAAACCTAGGATCTTGTACAACATCCCTAAGTTCTTGGTCTGTGGGTTCCTCATCTGATTGAAAAATTGAAGTTTTCTTAGGAATTCCAGATGACCAAGGGTTTTCCTCATTATTGTTGTTTCCTTCCATCTTGTCTACAGATTCTAGATCAATGTTTTGTTTGAGTTTCTGAGATCAAGTTTGAACCATAAAATGGGAAAGACGATGTTGGGATGGAATATTTTGATGAAAGATTTGGAATGTATTTGATAGAAAAGATGTGAAAAAGAGATTGAAAAGTATTGAAAATGGATAAGACAACTTGATAAATCTAAGTCAATAGGAGGTATGGATCTCACTATGATATGACAGGGAAAAACCAAGAGATGGTGATCTAGGTGAGTTTTAATTGAGGATGATAAATCCTGATATGATGAAAACTCACAAAAACCAAAATCTAAAAGTAAGGTAATGTTTCAACACTGAATTGAGAATTTTCAAGATTGGAGGAAATAATTTGATGATTTTTGATGAAGGAAGGATGATGAAAAATGATGAAAATGGTCAAACTAAAGATCAGAGGTCTGTATATATTGAAAAAGTTTCCAGAATCGGACTGAAGACAAAAATGGGTATCTGAAAAGGTAATTTTGAAATTTTCACGATTTATAGAAATGCTCTCTGTTATGTATGCACAACAACAAATGCGTAGGATAGTTTGATATATGTGCAATGGAATTATACAGAAGTGCAAAGGATTGAGACAAAAGCGCAATGACAGTTACAAATGCGCAGGACCAATGAACAGATGTGCAACAGAATATAGAAAATGCACAGTTTCTAGTTTCTGATGATTTTGGGCTGAAAATTGAATTTTTTTTTTGTTTTTCAAGTGATTGTTTTTGGCAAAATAAAATGCATAGACACACATACACAAGACAATAATGATCTATTCTAAATTAATCTATTATGAATGCACAAACACGCTTACAATCCTAAGGTTGGCAAGGATAGTATCTGTTGAATCCCCACTAGGATAATAAAATCCAGCCACGTAAATCCAGAGAGGATTGCCTAGAAAATTGGAGGCACGGGCTCCTCCTTACAGTGCACTCACTTCTCTGGCACACTAAGTTTTGAATTCAATGGGTCATCACTTCCCAAAGAACTACTATGTCTACTATGAACCGTGATTAATGTGGGGTGTCTTCATGGACTTGGGTGACCCCTTGAGCTAGCAAATGGAAGTTTTTTGGCCACTATACAAAAGATTTTAGTAAGGACATCCATTCAAGTGGTTGTGATCAAGTCATTTTCCCAATTAAGGGGGCTCTCCCAATCCTTTCAAAGTAGGGCTTTCACCTCTACAATGTAGGGACTTTAACGCACCACTGGGGTACTAGAGGAGATTTTGGTTGCCACAACAAATTCACACCTGTCCAATGTGAGACTAATCACACTAGCATTTTTTATATACTAGTTTGGAAGGGCTTGGCTTTAGCCTGTTACCAGTTGGGTCGTTCTTTGGGGTGAGTACCTCTTTTCCCACCAAAGACTGCCCTCTAAAAATTATAACAATTTCTCTTACACCCAAGATCCACGAATGGCGAGGGGAGAGGATACGTTGTTATAATTTTGGGATTACAAATATGCTTAGAAAGCAAAAACACAATAGACAAAATACTAAGCTAAAGAAGACACACGAAAATAGAAAGCATGTCATATTTTATAGGCTAAACGAGGTTATATTTTATTTTGCAAACCCCTAGAAACCTACAAATAAACTGTTAGAAATTTTTGCAATGGGGTCTTCAGATTTACGACCTATAAAATAGCCTAAAAAGCTACAAGAATGAATAACAACCTGTTAAAATGATTAGCTAAAAACAAAAATGATTAGAAAACTAAATTTTAACAATTGGAAAGATAAATGCACAGAAACAAAACATAAATGTGTACCTACAGGAAATTAAAGAGCAGTAACAGTAAATGTGAAGCTGGATGGTATGTTTGCATCGGATGATTATATGTATGCACAATATTAACAGATGCACAACAGAACATTATATAAGCATGGATATATTGAATGAATGAGAAGAAAGATTAAAAAAGATAGAAAATGAAGTGGAAAAATGGATGCGCAGCAGAAATTGATGTATGCGCAGCAATCGGGTATGAATGCACAGAAATGACCTGTAGAAAATCTGCACACGGAAAACTAAAAATAGAATGTTAAAAACATGGGGAGGCCCCATGGTGGGTGCCAAAAATGTATGCAAATAAGTTATACTAATACTAGAAATGATATATTAACTAATCTAAGCTAATAAATCAACCTAATGCAAACACAATGAAGACTACAAAAGTAAACACAATGAAGAACTAAATCAAATTACCTTCACCTACCATGTAGCTTGTCTCCATTGCTCTCCTAGCTTTTATTTATTGAAGATGGTGAGCTCCCAGATTTCCAATTTGAAGCTCCTTGCCCAAGATGTCACCAAAGTGTGGAGATTTATGTGAATGAGTGCAAAATGGCCTAAGCTTGATTATGCAAAACTAATGGATGAAAATTCAAATGATATGGGAATGTTTGAATGTTTGAATGCTTGATTTCTCTTGATCTCTAGAATGCTTGATTGCTTGATTGCCTATTCACTATTAGCTCACAAAGGGAAAATGAGGCTCCTTTTATAGAGTTTTGGAGGATCCAAGCCTAGGTGGCACAATCCTATAGTGGAGATTGAAAGGTGGAAGATCCTAGGGCTAGGATTGACTTGGTTGAAGGAGTTGAGAGAAAGGGAGATGTAGTTGGAATGTGAGAGGAAGAATAGGGATGATGTTCCTCTCACATTGATATGGAAGAGAAGAAGGTGGAAGGGAAAGACACATGTCAAGTGTCTCACAAAGAACAATGAGAGGAAGGGGGAGAGACATTTTCCTCATGAGGACTCATGGCACAAGTGTCCCATGAGTCATCCTTGACCCTTAGAGGTGGCTTGAGAAGCCCCTTAGGAATAGGGATTGTCTCTTGACTTGGTTTAGGATAAGACATGTGGTCATGAGACCAAGTCTTATGAGGCCACATAGCCCTTAGGAATAGGACATGTGTGGGTGAGGATAATGATTAATAAATAATTAATAATAATTATTTATCCTAGCCAAAATGATGTGTTAGGTGACTAGGTAGATGAAGTGGACTAGGGGACTTAGTCATAATTAGTGATTGTGTATTTGATTTAATCACTTTAATAGATTTAGAAGACTTAGGATAGGAGAATAAACTATAATGAATCTATTAAATGAATTGAATAATTTATTTAATAAATAGAGGAATAAATATTAATTAAATAATAAATATTTAATTAATTCATCAAGTCAATATTAATTAAATAATAAATATTTAATTAATTAATGAAGTCACTTTTTAGTGTATACAAACACCACCCCATTTTCTAGACACAAGTACGACAAAGTTAGATGAGAAAATTTTAATTATCAAACTTTTCGCTAGCTCACTTTTGTATGTCCAAGTTCAATTTTATATGTTAGGTCACTTTCATAGACATAAAAATTAAATCAACAAATATAGATTTAAATCTTAATAAAAACCAAATATATTACTAATTTTGAAATGTTTATATAATGAAATTCTAAAATTGAAACACATGATGAATAAATTCTTGACATCAGTAATATTATAAACCACCATTAAAAATTCAACTAAATTTAATATTAGATTTATCTATTTACATTTTTGAATTAATTGCTTTATAATTAATATTTCCTATCAATGAGAATACTATTGCATCAACTCGGTCTTATTTTCAATTAGTTTAACCAATGATTTCAAAGAATTGACTTTTTACAAAAGTTTTATAGTCTTTATATAATTTTTTATTTTAAATAATTATAAAATATCATTTAACCTTTTTCCTTTTGATTCAATTGGAAAATAATAAGTATAAAATTCAATAATTCAAAAAGAAAAATTACATATTTTCATACAAATGTCAACCATATTAAATACTTTATTAAATTCAATTTTTTTCTAGTACTACAATTGTCCATGCATTATTATTGAGATATGGTATTGTCGAATTGTCAATAAGTGTAAATTATCAATGCTAATAATAATTGTCGAATCCAAGTGCCCAATCATTCCAAGCACTGTCTATCTTACTACAACTCATACAAAAACTACTTAGTAAGATTTTAAGTTTGAATTAAAATTTATAACAAAATGACTAACTATAGGTTTAAATTGTTTATGAAACTTTACAAATGAACCTTATAAAAATTTATTTATATTTAATAAGTTGAGAATTAATATAAATCTTTCTCCATATTATTTCAAGTATTTATCAATAAATATTATATTTATTAAGATTATATATATTTACTCATAAAGATTACTTACATACATTACATATATCAAAAATTATTTTTTATAATAAAAGCAACAAAAACTAGGGAGTTGTCTCATTAATACAACAACCTAGAGGCCATAAAATCAACACTAGCACATTAACAACACATTAATTGTTAATTACTAACATTAAAAATCTCAAAATGTAACAATCATCCAAGTCATCAAAATGGAATAAAAGTATCTGGATCTACTATCTAGTATAATAGATAAACTAATATAAGTCTAATAATAGGGCTACCTAGGGTCATTCCTAGAAGTAACCATCAAAACATTACTAACAATACCCGAACTAAAAACCAAAATAACACTTACATTCTTTATACTATACCCAGACTAGTAGATAAAAACAAAGAAAAAAAGGGAGCTTGTCTCTATTAGGATCCTTTGAAGGTGCATCATATTTGTTGTAATGTAGTAGACCAATCTTCTATGAGAAAATTGAAGAGTTCCTTGTAATTCTCTTCCTCATTGTCCTCATCTCTAAAAACTTTCTTCTACGTGAGACATAAAGAAGTAGCCAAAGTATGCATCACATGCATGAAAAACTAGGAGATACTCTTGATTTTCCTTTCCATCCTATACACTCAAGTTCCTTGGTCTTCTAAAGGTCATCTATCATGATAGTACATTTAGCACATGTATCTAGTTGAATGTCCCCATAGGTCTTGACAACACTGGGTTTTCTAGTAGCAACATTCTCTAGCATTATCTCATTTGTAAGATCAATAGGCCCCATTTTGATGTTCTTTGAAATATAAGTTGAATTGTTCTTTTTCTCTAATCTATCTTCTATTTTCATGTCTCCTTAATTGTCAATTTTCACCCCTTTTCATTTATCTTGTTTTCCATCACTCTCATTCTTGATCTGACATCTTCTCCATCCTCTAGACTTCCCATCTGGCTCATTTAGGCTTAGTTAGGCTTAGTTAGGCTTAGTTAGGCTTAGTTAGGCTCAGTTAGGCATGGAAAAAATACTATAATACAAATATTTTAGGCTGTAGGGATGATAGTATTCATATCACATGTAGAAACCTATTCTAGTATTTTTATACAAACAAAGAACCAAAGATCCATGTGTCAAACCCTTGGACTTTAGACTTAGTGAAGCTAGTTGTACCTAATGTTTTTGTGGATGTTGAGTTGATTCAAGTGCTAGAAAATAAGTACAACCTTGAGACTTGGACCATTAGAATGACAAATAGAAAACCTCTACTAGTAGTCTCAATGTCTACAATTGTTGATTGCTTCATGTTGAATAAACAAGCCCCGACTAAAATTGATAAGAAACAGTTCCAAATTGATTATGAGAGGTTGAAGAAAAAATTTAAAAAGGATCAAGTGTTCCATTATAGAAAAAGAGGTAAGAAAAATAGACCTATGCCAATCACAAGTAGTGAACCTTTTCCTATGGAGGATTTCCTTGTATTGTTTCAGAGGACATGTTTTGCCATATGTTAGATATTGAAGGAAGATTATAAATATAAAATGCCAATAGCCTTGATGTTCATGGCCATGAGAATTCAAGACCTTGAGGTGAATTTAGAGTTTGATTTTGCTTCTGAAATACAAAGGTTAATTCACACTCAATTGGTAACATGGAAATAGAAGAATACATGTAGCTTTCATCATTATTCTTTGTTATGTTATTTGATTCTCTACTAGAATAGAACATATTTTAGTCAAATTCTAAAATTTGGGATGAAAGATAATAAAGGAAATAGATTGTCGAAACAAAGGTTGCTGTTATTTATGGGAAAGGAATTAAAAGGATTATAGTTACAAGATTTTCCATGATTCCTTTTATGTTGTAAATTTCAAGACTTTAAGTTTAAATCATCCATGTGAAAGAATATCACTGGTTATGAGAAGGGTATTGAGGCCAATTTCTATTGATTCAAAGAAGGGTCATACTCATAACTTTGTTGACTAGTTCTACTTGGGGAAGCATTCTATTATCGGAGTATATGGGTGTCTTCAAGCTCCCCATCAGTTGCTTGTATTTGTACTAAATAGACTTGTATTTTTGGAATTTATGTGGAAAATGTTATGGTTGGAGAGGGAACTTATAGATAAGAGAAAGAAGGGGACATTCTTTCCCCATGTCACCAAATGTATAGGCTTCACCATTAGATCCGATGTCCTAGAAAATTTACAAGGGTATCTGAAGGATACATACAATTCGGGGTTTGGAGAGGAGAATATGTGACTTAGAAAGACACATTAATTCTTTCATAAAAAATGTCTCACATCAAGTACTAATACAAGAGGATATGATTAGAAATTGTATATCATTCAATGAGATTGTGCAAAGGAATAAGAAATGGAACATCTTAACTAAACTAGAGGAGTCTAGGAAGAATAAGGGCCTCCCTAGGTTTTTTGATGAGGAAACTAATGAGTTGAAAAAAATTGAATTGCATTTAAATTTAATTTTGAAAAAGCTTTATGTGAAATCAATTGGAAAGGAACTAGAAAAGATCCAGACTCTACCAAGGAAACCCCATGAGGTTATTATTCGAGATATAATAAATATAGAGTCTTCACCCAACTCTCCCCTACAAAAAAAACACAAAATAGATGAACCGGTACCTTTAGTACCCTATGAAGAAATAAACGGAGAATGAGACACTAATGAAGTTGTAAGTGCTCTTAGAGCCTTAAAGGACGATGAAGGAGTGGAGTAACCACATCATATCCCACTAATATATTAAGAAGATGTACATGGCTATGAAGCCCATATTTAGGAAGATGTAGAGTCCACAGACCATGTGGATGAGAGAGAGGCCATGTCTCTAAGGTTTATAAAGGATTACAATTCTATTAAACAATGTCAAGTTTAAGGATTTTTGGCTGAAAATGTAGATGAGGGAGTTTGAAGAAAGAAAATAGATGAACCTCATAGGTGTAGATGAATCCAAGCATGATAAAGTCCTTAATAAATTTTTTTAAGAAATAACATTTGATGAGATAAATACTACCCCTCCAGAAGCAAGAGAGATGGTGATGAAGAGTAATTTATTAATTTTCCTAGGAATGAAACTGAAGAAAATGTTTTTTTTGGATCAAGTTAGGCAACAAGATGACCCTATGTTAGTAGAATAATTTGATTATGAAGGATTTAGTGGTACAAGGTATAACCCTAATACTGAGGTGCATATAGCATGGGTGAACTTTAAAAGTACCAACAAACCAAAATTGTTAAATGTGGTAAATGAGTCAAAGGGTGTTGTCATCTTAAAGACCATGAAAGATACCTCCCCATTGGAGGCAGCCATCCATTAGAGGCAGCCACATCTACTTGACACCATGCTATGTTTACTAGAGATAAAGTGAAACACATGCAACAATAGGTAGTTAAGATCAAAGGAAGGGAGGTTGAAATGAACACTATGATCAATACATTTCAAGAGAATAGACCTAAATTAGAAGTATTAGTGAAATGGTGGCATCCAATCTACATTACTATAAATATCATGTGTAAGGTGACTCAGAGGGATCTTGACGCTCCTCCAAAGATAAGGGAAAGTAATGAAAAAATGATAAGTTTGGTTATTAAAGAGCTTATATACATTTCTGGTGAAGAGAAAAAAGTGAAAGGTAAGATTACTTCCTTTAACACATTCAAGAATTGGACACTTCTCTATATTGTGGATCAGGATGGACATATCATAAGTTTTGATGACTGGAAGTTTGAATACCATGAAATGGTGCCAAAAATCATGGCACACATGAAGGAGGAGAAGAACGAGAATGTCAAAAGTTTTAATTTGTTTTGGGACAGGATTATAACACTAAATACGTCTGGCTATGCAAAATTAATTGCAAAGGTGAGGATAATGACAAACAAGAAATGGAAAGATCATCTTGTCAACATAGTGTTTATCCAAAGTTTCAAATGGTCGGGCGAATATGAGGTTTTCCAATGGGCAGTGAAATATTTAGATTCTCTAGAGGATCAACCCAAGAATAAGGAACATGTCCAATTAAATTATTACCTTTCCATAATCGCATTAGTTCATAAAAACTTAAGAGGGATAATTGGATTATAAAGAAGAGATTAGTAATATCATATTTATGCATGTTTATATAAGACTTAAATACATTTGTATGCTAGGTGATTAGAGTTCTATCCAAGAATTAGATTGTCTAAAAGAAGGAATATACATGGAGTTTTGTGTAAATGAAGAAAATATTGTATGCATAAAAGAATTAATGAAAAAATAACATGTATTGTCTCCTATAATCTTCTATGTTAATTGCATGAATTTTACTGTGAAAAATAGATCAACTTATCTTTAGAAATTCATTCTAAATGTGTAATGCATAGCTTAGGCTTCTATTGAGGATAGGATGCTCATGCATCATTAATTTAATAATGACGTGTGATACGTGAAGTTAGAGTGTTTAAGTCAGGCTTAATTACTCAGAAATGATGTATGCAGATCACAAGATGTTAATAGTTGTGTGTTACTTCATGTTTTTTCTTTTTTCTCCATATTGAGCCCTTCAACATTAAATTACAATGCGAGTCTATGTTATATGTAAACTCATTTGTAATCTCCAGGCAAAATATCAGACATTTCTAAGCCTTTGATTCCCCTTTGTAGTCTTGCCGTTGTGCTGCAGCAAGAAACAGAGCTTTTGGTTGCAGAATGTTGACCCGTCACTTGCTTGCACAGCTAATTAGTGATTTCATTTTTCTTGCTTCAGGTTCTTGTGCTTGAATTGAAATTTAAACGACTTAATACTAATATACCACTGCAAACATTGTGAATTAGCCTAAATTTCAATGAAATTCATTTGATTTTGCAAATGGTGCCATATTAGCTTTATTGGGCTTCTTGTGCTTTGGAGTTGATGCAATTACAGAGAACTTTGTATTTGTGACCTGATTCAATAGATTGTAGATCAAAACAATGCTGTGGGATAATTCATTTTAAGATGTGATTTGCACAAATACAACCTTCGCATGCCTGAGGGCTGTGATGGAGTAGTACGCAGGCAGCTTGAATGTTGTTCGTCACACTCATAGCAGATGCAAATGTCTATCAATATGAATTACATAATATTTATATAATTTCTATTTTTTCATCATATTTTAAGATATAATGATTTGAGTGTGAAATTATCATTTATCTCTTAACATATGTACATATTTAAGATATTTGCAATCTTCTTCTTTTTATAATAGACTGTTGAGTGTAATAGGAAATATTGATTCAATTATATTGTCTATTAATTATATCCTATATTCTTTTATATTGATTAAAATTGAGAAGACAACAATGAAAACCATCATCAATGCCACCCAAACAAATTTATACTTGAAGAGACACAACTCCAAAATAGAACGTTCTAACCACCAATCATTTGAGAGTCTCTGTGGTACCTTGCATTATATGCCTATGACAATTTTATAGATTATGAGAAAAGTGCAATGGTGTCGTGGTGTTGTAGAATTTGGTTCCTATCTTGACTGTTCATATCAACATTCATTTGTTGATGATGCAATGTGTAGTACAAGGTAGGTGTATCGTACTATGTGAAGATGACACAAGGTAAGCTATATTAACCCACACTTATCGCCTCTTTCCTACATCAATTGCATCACCACCATTATCAATTCTAAAATAACTATCAAACAATAATATTAGTAAATAATGATAAACTAGAGAAACACTGAAGGTGGGTAGTGTAGGATAAAAATAAGGTTGTGCACAATGAAAAGAAAATCCCTAAAAGAGGTATAACAACAAAACACACAAGCAAAGGGGATATGTGCAAATTTTGATGATACTTAAAATATAAAATATGCAACTGAAATAATCAAATTTGAAAACTATAATAGATGAAGGATAAAACCCTAAGCCATATAAGAAAGTCACATATTCATCATAGAGCATAAGGGAAAATGCTACGTTACATTACATTTAGCCATGATAAATAGTTAAATAATAATAAAAGCTTAGGATTTAAGAGTTTGGGATTGGAATATAACATATGCAAATTTAATTATGAAATTTAAATAAATCAAATATAGTATTGTGGATTTTTTATGGTGAGTTATTTTATTGAAGATATAAGGAATACATTAGCTATTGTGCTAGAATTTTAGGGTTTGGTCAAATGAGCACCTCAAAATTTATAAAATGTTTAATCTTTGTTATGGTTTAGATTTGGCCCTATATAATTGATCTTCATGTGTGGTAATGATATCCGTACTTATGGAAGTCAATTCGTGTATGAAACTAAACATGGAACCAAGTAAGCAAGCTTGTTGAAATTTGATAAGCAGTAATTGTCCACCTTGCCTTGTTGTACCCATGCTTGAAGTAGGCACGATGTTTATAGACATTATTGCTAAAGTTATTAAGTGAGGATCATGTTCTTAATCAAGCCTTTAGGTGAGCTACTTTAATGATGATGGACCAAAATTGAAGAAAATGATCAAACATGTAAGAATGTTTAGGATGATTTATGCTCTAATAATGCAATTACAGATGTACCATGAATGCTCTCTAATAATCTCCAATTATCATTCGACAATCTCAAAATGAGTGATAATTATCTTTAAATACAATATAACACATAGATCCACATACATTTCATGTGCTAGGTCAAATCACAATTGCTACTTGAAAAGGTTGATAAGGTTAAAAATATTTTTTTATTTTGTTTTTTAAATTATTGTTATCATTTTATATAATAATTTTGAGGCTTCAATATATGATTGAGAAAATAACTTTGGTTAATTCAATCTAGGGTGTCGAATGAGAGTTCTAGGAATCAAGTTAAATTTTTAGGACAAATATTGGTGGGAACCAAGGTAGAATAAGGTCATGAGCCAAACTTTAGTGCAAGAATATGCCACCAATATACTTGTTATCATATCAAGGACACTCTACTTGAAACAAGAACAAAACATAAGGGAAAGGGGGATGAGTATACAATTGTCACCATTACAAGAATTTATTTTGAGATCACTAAAGAATTTTACGGATTATGAAAAATTATTATCAAGCAAGATTTACGATACATTTGTATCAACATTATTATAGAATATATTGACATGCATCATCTTAGGTATCCTAATTATTTCCCTATTGACTTTGATCTTAGTCTACCTCTGGGCTTGACTAAGGAGGGCATGACAAGTGCATAACAAGTTCTCAAATGGTATTTGTAGACACCACCCCATTTTCTAGACACAAGTACAACAAAGTCAGATGAGCAAATTTCAATTATCAAACTTTTCGCTAGCTCACTTTTGTATGTCCAAGTTCAATTTTATATGTTAGGTCACTTTCATAGACATAAAAATTAATTCAACAAACATAGATTTAAATCTTAATAAAAACCAAATATATTACGAATTTTGAAATGTTTATATAATGAAATTCTAAAATTGAAACACGTTATGAACAAATTCTGACATCAGTAATAATATAAACCACCATTAAAAATTCAACTAAATTTTATATTAGATTTATCTATTTACATTTTTGAATTAATTTCTTTATAATTATTAGTTCCTATCAATGAGGATACTATTGCATCAACTCGGTCTTATTTTCAATTAGTTTAACCAACGATTTCAAAGAATTGAATTTTTTACAAAAGTTTTATAGTCTTTACTTAATTTTTTATTTTAAATAATTATAAAATATCGTTTAACCTTTTTCCTTTTGATTCAATTGGAAAATAATAAGTATAAAATTTAATATTTCAAAAAGAAAAATTACATATTTTCATACAAATGTCAGCCATATTAAATACTTTATTAAATTCAATTGTTTTCTATTACTACAATTACCATGCATTATTATTGAGATCTGGTATTGTCGAATTGTCAATAAGTGTAAATTATCAATGTTAATAATAATTGTCAAATCCAAGTGCCCAATCATTCCAAGCACTGTCTATCTTACTACAACTCGTACAAAAAGTACTTAGTAAGATTTTAAGTTTGAATTAAAATTTATAACAAAATGATTAACTATAGGTTTAAATTGTTTATGGGACTTTACAAATCAACCTTATTAAAATTTATTTATATTTAATAAGTTGAGAATTAATATAAATCTTTCTCCATATCATTTCAAGTATTTATCCATAAATATTATATTTATGAAGATTATATATATTTACTCATAAAGATTACTTACATATATCTTCTTTTTTTTTTTATTATATTAAAAGCAACAAAAACTAGGGTGTTGTCTTGTTAATACAATGACCCAAAGGCCATACAATCAAGACTAGCACATTGACAACACATTAATTGTTAACTACTAACATTAAAAAACTCAAAATATAACAATCATCCAAGTCATCATAATGGAATAAAAGTATCTGGATCTACTATCTAGTATAATAGATAAACTAATATAAGTCTAATAATAGGGCTACCTAGGGTCATTCCTAGAAATAACCATCAAAACATTTATAATAGTGCCAAAACTAAAAACCAAAATAACACTAACATTCTTTATACTATACCTAGTCTGGTAGATAAAAACAAAGAAAAAAAGGGAGCTTGTCCCTATTAGGATCCTTTGAAGGTGCATTAGATTTGTTGCAATGTAGTAGACCAATCTTCTATATGAGAAACTTGAAAATTTCCTTGTAATTCTCTTCCTCATTGTCCTCATCTCCAAAAAATTTCTTCTACATGAGACATATAAAGAAGTAGCCAAAGTATGCATCACATGCATGGAAAACTAGGAGATACTCTTGATTTTCATTTCCATCTCATACACTCTTGCCTTGGTCTTCTAAAGTTCATCTATCATGATAGTACATTTAGCACATGTCCCTAGCTGAATGCCCCCATATGTCCTGACAACACTTGGTTTTCTAGCATCAACTTTCTCTAGAATCATCTCATTTGTAAGACCAATAGGCCCCATTTTGATGCTCTCTGAAATACGAGTTGAACTATTCTCTGTCTCTAATCTATCTTCCATTTTCATGTCTCCTTCATTGTCAATTTTCACCCCTTTTCATTTATCTTGTTTTTCATCACTCTCATTCATGATTTGGCATCTTCCCTATCCTCTAGACTTCCCATCTGGCTCATTTAGGCTTAGTTAGGCTTATTTAGGATCAATTAGGCATGGCACAAATACTATAATAAAAATATCTTAGGGTGCAGGGATGCTAGTATTCCTATCACATGTAGAGACCTATTCTGGTATTTTTATACAAACAAAGAACCAAAGATCCCCATGTCAAACCCTTGGACTTTAGACTTAGCAAAGTTAGTTGTACCTAATGTTTGTGTGGGTGTTGAGTTATTCAAGTGCTAGAAAATAAGTACAACCCTGAGACTTGGACCATTAGGATGAGGAATGGAAAACCCCTACTAGTAGTCGCAAGGTTTACAATTCTTGATTGCTTCATGTTGAAAAAGAAAGCCCTGACTAAAATTTACAAGAAACAATTCCAAATTGATTATGAGAGGTTGAAGAAAATATTAAAAAAGGATGAGGTGTTCCATTATAGAAAAAGAGGTAAGAACAATAGACCTATGCCAATCATAGGTAGTGAACCTTTTCGTATGGAGGAGTTCCTTGCATTTTTTTAGAGGACATATTTTGTCATATGTTAGATATTGAACAAAGATTATAAATATAAAATAGCAATAGCCTTGATGTTCATGGCCATAAGAATTCAAGACCCTGAGATGAATTTAGAGTTTGATTTTGCTTTTGAAATAGAAAGGTTAATTCACACTCAATTGGTAGCATGGAAATAGAAAAAGACATGTATCTTTCATCATTATTTTTTGTTATGTTATTTGATTCTCTACCAGAATAGAACATATTTTAGTCAAAGCCTAAAATTGGGAATAACAGATAACCAAGGAAATATATTGTCAAAA
Source organism: Chamaecyparis obtusa (assembly GCA_027943335.1). Taxonomy (NCBI): domain Eukaryota; kingdom Viridiplantae; phylum Streptophyta; class Pinopsida; order Cupressales; family Cupressaceae; genus Chamaecyparis; species Chamaecyparis obtusa. The sequence goes on along the minus strand of BSBK01001222.1, from coordinate 1,306,674 downwards.
CAAAGGTGGTGTTATTTATAGGAAAGGAATTGCAAGGATTATAGTTACAATATTTTCCATGATTCCTTTTATGTCAAGTAAATTTCAAGACTTTAAGCTTAAATCATCCATGTGAAATAATATCACTAGGTATGAGAAGGGTATTGAGGCCACTTTCCATTGATACAATGAAGGGTCATACTCATAAATTTGTTGACTAGTTCTACTTGGAGAAGCATTCTATTATTAGAGTATATGAGTGTCTTCAAGCTCCCCATTGGTTGCTTGTATTTGTACTAGACAAACTTGTATTTTTCAAATTTACGTGGAAAATGTTATGGTTGGAGAGGGAACTTATAGATAAGAGAAAGAAGGGGACATTCTTTCCCCATGTCACCAAATATACAGGCTTCACCTTTGGATCTGATGTCCTAGAAAATTTACAAGGATGTCTGAAGGATACATACCATCCGGGGTCTAGAGAGGAAAGAATGTGTGACTCAAAAAGCCACATTAATTTTTTCATAAAAATATCTCACATCAAGTACTAATACAAGAGGATATGATTATAAATTGTATATCATTCGATGAGATTGTGCAAATGAATAAGAAATGGAATGTCTTAACTAAACTAGAGGATGCTAGGAAGAATAAGGGCCTCCCTAGGTTTTTTTATGAGGAAACTAATGAGTTGAAAAGAATTGAATTGTGTTTAAATAATTTTGAAAATATTTATGGGAAATCAATTGGAAATGAACTATAAAAGACCTATACTCTGCCAAGGAAATTCCATGGGGTTATTATTCAAGATATACTAGATATAGATTCTTCACCCAACTCTCCCCCACCAAAAAAGTACAAAATAGATTAACCGGTACCTTTAGTACCCTATAAACAAATAAATGGAGAATGAGACACTAATGAAGTTGTAAGTGATCTTAGATCTTTAAAGGATGGTGAAGGAGTGGAGAAAACACATCATATCCCACCAATGTATTAAGAAGATGTATACGGCTATGTAGCCTAGATTCAGGAAGATGTAGAGTTCATAGACCATGTGGATGAGAGAGAGGCCATGTCGCTAAGGTTTATAGAGGATGAAAATTTTATTAATAATGTCAAGTTTAAGGATTTTTGGCTGAAAATGTAGATGGGGAAGTTTGAAGAAATAAAATAGCCAAACCTCATAGGTGTAGATGAATCCAAACATGATAAAGTCATTAATAAAAATTTTAAAGAAATAAAATTTGATGAGATAATACTACCCCTCTAGAAGCAAGAGAGATGGTGATGAAGAGTAATTTATTATTTGTCCCAGGAATGACATTGAAGAAAATGTTTTTGTTGGATCAAGTTAGGAAACAAGATGACCCTATGTTAGTAGAAGAATTTGATTCTGAAGGACTCAGTGGTACAAGGTATAACCATTAAACTGAGGTGCGTGTAGCATGAGTGGACTTTAAAAGTACCATCAAACCAAAAATTTAGATGTGGTAAAGGAGTCAAAGGGTGTTTGCTAGAAATATAATATGGGAAAGTGAGATACTGAGAGGGGGGTGAATCAGATATCAACTATTAATTCCATTTTGACATAAATTCACTTTCATAACATAAACATCAAATTCAATATTGAAATAGATCTAACATTCTAATCTTCATCCGTGAAATTGAAACATAACACAAAGATTTTAGTTACCCAGAAACCCTTGAAAGGTAAAATTGGGGTGGGGATGACACCCACAAATCTTCACTACTACAGTATTAAAGATTTCCTATTAGGGCTACAAAGTTTTGATCATAAACTAATGATCTACCCTGTGAGGGGTCTCCCCAGTGAAGAGCTTACAGACTTATTCAATCTACCTTGGTAAAAGGATTTAAACTTACAACAAAGTAAGCACTCGGTTAAGATATTTACATAGGCCTATTAGGACCACTTTGTTAAGATATTTTACCTCATTCACCTACTAAAATGACTCGGTACTTGATCCTTCAATTTTCAATGTGATGCTAATAATAGATCTTCTCCTTTCAATACTGGTTTGATCTCCTTAATCAAATATATCTCTGCTCTATCCTTCACTGCCTTTCTCGATCACTTTTACTGATCTCTACCTATATAAAAATGATTCTTTGTTCTATATATGATATCCTTCATACTCTTCCCATACTCTCTGATGAAGGGTGCTCCCCTTAATACCACAAACACATAACAGAAATAGAGAAACAACAACAATATGCAAGAATAGAAAATTGGCTTCTTATTATCTCCACAAATGTGGAATTACAAACTTTCAGAATTACAATATGCAAAGCCACATGGGCATTCCCTTACAATATTATGTAGGACAAAGCCTCAAATTATTGCTCAGATCTACTCCCAGAACTGCCCTAGACAACACTACGGGCCTTCTTTATATAGGCATTTTCCACCGCCTGAGAAGGTTCCAGAAATTTAGCCCTAAGGGCCGATCAAACTTAGAATTATTTTATTTTTCAATTTATTACATCAAAGTCAGCTCAAAATAACTTTTGAAACCCGAACAAAAATTTTGAAGGAAAATTATTTTTCGCCATTTCAGGTGGCCCGACTTTCGAAGACCATAAGTCATCACCAATTGACCTAATTGACTGTTATAACCCCATTTCAGAAATGCCACGAAGCGCTCTACAAGCTTGACCATCCAAGGCACTCATCACCCAAATTTTTGACCTCATTCGAGGCCTCTGAAGCCTTCAAAACTGAGTTCAAAGTTTTTGTACCCTGCTGCCAATACTGAAAATCTTCAATATCTTCAAAACTAGACTTGATCTAGCCATGAAACTTTGCTGGCAGGCTGATATGATTGAGATGAACCTCCACATGTAAAATCAGAACATTCTGAGATCGTAAGACCAACTTACTAAAAATAGCAAGTTTCCATAAATAGCAGCTCTGCACAAGATAACCCTTATTGAATACAAAAACATAAATATTTTTGGGTGATGCAAGATTGCTCTTACACCCAGGATGCTCCTGCATCACTCTCTTACTCTCATACACCCATACATCATTTTAGGGTTCATATCTCATCTTATATAGACAACAAAATATCCTCCTAGATCAAGATCAACGATCTAGATTCTCTGTTTATGTCGCTTAAGCATTCCCTAAATCTGATAGGCTACATGGATTATATAGGGATTAATGATTACAAATCTAAAACATAATCACCTCTGTGATTCCCTCAACAAACATAAAATATTGTGTAGATGTCAGCCAAAATAGTTTACCTTAATGTTTGTGCCATTACAAACACATATGTCAAATCTGGCTTGCTCGACATATGAAGTCTCTAACACTCGGCATTAACTGTTCTTCATATACTGGTGCTCAACATTGATATATCTACACAACGCGACATAAGTTGTTGGGTTATGACTGAAGTACTCGGTGACCTCTGACTTTCTCAATAGTAACTACTATTTAGTAACTGTACAAGATACAAGTCTAGACATAACTCGACCTTTACTAGATGGTTCGGTCGTATTGATGACCGACCAACATTTCCTAGAAAATGACTAAGTGCAGGACACTAATAAACAACAAAACTTAGGGATAATAAATCTTCCCCTTTGACATTAGTGGAAAAAACACTTTGTGATGACATTTACATTACAACAAGAGTACTTAGTAATATGAAAAACTCTGATATGAATGCTCCCCTTAGGACTTTGACTCGGTCTTCAAAAAGATTCTACTACACACACACACACACACATATATGACTCTTTTGACATACAACTAAATATATACACATAAAAAAATAGTATGTCATACCGTGATATACATTCCTTCATGTATTCCTCTATATGTAGCATTTCAGTTCACTTATTCTTTTCTGTCATTTCCTCATTTCATTTCCCCTATTTCTAGTTTGAACTCTATCATGGCATATCATTTCCCCCTTGTTTTGTCACTTGAAGTTGTTGGGGTGTAGGGGTTTTGAAGTATTTATCCAAAAATGGTTTATGGAGCTGCATTATCATACCTAATGCATTGTCCCATCTGGACCTTACAAACTCCAAAAACTATGTCTTAATTTATTGCTCGACAGCTAGATCCACTAGGCTCTCAGCACTAGAAAGATGAGAGTCTTTCTATGTTAATTCCTTTTCCGTTGCTAATTCCTTCTGCATAACCTCCAGATGAGGTGTTAACATCATTTGTATGGAAATTAGCCTTTCCCTTATTCATCCATCATTAGCCATCAACTTGACTAATCTTCCTTGTGCATGTAGCAATCTAGTGAAGTGGATGGAGCTGGAACTTGCATCCATGCTTAGTGAATGACCAGTAGACTTTAAGTCTAATTGTAGTTTATCAATCAAATCCTCATTATCCTTAGTGAACTCTTCAACATTACATAACTTATTGTATAGAGAATGAGCATTCTACAAAACTTCCTCTAAGTTTTTCACTAAGGCATAAATTTCTACTTGTTTTATGACAATGTCAGTGGAAAATGTTTCCAGTACCTTGGTCTCAAACTTTCTCCCAGACCATTGCATAAGTTTATCATTTGACTCATTGTCATCACTATTCACCTTCTTAACAATTTGTACTAGTTGATCCAAGATAGGTGATGACTCATTCACATCATCCATTTCAAAAGCTTCAATAAAGATACCTTTAATCTCATGCAAGAATTTCTTTTGCTAATGCTCTCTTCTTAGCTCTTCTTGTTTTCTCATCTTCTTCAAGAGATCTTGCAATATCTGAATTTTCTCATAAGTTAATTTATTAGTGTACCACTTAGGAATCACTATAACTTCATCGAGTGTAACGTGTGTTCTAGGAGATTTCTCCTTTTTCTTTTGTGATTTCTTCCTCGGTGTATTCCCACTTGATAACTGTTTAAGAGCTTTTATGGCCTCTTGTTCCTTAGGCTTTGGTTTTCCCTTTTCTATCTCTTCTTCAGTATTTTCCTTTTCCTCCACTTGAGGACTTTTTATAACTAATGTAGACTAATCTTCTTTCTCTTTAAGACTCTCCTCAGCTTGTTCTTTCTTTTCCTCCTTGGTAGGTGTATTCTTAGGTGTAATTGCCGACTTGTCCTGTTTCTCGGCATTGGTACTCTGTGAGGCTTTGTGTTCAACTATGACCGTATGAGGTTTATTGGTGTAGTGTCCATAGTTGATGTAATCTCAATCCTTGGATAATCTTATACTTGAATTAGTACTAGATTGGTGCACGATAGAAACTTATTTGAGGCTACCTCGACAAGTATTTGTTTCTGAATTTCCTCGTCAATTAATACATTTTTTTATTGGGGTATCCTTAGTGATATCCACAATTGTGATCACATCCTGTGATTCACTCCTGTTGGCTTTCTATCCTACTTCTTCCTCTATATTTTGTCATTGGTGGCAAAATATAAGAAAATTGGCTAAGTCTTACAAAAACTTCAAAATTGTGGCCATAACAAAAATTCTTCAATATACTTATATCTCTAAATATCTATTGTATATCTATACTCCCCCTAGGAGTATGCCTCCATATTGTCTATACAAAAAATCATACGGTCTATGCAATTTTCTGATATCACTCCCCCTTTGACAACAATGACAAAAAAAGGGTGCCAAAACTTGTTAAAAAAAAAAGTGTTTACCTTTGGATTCAAAATTGCAAAGCCCATAGGCTTGCAACATAATCTGCAAATTTTATCTTTATGCTTTCTATCTCCATCTCCCATGATTTCTTAATGGTATTTGAGACACTAAGGAGTGCACATAAACCATAAGATGCTATTTCACATGCCTGAAGATTTGCATAGTGAAATTTCTCATAGGATGTATTAGAGGTAAGATATTCTTCTAATTGACTTTCAACAATACTTATCTTAATTGAAATATGCTCTCTTAATAGAGAAAATCTTCTCAATTTATTTTCCTTTTCATCATTTAGAATCCTTATTTCATCATTCAATTTTCTTATTTTATTCTCAACATCTGAGATCTTCACATTCAGACTTGATAAGAGATTTTCTTCTGTTTGAATTTCTGCCTCTTTTTATTTTATCTTCTCTGTTATTTTAGATACATGATCTTTAGATTTTGTATATTGTTTATACATAGCTTTTCCTCTTTCCAAGCTTCTTCTCAGTTCCTTTATGCAAACATCCAAATTATCAATATCATTTCTAATATTCTGACATATATCCTGAAATATCTTGGCTTCATAGGCTGCTTGAGCTTTGACTATAGCCATGTTTGATAAGTTTGTGAGTTTATTGTCAAATGCTTTCATAACTTCTTTTACTTTGACCTGTGGATCTGCTTCAGTTATCTAACCAGTTATAATATTTTGCAATTTCTATATTACTTCAAGAAAAGATCCTTCAAGGATTTTTACCTTCTTATTCTTGCCAATGATTTTTTTCAAGGATGAGATCATCTCTATTTGATTATCATCATCAACTTCCTGTCCAAGACTAGCAAAGATGGATTCAATTTGTGGCTTCTTTGTTGCTACCTTGGGTGTGGGACTGATTGTTGCTTGTTCTTTTGTTCCTTCCTATCTAGCTACCTATGTATTAACTTGTGTTTCTGCTTGTGTCTATTATGCTTCTTCTTTTTTTCTTGTTTCCTTTCCTTCTTCCTCATCAACTGTCATGTCTTGCTGCTCAAGAGCCGAATTGTCAACAATGTTCTCAAGATTGTTGAATGGGTTATCTTCACTATCCAAAGTGATATTCGTACCTTCCACATTCATGGTTTCATCTTCAATGTTGATTCATGGTGGCGGTGATGGTGAAGGACTTTTCTGATGCTCAGCTTCCAATACTTGATCTGATGCACTTGTGTGCTCACTAGGGCCGAAGGTCATTACTTTTATAACTGCTTGTTTAGTTTCTTTTTTTATTTCCTCATAGCTTCCTCCCATTATCAAGATGGTTCTCCTTTTCATTCTTAAATGAGTATTAAGATTTTCATAATTTCCTTGAAATGATCTTCATCTTTAATGTCACAAAGATTCCTCACATAGTTTTCTCTTATGTTTTTAGCTTCTTCAATTGCTCTTTTCTTTCTGTTCACTAACTTTTCAAAGAGTTCATCAGGAATATTTCCTTGAATACTATCAAACCTTTTATCTTCCAGTATCATATGCTTGACAACTACATTTTCAAAGTTCAACTTCTTAGAATAATTGTACAACTCAGTATTTATTCATTTTAGAGAAATCTCCTTCATTAAAGATTAAGGCATTTACTTTCTCTATCTTTGGTTTCCATTTCTTTTTACTACTTCCAATTTCTTCATCATATTTTACTTCAGATACCTTTCTATGTGCTGGTGTAAATATGATTTTTTGTCTTTTTCCTCGCCCACTTGTCATTTCCTTTACTCTTTTTACTGGTGGGGTGGTGGAGGATCTAGTAGATTTTCTTACTTCCTACACCTCTTCAACTTTAACCACTTGTTCTAAATTCTGAACATCTTCAGTCTGACCTAAAACTGATGATAGGGGTGGACCAGACAAAACTTCTTTTTGTCCAATGTCTCTTATTGCTTTTGTTGTCTTCTTCACAACTAGAAATTCATGTTCTGTCATGCCTGTGTCCTTAAGAATCTTCTTAATAGTGTTGTCAACTCTCTTCTTGGCTAATTTCTCTTCATGTAGGGACTTCATTGAGTTAATAGGGAATACTGAGAGGGGGGGGGGGGGGTGAATCAGTATTCTACAAAATTTTACTTTTGCCCAATTATGGATATAACAAATTATCTTGATGCTTGCAAAATAAAGTAAACTAAATAACATGCAAAGCAATAAAGTAAATGAACTCATAACACCATGTTTGTTCTCAAGGAAACCTTGGCCAAGGGAAAACCCAATGGGGATGATACCCACAACTGATCCACTAATCAAAAGTATCTTGTTAAGGATGTTGACCCTGTTACGAGTCTATTACATACATATAGTGTCTTTGTCCTGATTAAAGGACTCTAGGCCTTGTTAGAAGCCTCAACCCTACTAAGAGTTGTTATTATAGAATAGAATGATTACAAGATAATCTCATTTCCCAAACATGTAATATACAATGATATCTAATTACAAAAGATAAGGTACATAACCTTTCACTACAGTTGAATAGCTTTCCTATTCTGATTTAGCTTTCTAGCTTCTTCGATTTCATATACAAAGTCCGCTTTCTTTTCTTTTACAACATATATCTCTACATCATATCATTACACTATCTTATTACATCATGCATATATCTTTGCATTACATACTTCTTACATTTATACAAGTTATTAAAAATAATAACTTTACAGTCGGCTTTACAAAGCATAAACTCTTTCCAAAATACAAAACTAACTTATGCTTCACAAGAGTTAACATCTAGGATGTCATCCCTTGTATGCTTAAGTCATTATTTTGATAAACAAAATAATTTCTTAACTATTATACTTGTTCTATCTTCTTACTTTGCTTAGTCAACTTCGACTTTGTCTCGGTAATCTTGCAATAACTCCTTTCGTACATGTCATACAGACTTGTGCTTTCAGATGTGTCTTTTTCATACATAGAAGTATCCATGTTCAAGTGAGCATGCACTAAACCTACTTCTATCAATATCGTTATCCAAAACTATCTTTGGTTAGACTGGAAAATGTTTCTATACTTAGATAATTTTACTTGCGCTCTAACATAAATTCTTGATATCATAGTGCGATCTTCATACTAAATATATGTTTCCATAATGACAACAAATTGATATCCTACTCAGCCAAATTGCCAACAGAGTGGGCTTTTCTTTCTACATTTGTTTCTTGCTAGGTTTGACAATTGATGCCTTCTTGCCTTTCTTTGGAATTTCAATCTCCTCCTCTTCACTTCCTTCTGAATCACTAGACTTATCCTCTCCTAACCGTTGTGTTAGCTCAAGAGGTGCATTTTCCTCTTCTCCTTATCCTAGCATATTATCTAGGTTCTTAACTAACTTCTTCCTTTTTCTCTCCATGGTTGCATATTTACACCCCATGGTTATCTTAGACCTAGCCTCCTCATAAGTCCAAAAAGTTTTAGCTTTACTATCAACTTATTCAGCTAATAAGGTGGTTATAGCTGCTTCTATCTCATCTATATTGACTTCATAAGGTAATCTCCTAAGCCATGATACCCGTGGTGTAACTTCCTAAGCATAAGTGAAGTTGGTATCTACTAGGAAACATATATAATCATAGTACTTCTCTCCTAGGGATACAAGAATCCTACTCCTCTTCCTCATTTTCTTTTTGAACTACATTGAATTCTTTGCCTTCTTGATAGAAGTGAGGTTCTTGGAAAGCTGGGTCAATTGTAGCTCGGCCAGATCACAAGTATGATCTTTCTTCGTCATCTTCCATGCCTGGTCCACCGCTATACAAGGAACACTGTCTAGCTTGCTAGACTGGTAGAATTTGTGAGCAATCACTCTCACTGCAAAATCTATTTTTGGATCAGTGATTGTAGAGATAGTCATCCCAATTTTGTTCCATACTGCCTGAGTGTTTTCTTGTATAATTTTCTTACTCTGGCATCTGATTTCCTTTTCCCCTATAAGATTAGGGTAACCAGTGACTCAGTGTATCATTTCCTTTGTAATATTGACTAGTCCACCCTCCAACCATATCTTTATGTCATGTATCTGACTCAACATAATCTTTATCCATTCAACCATAAAGTTCAGCAGGAAGTCAAGGGAAGGTACTAACCCTCTCGTAGAAACTTCCGGTGTTAGCCTTCAACACTCCATTATAACATAGCTTGTCATATGCTTCCCTCAGCTCATAGTCTCCTATTTCTCCAATCTTACACATGTAGCATTTGTGTACATTGTTAATCATTAGAATCTTAGGTGGGATTGATGACAGGGAACCCATGAGATCTCCCTTCATTGCACTTTCAAGAATGGCTTGAAATGTCTACGGTTTGCACACATCATTCCTTACAAGTTGAATGTTTAATACTTCCTTTCCTTGCTTCATGGCTACAGTAGATGATGTAGATGCCATACCTCTAAAATTTAGGGTTCAAATTACAAATTTGAGTTCTTGGTAAATACCTTGTTAAACAGTCCTTAGATGTTTGCTAAGGGGACATTGTAAAGATCTTCACAAATTACGCTTAGCACAAATAGATCTAGTTAATCTCTTTGGAATCACTCTGCAAGTTCTCAAATCACTGGTGAAATGAGAATAAATAGTAACATTCCACTTGATTGACACCAAATGGTCAGACTATGGCTTCATCAAACGATCTGTACATTGAGTAGGTGTATACATCTGTCTCATCTTTCTTATGTTAACTTGGTAAACATGAGCTTGGTCAATACTACCATTCAGTTTTGGCTCGGTACCTATCCAATCTCAGCTATCATAGGAGCTTGACATACACTAGTGACTCAATCACTATGAACTTAAATACTAATTCTCGACATCAAATATACAATATGCTTTCTTTCTCAAATATATCCCAATGCATCTTTATTTATGTAGATATGGACTTTAACATATCAAATGTTAGGAATTGATATAAAATAAATCATTGTAAGATTCAGTTCCTCACATACCTTTTTGCGTAGTCTGAAGTAGTGTGATTACTTGATCCATTGGATTGGGTGACCTCAGGTTCACTAGATCCACTACTTCTTGCTTCCTCTTTTTTCCTCCATGTCTTATTCATTTGGTTTCTCATCTGCTCAACATTCTCTTCATTCTTGACTTGTTCATTGCTCGATATATGTGCTTCATAGTCTCTTTTTATGTGACCAATTTTATTGCATTTGTAACAGACCAGACTTCTACTCATCCAACTCTTGGATTTGCCTCTAAAATGTGTCTTCAAATAGTTTACTCCAATATGACCATATTCTCCATAGTAATGACAACTATACTATGTATTGTAGTCCCAATTATATGTGTTACCTTTCCTAGATGCTTTAGTCTACTTATTGGATGTCCACTTAGCTTTGGATCTACACTCTTATGCTCTATGACCATATTTTTGATAGTTAAAACAATGTCCTTGAATTCTAGGTGAGGTAGGTGGATTACTGACCTTTGACCTGCATTCATGTGCATGATGTCCATGTTTCTTACAATTACAACAATTTCCATTGAGCTTTTGTTTAGGATTGGACTTACCATTATTTCTTTTGTAGATGTTAGTTGTGTGTCCTATCTTTCCACAATGATGGCATGTAGGTTTCTTGTTCTTTGACTTTGCATTCCTCTGTTATCCACTATTTGATGATTCTCCTTCTTCAGTGGATGATAAGTGCTAATCATGTCCAAGTCCAGAAGTATCCTTGGATCTTCTAGGTGACCTTAACAGTTCTTCAAAGTATTTCACAACTTCATTAGGCTTGTTCATCCTCTCATTGAGTTCCTTTTCAGATCTTAGTTCATTCTTCAGTTGGCTATTTTTTGATCTTAGATTTGTAATTTCCACATCTTTCCTACTCAACTCTTGATTATCAAGTAGCAGTTGATTCACCATGTCCAATTGATTTTTTGTCAGCCTCTGCATGTCACATGTCCTTTCATCAAGTCTTATAGATATTTTTCTTTTGTCTTCTTTAGCCATTGTCTTGTCTTCTTTAGCTTTCTTTTTCTATTCGGTTACTTCACAAAATCTTACTGATCGTATATCCTATTCTCTCTTCAAATTTATGATGTCTTCACTTAGTATGTTGTTTTTCTCTAGTATATCTATTATAGCTTTGTCATTTTCAGGAGAATTACCATTGTCAAATAGACCTCTAGTATCCTCTTCTTGATATTGTGTTTCATTCTATTGAATTGCCAATTCTCTCCTTCTGCTTAAGGATTTCTTCAATTCACCTCTGGTTGCTTCAAGCTGATGTAGTGCAAGATGAATGTCAATCTTCTAATTCTCTATGATCTTTCAAAACTTATAAACCTCCATCTCCAAGACCTTAACTCGCAAGTGATTAGACTTTTTTAAAGAGACTTAGCTATGATACCAATTGTTGGAAATATAATATGGGAAAGTGAGATACTGAGGGGGGGTGGGGGGGGGTGAATTAGATATCTACTAGTAATTCCATCTTGACATAAATTCACTTGCATAACATAAAAATAAAATTCAATACTAAAATAGATCTAACATTCTAATCTTCATCCATGAAATTGAAACATAACGCAAAGATTTTGGTTACCTAGAAACCCTTGAAAGGTAAAACTGGGGTGGGGATGACACCCACAAATCTTCACTATTGCAGTATTAAAGTTTTCCTGTTAGGGCTACAAAGTTTTGATCATAAAATAATGATGTACCCTGCGAGGGGTCTTCCCTGCTAAGAGCTTACAAACTTATTCAATCTATCTTGGTAAAAGGATTTAAACTTACAACAAAGTAAGCACTCGGTTAAGAGATTTACATAGGCCTATTAGGACCACCCTATTAAGAGATTTTCCCTGATTCACCTGCTAAAATGACTTAGTACCTGATCCTTCTATTTTCACTATGATGCTGATAATAGATCTTCTCCTTTCAATACTTCTTTGATCTCCTTAATCAAATATATCTCTGTTATGTCCTTCACTACCTTGCTCGATCACTTTTTACTGATCTCTACTATATAAAAAATTCTTCTTTGTTTTGTATATGAGATCCTTCATACTCTTCCCATAATATCTTACTCTCATACACCCATACATCATTTTAGGGTTTAGATCTCATCTTATATAGACAACAAAATATCCTCCTAGATCAAGATCAACGATCTAGATTCTTTGTTTATGCATCTTAAGCATTCCCTAAATCTGATAGGCTACATGGATTACATAGGGATTAATGATTACAAATATAAAGCATAATCACCTCCATGATTCCCTCAATAAACATAAAATATTGTGTAGATATTGGCCAAAATGGTTTACCTTAGTGTTTGTGCCATTACAAACACATATGTCAAATCTAGCTTGCTCGGCATATGAAGTCTCTAACACTCGACATTAACTATTCTTCATATACTAGTTCTCAAAACTATTATATCTACACAATCGACATAAGTTGATCAATTATTACTGAAGTACTCGATGACCTCTGACTTTCTCAACAGTAACTACTTCTCAGTAACTATACAAGATACAAGTCTAGACATAACTCAACCTTTACTAGATGTCTTAGTCGCAGTGATGACCGACCAACATTGCCTAGAAAATGACTAAGTGTAGGACACTAATAGACAAGAAAACTTAGGGATCGACAATGTTGTTATCTTAAAGACCATTAAAGATACCTCCCCATTGGAGGCAGCCACACATCTACTTCACAACATGCTATGTTTACTAGAGACAAAGTGAAACTCATGCAACAACAGGTAGTTGAGATTGAAGGAAGGGAGGTTGAACTGAACACTATGATCAACAAAATATATATTGAGAATGCAAATTTAAAAGAAAGGCTTAAGGAATTAATTGGTAGCCAAAACAAATCCATTGTTCTACATAATGATGCTCCACCAAAATGAACTGATAGCACTAAAGATAATAAAGAATGGGATAAGGAAAAGAACAAATATGAAGAGGAGATTAGGAAGTTAAAGGCTACTAATGAAGATGTCCTAAAAAAAATACAATAAATATTCAATACTTTTGAACAAATAATATCTTACAGGGTTGAACTCATAATTGGTAAAATGGATGAGGTGTATAAAAGATATGAGACCTTGCTGAAAATGCTTAATACATTTCAAGAGAATAGACCTAAATTAGAAGTATTAGTGAAATGGTGGCATCCAATCTACATTAGTATAACTATCATGTGTAAGGTGACTCAAAGGGATCTTGATTCTCCTCCAAAGATAAGGGAAATTGAAAAAATTATAAGTTTGGTTATTAAAGAGCTTATATACATTTTTGGTGAAGAGAAAAAAGTGAAAGGTAAGATTACTTCTTTTCAGACATTCAAGAATTGGACAATTTTTAATATTGTTGATCAAGATGGATAGATCATAAGTTTTGATGACTGGAAGTTTGAATACCACTAAATGGTGCCAAAAATCATGGCACGCATGAAGGAGGAGAAGAACGATCTAATGTCAAAAGTTTCAATTTGTTCTGGGACAAGATCATAATACTGGATGTTGGCTATGCAAAATTCATTATAGAGGTGAGGATAATGACAAACAAGAAATGGAAAGATCATCTTGTCAACACAGTGTCCATCAAAAGTTTCAAATGGTCAAGAGACTATGAGGTTTTCCAATGGGTGGTGAAATATTTGGATGCTCTAGAGGATCAATCCAAGAATAAGGAACATGCCCAATTAAAGAAGTACCTTTCCATAATCACATTAGTTCATAAAAACTTAAGAGGGATAACTAGATTATAAAGAAGAGCTTAGTAATATCATATTTATGCATGTTTATATAAGACTTAAACACATTTGTATGCTAGGTGATTAGAGTTCTAGCTAGGAATTGGATGTCTAAAAGAAGGAACATACATGGAGTTTTGTGTAAATGAAGAAAATATTGTATACATGAAATAATTAATGAAAACATGAACATGTGTTGTCTCCTACAATCTTCTATGTTAATTGCAAGAATTTTACTGTCGATAATAGACCAACTTATCTTTAGAAATTCATTCTAAATGTGTAATGCATAGCTTAGGATTCTATTGAGGATAAGATGCTCATGCATCATTAATTTAATAATGATGTATGATACGTGAAGTTAGAGTGTTTAAGTCAGGCTTAATTACTTAGAGATGATGTTTGCAGATCCTCTTTTCATTCATTATGTTGGCCGAAAGGGTAAAATTTTGTGTAGGTTTGGTTTGTTTTCATGTCCTACATGCTTGAAATTTTTTTAAAAGGGATTTTGACATAGCTCTCAGGTAACATGCTACTAGAAAGATCTATGTATTGGTGAGACAAATATTTTTACTAATATTTCACTCCAATAGTTGTGTTGGAACCAAAAAATTACTTCCATTTCTATGGCTCTCCTCGTGTGAATGTATTTTGGTCTAAGGGATTTTTAAAATTTTAAAAAATTGTTAGTCATTTTCCTTTACATATGTTCCTACATTGTGTCCATTTTTCAGCCCATCATATTTTATTTTCTTGGTGTGTTCGTGGTTAGGATATTCTATTGATTGAATATCAAACTATTTCAGTCATTGTTTCATGTTCTTATCATATGTCCTAGACTAACAGTTTATTTTTTTCCTCATTCACGGTGACTTACTCCTTGTTTTTAGACATGTTTTAAGTTGTGCTTAAAGAGTTTATCATGCCCTCATGGAGGTTAATTTCTTTTAAAAAAGATTTTGTGAGTTTTTGCCTGGATAGTGGCAATTTAAGTATTGATTTGTCATGTCCTCATGATGGTTAAGATAGATGACAACTAGTGGTTGTGAGGCTACATGGAAATCTATCAACAGTGATAAAAGTGTTGTCACATCCTTCTGAGTTGATGAAATAGTTAAGACCTTTAGCCCATAGGGAAGAGATGGTGGGCCATGTGTCAACAATTGAAGATGTTAAAAGGTAAACAAGATTTTCTTATCACATCCTCATGCTAGTTTTTGAAGACCGTCAGTTGGACCTATGACCTTGTGAGTGGATTTTTGTGATGACTGTAATGATTTTTTGCAGCCTTACAGTGGTTAGTGGGGGAAATGTTTGAAGGCCATGAGCTTGTGATGAAGAATAAGATGTTATGGTAATGTCTTTTTGAGGCCTCACAACTTATTATGTGAGACCTAATTTTGGCCCACAAGGAAGAATGAATGTTACATGTGGAACTTGAATTACTGATGGACACACTTGATGGGTCTTCTTTACTATGTCACCATAGGGTTAATAAATTGGCCTTGCATCCTCATGGTCCTAAATTATAGTTATGGAAAATGGTTGTGAGCTTGTGATGAAATGAATTGATAACCTAGGTTGGGTAAGTGGAAACCTTGTGACACTTTATGTAGGTTACTCAATTAGCTTTTAGTTTTGCAAGGAGTTGACATATCTCCAGGAAATTCTTGAAGAAAATGTTGAATGCACCCACAACCAATTGTTGCAAGTGCAGTTGTATGTGTACAAATAGTGGGTGATTACCATATGGATAAAATTATTAGATGCCAAGTGGAACCATGTAAGCTATATGAATGTTGTGTCTAGTTGGTCAAAACTATTTGATAATATATTGAAGAAAGAAGTGGTAGTGGGAAGAATCTAAGAAGGGAATGTTTTTATATTTTTTATTTAAAAATCATTCCCTTTCCATCAAACCATTTGAGTTCCATATTTTACTTTCTATAACCAAGAGAAAGGAAATAATGATAGGTTTTGCATTTGTTGGGATAGGTGAAAATCCTGGGATAGTTGTTGCTTATTTTTTTGTAGTTTGAAAGTGTGAGCCATAGCTTAAATACATGAAGGGATAAATGCAAAATGATTTATGTGTGTTATCTAAATTTGGGTTGTTCACAATTGGAAGGGGGTGTTTATTTCTCTAAGTGTTAATAATGGGACTTGCTAAGGCTGTAGAGGGACTTTACTATAGCAAGAAGGGGTTAGACTGAGCCATGTTATAGGAGATATACAAGGATTGTGGTGGTGAACCAGCTGATAATACATTTCTTAATCATATAGATATTGAAATTACCTTCGGTAATCATATAGGTACTAAAATTTTTAGGCACATCTATAGAAATCCATGATAGCTTGCAAATAATTATAATCTCTCTGATTAACACTTTGGTTCCATTTTCTAGGATGAAAGCGAAGAAAATTCTGGGTTCAAACACAAAAGATTAGAGTTTGGAGTCATCTATTTCTCCTTATGTTTTATTTTCAAAGCCATCTCCCATGAGGGAAGATGGTGATAATTTTGCATTTTGGCATTTTCAACCTCAATAATCACCCATGGAAAATAAAGCACTAGATTACTTGGTTGGAATTATGGAAGCACTCTGACCTTGGGCGGTTTCATATTATAATCAAAGCAGTTTCACTCTAGGACAAAACTAGAGGTAAAAACCCTCATTTGGAGAATATATTCTATGACCGATTAATGGCAGTTGGTAATAGAATATAAAAGGAATACTCTAGCCTATAATTTGTTGCATTCTGTTGGTTCTCAAAATTGCAACTTGTAAAAGTGCACAAATTTTCAACATTTATAATCTTGAACATACAATTATGGCCAACGAAAAAGAATCACCCAAGAAGGGATAATTCCTCTACTATTCTAGCTCTTCCAAACCATGACATGTGCACCTAATGATCATCTTGACTTGTTCTTTAAAACACTCACTTCAATGTATTCCTGCCATATTTAATTAACTTTCTTTATTGATTATTCCAACCTGGAATGAGAGTTGAAAATAATGTGTTCTTCTCCTTCTTTGATTCTTACTTCTAACTTCTATCTTCTTATATCTCCTAATTTTGATTATCTCTTACTGCTTTAATTTAATTAATCTTCTACTTGCTTGACAATAGAATGAATTTGATAATGAAATAAAGCCCTTGTTCTCCAAAATAATAAAAGACCAGTCTGTTATCAAAATCGGGCAATAGAGTCACTTCTTATCAAACCTTCATGTAAAACTTTGTAAGACAGTTTTGTATCCTATAGATATACCATCGACCAACCAATCCTATCAATGTAGAATAATTAAGTACACAACACATTAACCAGTCCAATTGATTTTAATTTCTCTTTCATAAATCTAATTAGACAAAAAGAAAAAGGACAAAAACTTCACAAATGCCTTATGATGATCAAATTAACATGAAGAAAAAATAACCTTTCTACACATGTTTTAAAGATGGCAATTGATTTTCAAATAAATAATTATAGAGGACTAATTTAATAAGAAAACAACTTTCATAACATAATTTCAAACAAAAAAGATGGATCTAATGCCTTATTCTATTCTATGATATTCCCCCCTCCTCAAACGGTCTTGGTATCCCTTCTTATAGAAAACAAAAGGATGCAAACAAGCTTCAGACCATTTCAAAACATCCCTTGAAGGTGAAAGACATCCCTCTTTTAAATAAAAATAATTCCAAATCCAGAAATTGCCTTAGTTTATATAATTAATCGCTATTTTACAATTTGTTTATGCCTTTTAGAGGCATTTTAAGGCTATTTTAGGGGTATATAATGGATAAATTATGTAAATACCCCTTCTGGTGCTTCACAGTTCATTTTCCATGCCCATAATTATATTTTTGATCTGCAATCTTTATCAACAGTCCTGTTATTTCACAAACCTCTTCTTCTAGTCTCGGCAAAATGGTGACATCGTCATTTTGCAATGTTTTCCGTTTGATGTCTCATGTGAAATAGAGAAATGTTCACTATTTTGCAACTTCCCTTTTTGAGCTTCTCTGATATAGAAAAACATGATAAGGGTACATTTTAAAGTTCTTTTTGTGGTCAATGAAATATATTGATATTCAGAGGGGTATTCAAGGCTTAATATGCAGCGGAGACTTTGGTAATTCTTATCATCATGGGATTTTATTATGGGTTTGATTGATGATTCATTTGGGGATTATGTGGAGAGATTTTCTATCATGAGAGGGGAAATAAATTATCAAATTTTGAGTCCCAATAATGGCTTTGTTTAGGGATGTATAGCCCCTATGGGCATAGAAAGAATCCAAATATCTCTAGTAGAAGTAGATCGAGTGCCTTATCCATTATGCTATGGAGTCACTGCACATCTTATTTCAAAAAACAAAATCACACTTTATTTTGTGGCCTTGGGAGCCCCGAGAATAAAAGACTTATACTTTCCACTATCAAAAATTCTATTTTCATCACATTGCAATGGAATCATTCTGAAAAAGATAATGAGATATGTCTAATAAAACATGTCAATATCTTCATTCAACCATCTATACTCAATACTATCCAATTTTCTAAAGATCTTTTAATTTCTCTCTAATTTTTCTAAAACATGGAGCCACATCAGAATGTATTTGAAGGCTACTATCATCATAGTTGCATAACTAAAAATCAGGTTTAAAAGAATCAAAGATCCCCTTTTCATAACATGTGATCTGTTCTTTCAGTTTAGGTTCTTCAACAAGATGTATATCTAGATCTAAAAATGCATCTATGGACAAGTCTACATTTGTATCTTCTTGGATGAATGTACTATTGCACTCAAAATAAAATTATGTGTCATCATACTCATCACACCATTCTTTTTTCCATCCATAACATAGTTGCAATGAACTAAATTCATATATCTATTTGTGATACTCAATTTGTTCACTAGTCGACAAACATACTTCTTCATCCACCTTATTACTTTTGTATTCACTTCTCTCATCAATATCAGAACCAAATGTAGAATTGTTGAAATCATATGTATTATCAAGGTAGTAATCACATACCACTTCATCATATTCTTTATCTAAAGATATCTTATCCTCATCATGACTAGAAATTATGCAATTATTTTCTAAGTACATCATCCTAACATAATATATGAATGATTCAATTGGTTCTTGATCATTAGAAGCTTTGAGTTCAAAATCATAATTTGAGTCTATGTCCATATGTTCATCACATGAGATACTATGTATAGTATCACTGCATTTTGCACCAACAAGAGAGTAATGATCATTATGATCATTGTTCACAATACACCCCAATCCCATAATATTCTTATCAAATGACTTCATGTCAACTTCATACAAGCTATCTTGATAGGTTGATTTGATATGCTAACTATTTGTGCACATATCCTCTTCCCCATAAAGTGGATTAGAGAACTTGTAAAAACCTTCTTCAAATGATCCATGACTAATCATCATTTTTTCTTTATTGACATCCTCATTATCCAATGAGTTTGAAAAGACTTGTGGATCATCCACAAATGCATATCCTTCTATCTCCTCCTTATTATCTAAATATCCTTTCTTATCCATCAAGTTTCCACTTGATTTATGAGTACTAGTATATCTACTAGGATAGTGGACAACTTGATTGACACTAGCATAACCACAAATATTGGATTTACACTCATAATCATTACCATTGGTTTCTTTCTTATTCAATAAATATATTTCTTTATTAGTAGCCACATCCGTATTCAATTTATTCTCACAAGGTTATCCTCAGGCTTCAATGAATGCATTACTACTGTAATCTAAAAATGTCCTTTCTCCATTATTACCCATGGTATGAAAATATTTAATTTTTGTGATTTTTTGATAAGTAATATGAGGCTCACACTGATCTATAAATGATGTTTGATTAGGCTCATATTCATATGTGTCATAACTTTCAGACTTGTATACATCAGACTGTTGATCATATCCATAACTTTGATCATATGTATGCGACACCTTTGTTGTCTTTGGAGAGAAAAACTTCATTCATGTACATAACATCAATTTTCACTCTAAGATAATCATATCCCTTATCATTGTCATGGAATGGGGCAGTGAACTTATAGCTACTTGATATATTATCATTAGCCTTTGAACCACACACTTTTCTTCCACAAGTGGTTTTCTTTTTGGGTTTAAGTCTCCAAATCATTCCATATATTAAAACCTTTTCAATGTTTATTGCAATTTCAAAATCTTCATGTAAACTTTTTGGTTCTTCACTCCTCAATTTGTAGCTCATCTCTTCATCAAAATTACCCAAGTAAACACACAAAGCTAGTCCATCATTAGGTTTCATACTCTCAGGAACTCATCTTATTATTTTTGTAAATATGAGATTAAAAGATGACATTGATTCATCCTCTTTAATGTGTTCATTTATGAATTCTCTGAGTAGTAATGATTCACTAATTTTTTCACCAAATTAATTAATGAATTTTGATCTAAAATTTTCCCAAGAACTTATTGAATATGGTAGTAAATTTGAAAACCACTCTATTGCTTCATCCTTCAAGGATTTCATAAAGAGTTTCATGACAACATCTTCATGGTCAACCTCATAGTCTTTTATCAAGTATTCAAATTTCTACAAGTGTCTCTCTGTTGACTCATCCTTTGCACCACTGAATGTTGGTAATTTATTTTTGATGTCAAGTTGGATAACATTTGGACAATAAATGATGCCACAAAAATTAAATGCCTTATATCTTTCAACTCTGAAATTCATCCTATTATGAAACTTACATTGATCACCCATCATGGTTTCTTTCTCATGTGCATGCATCAATGGATACATTTTATAACTTCAATCAAGGAATTTACAGCTACATACAATTTTTAATTTTCAGAGTCACCACCTCTTAATGAAGAAAAAATTAATTTATTCTCTAGGTTCTTCACTCCAAAAAATACACCTTCAAAACTAGCTACACAATTCTCGACTCTTCCCAATGAAAATCTTCTATGTTCTCCCTAGAGGAGTCGCTAATCTGTTGGTTCTCAAAACCGCGGTTCAGAAAAGGGCACAAATTTTCAACATTTATAATCTCAAACATACAATTATGGACAAAGAACATGAATCACCCAAGAAGGAATAATTCATTTACTCTTATGGCTCTGCCAAACCATGGTGGGTGCACCTAATGATCATCTTGATTTACTTCTTTAAACTAATCACTTCAATGTATTCTTGATAGATTTAATTAACTTTCTTTATGGATTATTCTAACCTAGCATGAGAGTTGAAAATAATGTGTGCTTCTCCTACTTTTATTTTTACTTATAACTTCTATCTTCTTATATATCCTAATTCTAATTATCTCCTGCTGGTTTACTTTAATTAATCTTCTACTTTCTTGACAATAGAATGAATTTGATAATGAAATAAAAACCCTTATTCTCTGAAATAATAAAAGACCAGTCCCTTATCCAAATTGGGCAATAGAGTCACTTCTTATCAAACCTTCATGTACAACTCTGTACGATAGTTTTGTATCCTATAAATATACCATCGACCACCCAATCCTATCAATGTAGAATAATTAAGTACACAACACATTAACTGATCCAATTGATTTTAATTTCTCTTTCAGAAATCCAATTAGACAAAAATAAAAAGGACAACAACTTCACAAATGCCTTATGATGGTCAAATTAACATGAAGGAAAAATAACCTTTCTACACAAGTTTTAAAGATGGCAATTGATTTTCAAATCAATAATTACAAAGGACTAATTTGGTAAGAAAACTACTTTCATAACATAATTTGAAACTGAAAAGTTGGATCTGATACCTTATTTTATTCTATGATATTCCCCCCTCCTCAAATGGTCTTGGTATCCCTTCTTATACAAAATGAAAGAATGCAAACAAGCTTCATCCCTTTGAGGTGAAAAGACATCCCTCATTTAAATAAAAATAATTCTAAATCCTGAAATTGCCTTAGTTTATATAATTAATCACCATTTTACAATTTGTTTAGGCCTTTTAGAGGTATTTTAAGGCTATTTTAGGGGTATATAATGGATAAGTAGTCTATAAATAATGTAAATACCCCTTCTAGTACTTCATAGTTCATTTTCCATACCCATAATTATATTTATGTTCCACTATCTTTATCAACAGTCTTATTATTTCACAAACCTCTTCTTCTAGTCTCGGCGAAATGGTGACATCGCCATTTCACAATGTCTTCCTTTTGATGTCTAATGCAAAATAGAGAAATGTTCACTATTTCACAACTTCCTTTTTTGAGCTTCTACGAAATAGCGAAACATGATAAGGGTACAGTTTAAAGTTCTTTTTATGGTCAATGAAATATATTGGATATTCAAAGGGGTATTCAAGGCTTAATATAAAATGGAGACTTTGGTAATTCTTATCATGATGGGATTTTATTATGGGCTTGACTGATGATTCATTTGGGGATTATGTGGAGAGGTTTTCTATCATAAGAGGGGCAATAAATTATCAAATTTGAGTCCCAACCGTGGCTTTGTCTAGGGATGTATGCCCCCTCTAGGCATAGAAAGAATCTAGATATCTCTAGTAGAAGTAGATTGGGTGCCTTATCCATTAGGCTATGGAGTCATTTCACATCTTATTTCAAAAAACTAAATCACACTTCATTTGGTGGCCTTGGGTGCCTTGAAAATAAAAGACTTATACTTTCTTCTATCAAAAAATATGTTTTCATCACATTGTAATGAAATCAATCTGAAAAAGATAATGAGATATGTCAGATAAAAATGTCAATAAATTCATTCAACCATCTATATTCAATATTATCCAGTTTTTTGAAGATATTTTAATTCCTATCTAATTTTGTTGAAATATGAGCCATGTCAGAATGTATTTAAGGGCTACTATCATCATAGTTGCATAAATCAAAATCAGATTTAAAAGCATAAAAGATTCCTTTTTCATGACATGTGATATGTTCTTTCAGTTTAGGTTCTTCAATAGGATGTATATCTAGATCTAAAAATGCATCTACGAACAATCTACACTTATATCTTCTTGGATGGGAGTACTCTTACACTCAAAATAAAATTATGTGTCATCATACTCATTGCACAATTCTTTTTTCCATCCATAACATAGTTGTGATGAAATGACTTCATATATTTGTTTTTGACACTCAATTTGTTCACTAGTCGGAAAACATACTTCTTCATCCACCTTACTACTTTTGTATTCATTTATCTCATCAACATAAGAACCAAATGTAGAATTGTTGAAATCGGATGTATTGTCAGGGTAGTAATCACATACCACTTCATCATATTCTTTCTCTAAAGATATCTTATCCTCATCATGACTAGAAATTGTGCAATTATTTTCTAAAGACAACATACTATCATAATATATGAAAGATTCAATTGGTTCTTTATCATCAAAAGATTTTATTTCAAAATTATAATCTGAATCTATGTCTATATATTCATCACATGGCATACTATTTATAGTATCACTGCATTCTGTACCAACAAGAGAGTAATGATCATTATCATCATTGTTCACAATACGCCCCAATCCCATAACATGCTTATCAAATGATTTCATGTCAACTTCATAAAAGCTATCTTGATAGGCTAATTTGACATTCTGACTATTTGCGCACATATCCTCTTCCTCATAAAGTGGATTAGAGAACTTGTAAAAACCTTCTTCAAATGATACATGACTAAGCATCGTGTTTTCTTTATTGACATCCTCATTGTACAATGAGTTTGAAAATATTTGTGGATCATCCTCAAATGCATACCCTTCTATCTTCTCCTTATCATTAGAATATCCTTTCTGATCCATCAAGTTTCCATTTGATTCATGATTACTAGTATATCCTTTAGGATAGTGGACAACTTGATTAACACTAGCATAACCACAAATATTGGATTTACACTCATAATCATTACCATTGGTATCTTTCTTATTCAATAAATTTATTTCTCTATTAGTAGCCACGTCTCTATTCAATTTATTCTCACAAGGTTGTCCTTGAGCTTTAATGAATGCATTACTATTTTAATATGAAAATGTCCTTTCTCTATTATGACCCATGGTATGAAAACATTTAATGTTTGTGATTTTTTGATAAGTAATATGAGGCTCACATTGATTTGTAAATGATGTTTGATTAGGCTCATATTCATATATGTTGTAACTTTCATACTTGTATATATTAGACTGTTCATCATATCTATAACTTTGATCATATGTATGTGACACCTCTATTGTCTTGGGAAAAAAAACTTCATTCATGTACATAACATCAAATTTATCTCTAAGATAATCACATCCCTTATCATTTTTATAGAATGGGGTAGTGAATTTATAGCTACTTGATATATTATCATTAGCCTTTGGACCACACACTTTTCTTCCATAAGTGGTTTCCTTTTTGGGCTTAAGTCTCCAAATCATTCCATATTTCGAAACCTTTTCAATATTTATTGAAATTTCAAAAGCTTCATGTAAACTTTATAGTTATTCACTCCTCAATTTGTAGCTCATCTCTTCGCCAAAAGTACCCAAGTAAATACACAAAACTATTGCAGCACTAGGCTTCATACTCTCAGGAATTCTTCTTATTATTTTTAAAAATTTGAGATTAAAAGATGATATTGATTCATCCTCTTTAAAGATCATTTACCAATTCTCTGAGTAGTAATGAGTCACTAATGTTTTTACCAAATTGATTAATGAATGTTGATCTAAAATTTTCCCAAGAACTGATTGAACATGGTAGTAAATTTGAAAACCACTCTCTTTCTTTGTCCTTCAAGGATAACACAAAGAGTTTCATGACAACATCTTCATGGTCAACCTCGTAGTCTTCTATCAAGTATTCAAATTACTACAAGTGTCTTTCTGTTGACTCATCCTTTGCACCATTTAATGTTGGTAATTTATTTTTGATGTCAAGTGGGATAACATTTGGAAAACCAATGATGTGACAAAAATTGAATGCCTTATATCTTTCAACTTTGAAATTCATGCTATTATGAAACTTACATTGATCACACAACATGGTTGCTTTCTCATATGGATGCGTATATGGATATATTCTATGACTTCAAGCAAAGAATTTTGAGCTACATACAAATTTTAATTTTCAAAGTCACCACCTCATAATGAGGAAAAGTTTAATTTATTCTCTAGGATCTTCACTCCAGTAAAGCCACCTTCAAAACTAGCTACACAATTCTTGACTCTTCCCAATGGTGATCTTCTATGTTCTCCCTAGTGGAGTTGTCAATCTATTGGTTCTCAAAACTACAGTTCAGAAAAGGGCAAAAATTTTCAACATTTTTAATCCCAAACATACAATTATGGCTAAAGAACATGAATCACCCAAGAAGGACTAATTCCTCTACTCTTATGGCTTTTCCAAACCATGGTGGGTGCACCTAATGATCATCTTGACTTACTTCTTTAAAACAATCACTTCAATGTATTCTTGAAATATATAATTAAATTTATTTATTGATTATTCCAACCTGGCATGAGAGTTGAAAATAATGTGTGCTTATCCTACTTTTCTTCTTACTTCTAAATTCTATCTTCTTATACGTCTTAATTATGATGATCTCCTATTGCTTTATTTTAATTAATCTTCTACTTGCTTGACAATAGAATGAATTTGATAATAAAATAAAAACCCTTATTCTCTAAAATAATAAAAGACCAGTCCCTTATCCAAATTGAGCAATAGAGTCACTTCTTATCAAACCTTCATGTACAACTTTGTAAGACTATTTTGTATCCTATAGATATACCATCAACCACCCAATCCTATCAATGTAGAATAATTAAGTACACAACACATTAACCAGTCCAATTGATTTTAACTTCTCTTTCAGAAAGCCAATTAGACAAAAAGAAAAAGGACAACAACTTCACAAATGCCTTATGATGATCAAATTAACATGAAGGAAAAATAACCTTTCTACACTAGTTTTAAAAATGGCAATTGATTTTCAAATCAATAATTACAAAGGACTATCTAATAAGAAAATAACTTTTATGCCATAATTTTGGACATAAAATATGGATTCGATGCCTTATTCTATTATATGATA
Organism: Chamaecyparis obtusa; assembly: GCA_027943335.1. Taxonomy (NCBI): domain Eukaryota; kingdom Viridiplantae; phylum Streptophyta; class Pinopsida; order Cupressales; family Cupressaceae; genus Chamaecyparis; species Chamaecyparis obtusa. The sequence goes on along the minus strand of BSBK01001222.1, from coordinate 1,280,189 downwards.
TTCCCACCTCCTCAAACGGTCTTGATATCCATTATTATACAAAATGAAAGGATGCAAAAAAGTGTCAAACCATTTCAAAACATCCCTTGAAGGTGAAAATGCATCCCTCTTTTAAATAAAAATAATTTTGAATTTAGAAATTGCCTTAGTTTATGCAATTAATCACCATTTTACAATTTGTTTAGGCCTTTTAGAGATACTTTAAGGCTATTTTAGGGGTATATAATGGATAATTAGTCTATAAATGATGTAAATACCCCTTCAGGTGCACTCATTTTCCATGCCCAAAATTATATTTATGTTTCGCAATCTTTATCAGTAGTCTTGTTATTTCACAAACCTCTTCTTCTAGTCTCCGTAAAATGTTGACATCGCCATTTCGTGATGTCTTCCCATTTTGAGCTTCTGCCAAATAGTGAAACATAATAAGGGTACATTTCAAAGTTTTTTTGTGGTCAATAAAATATATTTGATATTCAGAGGGCTATTCAAGGCTTAATATGCAGTGGAGTCTTTGGTAAGTCTTATCATCATGGGATTTTATTTTGGGCTTGACTGATAAATCATTTGGAGATTATGTGGAGGGATTTTATATCATGGAAGGGGAAAAAAATTATCAAATTTTGATTCCCAACAGTGGTTCTATTTGGGGATGTATGCCCCCTGTGAGTATAGAAAGAATCTATCTATCTCTGGTAGAAGCAGACCGGGTACCTTATAAATTAGGCTATGGAGTCACTGCACGTCTTATTTCAAAAAATCTAATCATACCTCATTTGGTGGCCTTGACCCCCCTAAAAATAAAAGACTTATACTTTCCCCTATCAAAATTTTTGTTTTCATTGTATGCACCCTAAAATGGTCACCTAGACTTTGGGCCCCCATTCAACAATTTATCAAACCCCTGAATCAATATTTTCAAAAATCAAAATTTTTCAATTATATCAATTTCCTTGTTCAAATCCTAATTCTATCATTTAATCGATTATATTCTACGGTCTAACCATTTTATCGTAAGTCTTTATTTAATTAAAAGGAATTCCCTCCCCTTTTATTAAATAAAAAAGCCCCCACTTTTCCTCTTATCCTAAGTTGCACAAATAAAGCATTATCCTTATTTTATAAAAAGAAGAAAAGGCCTTTTTGTCTCATATGGACACAAAATTCAACTCTTATTTTCTCATTGGAGGAGATTTGTGCACATGGATTGCTCCTCTTTCAAGCTCCACCCTTGATTAAATCTTTTGCCTCTTAATCTCCGTGGTCCATTCCTTTTCAATTCCTTTAAAAGGATAGCTCTTTTCTCATTCTAGGATCCCAACTTTGAATACTAATCTTATGCTACAGGATTTCTTGGAGAATTTGGAGCTTTGGAGATCATTCTTGCATTCTAGTTTCATTCTTACATCATAGCTTCATGTTTATGCTTTCTAGCTTAGTTTCCTTTATGCTCTAGATTAGCTCACATAGCTTAATTAGTAAGGCTTGTAATAATTTCATTTCCATAGCTTATCTTGCATCTTCATTCTTAGCATAGTTGCATTGCATTTCTATTGTTGATTTTTGAAGATATTGGCATTCTTGCCCTTGTCTCTTTGAATCTCCCATTGTGTGGTTTACTAGCAAGGTTGCATGCTTCAATAGCTCTAGCTAAGAGCACCATCAACATCCTTGTGACTCCATGCCTAGGGAGCTCTAGGTCACTTTCTCAAGGTTTCCCATTCATAGATTCCCTTGGAAGTAATGACTTAAAGAAGTGCACGATTTAGTGTGTACATTTTTGGCGTCCACCGTGGGGCAGAACACTCTTGTTTTGTCCTTCTTTTTATGCATTTCTATCAATTTTTTGTCATCATTTCTAGCTTGTTGTTTCGGCTCTCTATTTTTCTAATAGAATTATCATGCGACAGACTTCCAGTGTTGTACGATAGTTTCTTGTCTACCAGTGTGATACTTTACCAATTAAAGTATCATGTGCCCTTGCAGATTCAATCGCACTATCATATTATTCTCTATCGCATGTAGGTAGCATGAACTATCGCATAAAGAGGAATCATTACAGTAGTATCCTGAGAAGTATCGTACGATTCTCTTTCTAACAAAACTATCACCCAGGCCTGGCAGTGAGTAATTTTGGTCATTTCTTTGCAAGATTTGATTTATTTGATTTGGATTCTTGATTTTTTGTGGTAGAATAGAGTTTGATTTGCAGATTTTATTTGGTTTTGATGTGCTAACATTTGTAGGGCTAAAAATTTGTGCTTGTAGGTGCTCTCATTGCTTGAAATATTTTCCTAAAAGAACGCATGTCAAAGCTCCAAATGCACAAGGGCTACTAATCCTTCCTTGCAGGGCTGCCCAAAGCATAAAAACCAATCAAGTGCTTGTTTAATTGCTTTCATTTTGAGTGTGGCATATACTAGTTTTTTCTTTTCATAGGCACTTAATATCTTGTTGTAGGAATCTTTTGGTGGTAGGAGAGTATGCTCTTCACCCTTGTGGTGAAACAGAAATCTTGACCCATCTTTGGATTTTGAAGGCAAGAGGGTAATTGAACCTTTGCTTGGTGTGTTTGGGAGAAATTTTTGAGCTAGGAGAGTATGCTCTTCACCCTTGAGGTGAAATAAAAATCTTGAAACTCAAAGGTTGATCCACTCTTTATTTAGTTTTAGAATCCTTTAGCAGGCCTGCTCTTGAGCAATCAAGAGGAACAACCCAAGTGGGGACAAGCTTTTCGCCAGCTATTCCAACCCACTATAAACTCAAGGCTATCAAGGACACAAACCTTGGTAGACATAGTACTTGTCTTCGCTTGATGTGAGTACTTGTGGGATTGTGACCATGAGGAAAATGTTGAGCAAGAATGCTTAAGGTACTCTTGTGGCCGCGAGGTCCATTACTTGCCGCAAGGTAAGGAGTTCCTTTGGGGAGTAAGAGGGGTATTACAAATGGAAGCCCTTACTAAGAACCACAGATAGAAGCCACCCTATTTTTTCTCTTAGCTTCTTGGTGCAAGGATTGATCCTAGTGGACTAACCCAAATCACCCCAAGATTACTCACCATCTGTGTTCCTTTGGTTGTGTCATTGGCACTTCCATGACAAAGCCAATATCTATTGTGGGTAACCACTTTGTGTGAGGCAATGGAGCATCAAGTGTGGGCCAAGTTGTTAAGTATTGAGCCATTGTCTTTTTAGGCTAGTAAGTGCTTGAAGTGTTCTCGCTGTGATCTACCCATGCAAACTTTCTCAAACATCAAACATCACGATAGCATTCATAGGATTTTATTGCTTTGATGTCACAATTGCTTATCTTGGCAAGGTTGTTTTTGCCCTTGTGCAAGTGTTTTATGACATGTCTTGATCACCTACTATTTGCAAACTTGTCTGATTACTACTAGTATTGTGCTTGAAATTGAAAAATCCAACCATCAGATTGAAACATTGACCGAATTGCCTTAAAAATTGAGATTTTTAACACTCACTAGTCAAGAGTCGTACAATCCTGAAACTTCATTGCACACTGTACTAAGATTTATCGTGCGATAGTTCATTGCTACAAAACTATCACACTGCTTGCCTAGATTTTATCACATAGGCTACTTGGAAACTGTCGCACTACTTCATGTGAAATATCACTTGGTCAAATTCTATCATACTGTTTGCCTAGAAACTTTCACACATAGTTTTTCCACTGTCTGTCTAATTTATGGCATTTTCAGTCTTTCTTTGGTCGACCAAATTTTAGAAGGTGACTTACTTTGTCATTGGAAGCTTGTTTATACCTTGGGTTCCTATATTTAGACCCCTTGAATTAGTATTCTTTGATTTTACAAAGTAATCTTGTTTGTCATTAATAAGTTAGGAATCATCCTTGTTGAAAAAGAAAACCTTTAGACTCTTTGGTAACACACTTGGAGAGTTTCAGTAGTCTCTTGTCCAAATTCACTTCCATAAAAATTCAATTGCAATTTCAAATATATTTGATTAAATCCATCCTCCTGGTCCATATGTTTTAGGATACTTATCCTTTTATTATACACCTTTGTGGTAGTGTTGGTTTACACCTTTTGCAGCTTTCTCTCTCACCATCTCTTTTTGGACAATTGAACACTTTTACTATCCTAGTTTGGTATTAACATTTCGTAGGGTCATCTTATCACCAAGGGTCTCTTTCTTTCATGTCGGTTACAACAAGGTACCAAGTTAGTCAAGGAAAATGACCTCAAGTTGTCTTTGATCAGTTACCCTTAGTCCAAACTCATCAAAAGTGAAAGGGAAAGGAACCTGTCTTTGATCAATCACCTAGGAGCGAGTCTGAAACTTGGTTTGACCCAAAGAGAAATCCTAGCGAGTTGAGTACCTCTTTAGCACCTTCTCAATCAGATATGGACATGAGTTACACCATGAATAGAAAGGAGAGAGAAGAGATGGATCAAAATCTTGATGACATTTTCCAAAGACATAGGGATAACATGCTATTTGGTGATAAAAATCAACCAGAATCACCCCCTATCAACTCAAGATATTTAGACACCCATCAAAGAGCTGAAAGACATTATGGATGAGATCACCAAGATGCACAGTCACAACATGAAGACCAAAACAATGAATCTGGTGATGCTCATGTAAATGCAGCATTTACTAATGACTTGTTCAAACATTCAAGGCCCAACTCTTTGCTCAAAATAACCTCAAGGTATGCGAATGAAAGGCTTAAAAGGATTGAGCATGAAAAGAAAGCCTTTTTGGATGAACAAGTCACTAAAGAAGAAAGGTTTAGACTCCTAGAGGTAGAGCAACAAGCCTTGTTGGAATTGAAAAGAAAAGCATTTCAAGAAGAACAAGATAGGCTTTTAGCCCAACAACTCAATGACCAATTCAACAATAGGGGTACCAACAATGGAAACAACTCTCCACCATCTACTCCCTCAAGAGCCCCAAGAAGTAGAAGGCGGTCAAGGACCCCTTCAAGATCTATTAGTCCTAGAGGAAGAAGGATTTCACAACATAGGAGACAAACACCTCCTAAGAACTTGAGACAACCCTCCCAATGAGCTCATCATGGCTCTCAGCATGGAGGAAGTAGTGCAAGTTTTGATGATCAAGATTTTATGAGGATGCAACAAGAGCCACTATTCCAACAATATGTGGAGAAGTATCTTGATCAAAACAAGGATAGGTTCCTAGAGAGCTTGATTAACAAGGGTGCCAGAGTCCCTTACAACTTTTATCTAGATAGAAGAATCAAGAAACAAGGACCCTCTCAAGAAGAGGAGATCAAGAAACTCAAGCATATGATGGAAAAGGTGTTGGCACCTAAAAGTTCCTTTTCACTTGACGCAATTTGTCCCAATCCTTTCGACACAAGTGCCAATATGAAGGATTTTCCTAGAAAAGTTGAGATCCCCCAATATGACAAGTATGACGGCAATGGTGACCCACATAATCATGTGTGTCAATTCTACATCATGAGTTTTGAGTTTCACCAAGATGACTCCTATCTTATGAGATTATTTCCAAGGAGTCTCAAGGGCCAAGCCATGGAGTGGTTTACCAACATAACCCCTCCCGTCAAAACTTTCAAAGAACTTGTCCATAGGTTTGTTCAACATTTTGCATACAACTTGTCAAGATCAGTCACTATGTTAGACTTGTGCAATTTGAAACAAAACCAAGGGGAATCCTTTGTTACCTTCTTACAAAGGTGGAGATGATTGTGCTCTCGCTATTCTAGGACTATCCCTGAGCATGAAAGGATTGATATCATTGTTAGCAATTTGGTGCCAGAAATGTAGTATGAGGTTTGAAAGATGGTCTTTGATTCCTTCGACACTATGGTCGAAACCGCATGTCAAATTGAGGAAGTCTTGAAAGAGCAAGGCATTTTGACTAAACATAGCAATAACAACAATGGTTAGAATACTAACAACACTAACAAGGACAAAGGCAAGCACTCACACTGGAACAAGAACAAGCAAGTAGTCAACGACAAAGTTGTGGACTCTTCCCAACCCAAGGATCAAGGAGTCCTTCATTTGTCTAGTGCAGTCCAAGCTATGAAGCTCAACACATCTTCCAACCAACAAGAGCATAAACCAAAGTATCAGGATAAGCCTAAAAAGGAGAGGTGACAATTTTCTAAACTGGGTGACTCCTATGAGGATGTTTTCAAGATGCTTATTGCCAATAACCTTGCACAACCACAAGATCCAACAAATTTTTGCATACCTGACATTAAGCCACATTGGTGGAATGAAAAATATTTTTGCAAATTCCACAATGGCATTGGACATGACATCAAACATTTTTTGGAAACTTAAGCACCTTATTCAGGATCTTATTGAGAGTGGAAAAATTTAGATTGATGGGTTGAACACTAATGCAGACCATAAGGCTTTCAAGGAGCCTTTGCCCAAATATGAAAAGGCGGAAACCTCTAAACCCAAGAATGGCAAGGCCAAAATCAACTATACCTACACAGGTGTGGAAAATGTGGTCAATATGCTTGAGATTGTGGAGGAAAATGTCAACATGATGAGAGACAAAGATCCTTATGGTTATGATGTGGGCTCTCCTCCTATATTTGATGAAGAACCTATGGTGGTGCTTAGGGGTCCTCCCTCTCAAAGGTCATCCCAAGCTCTTAACATTGTTATAAGAACTCAAATCCAAGGTCCTGTGGTTATTAGAGGTCCTAGTTCCAACCAGTCCAGCAAACCCAAGCAAGTGGCATCTAAGAATGTCACCACCAAATTAGCAGTCAACCCTGAAATGAGCTATAATCTTGTTGACCAGTTATAAAGAATGCCAGCTCAAATCTCAATCTTTGAACTCCTGGAATTGTCTCCAAGACATAAGCGTATCCTTGAGGATGCTTTGCATGCAGCAAATGTTCCTAACAACATAGATGTTGACCAATTCCAAAACATGGTTAACCACCTTGCCAGCCCTCATTACCTAGCATTCTCAGAAGAAGATGACAAAGCTTTGAGCCATCTGCATAATCTTGCCCTTCATATCAAAGTCATGATTCACAAGACCCATGTCAGGCATGTGTTGATTGATGAGGGTGCTGGGCTCAACATTTGTTGCTTGAGTCTGTTGAAGATACTGGGTTATTCTGAGCAAGTTATTGATACCCAAAAGAAAATTACCATTAAAGCCTATGATGAGGCAGAGAGAAGCTCTAAGGGCTTGGCTGTCCTTCCTGTCAGGATTGGTCCTGTTGAAAAGGATATTTTGTTCCAAATTGTTGACGCTGGTCCTCTAGCATATAATATCCTACTTGGTAGACCATGGATCCATGACATGCAAGTGGTGCCATCCACCTACCGCCAATGTTTTAAGCTCCCCTATAATGGAGTAGAAGTTTGTATACCCGAGGATAGCACATTATCTATAAATGCAATTTTAGCAGGGACTCATGTTCCTCTTAACAGGGAAGCAAAGGATTTTGATGCAACCCTAGCACAGTGCAAGAATAAGTTCAAGTCCATAGACCTTGGTATGGGGGGGTATCAAATTGACTCCTTTACAAAACTATCAGTCTTACCTAGGTCCTATGGAAAACCTTCACAAGAGATGCATCCTTCATCTTCGTCCATGACTTTGTTTGGTATATTTATAGAGTCCGCAGTGCCCATCCAGGATGAAAAAGAAGAGGTGGCTGTCAAGGACTAGATCTATAGAGAAGACAAATACATGCATAATGAAAACTTATCTCCCTCTCCTAAGATGTATGGAAGAGGGTACACTCGTGTCAAAAGTATGGGCTATCTAGGTCATGGTCCTCTTAGTCATAGATTAGATGCTAGAGCCAAACCACTTGATCATGCTCTTTTTGGACGCAGGTCTAAAAAAATGGTTGGCCTAGGTTTTGAAAGTCATGACAAGAAAAATGTTCCTATCCTTGCTGCGATGGATAGTGATGATGAATCAAACTACATACCCAATTTGAGAAATCAGTAGGACATGTGTGAAGATTGGGTCCTTGCCACTAATCTCCTTTGGGGAGATTCAAATATTCTAGTTGCCCATCCAACAATTTCAGGCCTAAAACAAGAAGAATCCACTATTGAAGATCATGTTGAAAATCTGATTTAATACACAAATGGCATTCAAGAAGGTGTTACCCTTGGTGACATTAGAGCTTCCACATCTAAACATCATAAATATGCTTGGTGTAAACATCCCAACTAGGATTCAGATACAAACTCACATGAGTATGAATGGGAATCTCTCTCTGATTCTTCAACATTTGACATGGATGTTGATGTTGTCCATACATATGGTTCCCAACCTGAGGTAGCTAATGAGTCTAGTGTAGGATTAGTGGATTCAAATCTGCAAGTCACTTTAGTGGATGATGCTTCACTTGGTAGGATAAATCTTGATTTTGTTACCTTAGAGGGATACTTGATAGACCCTAACTCTGTGATCACCAGAGATGATACCATTCATATCCTTAATATTGAACCCGTCATTGACCTACCCCTTGCCAATCCTCACCTAATTGATTGGTCTCAATGCTATCAAGAGCCTCAGCTTTTAACTTTCCAAAATGACAATGAGATAGCATGTTACCTAAATGCCCTTAAGCCCATAGTCTCTTCCACCAGTGAACCAACTACAAGCATGACAGAACCAGATATCAAGTACCTTAGTCACAAAATGAAAAGAAAAGAAAAAAAATAAGAGTTTTGATGGAAAAAACCACTATGTGGCAGTGTCAGAACCTAAAAAAGTAAAAATAAAGGACGTATTCAAGGGTGAAAACCTCTCCGAGGCACCTAAGGATAAGGTACTTGATCATCTCCCATGTTACTTTCAAGACAGGTCTTCAGTGCTTGTTGACCCTACACAGCCAATTAATTTGGGTACACAAGAGGCTCCACAAATAGTGCATTTGGCCCAGTCTCTATCAACACAACAAAAAGAGGCATATACCAAGTTCCTATAGAGAAAGAAGATTAATTTTGCTTGGACATACTTAGACATGCCAGGTTTGGACACTAATCTTATTATGCATCACTTGTCCATAGCTCCAGGTATAAAACTAGTGAAACAGAAATTGAGAAAAATGCATCCTCACATAGCTCTTCTCATCAAAGATGAATTATAAAAACTCCTTAGTGTAGGATTTATAAGAGCCATTGATTATGCTGAATGGATATCCAATATTGTACTAGTTTCAAAACATGACAAGTCCATTCGCGTTTGCATAGATTTTAGAGATCTTAATAAAGCATGCATAAAGGATGATTTTCCACTTCCAAACATAGACATGATAGTGGACATGACCGCGGGATATGAGATCTATTCATTGATGGATGATTTTTCTAGGTATAATCAAATTAAGATAGCTCCTAAAGACCAGGAAAAGACTACCTTCACTTGTGCATGGGGAACCTATTGCTGGAACATCATGCCATTTGGATTAAAAAATGTAGGAGCTACTTATCAAAGAGCTATGACTACTATCTTCCATGACATGATGCATAAGAATATGGAAGATTATGTGGATGACACCTTGGCAAAATCTAAAAAAAGGGATACACACTTAGGAGATTTGGAAGTCATTCTAGATCGTATGGAATAGTTTCAATTAAGATTAAATCCCAAAAAGTGTGCATTTGGAGTCACCTCTGGAAAACTCCTAGGATTTATCATTTCAGCCAAAGGAATAGAGATGGACCCAGAGAAAGTTCAAGCAATCTTGGATATGCCACCTCCCAAAAACATCAAAAAAATGAGGAGTCTTCAGGGACGTCTTCAATCTATAAGGAGGTTCATTTCACAACTAGCTGATAGAGCTCAACCCTTCAACAAAACTTTGCATAAGGGGGTTAAATGTGTCTGGAATGAAGATTATCAGAAAAGCATGGACCAAATCAAGCAATACTTGGCCAATCCTCCAATCTTAATGCCTCTTATCCCAAGAAAACCACTCATATTATATGTTTCAACAACAAAATCTTCCCTGGGGGCATTATTGGCTCAACTTGATGATACTGGAAAAGAAAGAGCTATTTATTACATCAGTCATACTCTTGTGTCATATGAGGTCAATTACACTAGTATTGAAAAATCTTGCCTTGCAGTGGTATTTGCTTCCCAAAAGTTGCAACTTTACATGCTTGTGCACATGATACACCTCATTACAAAGATTGATCCTCTCAAATATTTGCTTGGTAAGGCTACTCTCATAGGTAGACTTGCTAAGTGGATGATGATCTTATCAGAATTTGACATAGAGTATGTTGAGCGTAAAGCTATAAAAGGACAAGCCATTGCAGATCAATTGGCTGATTTCCCAATCCAAGACAACATGCCTATTTAAGTTGAATTTCCAGATGAGCACATAATGTACATGACTGCAAGAACATGGAGGATGTTCTTTGATGGCTCTTTCATGCAAAATGGTTCAAGAGCAGGAGTGTTATTTGTTTCTCCTCATGGGTACACAATCCCTAAGTCCTACAAACTATTGTTCCCATGTATAAATAACATTGCTGAGTATGAGGCCTTGACAAATGGACTAAAAATGGCAATAGAATGGAGAATAATAGAGCTACATATCTATGGGGATTCACAATTAATAATCAACCAAGTTAATGAAGAATACCAAACAAAGGATGAAAAACTGGTACCCTACAAGAAAATGGTTGATTCATTGAGATGATATTTCACCTTTGTTACATTTCAACAAATCCCTAGAGTAGAGAATAAAATAGATGATGCTATGGCTACATTGGCTTCACTTCTTTAGCCAGAATAGCATGAGTCTAGATTCAAATTCTTGGTGGAAGAGCTATGCTATCCTATCTATGACTCCAAAGAAAGCCAAATTGTTTGTACCCTTGTTGGCCATGAGTCATCCCGCTATGGTGCCATTTACTCATACCTCTATGATGGAATTATTCCCAAAATCTTTAACTATTCTAAACAAAGAAACTTGACCTAAAATGCCTCTCGCCACACCCTTATCTTAGGTGATCTGTATAGGAGGGGTTTAGATGGGACACTTCTTAGGTGCTTGGAAAAGGATGAGTCCAACCAAGTGTTAGCTTACATTCACAAGGGCATTTGTGGAGGACATTCCAATGGTCTTGTCATGGCCCAAAGGTTTCTTAGGGCTGGGTACTATTGGCCTACCATGCAAACAGATGCAGTAGCTTTTGCTAAATCATGTGAAAAGTGTCAGAAACATGGTAACCTGATACATGCTCCAGGCAGGGAGCTTATTCCTTCTATTTCTCATTGGCCATTTCAGTGTTGGGCCTTTGACATTGTTGGGCAAATTCATCCCAACTCATCAGGTGGACACAAATTCATCATCACTGCTACTGACTACTTTACCAAATGGGTAGAGGCTGTCCCACTTTCTGTTGCCTTAGGCAAGATAGTTTCTCTATTTATTTTGAACCATATCATCTGTTGGTATGGAGTGCCCTCTAAAATAATCACTGACAATGGAGGTCAGTTAAAAAACAAGGACCTTAAAAAACTCTACAAAAAGTTCAAGATAAAATAGCATTGGTCCTCCATTTACTTCCCGCAAGGAAATGGACAAGTAGAGGCTTCAAATAAAACCATTCTCAAAATTCTTCATAGAACAGTTCACAAGAATGGTAGAGATTGGCATCTACAGATAAATCCAGCCTTATGGGCTTATAGAATGAGTATTTGTACTCCAACTAGGGCTACTCCTTTTGCCCTCACTTATGGTGCTGAAGCAGTATTACCTTTAGAGGTGGAGATTCCTTCCCTTAGAGTTTCCCTCAAAGGTCTAGTGACAGATGAAGACTACCATGCCATGAGACTCCAAGAGATAGAACTTCTAGATGAGAAGTGTAAAGCATCATTTGATCACATGAGAGTCTACCAAAAGCATATGTCCAAGCATTCAACAAGAAGGTTCACCCTAGAGAATTTTAAGTGGGGGATCTTGTCCTACAAGAAAACCCTAAGAACCAACAACATAGAGAGAAAAAGGGTAAATTTGAACCTAATTGGCTTGGACCATACATTATTACTGTTGCTTTTGGGATAGGTGCTTATTTGTTGTCTACTAAAGAGAGAGAGTAGCTCCCTGAGCCTATCAATGTCTTGCACCTAAAGAAGTTCTATCCATGATGTTTGTTCTATCTGGGGGCATCCTTTGTACATATTTATTGATCCTGAAAAAATTCCAAAAAAAATCATATATGCTGCTGAAAAAAATCCTATAAAGTATATAAAGTCCTGAAAAAATACAAAAAAATAAAAAATTCAAAAAAATAGAAAAGTGCCTTGGTGAAAACCTGGAAATAGGCGCCTTGGTAGCAAAAATACAAAAAGGAAAAAAGAAAAAATTAAAAAATCAAAAAATCTCCAAGTGGTGAAAACCTAAAAATAGGTGCTACTTGAGGCCTTTGCACCCTTGTTTCTTAGCATGTGTCCTCGACACTTAGCCTTTCTCCATCATGCCTTGTCCTTGTTGCCTTGGTTTGGAATTGGTCTTTGTCTTTGTCTTAGGGGCATAACTGTGTTAGCTTTGGTCTCTAGGATGCGTTGGTCTTTAGGACACCTTGAAAATGGTGTTTTTCAACACCACCCCAACTGTGTTTTTCAAACACTACCCTAGAGTCAAGTGTTTCTCAACACTTATTAGATATCTTACCCGTAGTCTAGCATGATATGATATTTCTCACTGGTAGATGTGATACTCAAAGTTTGACTCTTTGACCTACACACACGCACTTAAACACTTGACTCGCTAAAACTTGTTTAACTTTATTTCTTTGTGTGTTGTCTATGATGATTTCTTTGATGAGTGTTCTCTTCCTAATGGTTTTCGATGATGCCAAGCTAGAAGATTGGGGGCACGTGGACATGTTTTATTTCTTTTTCTACTTGTGGGTATATTTTGTTGGTCCTAACTGTCATTAGCATTTATGCTTGTTCCACTTGACATTAGGGTCTACAAGGTATTATCCTTGACTGTTTTCACAAGTGCATACTTATAGCCATCTTGACTTTCCTTGTGTCTCGATGCGAGTATAATCTTGCTATATTAAACTTAGGAAATCTCACTGCACTAGTCATCTTGACCTATATGTCTTTGATGCCTAGGTGAGATTCTCACATACCTATCTGATATAGATCATATTCAGATTCACATAGTCATACTAGTGTGCATTGTATGATCTTGCGATGCTACCAATAACACTCGATGATGAATATTAGATTCTAATAGCTTTGTGACCTTGCAAGTAAACCACTTTTCATAGTAGCTTGCATTTTTTAGGTTCATGTTAGTTTAGTTTTGCATCTTGCATATGAAGAGAGCTCTCCTTTCATCTTTCATGGACTTCTTGGTCAACTGTGCTCACCTTTCACTTTTTCTCGATCATGTCTTTCACTCCTTGTCTTTCACATCACATCCTTTTCCTATCATCACAAGGGGTTAATCTTATCATCATATCTATATCACAAAGAGATCATTTTCAAAAACATGATTCTATATCATAAACATGAGAACTAAACATACATCTATGAGAGAGATTATACATGAGCATACATCATACATTTTGAGCAATATCACAAGACAATATAAAACTAAAACATCCATCACAAATGGGACAAATACACAAGATATATCATAAATCTAGTAAATCTCATATATATATATATATGTCATGATACAAAATACAATGTGGGATCCAAAATTTGGATAATGTCCCAGGATATGTCTCTATGCATTTAACACCCTAGACCTAAGTTTGACTCTCCCCATCATGTGGTCGTGGTGGAGGTGGTGGTGTTGATTTATCTAGTACCATGTCAAATCTCCCAACCCTCTCAGATTAGAGTGGTGCTTTATGTCCCTCAAGTACAACCTGTATGTAGAGACCATGATAATAAGCGGCTCATCTTGCCTCCCTCCGGATCTTTGCTGCATTAGCCTGTGTTGCCCTCTCCCGCTGATCTATCTTGGCTCATAGATCTATTAGCTATTGATCCCTCACAACAATAATAATCCTCATTTGTTGCATCTCAGTCTCCAAATCTTGGATCCTAGCCCTGAGATCCTCTCCTCCTCCCCCTACAGGTTGATCCTACCCAGCATCCACCCATCGGTGAACTAATCTCACTGCATCATCTCCCTCATCATAAGAAGCCTATCTCTGTGACCATTTCTGGCCACTAGAATGAGACCCCTATCCTCTCTCTCTAACCCTCCCTCCATCTCCCACGTCTCCCCCATCTCCATCATTCCCGTCACCACCTTGTGTTGTCAGTTGTGCATCAAGTACAGTAAATCATGGAAATGGATGCCTCCACCACTTTGCCTGTAGGCCACATCTACACTTGCATCTGCCATGTCTGGGAGATATTCCCATGGCTCCCTGTGTATACCTGTGGTATCCTATACTACCTGCTAGTAGTCCAGTATTGGTAGCCATCCCTGTCCCTCCTCATCCTTGACCTAGGCATATGTAGTGGTCTCTATGGGCACCCTCTACTACTACCCAAACTATCTCCAGACCTGAGTGATCATGAAGCACTCAACTATCTTAGAGTGGTGACATACTAGTGGCTGGCTACATAGCATGTATCCCAACTCTCACTCTCGATCACTTCACAACTCACAGGTCCTATATGGTCTCCATTGAAATGATGTGAGCTCATCCAGTAGGCTCTGGTAATATGTCACATCTCCACTATGGGGCTGTGAAATGAATCTTGTGTACCTATAGATATAGGGGTATCTCCACTCCCTATGCTACACATGTGGGTGCACAACGATGATGTGCTCCCATGCCCATATCTATGCTAAGACCGCATTGCATGCCCATGTCCTACTCTCCCTATAGACAATCTCATGGAGCTCATGGTACATGTCTACTAGGATGGCTGGGCCCCATGCCATCCATCGTGGGTGTGCTATCAAGTCTGTAACAAACCTACCCTAGCCCAATGGGAACCCTCTCTAGGTCCTGTCTGTAATCAGTGCCTGTGCAACTATAGAACATACTGTATGCACCCAAAAATGGTCGCCTAGACTTTGGGCCCCATTTATTTGATTTATCAATCCTGAATCATTTCTATCGATAATCAATATTTTCAATATTATCAATTTCTTGATCAAGTCTTAATTTTGATCATATATTAGATTTTTATCCTTGGGCTAACCATTTATCCTAAGTCTTTATTTGATTAAAAGGAATATTTCCTCCCCTTTTAATTAAATAAAAAGCCCCCACTTTCCTCTTATCCTAAGTTGCACAAATAAAGCATTATTCCTATTTTATAAAAAGGGAAAAAGCACTTTTTGTCTCACATGAGGCTCAAAAGTCAACACTTCACTCTCATTGGAGGATGTTTGTGCACATGGATTGCTCCTCTTTCAACCTCCACCGCTGATTAAGACTTTTGCCTCTTAATCTCAATGGTCCATTTCACCTCATTTCTTATAAAAGGAGAGCTCTCTCCTTCATTTGCATATCCATATTTTATGCTATTGTTATGCTGCAGGTTTTCTAGGTGCTCTCCTTTGCTTGAAAATTGCTAAAAACACATGTCAAAGAGGGCTACTAACAGTTTTTGCAGGGCTGCCCAAGCATAAAAACAAAAAAAAAAAAATTTCTTTTCTTGCTTGTTGTTATTTTCCTTTCATTTGTGGCATTTACTAATTGTATTAGGAATCTTAATACCTTGTGAAAGGGATCTTGAGGTGGTAGGAGAAGTATGCTCTTCACCTTTAGGTGAATCAGAAAATCTTGACCCATCTTAAGGTTTTGGAAGCAAGGGGGTAATTGATCTCTTTGCTTGGTGTGTTTGGGAGAGATTCTTGAGATAGGGGAGTATGCTCTTCACCCTTGTGGTGAATCAAAAACCTTGAACCTGCCTGGAGTATATCGCCTGAAAGTGTTAAGAAGTATCGCCTGTCATAGAGCGAAGTATCGCACGGGTATAGGTTTATCGCCCCAGTAGCCTGGAGTATATCGCCTAGTTCATTTTTGTCGTGCTTAAATTTTGGTCAGTTTCAGTTGCTATCAATTAGGCCAAGTCTTAGAGAAGGCTTCTCACCCTGACGTTTGAGATCTGTCTTGACGCTAAATTTCTGGTTCTTAGTTCTCCGGGATAGCATCATTTGATTTACAAAGTCACTTTGGAATAATTGTCAAGTTAGAAAGCCATTCTTAGTGCCAAGGTTCATCTTTAAAATTGTTAGCTATATTCTGGGAAAATTTTAGTTCTCTTATTGTCCAAATCGCTTTCATTTTCAATTATCTTTTGGCCTAGTCCAACCTCCTGATTCAAAAGTGCAAGGGTAGTCACCCTTTGAGTTGAAGCACCTCTTTGACAGTGTTGGTAAAGCCCCCTTTCTTTTCTTTTTTTCATTTCTCTTTGGACAATAGAGGATTTTGATTATCCTAGTTTGGTGTTGACACTTTGAAAGGTCACCTTATCATTGAGAATATCTCTCTTTCATGTCAGTTACGACAAGGTACCAGGTTAATCAAGGGAAGCGACCCCCTGTTGTCTTTAGCCAGTTACCACCTATCAAGACCCGTCGACAACCTAAGGGAAAAGGACCCCTTTTTGACCAATCTCCTAAGAGTGAATCCGAGGTTTGTTTCAATTCGGGAGCTAACCCTAGTGAAGTGAGCACCTCTTTCATACCACTTTCATCAAGTATGGACATGAGTTACACTTTCACCCGACAACAAAGAGAAGCCATGAATCAAACTCTCGAGGATATCTTTCAACGACACAGAAGAGAGTATGGTGGTTCTTCTCATGCCAGTCCACCCGGGTCACCTCCTAACAATGTGAGGTATTTTGATGCTCATCAACGAGCCGAAAGATAGCATAAGTCAGCTCACTCAGATTCAGGGTCACAACACGAAGACCAGAACAATGAATCTAGTGATCACCATATTAACGCAGCTAATGCAATAAGGCATTCAAGACAAACCTCCCCACTTAAGGACACTTCTCGATATGAAAATACAAGATTGAGAAGCATTGAGAGAGAGAAGCAAGCCTACTTAGATGAACAGGCTGCAAAAAAGGAAAAATTCTGACAACTAGAGGAAGAGGAACGTGCATTGTTGGATATACAGAAAAGAGTCACCCAAGAAGAAGAAGATAGACTCTATGCACAACAACTCCAAAGTCGATTTAACGGGAAGGGAGCCAATAGTGGGATCAACTCACCCCCATCTACCCCTTCCCCTAGCCCTCGAAGAAGATCAAAGACACCCTCACGATCCCCAAGTCCTAGAGGAAGAAGGACTTCAAGATATGACCATCATAGGAGACAATCGTCTCATAGACATTCAAAGCAACCCTCCCAACGAGCACATCATAGCTCACAACATGGAGGCAGTTATGCTAAATTTGATCATATGGACTTCATGACTATGCAACAAGAACCATCCTTTCAAGCCTATGTGGAGCAATACGTGGAACAAAACAAAGACCAATTCTTGGAAAGTCTTATCAACAAAGGCGCTAAAGTTCCATATAACTTTGATGTTCACCAAAAAATCAAGAAAAAGAATCCTTCAACTGATGAGTTGATCTTACAAATGCAAAAGGATATAGATAGAATAAAGGCTCCCAAGAGCACATTTCATTTGGACTTCATATGTCCTAACCCCATTGACAAAAGTGTGGTGATGGTAGAATTTCCTAAGAAAGTTGAATTCCCAACATACGACAAATATGATGGCACGAGTGACCCTCACGACCATGTTCGACAATTCTACATAATGAGCTTTTCCTTTCACCATGAAGACTCCTACTTGCTGAGATTATTCCCGAGGAGTTTAAAAGGTCAAGCCATGGAGTGGTTCACCAACCTTTCCCCTCCAGTAAAGACATTTAGAGAACTTGTCCAAAGATTTGTGCAACACTTCGCTTACAATTTATCTAGGTCGGTCACCATGCTTGATTTGTGTAAACTTAAGCAAAATCAAGGGGAATCTTTTGTCACCTTTTTACAATGATGGAGGTGATTATGTTCGAATTACCCAAGGACAATCCCTGAAGAGGAGAGAATTGATATCATTGTGAACAATCTAATACCAGAACTCAAATATGAAGTCAAGAAAATCCCATTTAATTCCTTTGATACTATGGTAGAGGTGGCATGTCGCATTGAGGATGTCCTAAAAGAACAAGGAATTTTGGCTAAACCAACAAATAACAACAATAGCCATACTAATGGTAACAAGGACAAAAAGAACTCTTATTGGAACAAAAACAAGCAAGTCGTCAACGACGGAGTTGATGATTCATCTCAGATAAAAAATGAAGGAGTTCTTAATCTCTCTCATGCAGTTCAAGCTATGAAGTTGCAAACATCGTCAACGCAACAAGACAAACCTCAGTATCAAAAGAGATCTAAAACGGAGAAAAGACAATTCACTAAATTGGGAGAATCCTATGCAGATGTTTTTAAGACACTAGTTGCTCATAATCTGGCGCACCCACAGGATCCTACAAAACATCGAATACCAGATCGTTTACCTCATTGGTGGGATGCTAAGGCTTTTTGCATTTTCCATAATGGGATTGGACGCGACATAGAAAATTGTTTTAAACTCAAGCATCTTGTCCAAGACCTTATTGAGAAAGGACAATTACAAGTGGATGGGTTAACTACTAATGCAGACCATAAAGCCTTTAAAGAGCCCTTGCCTAAATATGAAAAAGGAGAGAATTCTAGCAGTAAGAATGGAAAGGCAGCTATTAACTATACATACACACATGCTGATAATGTGATTAACATGCTTGAAGTGGCTGACGATAATATCAACATGGTGAGACAGAAAGATCCTTATGGACATAATGTGGACTTAATTCCTATGACTAATGAAAGACCCGCTGTGGTGATAAGAGGTCCTCACTCACAAGGAATGCCCCAGTCCCTCAATGCTGTCACTAGGGGTCAGGCCCAAGCACCCATTATAATCAAAGGTCCTAGCACTAGCAAGTCTAAACAGCCCGTGTCCAAAGGTGCTCCTCCAAAACCTGTCGTTGGTCCTGATTCCAATTATAACCTTATTGACCAACTACAACGTACACCCGCTCAGATATCCATTTTTGAGCTTTTAGAATTATCTCCTAAGCACAAGCGCATCCTCGAGGATGCTTTGCGAGCAGCCAATGTCCCTAATAACTTAGATATCGACCAATTCCAAAACATGGTCAACCATTTGGCTAGCCCTCATTTCCTCACCTTCTCAGAAGAAGATGACAAATCCATTAGTCACCCACATAATTTGGCCTTACACATCGAGGTCATGATTCATAAAACCCGTGTTAGGCGTGTACTGATAGATGGGGGTGCGGGGCTCAATATTTGTACTCTGAGTTTGCTGCTAGCTCTAGGGTATTCCGAGAACGTCATTGACACAAAGAAAAGAATCACAATCAAAGCATATGATGAAGCAGAAAGAATTTCTAAGGGATTGGCTGTTTTGCCTATTCGTATTGGTCCCGTAGAAAAAGACATATTATTCCAAATTGTTGATGTTAGACCTCTAGCCTACAACATTTTGCTAGGTAGGCCATGGATTCATGAAATGCAGGCAGTCCCATCGACATATCACCAGTGTGTTAAGTTTCCCCATAATGGTGTAGAAATTTGCATCCCTGGAGACAGTGCTCTATCATTTAATAACATTTCTGCGGGATCACATGTACCTTTGAATAGAGAAGCTGACAGTCCTAGTAGTTCACTTGAACAATGCAAGCATAAATTCAAGACCATGGACCTTGGGATGGGAGATTATAAGATTGATTCTTTTACAAAAATGCCAATCTCTCCTAGGTCTTATGGGAGACCCTCCCCAAATGTGAAGCCTTCATCATCAGCAATGACGTTATTTGGGAAATTTGTTGAGTCTTCGGTCCCCATTCAAGAAGAGAAAGAGGAAGTTGCTGTAAGGAACTGGATATATCACGAAGAGAAATACAAACATAATGAGAATTTTGCTCCTTCACCTGAAACTTATGGGAAAGGATATACACTGGTTAAAAATATGGGATATCCGGGATTTGGTCCCCTTAGTCATAGGCTGGACGCTAAAGCTGAGCCTCTTGATCATGCTCTTTTTGGACGCAAAAATAAGTCCACGGTCGGCTTAGGTTTTGAGAATAAGAAGAAGAAAGGTATCCCTGTCCCAGCTGCAACGGACAGTGACAGTGATGCAGATTATACGCCCGATCTCTCCAACCAACAAGATGTGTCTGATGATTGGGTGCCCTTAATGAATCTCCTTTGGGGAGATTCCACAGATTTGATGCTTAATAGTCCTACTATCCCAGCTGCGATGGATAGTGATTGTGTGACTTCTAGATCAACAAAGGAAAGTGTTACTGTCCTAGCTGCGACGGATAGTACCAATACTAGCACTAGAGAGGGGGAAACCCTTCCTAACCTTGAAGCTTCTACATCACGAGGCCTAAATGATGACTCAGAGACAGACTCCCATGAATATGAATGGGATTCGCTTTCAGACACAACAATTGATCTAGACGTGGATATTATCCATACCTATAGTACCCAACCCGATGCAACTAACGATCCTAGTGTCATACTAGAGGATTTCCCTCCTCAAATCGCCTTAGTGGACGACGCTTCATTTGATAGGATGAGCCCCAATTCAGGTATCTTAGGAGAAGACTTGATGAGCTCCGATTATATGGTCACCAGAGATGACACCTTTCGCATTAACAACATCGAACCTACCATTGACTTGCCCCTTGTTCACTTTGACCTGATTGACTGGTCTCAGCGCCACCAAGAGCCCACATTCCTCACATTTCACAATGATTACGACATTTCTTGCTATCTAAATGCTCTCGAACCCGTGGCTTCTTCCACCAGTGAACCAACAACCAGCATGACGAAGCCTGATATTAAGTACCTCAGTCTCAAAACAAAAGAGAAAAAGAAAAATAGGTCTGATGGCGAAAACCACTTTGTGGCGGTGTCAGAACCAAAAATAGTAAAAAGAAATGACGCATCCAAAGGTGAAAACCTCTTTGAGGCACCTAAGGATGGGGTACTTAATAACTTGCCGAGTTATTTCCAGGATAGATCATCAATATTGATTGAACCAACAAAGCCGGTCAATTTAAACACAGAAGAAAATCCTCAGATAGTCCATCTTGCTCAGTCTTTATCAGAGGAAGAGACTAAGGCATATGTATAGTTTTTACAGAAAAAGAAAATTAATTTTGCCTGGACCTACTCAGACATGCCAGGGCTTGACACAAATCTCATAATGCATCACTTATCTATAGCTCCAGGAGTCAAGCCAGTAAAACAGAGACTAAGAAAAATGCATCCACATATAGCTCTACTTGTCAAAGGAGAATTAGAAAAGCTTTTGAGAGCTGGATTTATTAGAGCCATCGATTATGCAGAATGGATCTCAAACATAGTACCGGTCTCCAAACATGATGGGTCCATTCGTGTCTGCACAGATTTTAGGGATCTAAACAAAGCCTGCCCAAAAGATGATTTTCCACTTCCAAACATTGACATGATAGTAGACATGACGGCGGGCTATGATATATATTCCCTAATGGATGGTTTCTCGGGGTATAATCAAATCAAAATAGCTCCTGAAGACCAAGAGAAAATAGCATTCACATGTGCATGGGGAACCTACTGTTGGAACGTCATGCCATTCGGGTTAAAGAATGCAGGAGCAACCTACCAAAGAGCTATGACAACTATCTTTCATGATATGATGCACAAAAATATGGAAGATTATGTGGATGATACTCTGGCAAAATCAAGAAAAAGGGACACACACCTCAATGATCTGGAAGTAATTCTAGATCGTATGGAACAATTTCAACTCAGATTGAACCCAAAGAAGTGCGCATTTGGCGTCACCTCAGGCAAAATTTTAGGATTCATAATATCAGCAAAAGGTATCGAGGTTGATCCCGAAAAGGTCCAAGCAATCCTAGATATGCCACCTCCTCGAAATATCAGCCAAATGAGAAGTCTTCAAGGATGTCTTCAATCAATTAGGAGGTTTATTTCTCAGCTTGCAAATAGAGCGCAACCCTTCAATAAGACATTGCATAAGGGTGCTTCTTGTGTTTGGAACGAGGATTGTCAAAAGAGCCTAGATCAGATCAAACAATACTTGGCTAATCCTCCGATCTTAATGCCTCCTATTCCAGGGAAACCATTGATTCTATATATCTCAGCTACAGACACTTCCCTGGGGGCATTATTGGCTCAAACAGATGATACTGGGAAAGAACGGGCCATCTACTATATCAGTCGTACTCTAGTCTCTTATGAGATCAATTACAATAATATTGAGAAGTCTTGTCTCGCGGTGGTGTTTTCTTCTCAAAAGTTGTGCCACTACATGCTTGCTCATACCATACACTTGGTTGCCAAAATTGATCCCCTTAAATACTTGCTTGGTAAGGCTGCCCTGACGGGTAGACTTGCTAAATGGATGATGGTTCTCACTGAATTTGACATAGAGTACGTTGAAAGGGAGGCAATAAAAGGACAAGCTATTGCTGACCAATTAGCTGATTTTCCAATCCAGGATAGTATGCCAGTCCAAGTGGAATTCCCAGATGAACACATCTTATATACCACTACTCACACTTGGACAATGTTCTTTGATGGCTCCCGCATGCAAAATGGATCAGGTGCTGGAGTGTTATTTGTTTCTCCACATGGGTACAACATTCCGAAGTCTTATAAACTATTATTCCCATGTACCAATAATATTGCAGAATATGAAGCTTTAACTAATGGCTTGAAAATGGCTATAGAATGGAATATCACAAAATTACATGTCTTTGGGGATTCTCAGTTAATCATCAACCAAGTCAATGAAGAGTATCAAACCAAGGATGACAAATTGATACCCTATAAAAAGATGGTTGATTCTTTGAGACACTATTTCACCTTTGTGACGTTTCAACAAATCCCTAGGACAAAGAACAAAGCTGCAGATGCCATGGCCACATTAGCTTCACTTCTTCAGTTGGAGACACATGAATCCAGATTTGAATTCCTGGTGGAAGAGCTACACCATCCCATCTTTGACTCATCTGAAAGTCGTGTCATTTGTGCCATTATCACACACGAGTCTTCCCGATATGGTGCTATCTATTCATATCTTCGTGATGGCATCATCCCTGACACATTCACCCGCTCTGAACACCGAAACCTCATCCGTAATGCCTCTCGCCACACCCTCATCTCTGGTGACTTATATAGAAGGGGTTTAGATGGGACACTCCTTAGGTGCTTGGAAAAGGAGGAATCCAACCAAGCGTTAGCTGACATCCACGAGGGCATTTGTGGTGGGCATTCTAATGGTCTTGCCATGGCCCGAAGGTTGCTTAGGGCTGGATATTATTGGCCCACAATGCAGATGGACGCAGTCACCTTTGCTAAGTCATGTGAAAAATGTCAGAAACATGGCAACCTGATTCATGCTCCGGGTAGGGAGCTGATTCCTTCTATTTCTCATTGGCCATTTCAACGCTGGGCCTTTGATCTGGTTGGGCAGATTCATCCCAACTCATCAAGTGGACACAAGTTCATTATTACTGCCACTGACTACTTCACAAAATGGGTGGAGGCCGTACCACTTTCTGTTGCTTCAGGAAGGACCATTTCTTTGTTCATCTTGAATCATATCATTTGCCGATTTGGAGTGCCTTTTGAGATCATTACTGACAATGGAGGTCAATTTAAGAATAAGGACCTAAAGCACCTATGCAAAAAGTTTAAAATCAAGCAACATTGTTCCTCCATATATTTCCCACAAGGAAACGGACAGGCAGAAGCTTCTAACAAAACCATTCTTAAGATTCTTCATAGAACAGTACACAAGAATGGTAGGGATTGGCACTTACAAATCAATCCAGCACTATGGGCTTACCGAACCAGCATTCGTACACCTACAGGAGCCACTCCTTTCTCTCTCACCTATGGCGCTGAAGCAATATTGCCTTTAGAAGTTGAGATACCATCCCTTAGAGTCTCACTCAAAGGTTTGATTACAGATGAGGATTACCGCGCCATGAGGTTACAGGAACTAGAACTTCTAGATGAGAAGTGTAAGGCTTCCTTTGATCATATAAGAGTGTATCAGAAGCGTATGTCCAAGGCATTCAACAAGAAGGTTCACCCTAGAGAATTTCAAATAGGTGATCTTGTTTTACGAGAAAACCCTAAGAACCGACAAAACAAAGAGCAAAAGGGCAAGTTTGAACCTAACTGGCTTGGACCATATGTCATCACAGCTGCTTTTGGTACTGGTGCATATTTACTGTCAGATCCTGATGGAGAACAGCTCCCTGATCCCATCAACATTGTGCACCTTAAGAAGTTCTATCCTTGATGCCCGTTCTGTCTGGGGGCATCCTTTGTATATATCTTATTGGTCCTGAAAAAATTCCAAAAAAAAAAAATTCATATATGATGCTGAAAAAATCCTAAAAAGCATAAAATGTCCTGAAAAAACACAAAAAAATCAAAATATTCAAAAAAATCAAAAAAAAAAATAGAAAAAGTGCCTTGGTGAAAACCTAGCAATAGGCGCATTGGTAGCAAAAATCCAAAAAATTGAAAAAATGAAAAAAGAATCCAAGTGGTGAAAACCTGGAAACAGGCGCTACTTGAGGCCTTTGTACCCCTATTTGTTAGCATGCGTCCTCGACACTTAACCACTTTCCATCATGCCTTGACCTTATTTGGCCTAGTCTGGAATTGGTCTTTGTCTTTGCCTAGGGGGCATAACTGTTCGCATAGGTCCTTTTGGTGCGCTTGTCTCTTGGGGCATTTCACAACAAGTGTTTTTTTTAACACCACCCCAACAGTGTTTTTCAACACTACCCTTGCGTCGAGTGTTTCTTAACACTTATTAGATGTCTTGCCTATAGTCTAAGTATAATGCGATAGTGCTCATGTGCAGATGCGATACTCAGAGTCTGACTCTATGACCAACACACACACACTTAAACAATTAACTCGATAACGACATGATGACTTTATTTTTCTTTGTGTGCTGTCTATGAGGATTTCTTTGATGAGTGATCTCTCCCTGAGAAGTTTTCGATGATGCATAGCTAGAAGACTGAGGGAATGAGAACATTTTTTCTTTCTTTATCTGCTTGTGGGTATATTTTTTTGATCCTAACTGTCATGAGCATTTATGCTGGTCCTACTTGACACTATGGATTGACAAGGTATTATCCTTAACTATTTTGCGAGTGCATGCTTCTAGCTATCCTGACTTTCATGTGTCTTGATACAAGCATAATCTCGCCATATCAAACTTAGGTGATCTCACTGCATTAGTCATCTTGACCTATATGTCTTTGATGCCTAGGTGATATTTCCACATTTCTATCTGATAAAGATCATATTCATATCCACATAGTTATGCTAGTGTGCATTGTATGATCTTATGACGCTACCAATAACACTCGATGATGATAATTAGATGTCTATAAGCGTTGTGACCTTGCAAATCAACCACTTTCATAGTAGCTTGCATTTTTAGGGTCATGTTAGATTAGTTTTGCACTTTGCATATGGAGAGAGCTCTCCTTTTTAGCATTTATGGACTAGTTGGTCAACTGTGCTCATTTTCTGATTCTTCTTGATCATATCTTTCATTTCTGGTCTTTCATATCACATCATTTTCTATCCATTTTCGGACTCGAAATCAAAATCTGAATCGTGTTTCAAAATCTTCCCTCCCTTCTGCGCAGTTGGCTGATCTTTTGAGGCCTAATCTTTTAATCTTTGTTGGGGCATCGTCATCTTTCCATGTCTTCCAAACTTCTAGTCTTTCATTCATAGCCATTTCATTCCCTCATTTCTCGCGTTGACTACATCTTTCCAGTCAGGCTGGGGCATGTTCTATTGCCTAATGTTTTACCTATTTGACCCTTACATTCGATTATGATTTGATCAAATCTTTATCCATTTGATGTCTCTCCTCTACCTGATTTCGATTTCGATTCTGAGGGGGCAGTACCTATGGGATTCTCATCCCTGATTTCTTGATGTTCTTGATTCAGACATCTTTTGTGAGCTTTTGCTCAAAATTTGAGATTCTTATCTCCCATTTTTAGACATTGATTATTGCCTAGCAGCGACGGTGATAGTTTTGTCTAAAGCTTGATTTGCACCTAGCAGCGACGGTGTTGGTCTAAGCTTTTGTTTATGTTTTGTCCAGATGTGATCCCGAATCGACCTCATATCTGAGTTGTTTTGTGATCCCAAATCGATCTCACATTGCAACTTCATTCTTTGACTACATGTGTTCCCAAATCGATCACACATTAGTCAAAGAGGGGCAAATGTATGCACCCAAAAATGGTCGCCTAGACTTTGGGCCCCATTTATTTGATTTATCAATCCGGAATCATTTCTATCGATAATCAATATTTTCAATATTATCAATTTCTTGATCAAGTCTTAATTTTGATCATATATTGGATTTTTATCCTTGGGCTAACCATTTATCCTAAGTCTTTATTTGATTAAAAGGAATATTTCCTCCTCTTTTAATTAAATAAAAAGCCCCCACTTTCCTCTTATCCTAAGTTGCACAAATAAAGCATTATTCCTATTTTATAAAAAGGGAAAAAGCACTTTTTGTCTCACATGAGGCTCAAAATTCAACACTTCACTCTCATTGGAGGATGTTTGTGCACATGGATTGCTCCTCTTTCAACCTCCACCGCTGATTAAGACTTTTGCCTCTTAATCTCAATGGTCCATTTCACCTCATTTCTTATAAAAGGAGAGCTCTCTCCTTCATTTGCATATCCATATTTTATGCTATTGTTATGCTGCAGGTTTTCTAGGTACATTTGGAGCCTTTTGAAGACATTGAAGACTTGTTGCTTTCATCATTTTAGTTGCATTTCATAATAGTTTTGCTTTCATAGTTACATTCATGGCATCATAGATTAGATTTCCTTTTATGCAATAGAATAAGCTCACATAGTTTAAATAGGAGGCATTGTAATCCATTGCTATTTCCTTTCATAGCTTAGTTTGTACTTCCATTTTCATAGCATAGCTTGCACATTTGCATCTTCATCTTAGTTGCATTGCATTGCATTTCATATTAGATTCTTGGAGATATTGGCACTCTTGCCCTTGTCTTCACTTGAATCTCTCATTGTATGGTTGACTAGCAAGGTCACTTTCTTGTAGCCCTAGCTGAGAGCAAAACTCATAGTCCCTCGCAACTCCATGCATAGAGAGCTATGAGCCGCTTTGTGAGGCCTCATTCTTGAGTAACCTTACATGTAATGGTTCATAGAAGTGCATATTTTAGTGTGTACACATACTATACATGAAATTGGGAAATCTCTACCAAACTCCTCCATCAACTGATCTCAGCTGAGGTGTCTATCAATAAAGGTAAGATCCTGGAACATGTCCTGGATGGCCTACCATTCCTTGGTTGAATCTTGATTGTAGTATACCTATGCCAGCAAACAATCATGTCAGTTTCTATCATATGGAAACTTTACATCTATGAACATCTATAAACATGATTATACTCACTGGATCACCATGGCTAGATGCTCAGAGGATCTGATAGATGTCCTCTAGGGTGATGGTCACCTCTCCAGTAGGTAGGTGAAAGGTATTGTGCTCACTATGCCACCTCTCAGCTAGTGTTGTCAGTAGCCCATGATCTACCTGAATATGGGGCATATATAGTAAGAAGTCAAATCCCATAGTGATCAAATCATCTCGTCTAGGTGTATCAAGATCTCTAACGCACCATAGCCTGGTCACTCTCGGTGCTCTAATAAGGAGCACTAGGAAGTTCTCCTGCAATCCACAACCCCAAGCTAGATGTCTGAACATATCATGATGGATGTCTAAAATTAGTATAAATAATCTTAAACACAAACATTGTCTAGACCCATGTCATATTGCTCAAAATTTAAAACATGTCATATTTCTTACACCAGAGTGATACTATTTTTTGATAAAGTATCATGCGATATTTTCCTAAATAGTAGTGCGATAATATTTTTGAGTACGATAGTTCACATAAGATCACACAATGTTTCGTTTGGTATCATGCGTTACTGGATTGAACACCTGTGCGATACTTTTTAGACCTGTGAACTATCGCACAATAAATAATATCAAAGGTGTGTGATACTTTTTTCAGTATCGTACGAACTTTCGCACGAGTGAAATTTGAAATATTTAAAAATAATTAAAAATGTGTTTAAATGACATAAATAGCTCATTAATAACTCAAAAGGGTGAGTTTTTCTAAAAACTTACTGAGGCACCATACTGAGGAGGCCAGTTGTGCAACCAGGCACGCTTGAATCGATGTTTGTGTACCAAAATCACTTCTTGCTAGGCCATTTTCTCTCTCTGACCTCTAAAAGTTCTCAAATAGCAATAAGACATGATTTTGAAAATGACCTTTTTGCCCCTTTTATAGCATTTTGACTTTTTGACGTAATTTTCAAAACATCTCAGAATTGCACAAAAATTACACCCCTGGCTAATTTTGATGTCCTGGATCCATTTTTGGGATCAAAATCAAAATCTGAGTTCATCTTGATATTCAAAATCACATTTCAAAGCTTTCCTCCTTCTATACAGTTGGCTGACCATTTGAGGCTTGATCCTTCGATCTTTGTTGGGGCATCTTCATTTCTTCATCCCCATCTCTTTCAACCTTCTAGTCTTTCATTCATTTTCATTCGATTCATCTCTCTGAGGTTTGACTTCATTTTTATCCTATATCTTTCTCAGTCAGACCTGTTCAAACTAGGGCATATCTTCACTGCTTGATGGTTATCCTATCATATTTCACCTTCGACTATGATTTCTAGTGATTTGATCAGATTTATCAATTTACTATTTCTCCTCTACCTAATTTTGATTTTGATTCCGAGGGGGCAGTACCTATCAGCTTCAATCCTTGATTCATCTTTATCAATCAAACCTTGCTTGAGATTCTTATCTCTTATTTGAGACTTGATAATCTCTTATTTACAGGTGTGTTGGTCTTGTCTTTCAGCTTATCTTTGTCAGCTTATGTTTATCTTTGTCCTGATGTGTTCCCATCTATCGAACACACGTCTGGGTTGTTTTGTGATCCCAAATTGATCTCACATTTCAATTCCATTCTTTGATCACATGTGATCCCAAATCAATCTCACATTAGTCAAAGAGGGGAAAATGTATGCACCCCAAAATGGTCACCTAGACTTTGGGCCCCCATTTAGCAATTTATCAAACCCCTAAATCAATATTTTCAAAAATCAACATTTTTCAATTATATCTTTCCTTGATCAAATCCTAATTTTATCATTTATTTGATTATATTCTATGGGCTAACCATTTTATCCTAAGTCTTTATTTAATTAAAAGGAATTCCCTCCCCTTTTATTAAATAAAAAAGCCCCCACTTTTCCTCTTATCCTAAGTTGCACAAATAAAGCATTATTCTTATTTTATAAAAAGAAGAAAAGGCCTTTTTGTCTCATATGGACATAAAATTCAACTTTTATTTTCTCATTGGAGGAGATTTGTGCACATGGATTGCTCCTCTTTTAAGCTCCACCCTTGATTAAATATTTTGCCTCTTAATCTCCATGGTCCATTCCTTTTCAATTCCTTTAAAAGGAGAGCTCTTTTCTCATTCTAGGATCCCAACTTTGAATACTAATCTTATGCTGCAGGATTTCTTGGAGACTTTGGAGCTTTGGAGATCATTCTTGCATTCTAGTTTCATTCTTGCATCATAGCTTCATGTTTATGCTTTCTAGCTTAGTTTCATTTATGCTCTAGATTAGCTCACTGTAGACTAGGATTTGAGTGTGCACCTAAACCTGTTTTGAAGGCCAAAGACAAACAAACGTCATAGCATATAATCAAATCAAATTTAATGGTAAACAAACTAAAATCAAAGCCACCTCAGTTTAAGCCTAAAATGGATGCACCCATGCACCGTTTGATATGCTTGGATATAGATGGATGTGGGTGTGCAAACTCAAGCACTTGGAGCATGCAAATTAGGATGATTTGAGGATCAAGAAGACCCAAAATGACACAAAATAGGTATGAGGAACCTATTTTGCCTCAAAGACCTCAAGAACACACAAATATGCAAAGCTAAAAGATGAACTAAGATTGATTAAACAAGAAATGAATCTATGTTAATCCAATTAAGCAAATTTAGATGTGATTTAAGCTTGGAAATGATCTAAAATGATGAGTTTATGCTTATGATAGAATGAAAATGGCATTATAACTTTGCTATTGAGTTTAAGAGTTAAAAGATGAGAGAGGATGGTTTGCTCAAAGAAGTGAGGCTATTTATTGGAAAAAGAAAGGTCTTGGGTTAAAAGGATGAGTCAGAGTTAGGGCTAAGGTTAGGGTTGAGTCAAGGACAAGTGTCCTGACAAGTGTCAAGGGAGGATTGAGTTGAAAGTTTGAGGGCATGTGCACAATTTGGTAAATGTGCCCAAGGCCAAGAGGTGGCAAGGAAGGGATAAGAAGGTCTTAAATGCATTATTAATGCATGTAAGAAAGATAAGGATGGCTTAAATGCATCCTTAAATGCATTTGCAAGAGGTGGCCAAGAGGTGTCAATCCTTGTTGACTAAGGAGGATGACTAAGAGGAGGTTAGCATAAGTTTTGGTAAACCTTTTGCTAATGGAATGTGACAAGATTAGAAAGGGGATTAGGATTAGGATTAGGAGAAAGGGATGGGCAAGTGGCTTTTGGTGAGATTTAGATATTTATTAAAGGTAAATTTAATAAATATTAAATATCTAGGCTTAGGGTTTGAGGGGACTAGATTAGGGATTTGACCCATTTAGAGGAAGGTTTAGGACTTTCTAGAAGAGTTTAGTGCTCTTTAGAATTTTGGCCAACTTTGGGATAAAAAATAAATTAAAAATAAATTAATTTATTTTTGAAGTTTTTAGGTCAATTTATTAATTAAATAATTAATAAATTAGGGATAATGTCCAAATGACATTTTTAGGCTAGATTCCTTAATTAAAGATTTTTAATTAAGAGAGAGGGATTTAATGCCATAAAAATAAATTAATTAATTAAATAAATAATTAATTAATAAATGATGATGTCATCAAGGATTTTCAGAAAACAAAAATAATTTATTTTCTGAAGGATTTTTCGGTGTCTACACTCACATAGCTTAATTAGCAAGGCTTGTAATACTTTCATTTCCATAGCTTATCTTACATCTTCATTCTTAGCATAGTTGCATTGCATTTCTATTGTTGATTCTTTAAGATATTGGCATTCTTGCCCTTGTCTCTTTGAATCTCCCATTGTATGGTTTACTAGCAAGGTTGCATGTTTCAATAGCTCTAGCTAAAAGCACCATCAACATCCTTGTGACTCCATGCCTAGGGAGCTCTAGGTCGCTTTCTCAAGGTTTCCCATTCATGGATTCCCTTGGAAGTAATGACTTAGAGAAGTGCATAATTTAGTGTGTACATTCATCACATTGCAATGACATCAATCTGAAAAAGATAATGAGATATGTCTGATAAAATATGTCAATATCTTCCTTCAACCAGCTATATTCAATACTACCTAATTTTTTGAAGATCTTTTGATTTCTCTCTAATTTTTTTAAAACATGAGCCACATCAGAATGCATTTGAAGGCTACTATCATCACTATTACATAACTCAAAATTAGTTTTAAAAGCATCAAAGGTCCCTTTTTCAAGACATATGATCTATTCTTTCACCTTGGGGTCTTCAACAAGATGTTATGCTTGCATATACGAACAAGTCTACACTTGTATCTTCTTGGATAAGAGTACTATTGCACTCAAAATACAATTTGGTATCATCATGCTCATCACACTATTCTATTTTTCATCCATAACATAGTTGTGATGAACTAAATTCATATATTTGTTTGTGATACTCAATTGATTCACTAGCTTGAAAACATACTTCATCCACCTTACTACTTTTGTATTCATTTCTCTCATCAACATCAGAACCAAAAGTAGAATTGTTATTGTCAGGGTAGTAATCACATACCACTTTATCATATTCTTGATCTAAAGATATCTTATCCTCATCATGACTAGAAATTGTGCAATTATTTTCTAAGTACGCCATCCTATCATAATATCTTAAGGATTCAATTGGTTCTTGATAATTAGAAGATTTGAGTTCAAAATCATAATTCAAGTCTATGTCCATATCTTCATTACATGATATACTATGTATAGTATCATGCATTCTGTACTAACAAGAGATTAATGATCATTATCATCATTGTTCACAATACACCCAAATCCTGTGACATTCTTATCATGTGACTTCATGTAAACTTCATACAAGCTATCTTGATAGGTTGATTGGACATCTTGACTATTTGTGCACAGATTCTCTTCCTCATAAAGTGGATTAGAGAACTTGTAAAAACCTTCTTCAAATGATCCATCACTAAGCATCATTTGTTCTTTATCAACATCCTCATTGTACAATGAGTTTGAAAAGACTTGTGGGTCATCCTAAAATTCATACCCTTCTATCTCCTCCTTATTATCAGAATATCATTTCTTATCCATCAATTTTCCATTTGATTCATGAGTATTAATATATCCACTAGAACAGTTGACAACTTGATTGACACTAGCATAACCACAAATATTTAATTCACACTCATAATCATTACCATTGGTATCTTTCTTATTCAATAAATGTATTTCTCTATCAGTAGCTACATCTCTATTCAATTTATTCTCACAAGGTTTACCCTAGGATTCAATGAATGTAGTACTGCTATAATCTGAAAATGTCCTTGCTCCATTATTACCCATGGTATGAAAATATTCAATGTTTATGATTTTTTGATAAGTAGTATGAGGCTCACAATGATCTATAAATGATGTTTGATTAGGCTCATATTCATGTGTTGTAAATTTCAAACTTGTATACATTAGACTGTTGATCATATCCATAACTTTGATCATATGTATGAGACACCTCTATTGTCTTGGGAAAACAAACTTCATTCATGCATATAGCATAAATTTTCTCTCTAAGAGAATCATATCCCTTATCATTGTCATGGAATGGGGTAGTGAACTTATAGCTACTTGATATATTATCATTAGCCTTTGGACCATGCACTTTTCTTACATAAGTGGTTTTCTTTTCGGGCTTAAGTCTCCAAATCATTCCATATTTTGAAAACTTTTCAATATTTATTGCAATTTCAAAAGCTTCATGTAAAATTGTTGGTTCTTCACTCCTCAATTTGTAGCTCATCTCTTCATCAAAAGTACCCAAGTAAATACACAAAGCTAGTGCATCATTAGGATCCATACTCTCAAGAATTCTTCTTATTATTTTTGAAAATATGAGATTAAAAGATGATATTGATTCATCCTCTTCAATGTGAGAATTTATGAAATCTCTGAGTAGTAATGATTCACTATTTTTTTCATGAAATTGATTAATGAATGTTGATCTGAAATTTTGTCTAAGAATTGATTGAGCATGGTTGTAAATTTGAAAACCACTCTCTTGCTTCATCCTTCAAGGATAGCACAAAGAGTTTCATGACAACATCTTCATGGTCAACCTTGTAGTCTACTAGATCAAATATTCAAATTTTTGCAAGTGTATCTTTGCTGACTCATCCCTTGCACCACTGAATGTTGGTAATTTATTGTTTATGTCAGGTGGGATAACATTTGGACAACCAATGATGTCACAAAAAATGAATGTCTTATATCTTTCAACTCTTAAATTACTCATATTATGCAACTTAGATTAATCATACAATATGGTTGCTTTCTCATAGGATAAATTGTATGACTTCAATCAAAGAATTTCTAGAATTTCAGATTCACCACCTCTTGATGAGGAAAAGTTTAATTTATTCTCTAGGTTCTTCTCTCCAGAAAAGCCACCTTAGAAACTAGTTACACAATTCCCGACTCTCCCAATGGTGATCTTCTATGTTCTCCCCAATGGAGTCACCAATCTGTTGGTTCTCAAAACAATGGTTTGGAAAAGGGCACAAATTTTCAACATTTATAATCCTGAACATACAATTATGGCCAATGAAAAGGAATCACCCAAGAAGGGCTAATTCATCTAGTCTTCTAGCTATGCCAAATCATGGCGGGTGCACCTAATGATCATCTTGACTTCTTTAAAACAATCACTTCAATGTATTCCTGACATATTTAATTAACTTTCTTTATTGATTATTCCAACCTGGCATGAGAGTTAAAAATAATGTGTTCTTCTACTTTTCTTCTTACTTATAACTTCTATCTTCTTATATCTCATATTTCTTTACTTAATTAATCTTCTACTTTCTTGACAATAGAATGAATTTGATAATGAAATAAAAACCCTTCTTCTCTTAAATAATAAAATATCAGTCCCTTATCCAAATTGGGCAATAGAGTCATTTCTTATCAAACCTTCATGTACAACACTATAAGATAGTTTTGTATCCTATAGATATACCATTGACCACCCAATCCTATCAATGTAGAATAATTAAGTACACAACACATTAACCAGTCCAATTGATTTTAATTTCTCTTTTGGAAAGCCAATTAGACAAAAATTAAAAGGACAACAACTTCGTAAATGCCTTATGATGATCAAATTAACATGAAGGACAAATAACCTTTCTACACAATTTTTAAAGATGGCAATTGATTTTTAAATCAATAATTACAAAGGACTTATATGATAAGAAAACAACTTTCATACCATAATTTTAGACAAAAATGTTGGATTGGATGCCTTATTATATTCTATGATATTCCCCCTCCTCAAATGGTCTTGGTATCCCTTCTTATACAAAATGAAAGGATGCAAAAAAGCTTCAGACCATTTCAAAACATCCCTTAAAGGTGAAAAGACATCCCTCTTTTAAATAAAAATAATTTGAAATCCCGAAATTGCCTGAGTTTATGTAATTAATCACCATTTTACAATTTTTTTAGGCCTTTTAGAGGTATTTTAAGGCTATTTTAGGGATATATAGTGGATAAATGGTCTATAAATGATGTAAATACCCCTTCTTGTGTTTCATAGTTTATTTTCCATGCCCATAATTATATTTATGTTCTACAATCTTTATCAATATTCTCGTTATTTTGCAAACCTCTTCTTGTAGTCTTGGTGAAATGGTGACATCACCATTTCGCAATGTCTTCCTTTTGATTTCTCATGCAAAATAGTGAAATATTTTCTATTTTGCAACTTCCCTTTATGAGCTTCTGTGAGATAGTGAAACATGATAAGGGTACATTTTAAAGTTCTTTTTGTGGTCAATGAAATATATTGGATATTCGTAGGGGTATTCAAGGCTTAATATGCAACGGAGACTTTGGTAATTCTTATCATTATGAGATTTTATTTTGGGCTTGGCTGATGAATCATTTGGGGATTGTGTGGAGGGATTTTCTATCATGGGAGGGGCAATAAATTATCAAATTTTGAGTCCCAACACATTCCTTGTGTCTATAAAAGGAATACCAAGGCCAATCTTATGGGTTCTAAAAATTCTTTGTATATGGACAAGTAGAATATTTTATATAATAGGTCATTTTTTAGAAATATAAATGATAGAGTCTTGTATTAAATCAAATGTATGAATACTTCTAAAGAAATGAATTGAAATTTGAACCGGAGCCTCATTGAGATGTTTGAATGAGAAATTAGATCCTATGGTTGGCCTAGCTTGATTTTGAATCCCAAAATGTGTGATGAGTTATATAAACACCCTATCTCTCATCATTTTGGTAACCAAGAATATATGCAACCTATCTATGATCAAGAAGCATTAAATAAATCAAGTGAATTCAAGATTTGAAGGCAAGCATCCAAAATCTAGTCTCTCTCCAACCATCCAAAAAAGTCTTAAGGCAATATTCTCTATTGAAGCAATCTTTTCTCCCATGATGTCCAAGTAGAGGAGCTATCAAGAAAGCAAGAAGATCCTTTACTCATTCTCATGAATTCTTCCTCCATAGAAAGTGTTTAATTAAGCATAACACCATTGAAAATCTAGGAGTGGCATTCATAGATCCATACATTTGTGAAGGCATCCTTAATTCCATTTTACATTTCAAGATGACCAACTTCAACACAAGTAGCATTCATGAATATTTGCAATCTCAATATTTGTTCATGAAGGTATTGACAAGGTATAGGTGGTGCAACTATCAGAGCATATCTAAAATGGTTGGAACCTACAAGACTATTAGTCAAAATTATAAGTTGATTCTTAGGGAAAAAAATGGCTCAGGATTTTTGTTTTCTAGAATATAATCTCCAAGGCATTTTTTTCCACTAAGAACAACCTCAAATCTAGATATTAGGAGTTTTTGTCTTTCCATTTCTAGTAATTATAGATTTCTATCTGTTTATGCCAGTCTGTATTTTCCTAAAACTATCTAATTTAGCTTATTGTTGTCATTTATCTTACACCGTTAGATTAATTTCTCAAAACCATTTCATTCTTAATCATAACAAATGAAGGATCATGGAACTTCCTTAGCGCTTAAGTCCCACTTGAGCCTATTGGGTCATTTTCTTTCCAAGTATGCATTAAGAAAGAGGGTGGACAATCATCTTACATACACCTTAGATACCACCTCTCTCATCTTTTTATGTACAATATCCATCTCCATAATTTTATTTTTCTCATTTTTCATAGGGTGAGTAGCCAATATATGAGACATTCTAAGGGTACTAGTTTCTTCAATAGCCTCAGTATCAAAGTCAACCTATTGTATGGTCAACTTTGTTTTTTTGGCCAAATCTTAGCTTTTTTTTCTTGTGTTGGGGTTTTGATTAACTTATATAGTCAATAGATTCCACCTTAGTAGTAATTTGGGTAGGGGTTTCAAGGGAGTGTTGGGGGGATTTTAATGTTGGATTTTTTAGAAAATTCTTTCTACTCAAACTATGAGTTTCCAAAAAGGCTAATAGAGGGGTGTGTAACAAATATTGGGAGTTCATGGACCACAATTGGTCTAGGTGGGATAAGGGAAAAATGAAATTGATATAGCCACAAAATCAAGCCTTGGTGAAGAGGGATAGGCTTCTTTCCCTAGCTTTTAGAAAAATCCATAGCTTCTTTAATCAAATACTTGAAGACTGAAGGAGAAAGAAAAAGAAACAAGATAATACTATGGTTACTAAAATGAATATGATAGAAATAGTAAACCCTAAATCTACCTTCAAGGGTGAAATATTTCACCAGCATGAGGCATACCTGGTCCCATGGCTTTGGAAGTTACTCACATTCATAACTACCATTAGGTTTAATAGGACTTTCATTCTCTCTAAAAAATAGGTAGAGGCTATCCATATCTAAAACCCTACTCATTTTCTTCCAAGAGTTGAGAGACCTATCACCTTAGCTATTGCCTTTTCATAGATCTCAAATGAAATTTCCCCAATTGAAACTCTTCTATCTTCCTAAGAGGAAAAACACTAGATAGATATATTTTTATCATATACATTCATGTTCTTAATGTATTGTGCAAACCCCCCTCCTTGCAAATATACCAAATAGTGGCATTATTTTTAAACTCGTCATGTTTGTTTGGCTTCACTCTAACTCCGTCTCCACCCATATCACTTTTAGTTGCAGCAAAAGTTTGGCTGGTCAAAAGCTCAACCTTGTTTTTTATTGTAAAATGAGGAAATTACAATGTAAATAAGTCACAGTAATAGGTGTAATTATGAATCTCCCTGCCCTTGAAATCCTCATTACCCTTTCTGACCATCCATGTGTGTTAACATCCCTTCCCAATATTTGAAATAAATGCAATGTATATTACAAAATATTTGATAACCCTTTTATTTCAAAAAATCTTTCCATATCCTTCGCATTTATAATAAAAGTGTACTACCTTTTGATCAGATGTTACTAACCATTTCTAATATGCTACATCATATCACCACTTGGACTCATTTTCATGTGACTAGACCAACTACCATCCTTATTATGCTTAGTCATAGGATTTAAATTATTTTCTTTTAAAATTGATAGTTTCCCCTCGGTCAATCTTAAAAAAATCCATATTATTTATGCTAAGTATCACAATCATACTTAGCAAGAAGCACCAAAATCTTCTAAGATGAGCACCCATTTCCATTTCCATTGATATTTTGATTCATCTCTCCCATGAGGAGGGTCTTAATATGGTTTGGAAGACAATCTTCATTCCTCCAATATCTAATTCCTTCTAATGGTAAACCCATAGTTGTCATAGTATCTACAACGCAATTACCTTCCTTGAAGTTATGGTTTATGGTAAATAAATCTAGACTGAGGAGGATATTTCTAGCATCCTCCATGATTCCCTCAACCAACCAATGAGCTTTGATTTTTCCATTGTAGCATCAATTATGAGTTTAGAGTCTCATTCTATCTCAAGAGTTTTTATCTCCATTAAGAGAGAAAATTTAATACCCCAATAGAGATCCATACATTCCACCTAATTATTGGTAGATCCATTAAGGTTACCAAGAGAGGTAGAAAATAATTCTCCTTTGGAACATATTATAACCCCCCCTCCACCAATAGCATTATCACGTCTAGCAACTCCATATAAGTTGAGCTTATACCAACCATGGTTGAGAGGTTTCCATTTAGTTCTTCTTGCTAATCTTTTTGAGTTGTGATGAAGGTTGCTCCCCTTAATACCACAAACACATAACAGAAACAGAGAAACAACAACAATATGCAAGAACAGAAAATTGGCTTCTTATTATCTCCACAAATGTGGAATTACAAACTTTCAGAATTACAATATGCAAAGCCACATGGGCATTCCCTTACAATATTCTATAGGACAAAGCCTCGAATCAATACCCAGATTTCTACCCAGAACTGCCCTAGACAACACTACGGGTCTTCTTTATATAGGCATTTTCCACCGCCCGAGAAGGTTCCAGAAATTTAGCCCTTAGGGCCGACCAAACATAGAATTATTTTATTTTTCAATTTATTACATCAAAGTCGGCTCAAAATAACTTTTGAAACCCGAACAAAAATTTTGAAGGAAAATTATTTTCTGCCATTTTAGGTGACCCGACTTTCGGAGACCATAAGTCATCAGCAGTTGACCCGATTGACTACTATAACCCCATTTCGGAAAGGCCACGAAGCACTCTACAAGATTGACTCACGTAAGTGCTTGTCACCCAAATTTTTGACCTCATCTGGGGCCTCTAAAACCTTCAAAACTAAGTTCAAAGTTTATGTACCCTACTGCCAATACCGAAAATCTTCAAAACTAGACCTGATCTAGCCATGAAAATTTACTGGCAGGCTGATATGGATGAGATGAACCTCCACATGTAAAATCAAAACATTCCAAGATCATATGACCAACTTACTAAAAATAGCAAGTTCCCATAAATAGCAGCTCTCACAAGATAGCCCTTATTGAATACAAAAATAGAAATATTTTTGGGTGATGCAAAATTGCTCTTACACCTAAGATGCTCCTGCATCAGACACCCGGGGTAATTTGAGAAGTGACCCTATCATGTCTCAGGTGTGTAGAGGAAAACCAAGATGGTTAACCTCCTCCTTTGTTAGCCATGATGAATCTTCAATAGGTCATCCTTTCCACTTGACCAGATATTCTTCATATGTCATGTTCCTTGTGCTTCTGCCAACATGACTATCTAGTATATCCTCAATCTCTTTGGTATCTGAATTAGTTGCCGGAATACACCATTGTGCTGTTGTGATCTCATCTTCAACACCTCCTTCATGATACTCTATCAGATCTGAAATGTTAAAAATCAGTGAAATATTCAGCTCAGTAGGCAATTCTACTTCATATGCATTTCCCGAATCATGCTTCTTCAATATTTTACATGGCCCAAACCTTTTCATTTTCAATTTGTTATATGTACCAACTAAAAATCACTCCTTCCGCAAATGAACCATGACTTCATCTCCAACCTAAAATTCTTTATGCCTCCTTTTCACATCTTCCTTAGCCTTATACTACACATTCATCTTGGTAATATGCTTCCTCACCTCCTCATAGATGTTTTTCAAGTGTTCTGCAAAATCCTCAACTTCATCACTACTTATTTCTCCTTTATCTATCTTTCTCAACTCAGATGCATTTCTTGGACTACTCCCATATACAATCTGGAATGGTGATTTACCAGTGCTCCTGTTGACAGAATTCTTGTATGCAAATTCTGCCTATGGTAAAATCAAATCCCATCCTATTGACTTATCTCCAACCAAACATCTCAACAAATTTCCCAAACTCATATTCACCACCTCTGTCTGTCCATCAGTTTGTGGATGATGTGATGAACTAAATTTCAAATCTATCTTCAACTTCTTCCACAATGTACGCCAGAAATATACAACAAACTTAGTGTCCCTATCTGAAACTATACTCTTTGGCAAACCATGCAGTCTAACCACTTCTCTAAAAAATAATTCCGCTACATGAACAACATCATTAGTCTTCTTACAGGGAATAAAATGTGTCATCTTTGAAAATCTGTCAACTACCACAAAAATTGAATCATGTCCCCGATGTGTCCTTGGTAAACCAAGAACAAAGTCCATACTGATATCCTCCCAAGGCTTCTCTGGTATAGGTAATGGCTGATACAACCCTGTATTCTGCTTCACTCCTTTCGTCATCTGACATACTCTGCAACTCTGTACAAATTTCTTGACATCTTGTTGCAACTGTGGCCAATAATAATTCTCACTAATCAAAGCAAGGGTTTTATCACGACCAAAATGTTCAGCCAATCTTCTGCTATGCTTCTCCTTGATGAGATTCTCCCTCATAGAACTTCTTAGAATGCACAACTGACTCCCTCTGAATAGCATATCATCTTGAATGAAGAAATCCAGCCACTTCATTCTATCTAGAGTAATAGGTTCTTTACAAGCTTTCCAAGCTTCACCAAAATTAGGATCCTCTAGATATAAATTCTTGAGTTCCTTGAATCCAACCACCTCAATCTACATCTCTGTCAGCAATAGTTTCCTTCTGTTAAGAGCATCTGCAACCCTGTTAGACTTTCCACTCCTGTGATTCAAAACAAATGTATAACTCTGTAAAAACTCAACCTATTTCAAATGTCTTTGATTCAACTTCCCTTGACTATTCAAATATTGCAAAGCTTGATGATCAGTATACAAAACAAACTTCTTAAGAAGCAGATAGTGTCTCCACTTCTTCAATGCCTAAACTATAGCATAAAATTCTTGATCATAAATAGAATATTTCCTCTTGGCATCATTCAACTTCTCACTGAAATAGATAATAGGTTTACCTTCTTGACTCATAACAGCTCCTATTGCAGTACCACTAGCATCACAGTCTACTTGAAACACCTTATGAAAACTCTTTTTTGCCCCATTAGTCCACTTAAACTCTTTTCTATCTCCTCTCATTGTTTCAGTCAAGGGACCACAAATACTGCTAAAATTTTTGATAAACTTTCTGTAAAAGCTAGCCAAACCATGGAAAGACCTTACCTCAGTAGCACTCCTTGGAGTAGGCCATTCAAGGATAGCATGTACCTTCTTTGGGTCCATTTTTAGACCTTCTGCTGAAACTACAAATCTCAAATACACTAACTCTTTCTTCACAAAACTGCACTTCTTCAAATTAATCAACAATTTCTCATCTCTTAACTTCTCAAACACCATACAAATATGCATCATATGCTCTTCCAATGTCTTACTAAGGATCAAAATATCATCTAGGTACACAATGACAAACTTACCCAAAAAAAAATTTAGAACCTCGTTCATGAGCTGCATGAAAGTGCTCGGTGCATTGGTTAGCCCAAAAGGCATGACTAACCACTCATACAATCCTTCCTTTGTCTTGAAGGTAGTCTTTCATTCATCTTCTTCTCTGATCTGAATTTGGTGATATCCACTCTTCAAATCTATCTTTGAGAAATATACAGCTCCATTCAAACAATTCATAATATCATCCATTCGTGGCAATAGAAACCTATACTTGATTGTGATCTTGTTTATTGCTCTAGAATTTATACACATCCTCCATTCTCCATTCTTCTTTGGTGCTAATACTGCTGGTACAACACATGGACTTAGGCTCTCCTGAATCAATCCCTTTTGTAACAACTCATGTACTTGTTTATTCAACTCTTCACTTTCTGTTGGTGTCATTTTATGTGTTGTCTTGTTTGTTAAACTGGCTCCTAGAATCAAATCTATCTGATGATTGATCTTCCTTACCGATGGTAATTCATCAGGTACATTATCAGATACAATATCCTGAAACTCATTCAACAAATCTGCAACCTCTACAGGTACATCCTCTACTTCCTCTTTACCAACCTTTGAAATTAAAGAAAAACACACATTCTCATGCCTCATACCATCTAAGAATTTCCTTCGATCAACAAAAGTTATTCTTGCATTACTAGATACCTTTTCTTTGGTCTTTTTCAATGGCTTTAGCTTATGTCGCACTCCATCCTTTGTTAGGGAATAGGTAT
The DNA here is from genome assembly GCA_027943335.1 of Chamaecyparis obtusa. NCBI lineage: Eukaryota > Viridiplantae > Streptophyta > Pinopsida > Cupressales > Cupressaceae > Chamaecyparis > Chamaecyparis obtusa. The sequence goes on along the minus strand of BSBK01001222.1, from coordinate 1,237,598 downwards.
TCACACGACCATCATGTATAGCACATCTATCAAACTGCCACGGTCTACCCAACAACATATGACATGCATCCATAAATATGATATCACATAGTACCTCATCTTGGTACCCGTCAATCTTGAACTTTACCAAGCATTGTTCATTGACCATGACCTTGTGGTCATCCTGCACCCAGGCAATCCGGTATGGATGTGGATGTTTCTATCTCTTGAGCTTCAACTTTGTCACCATCTCTTCCGACACCAAATTGTCATTGCTTCCACTATCAATAATCACATCACAACATTTACCCTCACACTTGCATCGAGTGTGAAACAGGCTCCTCCTTTGTTCAAGTTCATTCTCACCACTCAGCAGGACTCTTTTGTTGATCAACGTTTCTCCTTTTTCAGCATCTTCAAAATTTGATGATCTGGCATCTTCATCTACATGTGCAACTCTGGCCTGACCTTCATTCCTCCTATCTATCCTTCTTTGGCATTGAGGACATTCAAATGCCCTATGACATTCTTCTCCACAGTGAAAGAAAGTTCCACGAAAGCCTCCTCTTCCTAAACCTTGTCCTCTTCCTCTTCCTCTTTGATCTCTATTGTTCTGATCTTGAAAATGATTGGAATTATTTCCTCTTTGATTTTGAATGCTACTGGCCTCATCCTTCTTTTTCGGATCTTCATTTCGGCCTCCATATAACCGTCCACCAAATTCTCCACCGCGACCCCTTCCATTTTGTCTACTCTCGAACTTCTTGTTCAGCTTTTCCTTTATTTTTAGGGCAAACTGGTATGCCTCTTCAATACTGTTCATTCGAACTAGATTCAGCTCCTCCTGAATGTTTGGCCTTAACCCATTAAGGTAACGGACAACTTTCTCCTTGTCAGCTTCTGGCCTGTTCTAATGAGGATTCGATAGAACTCTTCTGTATACTCCTGAACAGATCTTCCTGCCTGCTTCAAACTTTGCATCTTCTTCAGTAGGTCAAGCTCATAATCAACAGGAATGAACTGCCACTTCAATTTATCCACCATTCGATCTCATCTTGTGATTTTATCTTTCCCTCTTCTATTTCGCTCCAATTGAATCTCTTGCCACCAAATCTTCGCATGACCTTTCAGTCTGGCCTTCGCGAATTTGACCCTATCAGGATCCTCAATATCTTCATACTCAAAATATTCTTCACATTCATTGATCCAGTCGATCAACTCCTCTAGGTTAAGATTTCCTGAAAATGCAAGAACCTCAATCTTAGGTCTTTTTCCAATTTTAAAAATGGCCCGAAAAAGTCTTTCTTCCTCCTAGTTCACAACTTCGACTTCTCCTTCTTGATCTTCTTCTTCGGCTTCATCCTCACTTTCATCTCTAACATTAAGATTCATTCCTCTGTGAATCTCCTCTTGCAGTGCTTCCACTTGTCTCTGGAGCGCTCTAACCTCAGGTGTTATAACACTAGCTCTTCCACCACGTTCCCTTCGTGGAGGCATTTTTGCGATGCGCGCTAAAATCCTAACCACGGTCCTGGTGCAAACTGCCTCACAGTCAATGATCTATTTACACACTCAGGAACTCCTGCTCTGATACCACTTGATGAAGGGTGCTCCCCTTAATACCACAAACACATAACAGAAACAGAGAAACAACAACAATATGCAAGAACAGAAAATTAGCTTCGTATTATCTCCACAAATGTGGAATTACAAACTTTCAGAATTACAATATGCAAAGCCACATGGGCATTCCCTTACAATATTCTGTAGGACAAAGTTTCGAATCAATACCCAGATTTCTACCCAGAACTACCCTAGACAACACTACGGGCTTTCTTTATATAGGCATTTTTCACCGCCCGAGAAGGTTCCTAAAATTTAGCCCTTAGGGCCGACCAAACTTAGAATTATTTTATTTTTCAATTTATTACATCGAAGTCAGCTCAAAATAACTTTTGAAACCCGAACAGAAATTTTGAAGGAAAATTATTTTCTGCCATTTCAGGTGACCCGACTTCCGGAGACCATAAGTCATCACCAGTTGACCCGATTGACTATTATAACCCCATTTCGGAAAGGCCACAAAGCGCTCTACAAACTTGACTTGTGCATGTGCCTGTCACCCAAATTTTTGACCTCATCCGGAGTCTCTAAAGCCTTCAAAACTGAGTTCAAAATTTCTATACCCTGCTGCCAATACCGAAAATCTTCAATATCTTCAAAACTAGACCTGATCTAGCCATGAAACTTTATTGGTAGGCTGATATGGCTGAGATGAACCTCCACATGTAAAATCAAAACATTCCAAGATCATATGACCAACTTACTAAAAATAGCAAGCTCCCATAAATAGCAGTTCTGCACAAGATAGCCCTTATTGAATACAAAAATAGAAATATTTTTGGGTGATGCAAGATTGCTTTTACACCCAGAATGCTCCTGCATCAAGTTGTCAAACTTTGCATAAGAAATTGGCAATTCTTGATTCTTTACAATTTTGTTATCAAACGGTGTGGGGGGTAGCTGGGGTACTTCCAAGTATTAATTGGAAAATTCTTAGTCCACAACTTACACATGATTCTGAAGACACTCTCCATTGAGTTTTTAGTATCCCTAAACATTCTACCATTCCTTTCCGTCCAAAGGCTCCAACAAACATGGGGGGAATTTGTTCCATAATTGTCTAACCAGTGAGTTGTGAGTAGGACTCTTCCATTCAAAGATAAATGGTTGGATGGTACTATTGAAGAACCAAGTTGTGTCAAGTTTGTCCAACACTTTGTGCCACAATTGCTCGGCAAATTGACAATGAAGTATAATGTGGAGAATAGTCGCTTCCTCCTATTAAGAAAGAATGCATCTATGGGAAAATTGGAATCCTCTTTTAATGAGGTTATCTTGAATTAGGATTTTGTTATAGAGAATGCACCTATGGGAGAATTGGAATCCTCTTTTTTAATGAGTTTATCTTGAGTTAGGATTTTGTTATGCATGGTCGTCCATCAGATAAAGGAAATATGTGGAGTTCAATACACCGCAATTCAAAAATGTCTAAATGCTCATTCTAAATGAAGAAACTGTGCAAGAAAGGTATTTATTATTTGTTTCTAATGTAGAAACATAGCCTTACAACTTCCATTTTCAACTCAGATCATACTCTGTAACTTACTATAAATGGCCGAAAATGCATGCTGAATTTATGTCAATTGATGACAGTTGTCTGCACAAATTAGTTGTAGTCGACATTAAAGTAAACTCATTTGTAATCTCCAAGAAAAATATCAGGCATTTTTAAGCCTTTGGTTCCTCGTTGTTACATAATGTCGACCTGTCATTTGCTTGCATAGGTAATTAGTGATGTCATTTTTCTTGATTCGGGTTCTTGTGCTTGAATTGAAATTTAAACAACTTAATTCTATTATACCATTGCAAACATTCTGAATTAGTATAAATTTCAACAAAATTTCATTTGGTTTTGTAAATAGTGCCATAATAACCTTTTGGGCTTCTTGTGCTCTGGAGGTGACGCAATTACAGAGAACTTTGTATTTGTGACCTGATTCAAGAGATTGTAGATCAAAGCAATGCTTTGGGAGAATTCATTTTAAGATGTGATTTGCACAAATACAACCTTCCCATGCCTGAGGGCTGTGATTGAGTAGTACGCAGGCAGCTTGAATGTTGTTCGTCACACTCATAGCCTAAGACCTTATGGTACACAGTGATAGCAGATGCAATGTCTATCAATATAAACCATATAATATTTATATAATTGATATTTTTTCATCATAATTATTTAACTAATTGAAAGGGAAGAGTATAATGATGGGAGTGTGAAATTACATAAAAATAAAGAAACGCTCTTGTAACAATATCTACTTCTCATTTATATATATATATGAAGGGAGCAACTTTAAACTTTTCAAAAACTTATTATAATCATATTCTTCAAACTTAGCAAGAAAGTGTACCAATAAAGTTCAAAAGAATGGTTGAAAAAATAAAATTTATTATATATATATATTAAATGAAACTTTAGGGTGTATATTTTTTGGAGCGTAGTATTAGAAATAATTTACATTTAACAATAGAGCAGTCTAAAAGCTTATACAAAATAATAGCATAATAGAAAATAAGATATAACTAAATTGATATTTCTTAACACACACACACACACAAGATATTAGCAATCTTCTTCTTTGTGATGATGGATTGTTGAGTGTAAGAGTAAATATTGATCCAAATATATTGTCTATTAGTTGTATCCCATGTTTTTTTATATTGATTAACATTGAGAACAAATCAATGAAAACCATCATCAACATCATCCAAACAAATTTATACGTGAAGAGACACAACTCCAAAATAGTTGTTCTAACCACAATCATTTGAGAGTTTGTGTGGGACCTTTCATTATATGCCTATGATATTTTTATAGATTATGAGAAAAGTGAAACAATGTTGTGGTGTTGTAGAATCCGGTTCCTATCTTGATTGTTCATATCAACATTCATTTGTTGACAATGCAATGTGTTGTACAAGGTAGGTGTATTGTACTATGTGAAGATGACACAAGGTATGCTATATTAACCCAAACTTCCCACCTTGGTCCTACATCAATCACATCACCACCATTATCAATCCTAAGGTAATAACTAGAAAACAATAATATTAGTAAATAATGATAAATTGGAGAAACAAAGAAGGTGGGTGGTGTAGGATAAAAATAAGGTTGTGCACAATGAAAATAAAAACCTTAAAGGAGGTACAAAACACACAAGAAAAGGGGATATGCACACAAATCTCGATGATACTTGAAATATAAAATATGTAATTAAAATAATCAAATTTGAAAACCATAATATATGAAGGATAAAACCTTAAGCTATGTAAGAAAGTCACATGTTCATTATAGGACACAAGGGAAAATGATACCTTACACTACATTTAGCCATGATAAACTATTAAATAATAATACAAGCTTAGGATTTAGGAGGTTGGGATTGGAATATAACATATGAAAATTCAATTATGAAATTTAAGTAAATCAAATATAGTATTGTGGATTTTTTATGGTATATTATTTTATTGAAGATATAAGGAATACATTAGCTATTGTGCTAGAATGTTAGGGTTTGGTCAAATGAGCATCTCAAAATTTATAAAAATGTTTAGTCTTTGTTATAGTTTAGATTTAGTCCTACATAATTGATCTTAATGTGTGGTAATGATATGTGTGCTTATGGAAGTGAATTCATGTATGGAACTAAACTTGGAACTAAGGAAGTGACCTAGCTGAAATTTGATAACTAGTAATTGTTCAACTTGCCTTGTTGTACCCATGTTTGAAGTAGGCATGATGTCAATAGACATTATTGCTAAAGTTGTTAAGTGAGGATCATGTTCTTAATCAAGCCTTTAGGTGAACTACTTTAATGATGATGAAGCAAGATTGAAGAAAATGGACAAACATGCAAGAATGTTTACGATGATTTATGCTCTAATAATGCAATTACAAATGTACCATAAATTCTCTCTAATAATGCTTTTTCATAATCTCCAATTATCATTTGACAATATCAAAATGAATGATAAATATCTTTAAATACAATATGACACATAAATCCACATACATTTCAAGGGCTAGGACAAATCACAATTACTACTTGAAAAGGTTGACAAGGTTAAAAATAGTTTTTTTTATTTTTTACTTTTTATTTTATTTTTAAATTATTATTATTATTTTATACAATACTTTTGAGGCTTAGATCTATGATTGAGAAAAACACTTTAGTTAAATCTACACTTGTAAATTCAATCAAGGGTGTCAAATGGGAGATCTAGGAATCAAGTTAACTTTTGAGGACGCACAAATACTAGTGGGAACAAGATAGAATAAGTTCATGAGGTAAACTTTAATGCAAGAATATGCCACCTATAGACTTGTTATCATATAAAAGACACTCTACTCGAAACGGGAACAAAACACAAGGGAAAAGGGGACGAGTGGGTAATTTTCTCTTAGACTAACCACCAACGCCCCCCGTCAAGATTCATGACATGGTTTAACAACCTCATGTGTCTTCTATAAGTCTAGCGGTTGTATCAGGCATTACCATGTCGATCTTTTGGTGCAACGACAACCACTTGTTCAAAAAAGTGGTATCAAAGCTTGATTACAAGTTCAAATCCCCTTAGGTGATGATGAGGGGGGATTGTTGGACTAACCACCAATGCCCCCCTTTGAGATTTTTGACATGGTTTAACAACCTCATGTGTCTTCTATAAGTCTAGTGGTTTTATTGGGCATTAACAAGTTGATCTTTTGGTGCAACGACAACCACTAGTGGTAACATTTTCACCATTACAAGAATTTCTTTTGAGATCACTAAAGAATTTTAGGGATTATGAAAAAATATTATCAAGAAACATTTATGATACATCCATATCAACATTATTAGAAAATATTTGATGCACTTAGGTATCCTAATTATTTACCTATTGACTTTGATATTAGTCTATCATCACTAAATTAGTCTACCTCTGGGCTTGGCTAAGGAGGGCATTACACATGCATAACAAGCTCTCAAATGGTATTTGTAGACACCACCCAATTTTAGACACAAGTATGAAAAATTCAAATGAGGAAATTCCAATCATCAAACTTTTAGCTAGCTCACTTTTGTATGTCCAAGTTCAATTGTATATGTTAGTTAACTTTCCTAGATATAAAAACTAATTCAACCAACATAGAATTAAATCTTAATAAAAACCAAATATATTACAAATTTTGAAATGTTTATATAATGAAATTCTAAAATTGAAACACATTATGAATAAATTCCTAAAATCATTAATAATATAAACCACCATTTAAAAATTCAACTAAATTTTATATTAGATTTATCTATTTACACTTTTGAGTTAATTGCTAAGTTATTATTATTAGTTTCTATCAATGAGGATACTATTGCATCCATTCGGTCCTATTTTCATTTAGTTTAACCAATGGTTTCAAAGAATTTACTTTTTTTTTACAAAATTTTTAGTCTCTATTTAATTTTTAATTTTAAATAATTATAAAACATCTTTTTACCTTTTTCATTTTGATTCAATTCAAAAATAATAAGTCTAAATTCAATATTTCACAAAGAAAAATTACGTATTTTCATACAAATGCTAGCCATGTCAAATACTTTATTAAATTCAATTTTTTTACAATACTACAATTACCCATGCATTATTATTGAGATCCAGTATCGTTGAATTGTCAATAAGTGTGAATTGTTAGTGTTAAATATAATGTCAAATCCAAGTGCCCGATCATTTCAAGCACCATGTATCTTACTACATCTCCTAAAAAAATACTTAGTAAGATTTTAAGTTAGAATTAAAATTTATAACAAAATGATTAACTATATGTTTAAATTATTTATGGGACTTTACAAATCTTCCTTACTAAAATTTATCTATACTTAACAAGTTGAAAATTAATATATAAATCTTTCTCCATATTATTTTAAGTACTTATCCATAAAGATTATATTTATTAAGAATATATATATTTACACATAAAGATTACTTACATGCATACATACATCAAACATTTTTTTATATTAAAAGCAATAAAAACTAGGGTGTTGTCTTGTTAATACAACAACCCAAAGGGCATAGAATCATCAATAGCACATTAACTACACATTAATCGCTAACTTCTAACATATAAAACCTCAAAATATAGCAATCATCTGAGTCATCAAAATGGAATAAAAGTCTCTAGATCTACTATCCAGTGATATACCATCTAAACTAATATAAGTCTGATAATAGGGCCACCTAGGGTCCCTACAAATAAGCATAAAAACATTACTAATAGTATCATAAGTAAAAACTAAAATAACAATAACATTCTTTATGCTACACCCAAACTAGTAGATAACAACAAAGAAAATAAATGTTAACAAAAGGGAACTTGTCCCTATTGGGATCCTTTGAAGGTGCATCTAATTTTTTGCAATGTTGTAGACCAGTTTGTTAATCCTAATCGGTGACTGAGAGGGGGGGTGAATCAATCAATTCCTTAAAATATTAAAATGAGTCTTAATATTTGATTGCAAAGAATTGAGATATCATAACATGGGACTCCATTATTGCACATAGAATAATATTGGGGTGCAGAGGGTACATTTCTAAGAATGCATACAAAAAAATGAGAAACCCCTATTACATTGGCACACTTGCTCTTAACAAACAAAAAAGGGGTTAGTGCATCATAAAAAATCACCATTAAAATTTGGGAAGATGACAATTGGCAATGATCTAATCATGAAATACCTACTATGACTAACAGGGGACTGACAACTATACACTAAACATTGGAAATGTATCCTTGTGTAGTAGCACTTATTGAAACAAAAAAATACAAAAAATAAAAACCTAACTATTTACATTACTAACAACCAAAAGATTTACAAGAAGCCATTTACTAGGCTTGGGAAATAGCCACACTTGTGGCTTGATTTTTTCTTTTTAATAAATGGCTCTAGAAAATTATGGAAAAAGAAAGTTAACATGGGTATTACCCTTCTTGGGTGTGATACGCCACTGGTGACAAAATCATGACTCAACTTGGGTACTTCCTCTGACATCACATGAGACAACATCTCAACTTCTTTGATAAGACTCTTTTCATGCTGAGATATGAGCATGGCCTTATCAGACTAATAAGAAAATGGTTTCAAAAAAATACTTGACAGGGAATTAAAAAAATTTGTCGAATGAGTTTCCATAGGAGGTGTATTGACGTGTTCTAGTGATTAGGTAGGTGGTGGTTCTACTTCCTGGGGGTGCAGGGGATGACTCCGTCTGAATGGTTGGATTCCATTCATCAAGAGAAGCATGAAAGGCTTCAAGCTCATCCCAGAACCACATGTCATCATCTTATTCTTCTCCTTGCTCATTAAAAGGATTGGGTAGAGATTTCTATGGTGACACTTCTTCCAAAGGGGTCTTTGCAATCTTTGAAGCTTTCAGAGTATAAATCTCATCATCTTCTATGAAACAACAAAGCTCAAAAAAGATGAAACTTGGACCATCAATCTCTTTATATATACAGGGGAGGCTATCTTCTTCACTCAATTGTATCAGTTGTGAGGTTCACCGATCTTTCTCACATTTTTTCTTTGAGTGCCAAACCACCGAACCACCCTCGAACAATCAAATTGTATCCAACATTAGGGATTGAAAAGAGAACTCTAAAAGATCACTCCAAATAGGATCATCTCCCATTAGACATGAGTGGTGTGGTTCCCTATGATAGGCTCTTCTACCAAATACGACTCCTAAAAGGAGGCCTTAGCATAGCTAAGGAATACCAAAGGATAATTTGTTATTGTTCTAGCTCATTAATCCTCAATTCACGCTAAAGATCGAGAAAAATCTCCCAAGCACTAGGAACTAGGTCTATATGACAAGGTTGAGGAGCAACCCAATTAGCATAATTGTAGTAATTTGGGTCCATGCCCTAACTGGACCTAAACCACTAATTGTTGTGTGCACTTTTTTGATGCATCAAGCTAAAAACCCCAAATCATGCACCAACTTTGGAAAATTCTTTTAGATCAATCCCACCAGGTGTGCCAAGAAAAATTATTGATCCCCTGGTTTGTAGTTCACATCGATTACCAAGGGGTAGTTTTGAAAGTGTTGTAGTGGTGGGATGGGGAGCATGCTACAACACAATGTCCAAGACTTTAGAAGTCAACTCTTCATGGTTGGTATTTGGAGGAAAGGAAGAAAGACCACCTTCAATCAAACAACCTAAGCTAAGGGGAGGAAAAATGTTGAATCAAATCTTTGTTGGATGAGCTCAAAATTTATCAAGTGGTATCTATAGGGACTCTACCTCTTTGGTTCCAAGGGCACATATTTTGTTTTTAGTTGATTAAATCATATTGAGTCATAATGAAGTATAAGTACCATAGACCTCACTATGCCTCAATACTCAAGAGCACACTTCTAGACATAGGTGCCACGGTATTGGGAAATGTGAGCATCTAATATTTTTGGAAGTCAATGGAGACTGAGGAAAGAACCACAATGGAATCTTGGATCCTTGACAATGGTCTAGCTCATGCAAGAGGTCATCTAATATTCATTCATTTTCCAGATCTTGTGTTGGAATGCATGAAAGCCTATCACCTCGACACTAGAGAAGTAGTTACAACCAATGGTAGAGTGGTAGCCAAGCTTGACCCAATATCCATTGAACTTATGTTTTGACTTCCAATTAGAGATCAATTCTCAGATGCTGACAGAGACTATTGAAAAGAGTATTTTGTTGATAATAAAGACCAGTGTCTTAACACTGTAGCTAAACACTGGCTCTTGGAACCAATGGAGGGGAAGTCATAGTTATCAAAAGTGATTTATAGATCATTATTGAATAATTATTTTGTTAATATGGTAATCTTCCTAAGTAGGTTGATAGGAAATAAAGAATCTCATGAATTCAAAGATTGGATGTTTTGTTTGTCAACATCATATGTGAAGGCATCCAATTTATTGATTGGGCTAAAATTATCAGTGATAATTTTCACAACTAGATGTTGGAGCTTGAATCAAATAACTACTTCTATATGACTTCATACCTCTTCTATGCTATTGCAGGAATGAAAAGTTGGCTAGGGCTAAATAGACATTGAAACTATGATGATACAACGTTAAATTATAATTACCACTTATAGTTGTAGTGTGATCAAATTTTATATCATTTTAGGAGAGTGAACGATGCCTTCACCATGCTTACATCTAGAGAACTCCAGGGAAACATTAATCTCAGGATATCGCTAGAAGCAACGAACGTGATCCAACAATATGGTAGCTATTTTATACAATTCCCAAGGTTCACTTATATCAGGTTGGTAGGTTATGGTGGTTACCCCCTAATGCTATTGAGGTTCATGGATGATAAGTTGGTAATGATTGATATTTGCAAGAAAGTTAGTCAAATCAATAGGATTTGTAAGAATAAGCAAGTGGATGGTATTTCCTTTTTGATAGGCATCGGTCACTATAGCTATGAAACAAGCACTGATGCTAAAAGCATTGAAAGTGCAATCACCAAGATTAATGTGTACTCCTACACTATAAGATTCTAATGCAAGGCAGAGCAAGAAGAGGGGCCAAAGGCACACCCTAATCCAAATACTCCTTCCAGAGATCACACAAATAGAAGCAACTACACAACAAGTGAGAGGGAATGTAGAACAGATCATACATTATTCATAAATTACCTCATACATGTCGGGCTATAAGGCCTTCCTAGTTATGGCCAAATACATTCAAATTCAATTACAACAGTCCTCCAACATGTGAGGATTCAAAAACTATCTTCTAACTTCTAAACTGATACCTCCACTCCTACCTTCTAAAATTGATGCCTAAAAATACAACCAACAAATACATTTATACAAGAGCCTGCCAAAACAAGTTGGCCTTCAGATCCATCATTGGCGGAAGGAACGACCAGATCTAGGTCCATGCGCTTCCCAATGATTGATAGCATCATTAACTCCATGACCATAATTAAATGCAAAATTCAACCTCACCAGGAAATAAAAATAAATCACTCGGTGAGAAAGACTACCGAGGGCTAGGAAATAACTTAGAAAATGAAGGAACCGAGCCAACTCAGTCAATGAAGGAACTGAGCAATAACCGAGCCCCATCGGTAAACAAAGGAAAACATCATCAAGAGCCAAAAGAAGCTACTGAGAAAACCTAACACTTCAAACTTGTTTTTGGTGATATAGGATTGCTAAGAACCTAAGATGCTCCTGCATCAGACACCTCGGGTTGTTTGAAATGATTCTCTAAATCATGCAGCAGGTACAACCCGAGCTGAATCCAACTTAGATTGTGAAATCCATGAACTATCTTCAATCGGTCTATTCTTCCACTTTACTAGATATTTCATATATGGTTTTCCTCGTGTGCTTCTGCCAACTCTATGCTCCAAAATCTACTCAACATATTTTGTTTATCTCTTAGGATAATCAGTCGGTACTATCATGTCTTCATCAGGTTCATAATACTCAAACAAATCTGTAATGTTGAATATAGGTGATATATCCATCTCATCAGGTAATTCAACCTCATAAGCATTTCCACTATCAAATCTCCTCAATATCCTGCAAGGACCAAAAAATTTCATTTTCAACTTCCCAAATGTTCCAACAAGAAATCTATCTTTCTTCAAGTGTACCATTACTTCATCCCCAACTGCAAAATTCTTGTGTCTTCTTGATCTATCTGCCCTATCTTTATATTTCTTATTACTATTCTCCAACTTATGTTTCACTTCTTCATGCAATGTCTTCATGAACTCCAGCAAAATTTACTCCTTTAGCACTTGTCTTTTCTTCACCAGCAATATCCTTCAAATTTGATATACCTCTTAGTTGTATGCCATTAACAATCTCAAAAGGTGTTTTTCCAGTACTCCTATTCACTGAATTATTGTATGCAAACTCTACTTGTGCAAACATTGAATCCCAATTACTCATTTTATCTCCAACTAAGCATCTCCAAAGATTACCCAAACTTCTATTCACAACCTTTGTCTGTCCATCAGACTATAGGTGAAATGTAGAACTATACCTCAACTCAGTGTCCAAATTTTTCCAAAGAGTCTTCCAAAATTATGCAACAAACCTATTGTCTCAGTCAGAGATGATACTCCTAGGTAATCCATGCAATCTGAAAATTTCCTTAAAGAAAAGATCTGCTATATGCATTGCATCTGATGTCTTTCTACATGGTATAAAATGTGCCATCTTAAAAAATCTATCCACAACAACAAATATAGAATCATTACCTCTCACTGTCTTCAGTAAGCCAAGAACAAAATCCATACTGATATCAATCTAAGGTTTCTAAGGAACAGAAATCAGTATATACAATCTAGTATTCTGACTTACTCCCTTTGCAACTTGACAAATTCCACAAATTTTTTAACATCCTTATACAACTACGACCAAAAGCATTTCTCCTTAAGTGAATTAAAGGTTTTGTCAATGCCAAAATGTCCAACCAAACCACTACTATGTTTCTCCTTTATCAAATTAGTTCTCATTGATCCTCTCAGTATACACAACTAAATACCTTTAAACAACATACCTTCTTGAATGAAATAATATTCTCATTTAGTACTCGGTTGATCTTGAATAGGTGTTCTACACTTCCTCCACGACTCAAAAAAATCTGGATCAGTTTCATACAAATCTTGCATGTCATCAAAACCAAGAACTTCAATTCTCATCTTGGTCATCAAAGATCTTCTTCTACTCAATCCATCAACAACTCGGTTTGTGACTCCACTCTTATGTTTTATCACAAATGTATAAATCTACAAATATTCAACCCATTTCATATGTCTCTGATTGAACTTATTTTGACTATCCAAATATTTTAAAGCCTTATGATCAATATACAACACATATTCACTCACTATCAAATAATTTCTCCATTTCTTTAGGTCTTGAACAATAGCATAGAACTCTTGATCATATACAAAATATTTCCTTTTTGCATCATTCAACTTCTCACTAAAGAAAGCAACAGGTTTACCTTCTTGACTCAACATAGCTCCTATTGCACTACCGCTTGCATCACATTCAACTTGAAATACCTTATTGAAATCAGGAAATTCTAACACAAGTAATTCAACAACCTTATGCTTCAAAGTCTCAAAACTTTTATCAGCTCCATGTGTCCACTTAAATTCTCTTTTATCTCCTCTCATAGTCTCAGTCATAGAATTACAAATTGAACTGAAATTCCTAATGAGCTTTTGGCAAAAACTTGTTAAACCATGAAATAATCTTACCTGACTAGCATTTTTAGGTGTAGGACAATTCAAAATAGCTTCAACCTTTTCAAGGTCCATTTTCAAACCATCAGCTAAAATCACAAATCCCAAATACACAATCTCCTCTTTCATGAAAGAACACTTTTTTAGGTTAATCAGTAACTTTTCTTCTTTCAATCTCTGTAATACTTATTCAACATGCAAAAAATGTTCTTCTCTAGTCTTACTAAATATCATAATATCATCTAGGTATACAATCACAAAAATTTACCCAAAAATTTCTTCAAAACCTCATTCATTAATCTCATAAAAGTACTCAGTGCATTAGTTAAACCAAAAGGCATAACCAACCACTCATACAAACCTTCTCTTGTCTTAAAAGAAGTCTTCCACTCATCACCTTCTCTGACTATGATCTAACGATATCCACTTTTCAAATCAATTTTGGTAAAATACTTTGCGCTAGTCAAACTATCCATTATGTCATCCATTCTCAGTGTAGGAAACCTATATTTCATGTTTATCTTGTTTATTACTCTGGAATCAATACACATTCAGCATTCTCCATTCTTCTTAGGTTCCAATACAGCTGATACTGCACAAGGACTTAAACTTTCTCAGATCAAACCTTTCTACAATAATTCTTGGATTTATCGGTTCAATTCCTAATTCTTGGTAGGTGTTAACCGATGTGGTGCCTTATTCGGTAAACTAGCTCCATGAATAAGATCCATGCAATGATCAATACTTCTCTTTGGTGGAAAACCATCAGGTACATTATCATAAATGATCTCTCTATACTTAGTGAGTATCTTATCAATCTCTTCAAGTATGCTACCCATTATTTTCTCACTCGGTTTGTTAGGAATCACAACAAAACATACATCATTCTTCTTTAAATTGTTAACAAACTTTCTTCCTTCCATCAAACAAACTTTCATAGGTGTACAAACACTACTAACAGGTTCTTCAATCAAAGGCAACAATATTTGTCTTCTCCCATCAGCCCAGATAGTATATTTATGCAATCATCCATCATAGATAGCATGTCTATCATATTGCCAAGGTCTACCCAAAAAAATATGACAACAATCCATAGGCATGATATCACATAACACCTTATCATAGTACTTTCCAATTTTCAAATTCATATAACATCAATAGTGTCTTCTCATCCTTGATCCATGAAATCTGATAGGGCTTTGGGTGTTTCAATCTTTCCAACTGCAACTTTGTAACCATTTCTTCAGATGCCAAATTCTCCGAGCTTCCACTATCAATGATTACCTTCCACACTTCATCAGAAACTCTACATCTAGTCTTGAACAAACTTTTCCTTACCGTATCTTCCTTATTACTTTCACTCCAAAGTGCTCTCCTAACCATCAAGTTCTTTTCTTTCTTAGGTTCATTCGGTGAGTCTTCTTACACCAAAGAATTTCTACTGCTACTGACTTTCTTACTTGCATGTGTACACTCAAATGACCTATATCCTTCTCCACAATTTTAACAAGTTCCTCAGAATCCACCTCTGTTATAACCACCTCGATAGTTATTGCCTCTTCCTCTAGCCAAACTTTCACCTTTCCACTCGATCTTGCCTTTATCCAGATTTGCTTTATCTTGATCAAATCTATTATTTTCACCATAGGATCTACCTCTTCATCTAGGGAATCTACCACCTCTTCCTCTCTTTCTTTTCTCATATCTTTTGTTTAATTTAGCCTCAGCTTTCAAGGCAAACTGATAAGCTTCCTCAATGTTTTCCATCTTAACCAAACTAATTTATTCTTGGATGGAAACTCTCAACCCATTTAGGTACCTAGCAATTATTTCCACTTCATCTTCATCATGTCTAGATCTGATATCTAATCTATAGAATTCCTTAGTATAATCTTTTATCAAGCTATCTTTCTACCTTAAACTTTGCATTCACCTAACTAGGTTAATCTGATAATCACATGATAAGAACTTGCCTTTCAACTTATTTACCATCTTATTCCATACCTTGATTTTGTCTTTTCTTTTCCTTTTTCTATCCAAATGCAGATGCTCCCACCATAAGAATGCATGACTCTTCAAATTTGTGCTTGCAATATTCACCTTCTTTTCCTCAAAGCCATTTTCATACTCAAAATACTTCTCCATCTCAGTGATCCAATCCATCAACTCATCTAAATCTAACTTTCCACTATACTCAAGAGGATTGAAATGTGGTGTAGACTTCAAATTTGTCAAAGCCTTCAACAACCTTTCCTCACCTTGGTCCATCATAGGTGCAGGTTTTGCTTGTAATACCCCAAAATTGGCACCTTATAATTTCAATCAATTTTGGTGCACTTGCTTCAATTTTACATCATTAAAGTCCTATTTTACTAGGTGATTTTCTCTCTCTTGCCGAACTTATTTGACTTGGTGTTAATTGCAAAAACCCTAAATTGCATTAATCTTACACTATAATTAATTCCTAAGTATTCGACTTTATTAGCAAAATAATCCCTATGATAAATTAATTTAATTCTAAAGTGCTAAGTGATTTAAATTAAATTAAACCCACCCCCTTTAGATAATACACATAAAAGGAATTAATATTATTTGGTTATTTGAATGGATTATCTTATTTGGATTTAATAATTCAAATTATTCGAAGGGTCACCCATATGTGGCAATAATTCATTCTTTTAATTAAGTAATTCCTCAATATTTGTCTCAATTTAGAATGAAGAGTCAGCCATTTTATTTCAAGAAACTCTTCATCCTCTCTCCCAGATTTTCTATATTATGAACCTCCTTCCTCTTTCGAAAGGGAGGGCAATTGTGAGAGTATCAAAACTATAGTCAAATTTAGTCTCAACTATTTCATATTTTCAAGCTTTTTATTACACATTAGTTTAATTCTCATTTAGTGTAATTACATTCTCATATTAGTGTAATTTCCTTATTGTTATTAGCTTAATTCTCATATCTTTTTCATGTTCTTAGATTAAAATTTGCACTTCATTCTTAGATTAATTGTATATTCATCTTAGATTAATTGCAATTTGTTTATCTTTCAAGATTTTGAAAATCCTTCATATTAGCTTGGTCTATTGGTTGTTGGCTCTCATTCTGAGAGAAATTCAAACACCCTAGCTAACTAGGAGGCAATAGGTTGAATCGATAGAATCTTGTGAATTGAGTAATTCATACTCATCTTCATAATTTGATGATCAAGCAATGACTATGTTGTGTATATGGCTGGATTAGAGGTCCACGTTCAGCTATAAACATTCTGGCGCCCACTGTGAGGCAGAAAAATCATTTCTGACCTCACTCTCAAAAAAATTTTGATAAGAAATTTGAACTCTATCATGCGTCTGTACTTCACTATGTATGGAATTTCATGCAAAATTTTAGAGCATGCCGCATGAATTTTTGTTCCTAGTAGCATTCTGTCGCACAAAGAAACATTATGTCATGCAGGTGCCTACACTTTCTCGTGCATAGTGCTATACTTTCTCACGTGAAGATCTTCTATCAATCATTTAAATTTTCCTGATTCTACAAATTACTGTTACTTTTTCCTGACATTTACTTTCTGTTGTTGATTTAATATTTCTAATTTCTGCTACAGTGTAACAGTGGTCTACAGGTCACTTGTTGAAGATCATAAAAACTTGCTAACAGTTTGCTTGCAAGAAGGTTGTCGAAGATCATTTAAAAATGTTGTGCTTGTTTAGTATTTTTCATTCACATAGTCTAATTAGGGCTTTGTTAAAATTTCTTAAGGGTCCTGATAGAAAAGTAGGGGAATAGGCTCTTCATTACATGGAAGTGATGTCCATCAATGAAACTGAGACCCAAATGTTTCTAGAATGATAGATACCTAGGAAAGCAAAGCAAGGTAGTGAATCTTTAGCACATTTACTTGTTAGGGGATTATGTTCTTCTCTCTTTGAGAGAACCAGAAACCCAAAAGCTTGTGAATTTGATGGAGTGAAACTAGCTCGGTGATGAATATGCTTGATGTGTTTGGGTAAGGTGAAGAGGTAGAGAAGTATGCTCTTCTCTCTTTGAGAGAATCAAAAAATCTAACCCTTGAATCCAAGCCAAGTTGTGTCACCTTTAAAGGGCCTGTCGAAAGTTGAAACTTCGGGAATGACCCAAGTGAGTACACACCTATTTTTGGTGATTCCACCTCACTATAATAAAGAATGTTTTGTTGAGTCTAAAGACTCCAAAACCATTTTAACTTCCTTCTCTTGATTTTGACTATCATCTTGAGAAGGCTTCGTCTATTGTACTGAGCGGCACCACTCCTAGCCCTGCTTGCAGGGGTGTATGACTTTCAAGTGTTGGTGTGGCTGTGAGGCCTCAACCTTGTATTGGGGGCACTAAAGGTTAGTGTGAATAGAAGCCCACTAAAACTTTCCTTAGTTAGTTTCCTACTCAGATCACCTCTGAAAGGTGACACAATCTTTGTGCAGGGAGGGGGAAGAATCTCTCCCATGGATTCTCACCATAGGCATGCACCTGGACATTTGAAGGTGGTATATGACACTGGCCCATACTTCAAGGGTAGCCTTTGAACATATACTATTGAGTCCTTGGAAACAGCAAAAACATGGGCGCCCTCTAGGGGGTGACACGACTGTATGAGGTGAACACATGCGCATAAGCTGTGAGGCACGGATTTTGTCTTCTCACCATTTTTTTTTGTAGGGATAACTATGTGTTTGTTATCAAGTCTTAAACTATCCATCATGGTTAAACAAAGACTCCCATGATACCACCAAGTTGCTTTGTCCTTGGTAGGTCTATTTGCGACTACTTCTTGTGTCACCATTTCTTGATCAAAACTTCATGCTTGTAAATGAATGCTTGAAACCTTCAAATTGAAATTATTGATTAAACTATCCAAAAACTAGAAATTCTATTAGAGAATAGTTCAGGGTATGTCTTGGAACTTGACTTTTTACCTCAAAAATTGAGTCAAACTGTCGAACTTTGGTTCTTTCCCGTGCAAAATTTCACTTTCCAGAGCACTTCCTCGTGCGAGATTTCATTCTCTCGCATGAAGTTTGGCATTCTCTCACATGGCCTAGTACTTTCTCACGTGAACCTATACCCAGATTTCAAAAATAGTGAGCTTATTCCTCTCAACTCTTTACCTGATCTAATTTTTGTCTGAGGTTTGTTTGTCTATTTTCCTGTCGTCCACTATCTGAAACTAAGTGTCTCGAGCTGCGAACGAAATGATTTTTCTTAAACTCATGATTGTCTCCTTGTTATTTATCTCATCTTTTATGTTTTTTTACCTCACATTGCAATAGTCTTATCTCAGTTGTTCTAGCCATACTCTTGATGATTCATGTTTGGTGCATCTCACATCTTGGTTGTTCTAGCCTTTATCTCCTTTTCGTTATTCCTAGAGACAGAGTTTTAGCATTATCCCAAGTCCTCTCTCGATACTTAAATCTTCATCTATGACTATTATGACTAGAAGTGGCAACACTTACCCCATTCATGGTACCGGACAAGGTAGAGGTAGATCTCGTAATCAGGAAACAAGTTGTCCCGAACCTGTTGTGCAAGCTGAATATTGTGAGGGATCCTCAAGTTCTTCATTGAGTACTTTGAAAGATAGCCCATCTCAATCATTACCTCTAGTGTTCCAAGAGTGTTTTAATCATTTGTTTCAAGCGTAACCTAGTTTCTCATTTCAAGAGCAAGATAACTCATTCTTCCAAAACAACTCATTGTTTCATAACTTTGGAAGACCACTTCCTCAAACTAGTCCTATCATTGAACATATCGACCCTGTTGACAATCTTGATTCATTTGAACCTATTAATCTTCTTGATCCTGTTAAAGTTCCAAAAGTTACCTTAGCTATGCCCTTTCGACATCGTTCATATCATTTGACTAAGTCTACATTTGTTGGCCAATCTTACAAGATGGGAGATCTATTTGATTTCCAACTGGGTAAATACTCCCAAATTCTTGAGCAATCTCAAAATAATCAGCATCATGGTCAATCTTCCAATGACCAACATCATGCTCAACCTCAAAATGATCAATGTTATGATCAATCCCAAAATTATCAGAATCAGCACCAAGCTCAAAACAAAGCTCAAGGTGGTCAACCAGCGTATCACTATCATCCTCCTCCGTATGATCAGAGTCAAGATCAAGTCCTAAGCATTTATGAGATTCTTGGCAATGATGGTGATGACACAATAACTCAAAATGACATAGATGTTGTGAAAGAAAACAAGGGTCTTATCAAGATGATGGAGATCCTCCTTCTAGAGGAGAAGGAAAAATACTTTCTTGAGCTGGCCAAACAAGGGGCCAAATTACCCCTAGACTATCAAGTTGAAACATTTGTGGCCAAAGAAGAAGAAATTGAGACTGCTAAGTTGCAAAAGATGGTCTGAGATATGCAAGATCAGATTAGCCAACTTGTGAAGAATAGGGACAAGCCCGCACAATAATTCACAATGGAAAGCATCTGTCCTTTCCCGTTTGATAAGAGTCTTCACATGCCGCCTTTTCCCAAAGGTGTAGAGCTACCTAAATATGACAAATACTTGGGTACCACTGATCCCCAAGATCACTTAAGGGAGTTTGGTGCTTTATCCATGGAATTCATGCATAACCAGACATATCTTATGTGCCTATTTCCTCGTAGCTTGGGTGGACCAGCTATGGAGTGGTTTTCTTGATTGCCCACTAGCATTAATACTTTTGATGAAATGGATAATCTATTTCTCCAACATTACTCACATAATATTCAGCATCTGGTCAACATCCAAGATCTTTTCAATTTGAAATAGTGACAAGGGGAACCTTTTCTAACATTTCTCCAAAGATGGAGACAATTATGTACAAAGTGTCCTCACAAGCTACCAGAGTCTGAGAGACTCAACATCATTTTGGACAATCTTGTCCCAGACTTTGAATACCAAGTGTAATTACAAGGTCCCCTAACCTTTGATAGCATGATTAAAAAAGCAATGTGAATAGAGGCCTTTATGATCAAGAAAGGGGAATTGGCTTTGAACAAGGACAACAAACAAGGATCTTCTTCCTCAAACAAAGATAAAGGGAAGTTTGTGGTCGACAATGTGACCTCGAAGCCTACTAAGTCTATTTTTAATCTCTCTTCTACCATACAGGTGATCAAAGCTACTGAAAAGCCTGTGATAGAAAACCAGCAACCTTCAAGGTTTTCTAGGAACAAACCTTGGGCATCTCAACCCAAGCGTGAATTCACTTCCGTGGGAGAACCACTTGATGTGGTTTATAAAACTCTTATGTAGAATTAGATACTTGCTCCTTTGGAAAAGCATCTCTATGACCCACAATCACGACCTCATTGGTGGAATGAAAATGCCTATTGTGACTATCACCAAAATAAGGGTCACAAGACTTCTACTTGTCTTTAGCTGAAACATAAGGTCCAAGATTTGATTGATAGCAGTGACATTGTTGTGGATCACCATAACAAGAATTTGAACCATCAGGCATTTAAGGATCCCTTCCCTTCTCATGAGAAAGGTGAATCTTCAAAGACTAAGAATATCAATGCTAAGGTCAATTACATGTACACTAACGATGACAATGTCATTGGTATGATCGAACTTGTTGAGGTTGAGTATTGCGATGTGATTACTATTAAGGGGAGTGGCGATGCTCCCAAACCTAAGACTCCTTTCATCTTGCCTAGTTCTGTGTCTCATTTGTCTAAATCTAAACAACCTCAGGATTGTGCCAATGTTGTTACTCAATCATGTGGAAGGATTGTTTTGAAATGTCTTGATCCTCCTATATATGTTCTAAAATAAACTATGGATAAGACTATTGTTGGCCCTACCAACAAGAATGTGAAATCAGTCCCTACATCTAGCTCGGCTAGTTATAGTAGTTTAGATCAGCTCCAATGGACCAACACTTAAATCACCATTTTTGAGCTGTTGAAGATCCCGCCTACTCGCAGGCAGATTCTAGATAAAGCCCTCACCAAGGCAAACATCCCCAACGATCTTGATCTTGACCAGTTCAAATCTATGGTGGGTCATTTGACCTCACCTCATTATTTATCCTTCTCTGAAGAAGATGATCACTCTCTAAGCCATCCGCATAACGCTCCCTTGCATATAGAAGTCATGATAGGCCCTAAGTGTGTCTGTCGAGTGCTCATAGACAATGGTGCTGGTCTCAATATATGTTTTGGTAAGTTCCTTAACCAGCTAGGTTATGATGAGGATTGTATAGATTCCCACAAAAAGATTACTATCAAAGCTTATGATGAAGAGGAATGCAAATCCCAAGGTTTAGTTGTGCTTCCAATCGGAGTTGGCCCTGTTGAGACAGATGTTACTTTTCAAGTTCTAGACATTCCTCTTGCCTATAATATCCTGTTGGGTAGACCATGGATTCATGAGATGCATGTCATTCCATCTACATACCATCAATGCATCAAGTTTCCATTCCATGGAGTGGAAGTCACTATGCCTACTAATACCAATTATTCTTGCAAC
The DNA here is from genome assembly GCA_027943335.1 of Chamaecyparis obtusa. Lineage (NCBI taxonomy): Eukaryota > Viridiplantae > Streptophyta > Pinopsida > Cupressales > Cupressaceae > Chamaecyparis > Chamaecyparis obtusa. Next base: position 1,215,224 of record BSBK01001222.1, on the reverse strand, counting down.
ACACTTGCACAATCTGTAGATAGTCTTGTTCTGACTAATAGAGAATCCACTGAGTTCTATGATGCCAAGCTCAAGGAAATGGAACAGACTCTAAAACTTAAGGATATAGGCATGGGAGAATATCAAATTGAACCTATGTTATCACTGGCTACTCTCCCTCCATCTCCACACTCCTATGGGAGACCTTTTGAGAGTAACAAACCTTCTAATAACTCTCCTTAAACAGTCTACAATGGCACCTTTGTATGAGCCTCTACACCTTTAGAAGATGAGGATGAAGAAAGAGCTATCACAGCTTGGATCTATAAAGGGAAAGAAACATCTGAAACAACTACTCCACCTCCATACTTAGAACAAGAGCCATATAGTGAAGCCTTCAAGATCATGAAGTGCTTCAGCTATAAAGGGAGTATTCCTATAGGAAGGAATGACAATGGTTTGCTAAAACCCATTGAAGCTACGGGTTGCCGCACAAAGGATAATACTGGCTTAGGCTTCAAAAAGATTCCCTTTCATTTAGGGATAAAAAATTTGTGCCACAACCTTAACCTGAACCTAAACCTAAATTTGAAGATAGTACCCCAGAGGTAAATCCAGAGGCTAGCTCTGATGAAGATACTTTTCCATATCCAATTCCTCTAAAATTTGCTGCACTCTTTGCAGAACCTGATGAGCCTGTCATACCTGTCCACCTGATAGAGACTGATAATGATTTCAATGAGACCACTTCAGTGCATCAACTCACATATGACCAATGGAGAGAAATACAAATGGCTGAGTTTGACTCTTAGGGTGAATGGTACATACCCCCACATTTCCAAGAGTAGTTTGAAAAAGATTGACTTCAGCAAGCCATTGATGTTGCAAGAGATGAAGATGAGTTAGATGATACAACTAGTGCTAATGGAATTCCCACATCAAATACTGAATCACATGAGTACAATTTTGACTCTTTATTTGACGCTACTTAAGATAAAGATACAAACATGGTGCATACCTTTGAAAACCCTCTTGAAGTAGGTGAAGGGTCTAGTGTTAGGACACATGAATTAGACACCATTGGTGTTAACTTGTCCTCTGCTTCCAACATGAGGTCTCATAGGGATTTGAATCCTCCTTTGGATGAGATCACTCTAGGTCTTGACTTGCTCATCTATGCTTTTGATGATTATATTGTGAACACAATTGAACTAGCCACTACTTCTCTCTCACTCAAAAATCCCAAGCTGATAAACTGGAACTCCCCCTCCTCATCCAATGAAGTTCTAATGTTCTAGAATGATTATGCTCTAGCCTGTTACCTCCATGCTATTGAACCTATAATGTCCTCCACCAGCAAAGGTAGTGTCAGCATGATAGAGGAAGATATCAAGTATCTTAGTCAAAAAATTAAAAGAAGAAAAAATAGATGCTCTGATGGTGAAAACCACATTGTGGTAGTATCAGAGCCAAAAATAGTAAAAATAAAAGACGTATTTGAGGGTGAAAACCTCTCTAAGGCACCCAAAGATGAGATACTTGATACACTTCCAAGCCACTTTCAGGAGAGATCATCAGTATTGATTGAGCCGACACAACCAGTGAATTTGGGTACAGAGGCTGCTCCACAAATTATTCATCTAGCACAGTCATTATCTGTAAAAGAAAAAGAAGAATTCACTAGCTTCTTTCAAAGAAAGAAAATAAACTTTGCATGGACTTACTCTAATATGCCTGGATTAGACCCCAATCTAATCATGCACCATCTGTCCATTGCACCAGGTATTAAACCTATCAAATAGAAGCTTTGAAAGATGCATCCACACGTGGCAGTTTTAGTCAAAGCAAAGCTAGAAAAGCTTCTTAAGGCTTGTTTTATAAGGACTATTGACTATGCAGAGTGGATTTCAAATATTTTCCTAGTCACCAAACATGATAAATCCATTTGTGTGTGCACATACTTCTGAGATCTAAATAAGGCATGTCCAAAAGACACCTTCCCACTACCCAATATTGACATGATAGTGGATATGACTACAGGTTATGAAATTTATTCCTTGATGGATGGCTTCTCTGGCTATAATCAACTAAAAATTATGCCAGAAGATCAAGAAAAGACCACTTTCACATGTTCCTGGGGCACCTTTTGCTGGAATGTCATGCCCTTTGGGCTTAAGAATGCTGGAGCAACATATTAGAGAGTTGTCACTACCATTTTCCATGGTATGATGCATAAAACAATGGAAGATTATGTGGATGACACTTTAGCCAAAAGCATGCAGTGAAAAACTCATCTTACATATTTGGGTCCCATACTTGACCACATGGAACAATTTAGTCTCAGACTTAATCCCAAAAATGGTGCATTCGATGTCACTTCTGGGAAACTCTTGGGTTACATCATTTTAGCTAAAGGCATAGAAGTTGATCCTGAAAAATTTCAAGCTATTATGGACATGCCTCCACCTAAGAACATCAGTCAAATGAGAGGACTTTAGGGAAGGCTACAATCTATTTGACGCTTCATTTCATAGTTGGCTGACAAGTTACAACCGTTCACTAAAACTTTGAATAAGGGTGTGACTTATGAATGGAATGAAGAATGTGACAGGGGACTCACTCAAATTAAATAGTATCTTGCTAATCCACCTATATTAATTCCCCCTATTCATGGGAAGCCGCTCATACTATACATCTCAACCATGAACACATATTTGGGTGCTCTCCTAGCTCAAGAGGATAAGAATAACAAATGGAGAGCCATTTATTATATCAGCAGAACATTGGTTTCTTATGAAATGAACTATTCTGTCATTGAAAAGGCTTGTCTAGCAGTAGTGTTTGCTTCCCATAAGTTGTGGCATTATACGCTCGGTCACACTACAAGGCTCATTGAAAAAATTGATCCACTAAAGTACTTACTGAGCAAGGCTTCCCTCATAGGTAGACTAGCAAAATGGGTTATGATACTCAGTGAATTTGACATTGAGTATGTGGAAAGAAAAGCTATTAAAGGACAAGCAATTGTTGATCAATTCGCAGAAGCTCCTCTAAAAGATCACTAGCCTTTGAACATTGAATTCCTAGAAAAATCCATCATGCTTCTCACACATCAAGCTTGGAGCATGTTCTTTGATGGATCATTCACTCAGTAAGGATCAGGTGCAGGCATTCTGTTTATAACACCTCAAAGATACTCATTGCTAAAATCTTATAAAATGTTGTTTCCCTACACAAATAACATCATTGAATATGAAGCTCTCATTAACGGTATGAAGATAGCCATTGAATGGCGTGTGGATGAGCTCAAGGTCTTTGGAGACTCTCAGTTAGTCATCAACCAAGTTAATGGTATCTATCAAACAAAAGATGACAAGCTAGTGCCTTACAAATGAATGGTGGATGATCTCAAACAATATTTTGCACACATTTCTTTCCAACAAATTCCAAGGGCAGACAATAAAGCAGTTGATGCTATGGCCACTCTTGCCTCAATGTTACAGATGCCAAAAAATGACTTCAGACATGAATTCCTAGTGGAGGCATTACGCTACCCATCCTATGACATTCCTAAATCTAGGGTGATATGTTCAGTCATTGGACATGATTCATCCCACTACCACCATATCTATTCCTACCTCCATGACCAAATCATTCCCGACACCTATACCCAGAATGAAAAGTGTCACCTAATTCATAATGATTCATAGTATTTCATCATAGCAAATGACTCGTATAGATGGGATCTAGACGGTACCCTCCTTAGGTGTCTAGAACCTGATGATTCCAAGCATGTGTTAGCTGAGGTACATGAAGGTATCTGTGGGTCTCATTCAAGTGGTTTGATGTTAGCTCATAAACTTATTAGAGCTGGTTACTATTGGCCAGATATGGAGAAAGAAGCTGTTCAATATGCCAAGGCTTGTAAACAATGCCAATTTCATGAAAATCTTATCCATGCTCCTGCTAAAGAGCTTATTCCTTTCATCAGTTTCTGGCCATTCCAGCAATGGGCCTTTGATTTGGTGGGTCAGATATATCCTTCTTCTTCAAGAGGACATAAGTTTATCATCACAGCTACAAACTATTTTACTAAGTAGGTTGAGGCAGTGCCTCTGACTATAGCTAATGGCAAGTCTGTGGCTATGTTTATACTAAACTATATCATCTGTAGATATGGTTTACCCTCATCCATTATCACTAATAATGGGGGATAATTCAAGAACAAGGACTTGAAAGAGTTATGCACCAAATTCAAGATCATTCAACATTGGTTATCTATCTATTATCCTTAGGGTAATGGACAAGTAGAAGTTTCTAATAAGACAATTCTCAACATCTTGCACAAAATAGTTCATAAATCTGGTAGAGATTGGCACCTCTAGATTAATTTGGCTTTATGGGCCTATAGAACAAGTATTCGAACACCAATGGGGGCCACACCCTTTACCTTGGTTTATGGAGTAGATGTCATATTTCCTATTGAGGTCGAGATTCCTACATTGTGAGTCTCTCTTAGGGGCCTCATCACTGATGAAGAAAATAGAATATCTTGGCTACAAGAGCTAGAATTATTGGATGAACGTCAAAAGGTGGCATTCGATCATCTTCAAGCATACCAAAAGAGAATGTCTAAATCCTACAATAAGAAAGTTAGACAAAGGGAATTCCAAGTGGGTGATCTCGTCTTGAGAGAAACCCCCAAAAATCAGCAGCAGCGGGTCTAGAAAGGGAAATTTGAACCAAACTGGCTTGGTTCGTATGTCATCACTGCAGCATTTGGGTCTAGTGCATACCAACTATCTACTACTGAAGGAGAATAGCTCAATGAGCCAATATACTCTACACCTGAAGTGGTTCTATAGCTGAGGCATTCTCTGTGTGCTCATGTACATACTTATTGATCCTAAAAAAATCCTTAAAAATGGTATATTATCAAAAATCCTAAAAATTACAAAATGTCCTAAAAAATGATCATCTTAGTGAAAACCTGGTAAACAGGCGCTTTGATGTATCTATTATCCTGGTGAAAACCTAGTAAATAGGTGCCTTGATAATAATAATAATAATAATAGAAAATTTGAAAAAAAATACGAAAAAATTAAAAAATTAAAAAAAAAAATTTTAAAAATGAAATATTCAAAAATACAAAAAAAAAAAAAAAATAGAGAAAAGAACAAGAAACTTGAAAAGAAGGAAAAAAATGTGTCGTTGATGAAAACTTGGTAAACAGGTGTCATGGTAGCAAAAATAGAATCTCTGCTAAGATGGTGAAAACCTGGCAAATAGGCACCTCTTGTTCCCTAAAGCTATACTTATGGCAGCACTACTTGGCTCTCACTTTCCTGCTTTAGTTTGCTTTCTCACTTTCCTGCTTTAGTTTGTTCCTTGCTTTAGTTCATTTCCCGCTTTAGTTTGCTAGCTCATGCATTCATTTTCACCTATCTTTGAGATTTTCCTCGACTCTACTTGGATTGGAACTGGTCACACTTGGGGGCTCCTTCTTGGTCTAGGGGGCATTGTCCTATTGCGTTCAGAAGTTTTATTCATGCATCAGTCACCAATGATTCTCACTACGTCTGCTTGTTGATGCCTAGCTACTTTTGAGATTTCTCTCCTTGAGGATCTCTCATGTATCAATCACCAGTGGTTCCCACTGTGCCTGCCTACTGATACCTAGCTCTCATTCGAACCCCTCTCTTTTGGGACCTCTTCCTTACATCAATCACCAATGGTTCTCACTGTGTCTGCATATTGATGTTTCATTTGTGCTTTGTTCTCTCTTTCGAGAATCCTTCTTGTATCAGTCACCAATGGTTCTCATTGCATCTACCTGTTGATACTTGGTTAGTGCTTCGATATCCCCTTGAGTCTTCATCTCTCGTGATAGTCACCAATGGTTCTCACTGTGTCCACCTACTGTCATTGTCTCGTTAAGACTTCAAATGTTGTACATTTCTAATTCAACATCAATCTGCTTGAACACAAACTTAAACTGAAACTAAAAATGAATTTGTGATTCTCTGAAGCATGCTGAGCTTTTCTTTTGTGTGTCTATCTTTCACTTTATCATCCCCCCTCGGGCAACTCTAAGACGTCTTCTTGACCAAGAGAAGTAAAGACTGGGGGCATGGTCTTTCCTTTTTTTTTTGTTTTTTGGTTTAGTTCCAATGATCCAAAGAATTCACATAAGAGGGGTGTCCATCTATAAGAGCCTTCATCACGTATTGGATGGCCATGTGTACCTCAACTCCTTTTATATGAAAACTTTGGTGAGGTTGGTTCTTCTCCTTGTCTGTTTTGGGTGACTTCTTTCTGCTACAAGTAAAATTGTAAATGCTCATCCTGCTAAGTGAACGTAGGGGTCACTATGAGCATTCTTTGGCAAAAGAGGGAACTCTCATGTGTCTGGTGTCTTTGTATGCAAGAAACATTCAGGTCATTCTAGTAGCTATGGTTTGATGCTTATGTTAACTTGCTAAATCAAAAGGAATAAGTGTTCAGGTCATTTTGGCTTCTTGTGCCTTAATGCTTACACCTCATTCCAACAAATCTAAGACTTATGTCATATTCATATTCTCATGATTGCAATGTCAGTGAGGATTGTATGGCATGTTGCGATCATCCCATACCTAAAAACTCTATGATGATAATACGATGAGTCCAACAACCAAGTCCTAGGATTTGCATCTATCTTAGGCTTGCATTTTCATTCTAGGCTTGCATTGAGACAGTGTTTTAGTACTCTCTTGGTTTCCTTCTTCTGGATCTATTCATCAAAGGTTCTCATCTTTTGTCTCGGGTTCGTCTTGGCTACACAAGCATCTAATCCTCACTCTCGATCTTTGAAACATTCTTTTGGTTAGTACCTGTCATATATTGCAAAATATTGCATGAGATGATTAGTACCACATACATTGCATTTTCATTGCATTTCCATTTGCATCTATGAAATCCATATGCATACATTCCACATCTACATACTCATTTCCATTTGCATCCATTATAAGCATAAATAAAATCATACATTACATTCATTTATCTATCATCTATCATTGCATTTCACATTGCATATTCATATACTATCATAAAAGAAAACATGTGCATCTCATACATATCTAATCCATACATCTAAATCATCTAGGAAACATCTCATAAAACATGAACATCAACATTAAAGCAATATATAAACAAGTACAATGATATCAAAGAGGCAATCTCATATATATATATATATATATATATATATATATATATATATATATATATATATATATCGATATATATCGTGGTCAATCAATGTCATGTACAAAAGAATGGTTCTACTCGAGCACAGTATCAAAATATGGGCTATAATATACATCATGATCCACTGCCACCTGGAGGAGGTGGAGGTGGAGGAGCCTATTATGTTGGTCCCTAAGGAGGAGGCATCGGTCTCTGTGGTGGTGCCTATGGCAGTGCCTGAGGTGGATGTCCCTGTGGTGCTCTGGTATACTCAGAAAATGGAGGCACCTACTCTGATAGATCTAGAACAATGCCAACATATGCCACATAGTAGTAGGCTACCTGAGCAGACTCATATCTAGTCTCTAGCCATAACCTCACTAGCTCCTCTCTGAGCTCTCTGATCTCTCACTCCCAGTCAGCTACCCGCATCTCCTAGATGATGACCTGGGTGTGGTAATCATCCCTCTCCCAATGTACCTATCTCACTCTCTCTCGGCTCTTCTTGAGAGCCTCTTGTACCTATGCTAGTTGTACTGGCCCCTGTGTGGCCTAATCTGACATGTCAATACCATCACCCTGTGCCTCCTTGTCAAGAGGTGGCTGATGTGAGGTATCTCATGTCCTCTATCTATGGACCTCTGGTGGGTTCCACTGCTACTAGCACCTGCATCTGACGCCATCTATCTAGCAGGAATGTATGTCTACCTTGTTGTAGGCCTCAATACTCTCTTCCTAGGCCTTTGTAATGGTATCTATTACTAGGTAGGTACTTGTAGCTACTGTTGTCCCTATGGCTACTGTACAGGTTGTTGTTGTGCTCTTTGTCCCATCCCGGTAGGATCTATGAGCCTCAGGAAGGGGTGCGCTAAGAGGTGATCTCGATATGCAGGTGTCATCCTTGCATTGGTGACATCCACCATATTGTCCCACTGAGCTAGAGGTACTCATGCCTCAATAGTGCATCTGCCCTGATCTAACCTAGGCTACCATCCCTTCTTCATCTCATCAATGAAGCGAGCATATGAAGTGTACTCCTAGGAGATATCTTGTTGTCTCTCGAACTACCTCATGACATGTGTAAGCAAGAAGCACTCAATGAAAAAAATAGTACATCTAATCAGTTGATGCAAGACAAACATGTGTGCCAACTCCAGTCGAGCATTGTCCCATGGCTCTGTGGCTACCCAAGGTCTCCACACAACTGCTGCCATATCATCTAACTACCCCTGCCACTGCTCAGTCTTACCCAGTGCTGCATGAGTCATAGGACTTGCATATCTATAAATATAGGACTCAAGGGCCTGTCGTGTATCATGAAATATCAGCCTGCAAATAGGGAGATGCTCCCAGGCCCAAATCTACAATACAAGATCTCCAACGGCCATAGTCTTGGTGCTCTGATACATGACCTCATGCATCTTGTGGTACATCTATGCGAGTATGCACTTGCCCCATCCAAATCTAATGGTTGGCTTATCCAGCATCCTCTACAGCATCTATCCCTAGCCGCACCCTAGTCCGTGTTGGCCCCTATTTGAAACCAAGTAACAACTCAGGAATATGGCTAAAATAACTGCCAATCAGTGAGCACCTCCATATCTGCTGACTAGCTCATCCCACGAGATGGCCTGACCCATCAATAACTCATCTCTGAATATGGCCCTCAGTGCCAATGTACCTACCCTTGGCTGTATAACATACTCAACATGGGCATCATGGAAAGGTATCCTCAATATCCTGTAGACGTCCTTAGGAGTGACTATCATCTCCCCTATCAGAAAATGAAATGTGTTCATCTCCAAATGTAAACACTCGACCAGTGCACCTAGAAGACTGTGATTTACCCGAATGTCAGGTATATCATGCAAGTAAGATAATCCTAGCCCCTTGAGGTGAGCACTCTTAGCATCGGTCAACTTCTCAACTAATGTGGTGATGACTGGGTGGTGCGACTGGAATACGACATCTAGGAAGTCAACCTGCAAAGCAAGCAATGACATTGGATCAGTATCTCAACATGATGGTTTCTCAAAGTAATAACAGCAAATGAGGCTAAACATCTATCCTAAATAGGACTTTGGAATGTTTTAATTGGCTGATTCTATGGAAAATTGGATGAAGCTTTTGCAAAATGCACCAGCTTCCCGCACGAGAAAACTGTTCCCTCGTGCAAGATAAGATCTCTTCCTGTGCGAGAAGATGAAATCTCACGTGACCTCAACTAGTGCTTCACGCGAGCTCATAGAGAAGCCTCGAGTGAGGAAGCCCTAAGCTGTGTGAGGAAACTATTTCCTCACGCGAGAGGTAACCTAGGCCGATGTGAGGAAATTGTTTCCTCATGTGACATTGGAAGAACTAGGCCTAAAAATGTGTTAAATCTAGCCTAAATGACCTAAAAAGTGATTAAAAATTGAAATGTAGGATGGTGTATTGACTACTTATACGTGGGTCATACTTTGATGGTCAGTTGTGGCATCAAGAGCACTTGAATCAATGTGTATGCACTAGAACATCCTCCATTCTCTCTGAGAGCTCTCAAATCACTAGAAGATAAAGTGAATAATGATTTGAAAATGACCCCTTCGGGCCTTATATAGCTTTTTGACCTAATTTTCAAAGTGCTCTGTTTTGTGTGAAAATTGCACCCTTGGCTAAATCGACTTCTCTGAATCCATTTTCGAGATCAAAATTGAAATTTGACATCTCTAGATGGCTCAAAATTGTGTTTTAAATTCTGGGATCCTTTGGGATCGGATGCTTGTGCAGTCAGCCCTCTAGCGTCATTTTTTCCTGCCAGATTCTCATCTGCTCATCATTTTCTTGAGATCTTCAATGTTTTCATCAAAGTCAGCTCTAGTCAAATTTGGTCAACCATGGTCAAACTTGGTCAACAGGCCCTCCAAATCACTCCAAATTGCATCTACAACTTCTTAAATCTAGTATGATTGCTTTCACTCTGCAACCTCTTATTGTCAATCGTCCTTTTGATATGTCATCTTTTGATTTTGCTCCCGAGGGGGCGGGATGATTGCATCATTTGAATCTTGTCAAACCAGTCTCATATCAATCTGATATAAACCAAAGTCCTCACCGCTTAGGGCATCTCTTCACTAGGGGCATCTTTGTGCCTCGCATCTTGTCATCTTGTCATCTATCTTTTAGGTATCTGAGCAATCTAACTTAGATCCTCAAGGATTAAGCTTTGTTCTAGAGATGGTTCTTAAAATATCATTAGGTATTAAGGTAATCTAACCCTAATTCTTGAAAGTCAAACTTCGTTCTGGAGATGGCTCTTGAAATCTCTTTTAGACAGTTATCTTGGCAATCTAATGGGGTCTCGGAGGGCTAAGCTTCATATTGGGGCAATCTAACCCTGATTCTGGAGATAGTCCTAAATCTGCATCAGTTACCATTCTACCAATGGGTATTGGGGCAATCTAACCCTGATTCTGATTTTCTCTCAAGTTGTCATTAGACCATTATCTTCGCAATCTAACTTAGACTTCAGAGAATCATGCTTTGTTCTAAAATTGGTTCTACATCTCGATCTAATCGGTGTCTTAGAAATCTAACCTCGACCTCCGTGGGTTAAGCTCTGTTCTGGAGATAATCTTGAAATCTCATCATCTATCACATCAGACTATTCTTTGAATCAACATGCTACTCGCACATCAATTCAAAGAGGGGCAAATGTAATACCCCAAAATTGGCACCTTATAATTTTAATCAATTTTGGTACACTTTCTTCGATTTTACATCATTAAAGTCCTATTTTACTAGGCAATTTTCTCTCTCCCACCTGACTTTATTTGACTTGGTGTCAATTGCAAAAACCCTAAATTGCATTAATATTACACTATAATTAATTCCTAAGTATTCAAATTTATTAGAAAAATAATCCCTATGATAAATTAATTTAATTCTAAAATCCTAAGTGCTTTAAATTAAATTAAACCCCCCCCCTTTAGCTAATACACATAAAAGGAATTAATATTCTTTGGTTATTTGAATGGATTATCTTATTTGGATTTAATAATTCAAATTATTCAAAGGGTCACCCATATGTGGCAATAATTCATTCTTTTAATTAAGTAATTCCTCAATATTTGTCTCAATTGGGAATGAAGAGTCAGCCATTTTATTTCAAGAAACTCTTCATCCTCTCTCCCAGATTTTCTATATTATGAACCTCCTTCCTCATTTAAAAGGGAGGGCAATTGTGAGAGTATCAAAACTATAGTCAAATTTAGTCTCAACTATTTCATATTTTCAAGCTTTTTATTACACATTAGTTTAATTCTCATTTAGTGTAATTGCATTCTCATATTAGTGTAATTTGCTCATTGTTATTAGCTTAATTCTCATGTCTTTTTCATGTTCTTATATTTAAATCTGCACTTCATTCTTAGATTAATTGCATATTCATCTTAGAGTAATTGCAATTTGTTTATCTTTCAAGCTTTCACAAATCCTTCATATTAGCTTGGTCTTTTGGCTATTGGCTCTCATTCTGAGAGAAATTCAAACACCCCAGCTAATTAGGAGGCAACAGGTCAAATCGTTAGAATCTTGCGAATTGAGTAATTCATACTCATCTTCATAATTTGATGATCGAGCAATGACTATGTTGTGTATATGGCTGGATTAGAGGTCCATGTTTAGCTATAAACACTGCTTCACCTTGTTCCCCTTCAATTTCTTCATCACTAACATCTTCAAGATGTCTTCCTCTACATTGGGTTGTCTCAACAACTTCTAACCTAGTAGAAATCTTCCTTAACATATCTACTAATCCTGGATCTATATCTCACCTCCCACGAACCATCTTGAAAACCCTCTGCAATTGCCAATCAGATCATAATATTCTACCCAACAACCAATATCAACTAGGGTTTAAAAAGAAGGAACCCTCAACCTAGATTCACAAATCTAGATCTAGATCTCAACCTTCTCTCTAATACCACTTGATGCAAGGCAAAGTGGGAAGAGGGGCCAAAGGCACACCCTAATCCAAATCCTCCTTGCAGAGATCACACAAACATAAGAAACTACACAAAAAGTAAGAGGGAATGCAGAATAGATCATATATTATTCATAAATTACCTCATACATGTCAGGCTGTAAGGACTTCCCGATTATGGCCAAATACATTCAAATTCAATTACAACAGTCCTCCAACATGTGAGGATTCATAAACTATCTTCTAACTTCTAAACTAATACCTCTACTCCTACCTTCTAAAACTAATGCCTAAAACTACAACCAACAACTACATTTATACAAGAGGCTACCAAAACAAGTTAGCCTTCAGATCCATCATTAGCAGAAGGAATGACTAGATCTAGGTCCACACACTTCCCAATTATCGATACCAACATTAACTCTATGACCACAATTAAATGCACAAGTCAGCCTCAACATGAAATCAAAATAAATCACTCAATGAGAAAGACTATCGAGCACTAGCAAATAACTTGATAAATGAAGGAACCGAGCCAACTCGGTCAATGAAGGAACCAAGCAATAATCAAGCCCCGTCGGTAAACAAAGGAAAACATCATCAAGAACCAAAAGAAACTACTAAGAAAACCTAACACTTCAAACTTATTTTTGGTGATACGGGATTGCTAAGAACCCAAGATGCTCCTACATCAGATTCCCTTTTGACAGTAAGGGATTTTCTATAAATGAATTAAATCTTAGCCCTATCTTTAATCATTTCCCTAATCTTGAGGACTTCTAGGAGGATTGTGAAGATAACTTTGAAGTCAAGAGAAGAGAATGGATGAGACTTACAGTAAAATAAATCATTAATTTCAAATTGGATATTGACATGATGGGTATTGAAGATGATTAATTATCTTTGATAGATCCATTCTATTATGAGAAGATACAATAGCTTCATTTTCACGCAATAGATCGGTCAATTCCAGGGTTAAATAACTTGAAAGAGAGGACAACTTTTGTAATTTATAGAACTGAGGAATGGGTGAGAAATAAAAGACTTGAAGCTACAACCACTCGGCCCCTAGGTAAAGAGGGTAATTTTCTAAAGAAAAATAATAGTCATGGTGCTTCTTCTTCTTCCATTTCACAAGAACCTACTTTGGGTAAAGATGCACAAAATAGTACTTTAGGAAACAATGGACGTGGTAAAGATCCAAATTAATTGAGTGACCTCACTAAATCATGTGAAGGTGATTTTGCAATAAGAAAAAGGTCTAAGTCAAAGGGGAGAGCATTGAACATAATACCAGAAGATGAAGAAGAAAATGAAAATGTCATCCCTCAAGAACCTCCTGGTAACAATGAGTAGAAAATTCCTAATGTTCCATCACCTGTCATCATGACATCTCCTCCACATAATGACTTTGTTCCATTTGAGATATAAATGATAGATATCACTCAGGATGATGATCAAATACCACCCATTCACAACCTGGCAATATCTTTTAATCCATTATTCATTGACATTCAAGAACCTTTGCATGCCTCTTCCTCATATTTGTTGCAAAAGAGCTTACAAAAGAAGAAAAGAGTTATACAGGTAGTGACTCCTAATCTAGATGTAGCTACAAGTATCCTTCAAAAAATATCCAAGGAAAAGAAAACCAAGGTAATGTCTAGATTTTTGGTTGATGCATCTTTAGGGAATATTTTTGTTGAGGTGGCTAGGTACATTACAAAAAATAACATTGAAGAGGCTAGTGAAGACAACTTTAGCATTAGAAAGGTAGATCTTGACCCACCATCAACTAAGGGAAATATTGATAGCTTTGAAATATTGTAGCCCAACTAGTACAAAGTGCTAGGAAAGAGAAGCAATCAAAAGAGAAGCTGAAATACCAGGTGCAGGTCTTAGTATCTTAAATCAATTCTATTTTTTATTATTTAGATATTTCTTTAGCAACAACTTCTACATTAGCTCTCACAGGTCTAGAAGGCATACTTAAAAATAAGGTTGTTGAAGACATACACAAATATTGATCTCATAGTAAAATGATTGAAGCATGGATCAGTGGAATGAAAAAAGAAGTTCTAGACTTCATAGTTTGAGCAACAGATGTCTATGAGAAAATTTGCTTGTAGGAACAAGAAATGACAAAAGAACTAGAAATAGCCAAAGAGAAAAAGTTGGCTTGGCAAGGTGTAATGGAAGAACTTTAAGAGATATCAAAAATTGATCTAAACATTTTGATTGTTGAAAAAGTATTCTCTAGTCCAAAAGATAATCAATCAAATGTGTGGTACAAAAGTATAAAATGAAAGGCAATAAATATTGGTCAAGGTTTAGTTAAATATAAAAACTATCAACAACTTGTGAATAGGTAAGGATGAAAATTTTGGAACAGGTCGTTATAGTTGTTACAGGTACATCAGCAGTAAAGGATCTCCAACATATTGATTGCCAAGTTCTCTTGAATATGCTCACTGATAGGATCAAATTAGAGATAGAAAAAAAAGTGTTTGATGTAGATGCAGTGAAGAGATTAAGTGTTTCTTTAGTTACTTTAGATTCCTATGACATACCAGTTTACCAACGAGAGTTGACATAAATACAAGATAAATATATCACTGCAAAATTGAGAATGGATAATGCTTTCATTCCTAGATACAAGCCTATGGCATGGATTCTTAGTGCATATAGGTCCTTCAAAAATAAATCCTCTAGTTCACAAGGATGAATTTTCACTCTTCTCAACTTCCAGAAAGTTCAAACTGCAATATCATAGCATAGCATTTATTTCTCTCCTTATCTTAGACTTAGTGTTTTTCTCCTTGTTTTATGTTGGAATTGTAAATGTTAATGAACCAATTATTTTTGCACAAATATTTTAAGGTTATTAACCTTGTTCAAAATGTGTAAAAAAGAGTTGGTTATTAACCCTAAACTTTTGGTAGCTACAAGGAATATTGTTTATATAAGGAAGCGAAAGCATTGTTTTAAGGACTTTTTAAACTTTGTGATTTGGAGAAGCATATTTGTTTTGAAAGTAATGTAACTTAATTTAATGAACACAAAGTAGATTTTGGGAGCTTGACTGAATGTGTAATGCTTTCATATGTTTTTATCTCATGTTCATTGTATGAGAACATGATTAATTTTCTTTAGGTCTACTCTAATTCATAAAGGCAGTCATCATAGATGTTGAATTTACTTCCCATGTTTCTTTGGTATCTGTGAAGTGTATATGTGGTTTTTATAAATTATATTTTCATCATTGATCATACTTAAGTGTAGTCTTGGAGTTTCAATGGTGAAGCTAATAGAGTCTTTTTAATAAAATCTTGATAACTTCTTGTATATTTGTTATCAATAACCTCAAGTAGTATGACTTCTTTATTTTCCTTGTAAGTTTTATTCCCAAAAAATCAAAATATTCAATCATACAAGGGAGCTGCCCCTCCTAAATGTAGAGGAAGATCACATTGTTGAAGTGGTCTATCCAACTATTGTATTCAGTTTGTCACACTTCCATTGGGCACTTTGTTAAAAATGCCAAAGTGAGTGTTGGAAACTACAATTGAAGCAATTGTTGTGTTGTCATTGATGTCAAATCTTAATTGATAAGACTGTTGCTACTTAGGAAACTACTATATCTATTTGAGTGTTGCTAAGGGGATAGGCAAGGTTGGTAACAATAGCACCTAAGGAAAGGTTGAGTTATCTTGATATTACAAAGTGTACTTGACTATGTTGTACAATGATGAGATAATGAATTGTTTATCTTAGTAAGATTGAAGACTAAACTGGTAGGCTTGATCGAGAAAAAATGGATAAATCATGTTTAAGCCAAGTGATGTTAGTGTTGACTAAGTTAGTGTATGCCCAGCAAAATTCTAGTGTCGACCGAAAATCAGTTAATTGCCGAGGAAGACAGTATAAGCCAAGGAAACATTTTTAGTAATGACCGAGCTTTCTACATGAAGACCGAGTAGTTGATCATAGTATTGACTGAGCATCAGTAATTTTATATTTGAAGAGAATTTATATTTGGAGCCGACATTGTTGAATTCTTGGATTATGTAAAATGTGTTGACTTGATTTATTGATTGTTTGAAAGCATTGAATGCACTGAAAATGTTTTATTGTAAATCTTTAAGAGATTTGAGATGTTTCTAGAAAAGGAGCTGAAGAACATAAAGCTGGTAGATTCAATGAATCTGACCTAACCCTAAGATCTACGAAGGAGATTGAGAAGAAAAAAATGAGTTAACCTAATTGAGGAAGTATTAAGGGAACCTAAGCATTAGGTATGTGTGTGCATGGGTGAACAGAGGATGTTAGAAGATCAGTAGATGTTATTAACTGTATAAGAAAAAAATGTTGAAGGAGAAGTGTGGTGATTGCTTGAAGAAAAGCTATGAGCAAATTAGAGATGGAGATGGAAAAGTTTCAAAGTCAGTAAACTAGCATTTGAGTACAGAATTGGATCTGATATTTGCAAAGTGAGTTGTATGTTTTTTACATCAATACTGTTGCTACTTTCTAACCATTGTAACAGTCAAAATTCTTTTAACAGAGTTTGACTTAATAGTCATATGTTTAAATCCTTCAAATAAAGTTGCATTCTAATGGAATGTATGTAAGTCCTATAACAAGGCTCACTTCTAATAGAGTGATAGAAATACTTTAATTGGGTCACACCTAACAGTGTGTATTGTAACCTTTGATAGGGTTGGCTTTTAACAGAACTCACTTTAGAAGAGTGAAAATAATAGTAGCATGTTACAAAGTGGTTTTGCCCAGATTGGGTTTCCACTATAAATCCTAGTGTCAATGCTTGTGTGAATGTTTTGGTTTAAACATTTCTATGTTTTACAAGTTAGATACAACTGGGTAGTGGACTGCAATTTTATATGTTTCTATTATTGAATCAGTGATGACTGAGTTGGTTTTGGTTTTTAGATCTAATTTAAGGAAAATTTTTTGAAGTTTGTTTTATATATCTAGACCTAAGAACAACTGATTCACCCCCCTCTTTGTTGTTCTAAATCATATTAACAATTGGTATCAGAGATGTGTTGCTTATTATTGGTGTTTACAAAAATCAAGTTTAAAAGGGCTTGAAGCAAATGGTCAGGATGTATAAGAAGGAGGTACTGAAGCTAAATAAGGAAAACTTCCCTACATGGAAAAGCTTGATGAAGTTGCATCTGGCTGGTATTGGTGATTCTGCAAAGTACTACATTGAGAATGACTATGTCTCACCTGTCGCACCTTTGACTGTCAAAGAAATGAGAGCTAAGCAAGAACATAATCAGGCAATGCTAGAAATTGCATCTACCCTAAACTATCCAGAATTTGAGGACATTAAGGATTGCACAAGTGCTAAGGAGATGTGGGACACTCTTGCAAAGATCTATGGTGGTGACATAAATGTACTAAAAGCTAAGGATGAGAGTCTCAGAGGTAAGTTTGATGAAATGAGAATGCAAGAAGGTGAGAACATTGCACAATATTATGGTAGAATAAAAGAAGTTGTGAATGCTATTAGAGGAGCAAGTGGGACTATTGAGGATGAAACTATAATTGGTAAAGTACTAAGAACTCTGCATCCTATATATGCTATTAAGATCTTAGCTATTCAGGAATCAAGATGTAACTCTACAAATGTGCTTACTTTGGAAAGTTTGGTTGGCAAGCTGATTGCTTTTGAACTCTCTAACTATGATAACTTCACTGTTGCTAGTATTGGTAATGTTGAATCTACTTTTAAGTAACAATTAGTTCTGAACAATCCAAAGAAAGAAAAAGAAAGATGCATCAGTGAAAGTGAAAGTGAAAGTGAAAGTGAAAGTAACAGTGACATTTCTAATGAAGAACTTGAAGATCTAGAAGCTCTTATGGCTAGAAGACTGAGAAGGGGAAAAGGAAAATATAAAGGTAAACTCCCTATTATATGTTTTGCATGTAATAAAGTTGGTCATATAGCGGCTAGATTTCCTAACAGGAATGATAAAGATGAAGAAAGGAAAATAAAACACAAAGAAAGAAGAGATGACAGAAGCTACCAAAGGTACAAAGACTACAAAGGAAAAGGTAAGAAATCTTGTTACATTGCTGAAGAAGAAACTGACACTGATAGTGATGATTTTGAAATTGAGGTAGTCTATGTTGCAATGAAAGATGAATCTGATGAGGATGAGAAAACTGCATTGATCTCCTATGTGAACAAGAATGAAAAATGAATTATTGATAGTGGTTGTTCACATCACATGACTGGCGACAAGAGTAAGTTTGAGACCTTACATCATTATAGAGGTAAAAGTGTAAAATTTGGTAATGATGCACCATGTCTTATTAGAGGAAAAGGTTTGATTAAATTGAATGATAATATCTCTTGTGAAAATTCATATTGGGTTGAAGGTCTAAATTATAATCTGCTAAGTATTTCATAGCTCAACAACACTGGTTACTAAGTGGAATTTCATCATAAGAAAGCTAAAATATTTGATGCTACTAGTGAACTGATCGGAAGTAGAGAACAGACTAGAGGTAATTTGTTCTATCTTGACCTATCTGAAGAAGCATGTATGGTTGCACAACTTGATGACATTTGGTCATGGAATAAGAGGCTATGTCATGTTAACTTTGATAATCTGGTAGAAATAAGTAAGAAGAAGAAAGTAAGAGGTCTACCTAGATTGAAGAAACTTGAGAATATGATGTGCAAGGAATGCCAGTTAGGAAAAATGACAAAGTCAAGTTTTAAGAGAAAATCATTTATTTCTGATAACATTTTAGATTTGGTTCATATTGACCTTTGTGGACCTATGGGTGTACAAAGTTACTGTGGTGCTAGATATTTTATCTTGTTTGTTGATGATCATACTAGGATGATGCATGTAATGTTTCTAAAAGAAAAATCTGACACTTTTCAATTCTTTAAGTGGTATTTGGCTAAGGTTGAGAAGGAGATAGATAGGAACCTAAAATGTCTTAGATCTGACCAAGGTGGAGAATTTACATCAAATGAATTCAATCTATTTTACAATGAAAAAGGAATCAAAAGATAGATGTCTGCACCTAGAACACCTCCATAGAATGGTATAGCAGAGAGAAGAAACGGATCTATCTTGGATTGTGCAAGGACATTGTTGATTGAAAAGAATGTGGCACAGAAATATTGGAAAGAAGCTATAAGTACAATTGTCTACACTCTTAACTGGGTACAGATCAAGAAAGGTACAAATCTGACACCCTATGAATTATGGTATGGGTATGCACCGAGTGTTAAATACTTTAGAATCTTTGGAAGAAAGTGCTACATATTAAAAGACAATAGGAATGGAAATTTTGATGCTAAAAGTGATGAAGGCATATTCCTAGGGTATTCCACAAAAAGTAAAGCTTATAAGTGTTTGAACTCTAACACTAACAAAATTATGGAAAGAGTGAATGTCAAAGTTGATGAGTATGTAGAAAGAAATGAAGTTGACAGCAAAAGAGGACTAGAAGATTATAGATCTTTTGTGTATATTGAAGAAGAGAAGAGGCAAGCAATAGACTTGCACTTGATGTCGAGTCTCAAGTAAGTAATGCCGAGCGACAGGAAGAGGTTGTTGAGCATCAAGAAAATAGTGTTGAAAGAGAATAAGAACATGTCGAGTGACAAAATAATGTTGCCAAGTATTAGGAAGAGGTTGCCGAGCATTCAGAAGATGAATATGAAAATCTTGTTGAGGAACCTGATGAAATAGAGGAGAGAAGAGCTGAACCTATTTTGGCAAAATATGTAAGAAGACATCACAAGCCTGAATAGATAATTGGAGACAAACATACTGGAATTCTGACCAGAAGTAAGACAAAGGATCCAACATGTTTACTGTGTGAATTTGAACCTAAGTCAGCTAGAGAGGCATTAGAAAATGAAGACTGGATACAAGTAATGAATGAAGAAATATACCAGATAGAGAAGAATGATACTTGGACTCTGGTGCCGAGACCTGAAAACAAAAATGTTATAGGAAGAAAGTGGGTGTTCCAAAATAAGTTCAATGAAAAAGGTGAAATAACTAGGAACAAAGCTAGGCTGGTATGCAAAGGCTATGCACAAGAAGAAGGAATAGATTATGGGGAGACATTTTCCCCTGTAGCTAGATTGGAAGGAGTAAGAACTCTTCTTGCATATTTTGTTTATAAAGATTTCAAGGTTTATCAAATGGATGTCAAGTTTGCATTCTTAAATGGTATACTAGAAGAAGAAGTTTACATAGATCAGCCAGAAGGTTTTATTCATCCAAACAAAAGAAACATGGTATGAAAAATGAACAAAGCACTATATGGATTAAAATAAGCTCCTAGAGCATGGTATGAGAGGTTGCATAACTACTTAATATAGATTGGATTTTCAAGAACAAATGACACAAGCAATCTATACATGAAAGATGAAGAAGGTAAAGGTATCATGTTGGCAAAAAAATTTGTGGATGATATTATTTTTGGTGGACAAGATGCTTTGTGTAAAAGATTTTCAAATGAAATGCAAACTGAATTTGAAATGAGCATGTTTGGTGAGATCAAATTCTTTGTTAGTTTACAGGTATATCAGATGTAGAAAGGAATTATCATTACACAATCTAAGTATGTTAATGAAATACTAAAATTTTTTGGGATGGAAGATTCTAGACCATCAAGTACTCCTATGGCTACTAGACAAAAGTTATCTAAGAATGATGATGATGTAGAAGTGAACCAGACTTTGTACAAATCCATAATTGGAAAATTGCAGTATGTTGTACATAGTAGACCAAATATTGCTCTAGTTGTTGGGATTGTGGCAAGATTCTCTACCAATCCTAAGGAAACACACATGATGGTTGTAAAAAGAATTATGAGATACTTGAAAGGGACTGCTAACTATGGGCTATATTACAAGAAGGATGAAAGATTTGAACTAAGAGTATATATAGATGTTGATTGGGCAGGAAATGTAGATGACAGAAAGAGTACTAGTCGTGGAGCTTTCTTTCTTGGACAAAGATTAGTCTCCTAGATGAGCAAGAAACAAAGTTGCATTTCCCAATCTACTGTTGAAGCCGAGTATGTTGTTGTTGCAGTAAACTATTCAAATTTGGTATGGATAAAACAATTGTTGGTAGGCATGAAAGAAGAAATCACTGAACCTATTGTTATTTTCTGTGACAACACAAGTGCTATCAACATTTCTAAGAATCCAGTGATGCATACTAAGACCAAGCACATAGCAATTAAGTATCACTAATTGAGAGAATAGGTACAAGATAAAGAAGTCCGAATGGAATATGTGAATACAAAGGAACAATTAGCAGACATATTCACTAAAGCTTTAACTAAAGAAGCACATGAGTATTTGAGATTTCAATTAGGGGTTCTTCCCCTAACTGAAGCTGCCTAGTTAAGCTAGGAGCAATGCATCAAATATGCTATAGTAGAATATCTGACAGATTAATGCAGAAGATTGTCACACTTTAGGACCAGCCTAGAGTTGTGAAGAAGAGCAAAGAATCCTAGGCCAGTCCTAAAGTGTGACAATCTGGAGAAGTTCAGGAGAAGTTCTCAAACATGTGGAGAAGATTTAGGAACCGTTTTGACCTAGTTTGGAGGCCTTTCAATGCATTTTTATGGGTTTTTATGATGGAAGATGATAATGATTGACTATTTCTTGATTTTAAGCCTTTTTAGAGTCTTTTAGAAGGCTAGAAAATAGGCTTTTAAATTGCATACGACCATGTGGTTAGGGGCCCTATTTTCATGCAACTAATTTTAGAAAGCATATATATTGTTCAAACTTCAGTTTTGAAGTTAATTTTGGTTAGTCATTTCATGTGACTTGTAATTTTTGGAGTTCTTTGGCAGAAGTGAAGAGTTTTTAACTCATTTTCAAAGTTTAACACAACATTGTAACACCTTTTTAGTAGTAATAAGTAGTTTATGCCTTCCCATTCTTCTGATTTTGTGTGCTTAGTGTTGATGTGGTTTCATGCAATATCTCTTGCTCTTATAATTGTGTATCACATTGTGTGTTAGTTGTTTGTGTAAGTCTCAAATCATCAGTTGGTGCATCACCTTAAAAAGTAGGTTTCATTTCATGTATCCTCATCACTCTTTCCTCTACAAAAAGCTTAGTTTAGGTAGTTTTAGGTGAAGTATCCTTAAGAATGAGATTACCCTAGAGGTTCATTCTCATTACAGGTTACCCATGGCCTAAGAATGTTCCCATGTATCATAAGGTTGCTAAGTTAATAGCTTAGCAAAGGGTGAAAACTTGTGTGATAACAATTCTCACATCATTGATCCAAATCCATTCTACCCCCCAATCCCTACAAAAATCCATCTGCACACAAATTTATTCACCCAAAAATCTTAGCCACTTAATTATTGTTGTATGGCCTTGAAATTGGACACTTTAGTTCTAGACTTCATACTGGATTCGAGTCACAACCCCATTCATCTCCATGAGGAAATTGAAAACAACTAGGTGATTTTATTTTCCCACCTAATGGATTTCAGCCCCATGTGTACAATAGAGTTGGGTTCCCTGGCCAAATCCATGCCTGAATTTGAGAAGTAGGAAATTAAGGTTTAGCCTCGAGCTATAACAACATGGAAACCCACATATCGTGGGTTTAAGACATTGAAAACATTATGCGAGGGGCTAGAGTCACTTATCATATCATTATCAACCTAAGTAAAGAAGTTGCCCTAAAATACGACATGTTGGACCCTGTTGAAAAGGATTCCACCATCATACCCTTTATTGCAAGGGTCGGTTTTGTTCTGAGCATTTTTTGGGTGAATCTTGTTGTAAGGAATCAATTGATATTAGAATAAATAATAAAATTATTTGATCTATTTTCCCTTGTATATGATATACTTTCTTATTTGTAATGAATTTTGATGAGATATTTAGAGGAGTTTTAACATTAATTTGCAACAATACTACTTCTTTTTTTGTTTCTTTTTCTTATAGTAATAAAAGTTCCTTGAATAGGTACTAAGAACCCATTATGTGCCACTACAAATGACAAGGAAATTTAATGTGAATAATAATAAACACTTACACAAAAAAAATGAATTACATAGGATAAGGTGTCTAATACAGAGACATAATTTACATGACTAAATGTTGTTATAGTGAACAATATAATGAGGTGTTGTTTGTGTTAGCATTAAAATCCTCTCTTCCTAAAAATGTCTTTGCTACAAAATAAAGCCATGGTCTCTTAAATAGTATCCAAGAAAATAGTTTTCATTCTAATATCTTATTGTTTATTGAAAGCTTTCATCTCTGTATTTAGAACTAATTTTATTTTAATGAATAATAGAAGACTAAATATTGTGATGTTTGTCACTATATACTTTCTTCATTCTAATGTATGATGGATGTAATGTGATCCATAAAATTTTGATGAAAATTTTGACAGAACATTTTAAGCTTTTATTGTAGACATTCAAAATGTATTCTTAATAAGAGTTTTGTTTGAAGTGATTTTTATTTTTGTGTTGGTGAAAGTGAAGTTTGCAAGGCAATTGTAATGCTTAAGAAATCAAACAAGTTTAGAAACTAAGCTAGTCATGTACTTGAACATTGACATTGGTTTATTATTTTATTTGATTGTATTGTATTTTCCATCTGTGGACTATATTATGTCTATGTCAGTGGTTTCTAAGCATACTATTAATAAATTGATACATCTAATTTGTATGTATATGACTTGATTCAGATCTCTTAGGACATGAAGTAGCACCACTTATAATTGGCCAACAAATGCAAGGATGTGGGGGATTTTGTATTTTTGGCAACATGGTTATTTTAGGGGGTTTATTATCTTGAAAGCTTGATTTCATTGTTAATTCATTTGAAACAAAACCTATCAAAAATTAGACAGGGGTCCCATGGAAGGGGGCTTCCTAAAAAATAGGGTTGGAATTGCTTGAGATTTTTTAGGAATACTATAAAGCTGACAATCCCATGAATTTTGTAGTCCAATTCATCTTAGAAGTTTAAACTCTCAAATTTAAGGAAGTTGGTGGTCTCATGAATGCATATCTTTGTCTTTTATAATCTGGAAAGTGATAAAAATATCTTCAAAAGATCATTTTCCCCTATATATTTATCTCCATCTCCCATCTCCATATACTTCTCAATCTCTCTCTCCTATATCTATCTCTTAACCTCTTCTCATATCTATCACTCTCTCTCTATCTATAATTATCTATCTTGTAGAGAGAAGCGAGACTATTCAAATAATTTGAATCATCAATTTATTTTGGCCACTTTACATGTGTTTGGTTTGACATTCATGAAGAAAGAAAATGTTGTGTACAAGATCTTTATACAAATTCAATGAAAGAACCAAATGCAAAGGAGACTCTATCATTATGTGAAATTCTCCTTAATGAGAATGCAAGAATGATGAGCACACAAAGGGTAAAGAATGTTGATTCTTCTAATTTTCATGATTTCTTATTTGATTTGGCCTTTAGGAATACCATTTCCACTAAATATTTTTCCACTTCTTCCAAAGATCTCTTCCATAAAGGCTTCATCCTTCCTCTCATTGAAGGCACCACACATTTGTCTTACATTAATTCAAATTCTTTTGGACAAATTGAGATCTTGAGTCAAAATCAAGCTTTTGGACTAGCTCAAGCTCCAAAAACTATCAATCTTCACAGAGAAGCCCCAATTACTTAGCCTCACAAAAGGGTTAGATGATTGCAAATTCAACAATGACGAGCAATAAATCAAAACATATAAAAAATTGGAGTGCACTCTCATCTGGTTCATGTAGTAAAAAGTCTCCAAAATGGCCTCATTTTTTAAGATTTGGGGTTATTAAAACTCCTAATGGAATGAAGATGGAAGACATGTGTCTCAGGAAATGCAAGCCCAATGATAGTGGCTTAGATCATTTTTTTCTTAAGTGGTCAATTTTGAGCTACTATGAAGAGGGGCCAACTCTGATGAAATGAAGTGACTTTTTGGTAGAAATTGAAGTCCATCAAGGAGAATAAGTGGGCCATTGAGGCTCCCTAAACCAAGGGCTTGAAGATGTTTAGCTTGTTAAAAAATTGTAAGTTTTATGCTAGTTCTATTATTAGTTGCACAAAAATAGAAGACCATTTAAACAAAAGGTTTATTTCTGTTTAGAAAATTGGCCTCTCTATACTAATCATAATTCAATAAATTTGGCCTCAGATTCAAACAATTGTGGAACAGGATGCTTGCTTCAACCCTATAAATTATATGAAGGGCCCAAATCTTAGCTTAAATTTGATAACTCTATGGGCATATTTTTACTTTCTTGACAATACAACCAATGTTTATGGGAACTGTATTAAATGAATGGTACAACTTTGATATTTCCTATGGAAAAAAGGAAAGTGTAGTAGAATAACACGTTCACGTGTATATGATTTGAGAGGTGGATTTGTTAATAAATAATGTTATCTAATTTTTATTTATGCCAAATTGTCATGGGTTTGTTCCTGTCATATGGATTCCATGTCAAGCATTACAGTGATGTAGGAGAAAATCTGAGTAGTCCTAGACACACTAATAGTTTCTTTAGGGAAATGGAATGGAATTAGTTTATATGTCCTATGTGGAATTGTTATTATATAATAACATTTTAACAATAACCTATAAATTGAATAGGTTTTTTTGTGTGATGGGAACTACCAACAGATTTTAAAATAGGGATAAATTGGAAGATAAATCTCCTCCTTAAGTGATTTTCCTAGTATGACTACAATTCTCTCCCATCATCTCATTTTACACAAAATTCCACCAAAAATATAACATAAAAAATATAGTGAATAGCAAATAAAAAGTGAAAAAAAGATGAATTTTAAAATTTTAAAAAAGTTAGAAAAGAATTCTCATTTTATGCTCCCCTTCCACATAGCTTTGACACACCCATTGCATGCCAAGGTGCAATTACTATTCTTAATAGTAAAAGTACATCTAGCTAAAACACGGGTAGATATTTTTTAATTATGTACCATCCTAAATTGTAAGCACCTAATTAGTGTATAATTTAAGGACTATTTGGCACCCACCTTAGTGTGTTTTCTATAACAAGACCTCATATGGCACTTAATGGACACCTAAATTCAAATATTGCTCCTCTCTCAATTCAATCTAGTTTAAAATTGAGGTTAGCCCTTATTTCTAAGTGTGCTCCTCTATTTTTCCTCCATTCTCATATTTCATTTCATCACCTAGGACCTATATCACTATTTGTGGCCTTTGTGTTTTATCTTGATCTCAAAATTGGTTGTACTTTATAATCCCACATATACCCTATCTTCTCGACACCTAGTTCAAATTTGGGTTGCTTTTCCTAGGTACAAAATGTTTCAAATATTCAGTTCTCGCATATTTTGGCCCAAGTTTGGCCAAGATCCCTATGTTAGGGTTTTGGTGGAAAATTATGTCCTATGATTGATCTACTTGAATTTAGCCCCTAAAATATTGTGATAGGTATATAAACACCCTATCTCTCCTCATTTTGGTATCCATTATCACAATCAAGCATTCAACATTTGATATCAAGCATTCATAATCTAGATATCAAGTGCAAGAAAGAAAACCAAGTTCAAGAGCTATCAAGTAACCAAGTCAAAGCATTCAAGATATAGCATTATTCTCAAGCATGCAAGGTGTTTCTCTCTATAGGTCTAGCTTATCTCCCCATTGGAGGCCAAGAAAAGCAGTTTTCCATCAAGGAAGGAGATACACATTCCCCTACATTCATCTGAGTCCTCTTTCTCTTCTCCTCAATAAAATATTGAGCAAATTATAACATCCGTTTCATGAGGTTTTGTCTTTCATGATTTCCTTTTGGGTTTTTGTGTTAAATCAAAGCTATTGCATCAACATATTTGATCACATTCAAAGAAACATTTGCATTGTCAAGGTATGCTATACTTCATTCACTAGATCTAGCCTTTGCTACATGACAATAGGCTTTCCTTTATTTTATTTCATTCCAAGGTTGATTCCTAAATAGGGGTTTGACTAAGGAAAACCCCTTAACCAAATTTCTTCCCCATTTTGTGTGTGTGCAAGAACATGCTATGGAGCTACCAAAATGTTTTAAGACAAGTCTAGAGTTTTAAGAGTATCCTTGAAAGTTTGAGGCAAAAACCTAAGGAACAAAACATTTCAAACATTTTGTACCTCCCAAAATAGCTAAAATTTGGTTTGTAGATAGGTTACAACCTTCAAGTTCCAGATCAACAATTATAGGTATTGATTGGATTTTGTCTGTCCAATATTCAAATATGAAGCAACATATATCTTATTTTGATTCTAGATGCATATAGATCTTCCCTAATATGCATTTATTATCTCATTATCATTTTCCCTTTTCACAATTTACATATTTAGTGAAGGACCATTGACCCATTTAGGCATGGGAACTTCCTAGCCTATTGGGACATCTTCCTTTTGAATGTACAAGTTTTAAAAGGAGAAGTGATCTACCTCTTTGCATACTTCCATTTTCCTACTATATATTTGGTTGAAATTAAATTATAACATTTCCACTTTTGATTTGGTGTTTAGATCTTATTTACATGCAATTCATTATTTCATTTTATGCATTCATTATAGTTTCATTAAAAAAAGACATGAAAAATTGCATATTTTTATCTCATAAGATTCTAGTCATTCTTGCATTGCATGTTGAAAAAATAATAAAAAGTAAAAACATATTTTTCTTTACTACATTTTTATTGCATTTCATTTATCTCAACTTAATTTATATAAATGGAGTTTTTATCTTTATTTTCTAGTTCAATTTCAAGTTTTCTTCAAGATGTTCCCTTTCATACATATGATGAAAACTTAGTTCTTCATTTCATCCATTCCAATAATATACCACTTCTTTTGAGCATCTCTCTCCTATGAAAGAGGCCTTCAAGAATAATGTTGATCTTTCTACTAAAATCTCCCTTCCTTATAAGAATCATTTGATGCAAAAGGATGATGTCATGACTATTTATAAAAGTGATCCAACACTTTCTATGAATTTCATTGACATTCCTTCTATAAATGAGGCTTCAATAATTTATGTTTGTCCCTCTCCTAAGGATCTTCTTACTCATAGGGAAGAAAATGGAATTAATTTTCTCAAGGACTATCTAACTTTTCTACATCTACATGACACATCTTCGATAAATGAATCATTGATGAATCCCACTTTCACCTCTCCTAAGGTATCTTTTTCCTATGAAGAAAACTTTAATCCTCCTATGGATTTCACATTAGAGAGTAGCAAAATTTCTCCTTCCAAAGGTACCTTGGCACAAGAAACTAAGCATGTTCCATCTCTATATCTTCCTTCTTCTCCTACTTCTTATATTAACCATCAATATCTTTGGAAACAAGATGATGTTATGCATTTCATTCATGACCGGTTTCCTAATATACCCTTAAGTGAAGATAGAAACCTATAAGAAAACTTCTAATCAATCTACTAAAGTGAATGTGAACAATGTTGATGGGATTAAGAATATCCTTATAGAGATCAGACCCATTATTATACATTCCTACCCAACACCTTTTCATCAAAGCCTTCCACCTTCCAAACCAAACACATCTCATAAAAGTTTCTATAATATGATTACTACACAAATCTATGGTGGAAAAGATCTTGGAAAGATGGACCAAGTCCATATAGACCTCCCTCCTTCACACGCCACTAGATTTATACCTCCAAAAAATGTTGTTCCCAACCTTTTTCAAGACTTCATCACTCATTTCTTCTTTAAACAAAACACATCTCATAATGTCACCATATAAAAACAAGAGCTTATAGATACCGGTACTATAAATGTAATACCCTAGCATCTCTTTCTCCTATTATGTTGTTCTCCATCATGTAATCTTAATAGCTTACATCACTGGGGGATTTTTTTTTCATGGTGTTAGTTTTGAGAAACATAATAGGTCCTTTCCCTAATTCTTCTACTTGGGGGACAAGGCCTATCTCTATCTTCTTCATTCCTCATTCTAAAATATTCATTATCTCTTTTTTAGTTGAATCTTTTATACTATGTGTCCTTACATACAAGGACTTACTTGTTATAAATCTTTCTCTTTAGGGGATTGATATATTTCTTTACAACCTTTTCCTTGTTTAGAATTGTATATCTTGTTGTAATTGATTATTCCACTAAGTTTGTGGCATCCTTTTTCATTCTCATTTCATGGGACTAATTTATCTCTCTTTGTGGATTTGCATTGTTTATAGTACATTCTTTGTCGCATGAGATTTTTAATTTCAAGCAAGGATTTGTCATCTTTGTTAACAATATTTTTTCATGTCTCATAGAGCACATTTTTTATAAATGATCTTCCTCTTAGGGAATGTATGATGTTTCTTCCCTTTGAAAAAATCCATTACCCTTTGTTAACTTGTTTCTTTTATAAGTAGGATGTCCTCTCTTGCATAAATTTGTTTGTCTTACATTAGGATCTTCTCTCTTTTTTTCAAGAAAATTACATCCTTGTTTACAACTTATTCTTTCTTGAAAGTGCATGTCTATTATAAAGGATATATCATTTAGGATTTATGATGTTCTATCTTTCCCCTTGTCTTCACCATTCGGGGGCAAGGCCTTGTTTTCTCCTTTTCCTTTTTGAAGCATTCACTTTCCTTAGTATAGGGGCATTCATTTATCATGTGACATTATTTTCTTACATGGAATTTTTTGTTTTGATTCAAGATTCTCTCTTATGCAAGAGGTGTGTATCCTTGATCATAACCTCTTCCTTATTAGTAAAAGTATATTCATCCTAAACAAATTCCCTTACTTGGGGGCTTAGTGTGTGTCATCCTTAATCAAGAATCTATTTTCAGCTAGCAATAGGGGGTTAAAAGGGTTCATTCTTGTTCTCTTCCCCTCTTTATCTTGAAGACATTGTATTTGTTTAAGAACTCCTCTTGAAGGTAGATGTATTGTAACCAAGATCTCTTCCTTTCAAGGGTCTCTTCCAACTTGTGGATATCCTTTCACGATTATCTATTCCCTCGGATAACAAGAGTATTCACTCTTTGCTAAGGGAAAAAATATTCATTGGTTCTCTATGTATATCTTCTTATCGTTGGAAGTAGGTATCATTGTTCTCTTTCCTTATGATGCCACCATAGTCCTATTTTGTCATCATAAGGATGGGGGTATACATACAACCTCATATATTACATAGCTTTTATTTTGTCCTTAGACTAGTCATTTATCGATCCCTATGGAGACAATGATTTCCTTAGAACTAATCACATTTTTGGATTC
Organism: Chamaecyparis obtusa; assembly: GCA_027943335.1. Taxonomy (NCBI): domain Eukaryota; kingdom Viridiplantae; phylum Streptophyta; class Pinopsida; order Cupressales; family Cupressaceae; genus Chamaecyparis; species Chamaecyparis obtusa. The sequence goes on along the minus strand of BSBK01001222.1, from coordinate 1,184,725 downwards.
CAATGGAGACAATGCTTTCTATAGGACTGATCCTATAAGATGCCCTTGAGTGTAAAGTTTTTTTAAGCCTTCCCATGTGCAAACTTTTCAAGGTAGATTTGACTAGCATAAAATATCTTGCTAGACCATCAATTCTCCTCCCATCTTCCGTTGGGATGAGTGGAACTAGCATAATACAACTTGCTAGCCTTTCCTTCTCCTCTTCTTTTTCCATGAATCCCCTAGCTTAACATTGTTAATCCTCACCGATTATTGAGAGGGGGGTGAATTAGCAAATTGAATTTCTTTTATTCTTTTCATTTTTATTATTCTTGTTAATACTAAAAATATAAAGAATGCTTGAACAATCATAAACAAAAATCACATGCACAGGCCAACACAAAATGTATACATGGAAACCCTTAGTTAGAAGGAAAAAACCACGGTGGGACAAAACCCACGAAACTCCACTACTATAGTAATAAAGATGTCCAGTTAAAGGCTTACAAAGAACTGGTTAGAATGCTACCTGGTAAAGGGATTTGAAAGAGATTGGTTAAGATCTTGACTTTGTAAGGAGTCACCTTGTCAAAGGACTTAAAAAAATCAACAAAGATGTCACCTGGTGAAGAGATTTATACAAAAAACTTGTTAGGGTTCACCCTGAATAAGGGATTTAAATGTGCTTCACACAATAAAAGCAATGATCTTCTTTTGACACTTTATCTGTCAATCAGATCATACCTGTTCACTCCTTCCTCTACTTGGTTGTTGAATCTTTATCTCTCTTTCACTCTTCATGATTGTATCCCTTCTCAGAAGACTCTTCTCTTTTGCTCGGCTCTCTCTTTGCTCTTAATTTTCAACATCTCTTCTCATGCATTATGACCTGTATTTATAAGAAATTATCTTATCGTAATTACACCAAATGATGCCACCAAGCTGTAACTCTTCCAAAAATCTTGCATGCATAACTCTTGATAAAAAATCTTGCAAATAGATCTTGATTTTACCTCGAAACACTCATAGAAAAAATAGCTAACTCTAGTTCTTTTGAAAAATGCTTTGCAAAATCCAGATGGGATTATAAAGTACTAATTGGTAAATTTGTAATTTGGAATGCAAACCTATGTGCAACCTAATAATTCATTTGCCTCCTATGGTGTTTGGCTAGACTGGTTGGACAAGACCAGACCGATATAAATGTGGCTGGTTAAGGAACACTATTTGTCTAGTAAGTCTATCGGTTCACCATTGTTGCTCTAAACTTGAGTACCAATGTTTTTGATGTTTTCCAATGATGACAACTAAGATTTATGCCAACAATCTTCCCCTTTGGCATTGGTGTCAAACACATCAACACATATACACCCTGTAGAGTATCATCCTATCAACTAATACTTCCCCTATAGAATTTTTCTACTATATCCTGTTGTATCCGGTCTCAAGTCTCTCTATCATCTAATCTCATTCTTCCATTATCTTCCCCTTTCTCTACCAAAAATCTCCTAAAAGTAATCTTCCCTTTTTGCCTCCAAGGGACAAAGGGTGTGAATTCCTCATAACTCTAGCTTGTTGAAGATATCCTTGTAGATATTCCTGGCGAAAACTAGAAACAGTTTCCATGCATCTATGACTTGATCTAGGGTATACTACATAGATTGAAGAGAGACAATTAGGTTCTCCATGTCCTCGAGTGTCTTATAGTCTAGCTCATTAAGAAGTATATGAGCATCATTTGCTACTTTTCGCATCAAATCAAAATTTGGATCTATGAATAGTTGAAATCCAATGAGATCTTGGATTCTCTTTGTGTTCTCCTTAGATACTTTTCTCAATGTAAGAGCTAAACTGGTTAGCTCATGACTATACTCTATCATAGAAGAGGTCATAGCATCAAACTGTGAAGTTTCTCTTTTAGCTCTTGTTTTATTCTTTTGGTTCTTTCTGTTATGTCCTTCACAAAATCTTCAAAGTTTGAAGTTTTTGTTATTATCCTCCCAGCATCTTGTACCTATTTCTTCAGTTCTCTGGTGCTAGTAGCCACAATAGCTTTGAGGTCTTCAACCTTGTCATGAAGAATAGTTATTCTCTTATGTTCATAATGATCAATTGCAATAGTTTATGGATATGTTATATCTTCTCCAATCATTTGTGCCAGAATTTCTAGTTGATCAATTATGGGTTCTTCTTCATCAACATTTGCATTAGGTGCAAAATTGTAGAGAATATTTTTAACACTTGTTAAAACCATGTCTTGATTTCTCTTGGTGAGATGCTTCAACTGTCTTGTTGACATTTTGTTGATGTCAATCACAATGTCACCGGTTGGAAAAGTGCTAACTTTCCCTCTCTTGGATTCAGGGTCTATTGCAAAAGATAGCTTTCCTTTTTATGAAGAAGTGCTTGGTACATCTACTGGTTGTTTCTATCTGATGTCCTTGTCAGTCTCTTCTTTAGCTAACTTCTCTACTTCCTCCATTACTACTTGTTGAGGCTCTTCTTGTTGTTGTTCCTCTTCTGGTTGTTGTTCTTCTTTTGGTTGATGCTCTTCTTCTGGTTGTTTCTCTTCTTCTGGTTGTTACTCGATATCCTGTTGATCAATCTTGACCATCTCTACATTCTCAGTGTCCTTATCTTTAGTTATCTTAGCTGATGACTCCCCTATTTCTTGTTCTACTAGTTTGAGTGGTGTATCATGTACACCTGTTGGAGTCTTTTCACCGATATTGACCTGTTCACTGGTTGTGAACTATTCATTGGTGTTGTCCTGATCTCCAATATTGTCCTTCTCACTGGTTGTATCCTTATCACTGGTTGTGACTTGTTCACTAGTTGTAAACTATTCAGGTGGGACCATATCCTTTGCCTATTTACTTTGTGAAGTATCTTGGGACCTATTGACTGAGGTGTTTCAATAAACACCTTTTCTAATGCAATTTTCTCCTGCCCCTTTGATAGAGTGTTGAAGTCATAATTTTCTATAGTTGGATTGTTTCTTCATACACTTCTTTCTCTTGACCATTTATAATTTTGGCCACTCTGTCTCTTATATCCCATATTCAGTACTTCTACTTCCAACAGAATCTTGATTGCATCTTCATCAAGATCTGATTCAACATTTTCTAGAACTTCCCTTAAGATCTTATTGTTCTTTGCTAAACTAGCTCTCCATTTTCTTAGTATCCTTTTGTTTAGTTTAGCTAGGAAGTGGGGCATGTAGTCCTTTGGTCCTCAGTTGAAATCAAGAAATCTCTCTAATAGATCAATTTCAATTTTATCATTATCATCAATTCCTAAGGCACTAAACCATTTAGCATCATTTCTAACTTTTCCAAAATCTAATATCTCATCAACTATGTCAACAACAATAAGGGTTTTAGCTTTACCTTTTTCTACAGATGTATGGATAGTTGGTGGAGTAAGATCACCACTGGTGTCCTCAGTGATGTCAATGATACTAGTTCAATTGTAGGATTGGATTGGATTGATGCCTCAATGCCCAAAATGTCTTTCCTTCTATCAGTGTCCTTTTCAGGTTGCATCGAGATATTTTGACATTCGGCTTCAGCTTGATGTTGCTGCTCCAGAATATCTTTCCATATTGCAACCCCTTTATCATGAACTGCATCTACTTCTCCTATCAATACTTGACCAATCCTCTTCCTCATGTTAAAGATTTTTTTATACAATTCTTCTTGATTGGTTGCCTCCCTCAGACTCAAGTGACTTTGCACTTCTAGTAGTGCCTTAACCCTTAGTTCTTTCTCCTTTGATATTGAAATTTACATCTTCCTTCAAGAATCTCTTGTAACACTGTAGGTACTGAGCCATGAATCATAGTTGGCATCCTATTGAACTTTTGTAAGATGTATACTACAACATCTTCTATTTTCCTCCCATCTTCATCATTTGCCAAGGTGTATCTTTGATCAATAGTTCCTATTCTACATGTTGTCATTATTCCTTCAACCAATTCATAAATAGTTTCTTTTAGATCTTTCAAAACTTCCTTGTGTACCGGTTTCCTGATCTTCCTCTTTCTTAGATAGGTGGTGGTCTATTCTATCTTAGTTTCCTCTTAGTCCTCACCTTGTGTCTATTCGGTTGTGACTGACCGAGCCTTCTTCTTTTGAACTTTTGGTTCTTGCACAATTGGATTTTGCTTCCTTGGAGTAGGAGACCATTTGACATATACCTTCTTTGGTGCCTTTGAAGGTGCATTTTTCTTCAAATTTGCACTTATCTCCTCATAAGTGTTGAATCGGTTGGCAAAGAGATCTAGGTTATTCTCTTAAAGATTCTTAGCGTAAGCTTCGGTAGTCTTGGATAGAATCTCATAACCAAGTTTTGGTGCAAACTTAGTTCTTGGCTCATGAACAGCCTAGATGATACAATGATCGGTGCTCATAAGGAAGCAAACTTCATCCTTATACTCATATATAATAGCTGAATGGATTTTCTCCCTCTGATGCATTCTAAGTTGATAAGCTTCAAAGTAATCAGTCATTACTTTGTTGAACCAATTTCCCAAACTATTAACCATTGCACCTATTTGAACCATAACTGGTCTGTCTATTAACCAGGTAACCTTACCCACTCCTAGAAAGAAATCTTGGTAGAAGAAAAAGAGATGAACCATCATCATCCCATGTTTCATAAATTTCTTCTTGACCATACCAAGATTCTTTAGGTTCTTGAAGATTTGGCTCCTCAACATAGCGCATAAGTCATACTAATTTTTGTGCATAATCCTATGTGCTACATGAATTGTACCTCCTAGTATGTTGTTGAGATTGCTAGACTAGTAAATCTTGTAACCAATGACAACAACAACAAATTGGACATCTTCATCTTCAATGTCAGTCATATTCATCATATGACTATCGTATTTTGACTTGTTGAGTCGAGTGACTTCGATGTTAGCAATTGATCTCAGGGCAAGAGCTTCCCCTATGGTGTTGAACCCGGTTACTCTATTTAAATATTTTGGTATTGGAGTAATGATGCCTTTCGCTAACCACATTTCTAGATCATGTACTTGACTGAGTACCAACCGAATCCATTTAGGATGAAACACTATTGAGTACTTGACCCCATTGGTCAATCCAGCTACCTCCAATCTCACGTATTTCACCTGGAGTTTTCCATCATCACAGATCGCTAAGTATTCACTCTATATGAATGTTTCACCCAATTCCTCTTGTTTTTTGTGGATGAATGTAGTTACATCTTCAGTTAACAACACCCCATTGGGAATTGATGATAGGGCACTAGCCATATCATTCATTCTATTTTGCATTGGTGTGATATCATACTTAGGTCAATTGTGTTGTTTGATGTCGATTAGTCTCACAAAAAATGATGATGATGTAATTTATCTAGACCGAAAATACACAAAATGATCTTAACAAATTTACGGAATACACAAAGCAAAGATCATGAATCACAACAAGAAATATTACTCAAGTTTAAAGAAAATTATCACAAAATGCAAAGTAAAGTGAAATGAGTAATCCGCTTTTCCTTTTATACCCTTGGGTCACAATGGTAATTAACAAATGATAAATTCTGTTAATGGTTACCATATTAATTAGTCTTTCCTAACTTTACCTTTATCAACTAGTTCACTGATGCTTTACCTATTTACTACACCAACTTCAATTGAAACATCAACTGTGATACACTAGCTTCTTTATTTGACTAGTTTTTTGGTGTTAGACTGGTGTATCCTTCTTGATTTCAATCCTTAATTGAATGAGAATAAATCTCACCAGTTACTTCGGGGATAGTAGGGTTTCTACCTGTTCCCCCTTAAGCCCTTTTGGCTTAATTTGCTGAAGAGATATCACCATTGGTGGATGATGACTTTATCTCTGATTTATCTCCTTTAGAGCTTTTTGTCCCCTTTTCAGACCAAGTATTCTTTACTTCCCTGTTGGTCTCTTTAGTGGTGTTTCCCTTTTGATTGGAAGTCACATTCCTCTTAACCGATTTAGCTGGGCCTTTCCCTTTGTTCATGGATGGTTCCTGTAGTCTTTGGCCAGATGCTCAATCTTGTTATAGTTGTAACAAGTCATACTGGTTCCTCTCCATGGATTTACCCTTCTTTCTTTGTCCATGGGTGAGTGGCATTCAGAGTTCTTACACTCTAATGGTCCACAGGTAGCACACATGGATGTGCTTAGGTTAGCATAGCTGTTATGGAATACCAGTCTCGATGGAGATTTGAGTGCCATGGTTGTAGACCTGCATTCTTTAGCTTTGTGTCTAAATTTATTGCATGCATAGAAATAACCTTTGAAGCTTCTCCTGCTTCCACTGGACACACTGTTTGATCATGACCTACATTCAAAGGTCCTATGACCATACTTATAACAATTACTACAATAACTGTTAGTGGTGAAAGGTTTCACTAGTGCATTCTTGCGGTCATTTGATTTATGACTGACAGTCCCAACTGGTGCAGAGAGGGGAGGGGTGAATCAGCACCCATTCAAAACTTTAAAACAAATTTGATGTAGTATACTACAACTATAAGCAGAACATATTTTGGCATAAAATATAGCATCAAGCAATTGACAATAAGCAACACCAGATTTATCACGTGGAAACCCAAATTGGGAGAAAACCACGGTGTGAGAGAACCTCACAAATTCTGCACTCTTCTGAAGTACACCCTATTAGGAGCCTTCCCTGTTAGAGGATTACAAACACACTATTAGATGCAACCCAATTAAGGGATTTGATACAATAAGGCCTGTTAGAGCCTGCCTGGTTAGAGGACTTAGAAAACCTAAACAGTTGTCACCCGGTTAAGGGATTTAGTACAAGGAACCTATTAAAGTCCACCCACAATACTTGTGTATAAGATAAAATATGGATGGGATCCTAGAACAATGGTTTGAACATAAAAGAGACCCCAAAGCCAATATTTTACACATACATTTTAATTATAAGGGAAATACTTGAAATCAGATAAAATAAGATACATACCTCATGATGAAATTAATTTGGAAATACTTGTTTTCTGGTGTTTGTGTACAGTTTTGGGCAATTTTGCAAGTTGTCCTAGACTGGAAACGTCGAGAATAAGAAAACCCAAAAATATTTTGTCTTTCTTACAGTGAGTAGTCTTTGACCTTGATAAAAGTTCAAAGGCTACATTTTTATTCTGAAGGTCGACTTTGATTTTGTTCACAGATCTCAGAAGTTCACCAAAAAGGGTATCCAAATCTAAGCTCGGATCTGATGTTCCACACCTGTACCTACAAGAAAAATGGTTTTGTTTGTTAGGGTAGGGGTTTGCCTTAGTCACACCCTAGTTTGGAATCAACCTTAATAATGGAATTGAAATAGAGAATGCTAGCAAGTAGTAGAAGTAGATCTAACAATGAAGCTATGTAATTCAATAGATATGCAATTATATTTGAAATGTAATCAAGTATGTTAATATGAAAGCTTGAACATAACATCAACAAATGTAAATCAAACCTCCATGATTGTATGCTTGGAATCCACCTTGAGGGAAGAATGAATAGATCTTGAAGATGAACAAAGGATCTTGAAGGAAGATCACACCACCATGATGGCTAGATCTAGGGTTTTGAATGATGAATCTTGAATGCTTGAATCCTTGATCTTCATGAATGCTTGAATGGATGATTGCTTGAGAGTGGATGCTTGCTTGATCTTTTTTGAAAGAGAACTTGATTGCCAAAACTTGATCACCAATGTCTCCTTGAGAGTGCTTAATGCATGAAGGAATGAGATGGAGAAAATGAGAGAGGAAGGCTTCCTTTTATAGTGATCTAGGGCACAATCCTCTAGAGGGGACACCTTGGGGAATTAAATTCCAATTAGGCCTCAACACTTTAGGAATGGACTTAAATTAAATATAATTTAAGAGTTTACCATTTCAGAGACCAACACAGTCGACCCAGAAATGAGAAAACAATTCTTTCTAAAACCTAACATCCGAAGATCACGAGACCTTGAAACTTGAACCCAAGGTCAAGGATAAGGTTGACCCTGACCTAGGTTAGGGATGAGATCATCCTTGACCCTAAAGGTCTTCATTGACCCCTTTAGGTTGTCATTGACCTTGAGGTTACAAATCTCAGGGTCTCAGTCCAGAGATGCCAGAATCAGAAACAGGAAGTCCCGAGAGTGCTAGGAGACCTAGAAATGATGTTAGAATAGGGTAGAGTGCTAAGGAGAGGCACAAAATACTATGATGAACATGATGAAGGCCAAGAGGACCTATTTTTAATTCCTACCTAGAAAATAGAGCCATAGAAGAGGGAATTTAAGGAGAATCCTCGGGATCCTAACCCTAATTTCACCTAGAATGAAGGAATCAAGTGCAGAAAAGAAGTGGAAAATGGGGAAAAAGCCAGATCAAAGTCAAGGACCCATTCAAGGTGCTTGACATGATCCCAAAACACCTACTTGGAGGGCTAAACTCTTTTTATCATGGAAGTGCTTCCATTTTAAGATGATACATTAAGCCCCCACTTTAGCAAGAGTATGGACTCAGTGCAAACTCTTGGTAAAGGAGAAGAAAGAGGACATCCAAGTGGATTCACAATGAGATAAAATAATAGTTAGCTAAGGACAAAAGCCCCTAGGCTCAAGATTCTAACTCAACATACATGCATGAGGGTGTGAAAAGAGAAAACCAAAAGAATAGGGGTTAGTACTAAACAACCCAAATCAATTAGCATAAGAAACCTCGCTAAGAAATATTTCTCATACTAATATCATATTTGGGAAGCTGTCATAAAAGAATAAATGATTACATAAGAAATAAAAGAGCAACACTATAAATAACATAGCTTCATGATCCAGTCCTACTAGCATGAAAGTGAAAAGAGAGAAAGGAGAAAGTGATTACCTTGCCCAGTAAGATGTCCACCTTACTGTGAATCACCCAGGAGGGAGATCCCAACAGGGTCACCCATAAACTGTGCTTGCAATTGTAATGAATCTTCTGATGACTTCTAGAATACTCATAGATCCACCTTCTTGTATCACTATGAATATGAAATGCGTGTCTCCTCAGGATTTAGCAACTTATGTGCGTTACCATCAGAAGATTTAGCATATTGGAAATGTGTGCCCCTTCAAGATTTAGAAACTTATGTGCGTTACCTTTAGAGGATTTAGCATATTTGAAATTGGAAATGCATGTCCCTTCAGGATCTAGTAACTTATGTGCATTACCTTCTGAGATTTAGCATGCTACAAAACAAAAGGTTAGAACAAAAATGCATAATATAGAATGAGGGAGGCCATATATATGCCCCCCTCCTTAAGATGGAAAAAAATACTATTTTGACATGTTAAGGAAAGAAAAGAACAAGGATAAAGCCTTCTTCAACATCAAGACAATATCCATAGACAACACCCAGTCCAAGCCAAGAAGGTCACAACTCCTATGAGGCCATGGAAGGGACGAATGCAAAGAGATATCATGCAAGAAGTGGAAAAGTAACCCTTGTGAGGGATAGCACATTGTTTAGTTTCCAAGGTGAGAGATATATCAACCATGGAAACCCAATATTAAACAATGAAATAGGTTGTGATCAAGGACAGAGATCCTCAATGCAAACCAAAATTTTCAAGTATGATTGGATATCACATAATAGATAGATATTGCTTAACCAAGGAAAGAGGTGAATCCCGGAAAGACAAAAAAGAAAGTGATGGCATCCTTTCCCCCCAAGTGTAGGAACAAGGATGGAAGGGGACCTATTATATCACTCACAACAATATGCAAGACAACGAGCCCCCAAGAATTAGCCTAACATTGTTTACATAATGTGGAGCTCTATCATAGGAACATAGATGTTATTTGGAGAAAATGAGATTGAAATGCAACTCATTGCAACATGATATATAAATAACATTACTATCAATGAGCTGCCTAATCTTATAATGTAAATCTTGACATTTATTAGTAGAGTGATCATCAAATCTATGATATAAACAAAAAGGAAGAGTCTTCAAGTGTGGACTACATTTCTTTTTGCATTTAGGTCTAGTAATCATCTTAGCATGAAGGAGTTTAGGCAAAAGAACTTCTTGATCAAATTCCTTCATAGTTTCATCATGCTTTGAAGTGTTATTCGAGATGTTGTTAACATTGATTTGTTGTTGAGGATTAAATCCCAATCCATAAGAATGCTCATGCCCCCCAGTGTGTAAGGGCATTTGAATTCCCTATTTATACTTATCACATCCTTGAGTATTAAATCCTTGTTTAACTAGGAAATGATAACCAAGACCATAACAAGAAGCCATATCAGAAGGAGTCAATGGAACTTCAGTAGTTACTATGTCATCATTAGTAGGCTTAACAGATTCATTATGGGTAGAAGCAGTGACAAATTTATTATGAAGAGTATTAGAAGTAGAAGTAAAAACTCATTGTTCAAATTCTCTTTGTTGCTTCATAAAACCAAGATCATTAACCTTATATTCTCCAATAAAGGTAGGATTAAAATCCAAGGTTCCCCAATCATCTTCAAGCAGAGCATTAGAGGAAGAAGGATTACTATTAGGAATAGTAGTGTGATTTTAAATATTCAAACAAGGATTAGGTGCATCATCTGCATGAAGTGTATACATCCTGTTGTTATGTATAAACTTGACTTTATAGTGAAGGGTGGAAGGAACAACATGCATCTCATGCAACCAAGGTCTACCCAAAAGAAGATTATAATTGAGAGGTCTAGGCATAACATGAATAGGTGTATTCAAGATGATGAGACCTACTTTGATAGGTAAGGTAATGATTCCTAAAGTGTTCTTAGCAATGTTATTAAAGCCACGTAGAGGAACATTATCAAGTTGAATAGTTGAAAGATCGGTGTTAATCGCTTTGAGCATGTCCATGCTACAAACATTAAGCCTAGATCCGTTATAAATCAAGGTCCTATGAATGATACTCTTATTTATAGAAACAACAACCATAAGAGCATCATATTGATTCTGAACTTCTTTAGAAGGTAAATCCTTTTAAGTAAATATAATGTCAAGATGACCCAGGGTAGCATGCATGCATTGTAAGAATTTATTGATTTTCTCTTGATTAGGAGGTGGAGTGGAAAGAGTTGCTAGAGATTTTTTCAAGGCTTCATAGTAGGTAGGTGAAGTTTGAAGAAGCTCCCATAAAGAAATCTTGGTAGGATTATTTTGAAATTGGGTTATCAAATCATACTCCTTGCTAGGAAGACGAGGTGGAGGAGGAAGAATAGGTTGAGAAGGTGGCAAAGAAGTAGAAACCATCGGATTAGGTTGAGGGTTATTCCTTATATGATATGTGTGAGCTATTGAATCTTGATCATTGAAAGACTCCATAGGTTTACCTTTGATAGTAAGGTGAGGACAACCTTTGACAATTAACAAGGGTTTAGGATAAACCATTTTAGTTGTCTCAACACTACAAATAGATTCACAAGAAGGAAGAAAAAAGGACATCCTAGGAGGACATGAGGTAAGATCTTGATTCTCCATAGGATCATCACTAAAAGGGAGATCATTAAGGGAATTCATATCATTCTCCACTAATGCCTCATCACTAGAAGGAATCTCAAATGGAGGTAAAGCATCTATAATGTCATCTTCTTTCACTAAAATGTCCACATAAAGGGAGTATGTTTTAGAAAAAGATTCATCATCATGTATGAATATGTCATCCATTAATAAATCACCCCCTTGTATCAAAGCTTCTTCATGAGGAGGGGATAAATCAATGTCTTTATCCAAGGGATTATTCACAATGGTTTCATGAGGAAGAGAAAAATGAACATCCCCATCCAAAGGTTCAATAAAACACTTGAAAAATACTTGAGATAACTTGTGCAACATGATAACCAATAGAGAAATGCATAGAAAATAGATCTAAATATATCCAAATGCATTCAAATGAAATTTATAAGAATGAAAAGGAAGTCAAACACCACCAACACAATAGGGCATGTAACTCCACAAAGTAATGCAAATGTTTTTGTATTTTTGAAGAAATTTTGCAATTTTTTGTATTTTTGAAAAATAAATGCAAAAATAAACCTACTTTTGTAAGCATGTAAGATCTAACACAAAATGTAAATCTAACACCAAAAAGAAACAGTTTTCTATCGCGGGTTCACCAAAATGTATAAGATAAAATATGGATGGGGTCCTAGAACAATGGTTTGCACATAAAAGAGACCCCAAAGCCAATATTTTACACAAACATTTTAATTATAAGGGAAATACTTGAAATTAGATAAAATAAGATACATACCTCATGATGAAATTAATTTGGAAATATCTATTTTTTGGTGTCTGTGTACAGTTTCAGGCAATTCTACAATCTGTCCCAGATTGGAAATGCCAAGATGAAGAAAACCTAGAAATCTTTTGTCTTTCTGACAGTGGGTAGTCTTTGACCCCGATAAAAGGTCAAAGGCTACATTTTTATTCTGAAGGTTGACTTTCATTTTGTTCACATATCTCAGAAGTTCACTAAAAAGGGTATCCAAATCTAAGCTCAGATCCGATGTTCCACACTTGTACCTGCAAGAAAAATGGTTTTGTTTGTTGGGGTAGGGGTTTGCCTTAGTCGAACCCCGGTTTAGAATCAACCTTAATAATATAATTGAAATAGAGAATGCTAGCAAGTAGTAGAAGTAGATCTAACAATGAAGCTATGTAATTCAATAGATATGCAATTGTATTTGAAATGTAATCAAGTATGTTAATATAAAAGCTTAAACATAACATCAACAAATGTAAATCAAACCTCCATGATTGTATGTTTGGAATCCACCTTGAGGGAAGAATGAATAGATCTTGAAGATGAACAAAGGATATTGAAGGAAGATCACACCACCATGATGGCTAGATCTAGGGTTTTGAATGATGAATCTTGAATGCTTGAACCAAATTCCTTCAAAGGCTTGAATGCTTGAATCCTTGATCTTCAATGGAGAACTTGAATGATTGAATGGATGATTGCTTGAGAATGGATGCTTTCTTGAGAGAGAACTTGATCACCAATGTCTCCTTGAGAGTTCTTGATGCATGAAGGAATGAGATGGAGAAAATGAGAGAGGAAGGCTTCCTTTTATAGCGATCTAGGGCATAATCCTCTAGAGGGGCCACCTTGAGGAATTAAATTCCAATTAGGCTTCAACCCTTTAAAAATGGACCTAAATTAAATATAATTTAATATTTTACCATTTCAAAGACCAAAACAGCCGACTCGAAAGTGGGAAAACAATTCTTTCTGAAACCCGACATCTGGAGATCATGGGACCTTGAAACTTGAACTCGGGGTCAAGGATGAGGTCGACCCTGACCTAGGTTAGGGATGAGGTCTTCCTTGACCCTCAAGGTCATCATTGACCCCTATAGGTCATCATTGACCTTAGGGTTACAGATCTCAAGGTCTCAGTCCAGAGATGCCAAAATCAGAAACAGGAGGTCCTGGGAGAGCTCGGAGACCTAGAAATGATGTCAAAATAGGGTAGAGTGCTAGGGAGAGGCACAAAATCCTATGATTAACATGATGAAGGTGAAGAGGGCCTATTTGTAAGTCCTACCTAGAAAATAGAGCCATAGAAGAGGGAATTTAAGGAGAATCCTCGAGATCCTAACCCTAATTTCACCTAAAATGAAGGAATCAAGTGCAGAAAAGAAGTGGAAAATGGAGAAAAGGCCATATCAAAGTCAAAGACCAATTCAAGGTGCTTGACATGATCCCAAAACACCTACTTGGAGGGCTAAATGCTCTTATTATGGAAGTGCTTCCATTGTAAGATGATACAACTTGGATTTTGCTATTATAATTGTTAGAGAACAGTAGAGGGTTTGATCTTTTAATAATGGCTTTGTTGAGCCTGATAAGATTGTTGTTATACTTAACTGAGAAACATCACTAGTCACCATAGGTATGTTCTCCTTTTCTATTATGCTTCTCTACACACTCTTCCTTCTTCTCCTCTCTCTTCACCTTAGCTTCTTCAGCGTACAGGTTCACTCTTTACTTTGGCAGAATGAGGGCAAACTATATTCTTGTTAGACAGAGGAATATATAGACTTCTTTCCCTATTTTCTTTTTACATGCATGACTTGTTTAAAGATCACCTTCAGATCCATCTCCCAGTGGAGTATTTTTTCACTGAGGAAACATCTGATGCATGTTATGTTTTATCTTCTTTATGAAATAAAATGACAAATGCATGTCAAAATCTTTCCTTCACAAGAGATATCTCCATGATTTAATGCCACAGAATTCGGCATTAAAACCTTCAATCACACCTTGTACTAATCATCTTGATAACACAGTCTTTTAGATTTAGTGCAATAAATCTCGGTTAATGAATTAGACAACTGATTGTCAACTATGACTTTCCCCAGTTCATCAATGATGATGAAGTCTTCTCTTGATCAATAAAGATCCTTAGGTTGTGCATAGGTAAGACCTTTGACCTGTCATCTTCCCTTCCTTTGGCTATAGTGGTTGCATCCTTTCTTTGGTTCATGTTAACGGTTACTTTGATGATTGGTTGCTCTGATGATTAGCAGTATTAGTAACAAATAGATTCTCTTCTTATTTTTACAGTGTCACCGATTGCCAAACTAGTCTCTCCTCGCACTTGTTGTTGTCAGTTGTACCTATCCTTGCTTCATAGATCCAACACTGGTGTCCTCACTTGTTGTCAGTGTCACCACCTATTTTCCACTCAATGAAAATACTTCTTTTTTGTGTACTAGTTACAATCTTACCGGTTACCATCCCTTAATGCCAACAATCTCCCCCTTTGCCATTGATGACAAAAATCATAACAAATAATGACACTGTCAGATCCTTATTTGTTACCGGTCATAATCTCCCCCTTTGACAGTAAGGCCAAAGGCTAGTCAAAAAGACCACCTTAATGAAATCTACTCCCCCTTCGAGAAATAGTCTTATTCATCAATCAAGTAAAGATGAGGTTGATTCCTTTGTTGAACAATAATGAATTGATGAACACATTTTCCTATTTACTAGTGATTAGGAAGGGGTGTGATCCCTAATTTACCTTTGAGATACTCAAATGTACTCTTTGGTAATGGATTTGTGAATATGTCAGCAATTTGTTCTTTTATGGGAACATACTCCAATCTCACTTCTTTATTTTGTACCTACTCTCTCAAGTAGTAATACTTGATAGCAATATGCTATATTTTGGAGTGCATGACAAGACTCTTGGATATGTTTATTACACTTGTACTATCATAGTAAATTGCAATGGGTTCAGGTATCTATTCTTGGATTCCTTCAAGTAGATGTTTGATCTAGATTACCTATGTTTAATTGATTGCTGCAACAACATATTGAGCTTTCGTTATGGACTGTGAAATGCAATTTTGTTTCTTTCTTGTCCAAGCCACAATTCTCTCTCCAAGAAAGAATGCACCACCACTTGTACTCTTTATGTCATCAATATTACCAGCCCAATCTGCATCAGTGAATACCTTTATTTGGAAGCCTCCCTTGTGAGGAAATCATAGGCCATACTCTTCATTTTCCTTCAGGTATCTGAAAATTGTCTTCACTACTATTAGGTATGTCTCTTTTGGATTAGTAGAGAATCTTGCTACAATGCCTACTACATGTGTTATGTCTAGTCTACTATGTACTGCATACTATAATTTTCCTATCATAGACTGATACAGTGTCTCATTTACTTCTTTTTCATCATCTCCCTTTGATAACTTGAGGTTAGTTATCATAGGTGTACCAACCAATTTGGATTCTTCTAGCCCAAAGGTTTTAAGAATTTATTTTACATATTTGGACTGAGAAATAAAAATACCTTTATTTAGCTGATGGACTTTTAGTCCAATGAATAATTTTATGGCTCCTATCATAGACATTTAAAATTCTTTCTTCATCTCTTTAGCAAAGGCTTTGCTCATTCTATCATCTCCTCCAAAGATAATGTCATCCAAAAAAAATTCAGCAATCAGGTTCCCTTCTTTTCCAGTCTTGAGATACATATTGTTGTTGTCTCCAGTCCTTATGAATCCTATTGTCAAAAGGTATGAATGTACTCTTTCATACCATGCCCTTGGGGCTTGTTTTAGACCATAAAGAGCCCTCTTTAGTTTATAGACCATACCACTCTTCTCAATGGATGACAAGCCTTCTGGTTGTTTAATGTAAACTTTCTCCTCCAGTATTCCATTCAAAAATGAAGACTTTACATCCATCTGGTATACTTTGCAATTTTTGTGAGAAGCATAATCAAGAAGAATTCTCACTCCTTCCAGCCTGGTCACATGTGAAAAGGTTTCGCCATAATCTAGTTCAACCTCCTATGCATATCCTTTGTAGACCAGTCTTGCTTTGTTCCTTATCACTTTTCCTTCTTCATTTTGTTTATTTCTGTAGACCCACTTGGTCCCAATGACATTATTGTCTTATGGTCTTGGTACAAGAATCCATGTGTCATTCTTTTCTATTTTCTCAATCTCTTCTTCCATGGCCTTAACCTAGTTTTCATCTTCCAGAGCCTCCCTGGTGGTTTTGGGCTCCACACAGGAAAGTAAACATATATTTTCTCTAGCCTTTTTCCTGGTCAAGACATTAGCATGTTTGTAACTGTTGCCCAAAATTTCTTGTTCCATACAAATTTGGTTAGGTTGAATACCATCCAGGGTCTGCTTTTTAATCTTGTTGAATGCTCTAAGAATTTTTGTGGCTTGTGCCTTTTCCTCCGGTCTCTAAAATTGTTTAGCTCCCTGGTCTGTAGCCTTTTAATTTGAAAATATGACCGTTGAAGGCAAGAAACCTTGAAAACCCCAGGGCCTGTTATATTTCACCGTTACTTTTTCGGCCACTTAAGTCTCCATTTCCCATGTGCACTTTTCCATGCTCAGGCTAGTCGCGAGATCTCATAAAGAAGGTTGAAAAGTCAAAAGGCTGCAGTGATTAAGAGACTTCCTTTGGTTGCTAAATCTCTAGATACGCTTGGTTAGGTAATGAAATAGACTTTAGTCACTGGGTCGCTAGATGAAAGAAAGATTGAAAGAGCTCCTATAGTTGCCAGATCAGGGAATGAAGAAATGGTTAAGTTTTATTCAATGACTAAGCGACTGTGTGTTCGTGAGATCTCTTATTTCTAGTGGTCAAGTCCTAAGCATTCGGCGATCTGGCGGGTGGTCTAGTTTCCTTCAGTTGCAGAATCTCTAGATGGTTGGCAGTCTCCGCTCTGAGGTAGTTAATGATCAAGTAGGATCTACGGATGGTGCATGATCTTAAAGAATCTTTTGAGCTCATGAGATCATGCGACGATCGTCGATTTCCTTTTCAAATGCAACATTTTTTTTGTCAGTGGGTCCACTGCCACGTAGTTTGAGGTGTTCGCTTCTAATTGGTCGAAGGCTAGTGATGTGGAGATTTGGTAGAGCGGGCCCAATGTTTGTCTTTCCTTGAAGATCTATGACTATCTTATGATCGCATGGAATATTCTTAGCCCATGCGATCATATGCCAGCTGTTGATTTTACTTCATTGCCAGGGCTTTGTTAGGTGGGTCCTCATGTTCTGACGTGCTCATTTCTAATTGGCTAGCCAGATGGTGATTGGGATTTGTCAGTGGGACCATTTTCAGAGGATCTGCAGAGACACCAGTAAAATGGAGATCTATGGTTGTCTTATGATCTAAAGGAATATTCTGAGCTCATGAGATCATGTGATAGTCGTCGATTAGGAATCAAGCCTAAAGGAAAGCTGAGTGGGTCATGTGTCAGATAGATTTGAGGTGTCTACAGTTGACCAATGGTATGATGACAAGTGGCAGGGCAGGCCCAGTTCTTCAAAGATGTAGTCGCTAGATCTCTAGTTTTCCTGGTGGCTATAGTAACATTCAGAGATCCAGTGACTGTGTGTTCTCATAATCTTCTATTCCTAACAATTATGTTCCAAACTTTCAGAGACTTAGCGACACGGTTATCTCCTAGTCTTGTGATGCGGCGGCTAAGTTATAAAAGATCAAGCGATTCAGTGACTATCATCAGATTACAGTGGGATAAAGGTTTGTCATGTGATCACTAGAATAAGCCAAGGGTAGATAAAAGGTCATGAGATTCAGTGACTAAAGGAAAAGGAAAACCTGAGGTTAAATGATGGGTTAAGGTTAAAAACATAAGCGATGCCTGGTAAGATAGAAGATCTAACAGTTATGTTTTAAAAGGAAGAGTAAATTTGAATATTAGCCGTAGATGAGGAAAACTTGGTGCCACCTATGACCGTTTAATCATTTTTTAGATTCAAATATCTAAGGTACCAAATTTGAATAGTTATGGCAAGCCCCAGTTGCAGAGAGGTAGATAGATCAAGGCGGCTTGTCTGCAGGCAGATACAGTACAGGGATGAACACGCAAAATGATATCTGATCGGTTGGGATATTTTCATGAGCATTTATGATCAAAATTGATAGAGTTAGGGTTTGATTATTATATGAAAATCTATAAACCCTAGTTAGGTTTTGCTCCTACCTACGTGCAAAAGGAGATGTATATATTATTTTTTGGAGCTTTTAGAGCTCAGAGTTTACATTTTGTAAAAGAGAGATTTTCTTTCTGAGGAGTTATCCGTGGCATTCTTTCTGCCCTCTAACTTTCTGTAGTTTGTAACCTTTCATTGATGTTTAGATATTATAAAGGTATTTTGTGACATTCTTCTATCCCTATGCCTTTTTGTCTAAATTTTCTCTTATTGAGTTAAGTATATGTGTGTTTTCAATGATATCTTAGGGTTCCTGATCCCTCTTTCTTTCTACAATTCATGTGTATTCCTATGGATGATTTGATTTGAATGATCTTGTGGGTATACCTCAACCCCCTGACAATCTGTCTCATTCTTATACCTAGTTGCAGAGGTGAATGTTTGTTTGTAGGTCATAGATTGTGTCTAAATTCTTAGGAATGCTATTGTTTGTGAAATTCTCTCTTTCCCTGAATAGCCTCTTTCTATTGCAGACCCTTATATGAAACATTGATGCAAGCCTATTTAGTGAGTTGTGATCTCCTAGACCTAAGTTTGTGCACTAATTTCATTCTATATATTGCAATTCATACCATCATTTGGGTGTATCACCTAGTAGGATAGTTTTCTTTCAATTATTTCCCCTTTCATGCATTCCTTCTATCCCTTTTCCCCTCAAGTTTTACTTTCCTATCAAGAAGAAAATTAAGGTGATTATCTAAGAGGAACCAGCCTAGAACCTGGAGGTCTCATCTCAGTTAGTATAGGTCCTACAACCTAGAGATGATTCCCATGTTATACTAGGTTATCAAGACCAAGAGAGCTTGAAACAAGGGTGCAAACTTAGTGTATAACAATTATGGCACGCCTGGTGGGACATAAGATGTTTATCTTTGAAGATTATGTTATCTCTGATATACTAATTGCACAATATAGACTTTTAGAAGTCTTTCTATCAAGTATATCTGGCAACTCCACTGATTTCACAGATCCAGGCTAAACTTGTTCAAAGTTTATGAGAAAGATTGAGACTAGAAGCTCAAAGCCTACCGAATTTTCAAAGTTGCCCTTGAAAAGAGGCTATAAAGGTAGATCAACCCAGAGAACATCTCCTGCAAGGAGAGTACAGTCTACACCTCCTGATACTTTAGAAAGGAGACCTTTTCCCTTTCATCTTAGAAGAAGAGGAAGGTCTCTAGCTAGAGATCTAGAGGAAGATTCAAATCCAACACCAAATACAACTCATACAGTTGCTACCCAACAAATTTCAGCTCCTACAATGGCTAGACAGTTTTCTTTTGCACCTTTCAACCAAGGGAGCCCATTGAACTTTGCTCAACATCATGATGTGCCCTTGGTGGCACTAAAGAGTCTACCTAATTTCACAAGTGAAGGAAAAACTACAACTTTTGAGCATATAAGAGATGTGACCACTATCTATAGCATACACAATATAACTCAAGAAGATGTGGCCACCAAACTATTAGTAGCCTCTCTCAAAGGTAAGGCTCTTGAATGGTTTAGAACTTTAACTGTTGGCTCCATTACTTCATGGGATGAATTAGGGGATGCATTGAGTAAACATTTTGAAGATAAATCAAACAACTTGTCATTGGTTGACCAGTTGACAACCATTAAAAGAGACCCTCAAGAACAAATGATAGATTATAACAATAGATTCCTCAAGACATGGAATAGAATTCCAGTCTCGGTAAGGCCATCAGCTGATCATGTTTTCTTATACTTCTTAGAAAGCTTGAATGGCCAAATCTCTGTCATGATCCAATCTATGGGTGGTACCTCTTTACCCCAAGCTTTTGAAATAGCTGTCAGGGCTGAAAATTGTTTAATCCAAGCAGACATGATAGCTAGAAGGCCACCCATGCCCATATTTCCTAGCCTTCAGCCCATTTCACCTCTACAAGTACCCCCATTTACCCCTATTCCTACCATATTAGCACCTCAGGCTACTACTAGCAGTCAAGAGCTAAAAACAAGTTTTTCTCAAGAGTTGCAAGAAATGAAGAATAGTCAACAAAGTAGTCAGCAAGAGATGACAAATTTGCTGTAGACTTTGACTAAAGATGTCACAAACCTAAAGAGGCAAGGGAAAGGAATCATACCACCCTCTCAGCCACAAGGCCAAAGTCCTAATCAACAATATCAGAATCAGGGACAACCTTATCAACAAAATAGGCCACCATACAAAGGAGGTTATCAAGGACAAAGACAAAATTTTAATCAAAGACCATTCCAACCATATAACCTTGCACCTCTTAATTCTACAAATCCAATTAGGGACATGATCTCTAGTCAAAACAATATGGTTATGGACAATGAATGGTGTTTCCCTTGTAATCAGCTACATAATTAGGCTACATGTTCAAATGGATGGATGAACCAAGCTCTAATGGTTCAAAATGCCTCACAAGCTCAATCAGAGGCTTCTTCTAGTGGATCAGTTCCTCAACAAGAATCACAAGATAATGAGACTGCTCTTTTCAATTGGGAGTAGCAAGACTTCAATGGAGTCATTGGTGAACCTTCCATTGCTGGCAACACAAGGTCAAAGAGAAGAGCTCAAGACATGGAGCGAGAAAACTATAGGACTAAAGCTACTACATCTGTAGAGCCAATACATCAAGCTACTCCTATCACATTTAAGAAGGTTCCTATCATTACAAGCAAAGAAGGCCAGACTCTCAAAGAAGTGGAGCCTATTATAGTGAAAGCACAGTAGAGAGTACATACTATGACACCTTTCAACATTGTAGACAACATTAAGAAGGTGAATATTACTATGTCTATGTGGGACTCTTTGGCTATTCCGAGACAACCTGAGATTTTGAAGATAGCTATGACTGAAATGACAACTCCTCAGCCTACAAAAGAGATTACAAAGCCAGTGTTGGTCAACACTAATCAAGAAAAGGAGGCTTCAAGTTGCAACTCCAAAGCCAATACCATGCAAGGTAGGAACTAAAAACCACCTCCCTTTTATGTATCTTTAATTATTGGAAAATCCTTAGTACATAATTGTATGGTAGATAGTGGAGCTACTAGTACTGTAATGCCCAAAAAGGTGGCTGACCAATTAGGACTTAAATATGAACCCCTCTAAAAGAAGGTTCACAACTTGATGGATCCTTAGTTAATACTATAGGTGTGGCTAAGGACACCAGTCTAATCCTTCATGCTAGTCCTAATTTCTCCATCCTACTTGATATATATATCATAGATCTCCTTGCTTTATTTGCCATATGTCTATCAAGGGAGTTCATAGCCAAAATAGGAGGCTACATTTCTTCTAATTGGTCCCACATGCTTTTTCACACAAGATATGGTACCAGGGTTACCATCAAATCTGAATCATTAGCAGCACACCATATAGAATCATATGTGTCCAATACCATCAATGCAAGCTGCCCTATATTTGATGACAATGATTTCCCAACTATCAGAGAAGCAAACACTAAGACAGAAAGTATCCCTGATATTTTATTAGATGAACTAGAATCAGAGAAAGTTTTTGAAGCCCAAGAAAATGTTATTTGGGATGCTAGTTTTGGGAGTTATTTGATACAAGAAAGTGGATCCATAGAGCCAAGCCTCCTCAAAGAGGACATTGATTCAGAGGATCAGAGCAACCAGGTTTGGGAATTGTTTTTTGATGGAGCTAGAAGCAGACATGGTTCTGGTGGTCGTGTTATGCTAGTGTCCCCAAAAGGAGAAAGATACTATACAACTTTTAGATTCAGTTTCTCCTGCACTAGCAACACTGCAGAGTATGAAAGCCTTGTGAATGGATTGGAGTGGGCTAGAAAAAGAGGGCTCAAAGCTTTAAAAGTCTACGGTAATAGTGATTTAGTAGTTAGCCAAGTAAGAGGGATAAGTGCAACCAAAAATGACACCTTGAGAGCATACAAACATAGAGTTTGGGATGCAATTGAAGACTTTTATGCTTTTAACATTGTTGCTATCCCTAGAAAGCTAAATCAAAATGTAGATAGATTAGCTGTTGTTGGATCTCAATATGACATTCCTAATAGTGTTTCAAAGGGGGAGACCCAACAGCATATCAAAGTGTTTGTCAGACCTTCTATCCCTGATAATAATACTAATTGGCAAGTGTTTGACAATGATGAGCAAATTCTGCAATTCTTGTTTGAAGAAGATGTCTTCTCAGAGCATAACCAAGATAGGCTACTGCAAAACTATGGTGACCAAGTAATACAACTTAAGTCTAATAAAATGCCTAGAGGTCTTGTCACCTTAGAAGTTGTCTTCAACAAAGATGATCAAGTTAAGAAGAGTAAAGTTGGCCTGGTAGTTCAACAAGAACATTGTGTTGAATTAGAATTGGAACTAGGTAAAAGTTTGCAATTTGGAAAGGTAAACACTGATTTAGAAAAGTAGGCTTACACAAAGTTATTCAAGGAATTCAGTGATGTTTTTGCATGGCAATATGAAGACCTTAAAGGTTTTAATCTAGCCCTTGCTCAACACACTATTCAACTAGAGCCTAATGCCAAACCAGTGAGACAAAAGCAAAGACCTGTTAATCCCAAGCTTGAGCCACTTATGCATAAAGAGGTGCTCAAATTGATAGAAAGTGGTATCATCTACCCCATCAAACATACTAGTTGGGTTTCCAACCTTGTTCCTGTAAGGAAGAAGAATGGGGAGTTGAGGTTATGTGTTGACTTCAGGGATCTTAACAGGGCCTCTCTAAAAGACCACCATTCATTAGCCTCTATGGAACAAATCTTACAATGTGTCTCTAGATCCAAGAGATTTTCATTATTGGATGGCTATTCAGGATATAATCAAATCCTAGTTAATGAGGAGGATCAATACAAGACTGCATTTACAACCAAGTGGGGAATTATGGCTTATCAAAAGATGCCCTTTGGTTTGTCAAATGCAGGTGCTACTTTTCAAAAAGCAATGGATATGGCCTTTAAAAGCCTCATGTATAAATTTGAATTGGTCTACTTAGATGACATAATTGTCTATTCTAAACATGCAGCAGATCATATCAAACACTTGAGGAAAATCTTTGAAAGATGTAGAGAGTTTGGGATATCTCTTAATCCCAAGAAATGTGTGTTTGCAGTTCATGAAGGAAAATTTCTAGGATATATAGTATCTAAGAAAGGAATTATAGTAGACCCTGAAAGGATTGTAGCCATTCTAGAGCTACCATTGCCACATCATAAGAAAAGTCTCCAATCTTTCATAGGAAAGATTAATTTTGTTAGGCATTTCTTGCCTAATATTGTAGATTTACTAAAGCCTTTGACAGCCATGTTAAAGAAGAGTTCAACTTTCAGCTAGACTAGAGAAGGAAAAGCCAATTTCTAGGCTATCAAAGAAGCCTTGATAGAAGCCCCTGCTCTATTAAACCCAAATTTCAGTAAGGATTTTATCCTTTATACTTATGGAGGTCATGATGCTATATCTGCTATGTTGACTCAAGAAAATTTAGAAGGGTTGGATCAGCCTATTGCCTTCTTCAACAAAGGTTTAGAAGAGTATGAACAAAGGTACTTTTTTGTGGAAAAACATGTACTTGTTGTGGTAAAGAGCCTTAAAAAGTTTAGATATTTATTGACCCATAGCAAGGTACACTTGAAGGTTACTCATCCAAGTGTCAAATAATTTTTGCTTTCCAAGGACCTAAATGAGAAAAGAGCTGGTTGGATGACCAAAGTGATGGAGTATGACATTGATATCGAAACCACCAAGCTGGTTAGAGGAAGAGGTCTTTGTGAGCATTTGGAAGAGGATGAAAGTTCAAAGAAATCAGAACAAACAAATGCATCTCTAGTTGTGCATTCTACAGAGGAACATGCCAAGGCATCAGGTTGGTTGCCTAACATGATTCATTACTTGAAGATAGGACAATGTCCTACAGGCCTAGATTCAACAAAAAAAAGATATTATAGGTTACAATATGTTCCCTTTGTGCTGATAGATGAGGTTCTTTTTAGAAAGGATCACAATGATGTCCTTTTGAGATTTATTGATTCAGAAAAGATAGCTGATGTCCTATTTGAATTTCATGATGGACCTTCTGGAGGTCACTTTTCTCCTAGGACTACTACTTTTAAAATCATGAGGGTCAGATACTATTGGCCATCTATCTTTAAGGATAGTCATGATTATGTGAGAAGATGCATCAAATGTGCTATGTTTGCAGGAAAAGAAAGACTTGCAACTTTGCCCCTTCAACCAATCAGAACAGAGCAACCTTTCATGAGATGGGGCATAGACTTTATTGGTATGATTAATCCTCCATCTAGTGCAGGACACAAGTGGATAATCACTGCAACTGATTATTTCACTAGATGGACAAAGGCAGTTTCCCTGAAAGAATCAAACGAGAGTGTTGTTTTGAGTTTTTATGATGATATAATCCATAGATTCAGCACTCCAGACTCCATAATATCAGATAATGCATTGGCATTCACAGGCCTTAAAGTCTCAGAATGGGCAATCAAAAATGGCATTTATCTAAATACAAGTTCAAATTACTACCCTCAAGGCAATGGTTTGGCAGAATCAACTAATAAGAACTTGATTAGGATAATCAAGAAAACTCTATAGGATAACCAAAGATATTGGCATACTAAGTTAAAGTCTACCTTATGGTTAGACAGGATTACCCCAAAGAAGATTATTGGGAATTCTCCTTATGTATTAGTGTATGGCAGAGAGGCTAAGTTGTCCATTTCAATTGAATTGCCAGCTTTGGACTTGGCCACTCAATATGTCTTGTTTGAAGAAGGAGATCCCTTACAAATCAGGTATGCTTAGCTAATAGAGTTAGAAGAATTTAGAGATAAGTCCATGAAGGATATGGAGTTCCATCAGATTTAAACAAAGAAGAGCTTTAAAAAAAGAGCCAGGGCCAGAGACTTCAAGATTGGGGATATAGTCCTCAAATGGGATGAATTCAGATCAAAGCCTGGCAGACATACAAAGTTTGATTCCTTCTAGGGTGGACCATTTGTTATTACAGAATGCAAGGGGCCTAATGCTTTTCAACTATAAACTCTTGAAGGAGATTCCTTGCCTATATCAGTTAATGGATTCCACTTAAAGCCTTGCTTTGAGGTCAATCCTTCCTTGTAAATCTCTATGAATATGTTTCTTGCTTTCTTTCCTTGCTTTCTAGTTTAGTTTTCCTACTTTCCAAGAAGTGCTCGTGCATAGTTTTGTCCCTCTAGTTCCAAGTCTCTCTCTCCATCAGAAGGTTCTGTGTTCAAAGTGATGACTCCATGCCCAATGGATTGCTCAAGACCACTGATCTAATGTCTAGCAGGCTGACATCTAGCAGAAATCACCAAAATGTTGCCCAAAATTTCCTGTTCCATACAAATTTGGTTAGGCTGAATTCCATCTAGGGTTTGCTTTTTAATCTTGTTGAATGCTCTAAGAATTTTTGTGGCTTGTGCCTTTTCCTCTAGTCTTTGTAATTGTTTAGCTCCCTAGTCTGTAGCCTTTTAATTTGACAATATGACCATTGAAGGCAAGAAACCCTGAAAACCCTAGGGCCTGTTCTATTCCACTATTACTTTTTCAGTCACTTAAGTCTCCATTTCCCATGTTCGCTTTTCCATGCTCAGGCTAGTCGCGAGATCTCATAAAGAAGGTTGAAAAGTCAGAAGGTTGCAGCAATTAAGAGACTTTCTTTGGTCGCTAAATCTCCAGATATGCTTGGTCGGGTAATGAAATAGACTTTAGTCGCTAGGTTGCTAGATGAAAGAAAGATTGAAGAAGCTCTTGTAGTCACCAGATCAGGGAATGAAGAAATGGTTAAGTTTTATTTAGTGACTAAGTGACTGTGTGTTTGTGAGATCTCTTATTTATGGCGGTCAAGTCCTAAGCATCCAGAGATCTGGCAGGCAGTCTAGTTTCCTTCAGTCGCGGAATCTCCAGATGGTTGGCAGTCTCTGCTCTAAGGTAGTTAATGATCAAGTAGGATCTATGGCTGGCGCATGATCTTAAGGAATCTTCTGAGCTCATGAGATCATGCGACAACTATCAATTTCCTTTTCAAATGCAACGTTTGTTTTGTAAGTGGGTCCACTGCCACGTAGTCTGAGGTGTTCGCTTCTAATTGGTCCAAGGCTAGTGATGTGGAGATTTGGCAGAGTGGGCCTAGTAGTTATCTTTCCTTGAAGATCTACAACTATCTTATGATCACATGGAATATTCTTAGCCCATGCGATCATACGCCAGCCATTGATTTTACTTTATCGCCAGGGCTCTATCAGGTGGGTCCTCATGTTCTGACATGCTCATTTCTAATTGGATAGCCGGATGGTGACTGGGATTTGTCAGTGGGACCATTTTCAGAGGATCTGCAGAGATGCCAATAAAATGAAGATCTACAGTTATCTTATGATATGAAGGAATCTTCTGAGCTCATAATATCATGTGACAGTCATCGATTAGGAATCAAGCCTGAAGGAAAGCTGAGTGGGTCCTGTGCCAAATAGATCTGAGGTGTCTACAATCGACCAATGGTATGATGACAAGTGGCAGGGCGGGCCCAGTTCTTCAAAGATGTAGTCGCTAGATCTCTAGTTTTCCTGGCGGCTGTAGTAACATTCAGAGATCCAGCAATTATGTGTTCTCATAATCTCCTATTCCTGATGGTTATGTTCCAAACTTTTAGATACTTAGCGATACAGTTATCTCCTAGTCTTGCGATGCAATGGTTAAGTTATAAAAGATCAAGTGATTCAGTGACTACCGTCAGATTACAGTGGGATAAAGGTTTGTTGTGTGATCGCCAGAATAAGCCAAGGTTAGATAGATAAAAGGTCATGAGATTTAGCGACTAAAGGAAAAGGAAAACCCTAGGTTAAATGATGGGTTAAGGTTAAAAACATAAGCGGTGCCTGGTAAGATAGAAGATCTGATGGTTATGTTTTAAAAGGAAGAGTAAGTTTGAATATCAGCCGTAGATGAGAAAAACTTGGCGCCACCTATGACCGTTTAATCATTTTTTAAATTCAAATATCTAAGGTACCAGATTTGAATAGTTATGGCGAGCCCGAGTTGCAGAGAGGTAGATAGATCAAGGCGGCTTGTCTGTAGGCAGATATAGTACGGGGATGAACACGCAAAATGATATCTGATTGGTTGGGATATTTTCATGAGCATTTATGATCAAAATTGATAGAGTTAGGGTTTGATTATTATATGAAAATCTATAAACCTTAGTTAGGTTTTTCTCCTGCCTGCGTGCAAAAGGAGATGTATATATTATTTTTTGGAGCTTTTAGAGCTCAGAGTTTACATTTTGTAAAAGAGAGATTTTCTTTCTGAGGAGTTATCCGTGGCATTCTTTCTGCCCTCTGACTTTCTGTAGTTTGTAACCTTTCATTGATGTTTAGATATTGCAAAGGTATTTTGTGACATTCTTTCTATCCCTATGCCTTCTTGTCTAAATTTTATCTTATTGAGTTAAGTATATGTGTGTTTTCAATGATATCTTAGGGTTCTTGATCCCTCTTTCTTTCTACAATTCATGTGTATTCCTATGGATGATTTGATTTGAATGATCTTGTGGGTATACCTCAACCCCCTGACAATCTATCTCATTCCTATACCTAGTTGCAAAGGTGAATGTTTGTTTGTAGGTCATAGATTGTGTCTAAATTCTTAGGAATGCTATTGTTTGTGAAATTCTCTCTTTCCCTGAATAGCCTCTTTCTATTGTAGACCCTTCTATGAAACATTGATGCAAGCCTATTTAGTGAGTTGTGATCTCCTAGACCTAATTTTGTGCACTGATTTCATTCTATATACTGTAATTCATACCATCATTTCAGTGTATCACCTAGTAGGATAGTTTGCTTTCAGTTATTTCCCCTTTCATGCATTCCTTCTATCCCTTTTCCCCTCAAGTTTTACTTTCTTGTCAAGAAGTAAATTAAGGTGATTATCCAAGAGGAACCAGCCTAGAACTTGGAGGTCTCATCTCAGTTAGCATAGGTCCCACAACTTGGAGATGATTCCCATGTTATACTAGGTTATCAAGACCAAGAGAGCTTGAAACAAGGGTGCAAACTTAGTGTATAACAGTAACCAATAATATTTTCAATTGAGTGATATGTGACATACCTTGGAAGAACCGGTCTTTGTTCCTGGTATAATTCTCCCAGTTGAGTAACTTCTTCAACATGGTCATGAACAACTTCTTTTTCATCTTCTTGAGTTGGTATGCCATCTTCAAGTACAACATCCTACTCCAGTGGTCTATTTTCATGCTCCTCTCTTTCATTTGTAGTAGTTATTTCATTAAATTCAAAAAGATTTCTACCATTGTGATCCTCTAGACTATCATGTTCATTATGAATAATCTTCCCTCTTGGTTTTGAATATTCATCAACCTTCACGTTGATACTTTCTATTATTTTTCATGTTCTCTTATTCGGACACCGGTAGGCTTTACTCTTGGTAGAATAATCCAAAAATATGCCTTCATCACTCTTTGGCTCAAACTTGCCAGAATACATATCTCTTTTAATGTAACAATTACTACCAAAATTTTTGAAGTAGCCTACACTAGGAGTGTGACTGAACCATAATTCATAGGGAGTCTTACCGATTCCTTTCTTGACTTGAACTCGGTTCAGTGTGTAAACAATAGTGCTGATAGCTTCTCTCCAGAAGTGATGGGGGATATCCTTATGAATCATTAGGGTTCTTGCACAGTCAATCAACATCCTATTTCTTCTTTCTACTACTCCATTCTACTGAGGAGTTCTTGGTGCAGTCAGATGCCTTTTTATTCCTTGTTCTTCACAGTAGTGAGTGAACTCTAGAGAGGTTTATTCACCTCTTCTGTTTGACCTTAGGCACTTAAAGCTTTTACTGGTCTC
Source organism: Chamaecyparis obtusa (assembly GCA_027943335.1). Lineage (NCBI taxonomy): Eukaryota > Viridiplantae > Streptophyta > Pinopsida > Cupressales > Cupressaceae > Chamaecyparis > Chamaecyparis obtusa. Next base: position 1,155,320 of record BSBK01001222.1, on the reverse strand, counting down.
CTTTTCTACTTGAGCCTTGTAAAATTTGAACATGTGAAAGGCTTCTGACTTTTCTCTGAGAAATACTATCTACATCATTCTTGAGAAATCATCTACAAAAAGCATGAAGTACCTGTCTCCATAGTAGCACTTTGTTCTCATAGGTCCACACAAATATGTGTGCACAAGATCCTAAACATTTTTAGCAGAAAATGATTTACTACTGAAACTTGTTCCCTTCAGCTTTTCTAACTAACAATCCTTACAAATACCTCAGTCATGTTTTGTAATCTCAGGAAGTCCTCTTGTTGATTTCTTCTTTCTCACCTTGACAATACTATCAAAGTTTATGTGGCAGATCCTCTTATGCCACAACCAACTATTGTCCTCTTTGGTTGCAAGACAAATCTTGTTTGTTTCTCCTTTGACTAATGCTATGAGGCATGATCCTTCCATTGAGTCCAGATAGAATAGGTTCCCTTTACTCTATCTATAGGTAGCAACATGAGCTTCTGATTGGTTCTTGACAACACAAGAACCTTGCCCAAATTCTAACAGGAATTCCTTATTGTTTAGTTGAGCAACGCTCAATAAGTTGTACTGAATTCCTTCTACCCAGTACACATCTTCACATACAACATCATTTCTAAGTGCAATAGAGCCTTTACCTTTGATAGCATAGGGGGAATTATTACCAAAGATTATTGATCCACCATCATTGAGCTTTAAGTTGATGAACTTGTTCTTATCTCCAGTCATGTGGTGAGTGCATCCACTATCAATGATCTAGTCATCATGTTGATGAGATCTTGAGATAAGTGCCATTTCACTTATTACTAGGCTTTCTTCTGTTATTGCAACAAATGCATTTTCTGGATCTTCAGAGTCTTCAAATGCATTGTTTGTGACTCCTTCTGCAAGGTAGCATTCCTTCTTTTCTTTGTTCTTGAATCAGTTTCTCTTGTCTTTATTATCATTGTCTGGACATCTTGCAACAACTATCTTATTACAAGAGAAACATTTTAGTGGGAGATTTCCTTTGTACTTCCCTTTTCCTCTTGGAAATCTCCTAGCGATGAGTGCTTCAAATGCATCTTGCTCCATCTCTTTCGAGAGAATATTCCCACCAAAACTTCCAATATTACCGGTAGAGCTATTACCGGTTTCTCTTCCTTTCTTGATGGAAGAGGTATTAACAGAAAACTTAAAAGAAACTTCTTACATGGGTAAGCTGTTATCAAAATTGCTCAATTCAAATACAGTCAACTTACAGATTAGGGAGTCAAGAGTAACTTGATCCGTGGTCACTGATCTGAGCTCGTGAATGGCTGAGATCTTGATAGCGTACTGAGGCTTAGCGTTCTTAGTATTTTTCTTACCACCTCCTCACTTAGTTTTCCTCTAGCACTTTTGATGGATTTAATCACTTCTTTGATTATGTTGTTGTATTGCTTAATATATTCTCCTTCATTCATCCTCATGTCATCATATTTTCCTTTGAGGCTTTCTACCTTAGCTCTTTGTACATGTGGGTCACCACCATACACTATTTGTAGCTTGGCCCACATCTTGTGAGTAGTATCTTGCATGTATAACTCTTGATCAAAAAGCTTGCAAACATATCTCGAGTTTACCTTGAAACGCTTGCAGAGAAAAAACCTAATTCCATTTCTTCTGAAAAATGCTCTGCAAAATCTGGATCGGATTATAAAGCACTGACTGGTAAATTTTCAATTCAGAACGCAAATTGATGTGCAACCTATTAAGTCATCTACCTCCTATGGTGTTTGGCTAGACCCATTGGACAAGATCGAACTAGTATAAATTTGACCGGTTAAGGTACATTATTTGTCTAGTAAGTCTACCGGTTCACCACTGTTGCTCTAAACTTGAGTACCGGTGTGTTTGATGTTTGCCAATGATGACAACTAAGCTTTATGCCAAAAAACACAACTTGCTAGCATGTTGGATTCATGGTCTCTCTCTTTTCCTTCCATTCTCTCATAACTATGCTAGTGGATTAGATCATGAATTTTTGTCTCATCTTTGGTGATGCTCTTTCCCTTTTTATCTGGTCACTTATGCTCTTGCAATATCTTTCTAAACATGATATTAGTGGTTGAGGTGTTTTCCTGATTGAGATCTCTTCTACTAATTGATTTGAAGTTTTGTTTTGGTACTAACCCCCTCTTTTTTGGGTGTCTTTATCTTTTGTTTGTTTTCTTTTTGTGCCCTTGTACATGGATGTCTAAGTTGAGATCCTCCTTAAACGTAGTGATTTTCATCTCTCTCTCTCTCTCTCTCTCACACACACACACACACACACACACACACCATGAGCATGAGTTTGTCTTATAATCTTGCTAAAGTGGGGGCTAAATGTACCATCCTAAATTATAAGCACCTAATTAGTGTACAATTTAAGGACTATTTTGCACCCAACTTAGTGTATTTTTTATAGCAGGACCTAATATGGCACTTAATATACACCTAAATTCAAATTTGGGTCCTCTCCCAATTCAATATAGTTTAAAATCAAGGTTGGCCCTATTTATAAGTGTGCTTCTCTATTTTTCCTCCAATCCTATAATTCATTTCATCACCTAGGCCCTATATCACTATTTATGGCCTTTGTGTTTTGTCTCAATCTCAGGATTAGTTGTACCTAGTAATCCCACATCTACCCTATCTTCCCGACACCCAATTAAAATTTGGGTTGATTTTCCTAGGTACAAAATGTTGCAAACATTCTATACCCAAGAATAGAATGTTTGAAACATTCTGTTCTCGCATATTTTTTTACCAAATTTGGCCCAAAGCCCTATGTGAGGGTTTTGGTGGGAAATTAGGTCCCCTGGTTGGCTAGCTTGAGTTTTAGTGCCCAAAATATTGTTAGAGGTATATAAACACCCTATCTCTCCTCATTTTGGTATCCATTATCACAATCAAGCATTCAACATTTGAGATTAAGCATTTAGAGTTAAGCTATCAAGTGTAAGGAAGCAAATTATGTTCAAGAGCTATCAAGTAACCAAGTGAAAACATTCAAAATCTAGCATTATTCTCAAGGTGTTTGTCTCTATAGATCTAGCTTCTTTTCCCCATTGGAGGCCAAGCAAAAGAGTTTTCTATCAAGGAAGGAGATACACATTCACTTACATTCATCCAAGTCTTCTTTCTCTTCTCCTCAATCAAACATTGTGGTGAATTACAACATCCATTTCATGAGGTTTTGTCTTTCATGATTTCCTTTTGGGTTTTTGTGTTACGTCAAATCTATTGTATCAACATATTCGATCACATTCAAAGAAACATTTACATTTCCAATGCATGATTTACTTCATTTACTAAATCTAGCCTCTACTACATGACAATGCGCTTTCCTTTATTTCATTTCATTTCAAGGTTGATTCCTATATAGGGGTTTGACTAAGGCAAACCCATTTATCCAACCTTCTTCCCCATTTTTATGCAAGTAGGAATAAATTACAAAGGTACCAAAACTTTTCTGGATAGGTTGGGAGCTCTTAGAGCATCCTTGGAAGTTTGAGGCAAAACCCAAGGAACATAATGTTTCAAATGTTCTAGATTCCTAGAACAAAAATGTTTCAAACATTTAGTACCTTCTAGAAATAGTTGAAATTTGGTTTGCAGATATGTTATAACCCTCAAGTTCTAGATCAATAATTATAGGTATTTCTAGGATTCCGTCTCTCTGATACTCAAATCTAAATAAACATATCTCCTGTTTTGATTCTAGATGCATATAGATCTTCGCTAATCTATATTTCTTATCTCATGATCATTTCCTCTTTCACAATTTACATATTTAGTAAAGGACCATTGACCCATTCAACACTTGGGACCTTCTTAGCCTATTGGGACATCTTCCTTCCGAATGTGTAGGTTTGAAAAGGAGAAGTGATCTACCTCTTTTCATTGCATCCCTTTTCCTATTGTAAAAATACTTATATAAATTCATTTTTAAAAATATTAGAGTTGTACAACATTTATATAGATTCAAATGCACAAAGACATGTCCTAATAATCAAAATATGATTTCAAGTGTGTTATTACCATATATTTTATTATATTAATCTTTATGAAGTATTCTAATACATTTTCATACATTATGTTGTGATATCATATGATATACAATAAAATTCCTACATTATTCTCTTTATCAATTTAGAGTGTGAATCATTCATCAAAATAAAATAACTAATCTTCCAATGATGACAAAATATTATAGTCAACACCTTCATCATCTATCCATCCTCGATTGTACAACTACATATACCAACTATGTACACCTAGCCCTTCATTTAATTATAATACATACTTCGATCTTAATTATCTATTTTAGTTCAATTATAAAAAAATATTATTTTTTGTTTAATTTAGATTTGTACAAAATAGCTTTTTTCTTATAATAAAAGTAAGTAACAATCTTAATATTGATAACAAGTTTTTAAAAAATATACAATTGAATCTAAAAAAAATACTTAAACATAAATATGACTTCTCACATATTTTACACAACTCATTGTAGCTAACTACCTTTCATTGTCTCTCTCACTTTTATCTCTCCCTCTACATTTTTCTCTCAATATCCTAATTTCTATCTCTCTATTTTCATCCTTCCCTCTTTCTCTATATATTTCTCTCCCTCTATATTTATGTTTATTTTTATCTAGTTTAAACTAAACACACTAATATCTAAAGAATTTAACCCTTTGCTTTCTTGTTGTGCCAAAGATATTCTTCATTTGAACAAGATGACCTAACTTCAAAGATCTACAATGCATATGCTTTGAGAACAATGCACGACCATTGAAATGCTTTGAGCTGTTGATATATTACCGCTAAGTTTTCTTTTGCGTCCTACTTAGTTCATAGTTTTTCACTTTCACTAGAAACTGAGGGTTTCATCATCATCTTTTGACATTCTTCGTCCAATCTCTATTAAGCAACTTTATTGTCTGGTGACATTTAATAAGCGTTTTTCATTTTCATAATTTTGTTCTTTGTTCATATTTTCCTCATGTTGCTTTAGCTTCCCACTGACAGATGTATTTCAACAATAAACTTATTTTAATTGTATATGTTATGAATGCTCAACCTAAAAGTACATTCATTATTATGTGTCGGGTTATTTTTAAGCTCTCTAAGTGATGAGTCATTATTTTTTGAGTTTTATAAGTTTAATTACTCATTTTTACATGATATATTATTTTATAGCTTTTAAATTTTTACCTTAGTTATAAAATATGACTTTAAAAATAACTTTAATATAATATTATAAAATAAAATTCTATATAATATAAATATGTTATATTTATACTCCTAGAATACTTATATCAACATAATCAAGAATACATGTTCCTTATTTTGGCTTACTAACTCCTTAATTGAAGGTTTCTTTTAGAGTGTGTAGATGGTAGTTCTTTATTCTCTTACAAGTATCAAGGCATCTTTACTTGCCCAACACTCGGGGAAAGGTAATAAGGTAAAGGGTAAGAATCTAAATTTATTTATGTCTCGTTCAAATTTCTTCATGATCGTTAACTAGGTGGGTAGGAAGAAGTATGCCTTTCGTTTCAGGTGTAGGAATAGCGAAAGGTTTCTGACATCGGTCGGTGCCACTCAGAGAATCCTACTGGAGGTCTATCCATGTATAGGGACAATGATATCAGTAATCAAATTGTATATGATGAATCATATTGATTTTTCTATGTAATTGTAACTAAACAACAACTCCAATTACTTTTGATAAGTCTTGATATTTATCGAGTAGTGGGTATGCCCACGATAATTTTGTATTAGAATTCGGACTTATAGTCCCAGGCATGGCTAGAGGTTTTCTCGACCCCGCTCTTTTCTACCAGCGCTTGCACCGAGTGGGGTATACATGTAATATTTTATTTAATTAATAATAAAAATCTTGGGCCTCGGCCTTTTACCAATTAAAAAATAAATTAAAAAAATGTTATATTTAAATATTTTAAATATAATATTATAATATTGTACATTATTTATTATAAAAATATATAATATAATAGATCATTCTATAATTTTTGATTTTTTTTTATTACTTATTTTTTAAATAATTTTTTTTTTTTATATAATTATAGATTATAAACTATAGGTTTTCAAAATGTTCTAAATTTAGGATTGTAAAATAAAATTACATATAGTTAAAAATGTTTTATTTAAATATTTTTAGTACAATATTTAAATATACATATTTAGTATTCATATAAAATACAACTTTTACATAAGTAAGAGAAAGACATACTACCATTGCTACTTACTCTTAATAATTTAAGATGATAAAAATCACTAGTCCATGTACTTCTTAGGTCAATGGTGTAGGCTAATCTAAAAACATGCAAATCAATGAAACTGGTCTTGGTTATTCCTAGATATAGATTGATAGTTATGTACAATGTAGATGACATTTTATTTGCTCTACAATCCCTTAGGATGTGTGGGACCCCAAACTAGAATGCAATGAAGAAGAGAGAGAGATGTCATCCTTTATAGCCAAGATCCCACATCAATAAGAAGGAGCAAGTATACAAAATTCTCTACATATAGAGGCTTGAGACCCTTGAATGTATTGATAAGCATCGCCGATATCTATGATAATGAATTCTAATAACTTGAGATGAAAATGCCAATGCATGCAATTGTACATCTAAGTAATAAGCATGTCTTTACAATTTACATTTATCTTCAACTAGAGAATCTATTAACAAATAAATAAAATATCACTTGAATGTTAGATTTATAGTTATGTACAACATAGATGTCATGTCATTTTCTTCACAAAGTCTTATGATTTGTGGGACACATACTAGAATGTGAAGTGGGTTGTAGGACTAGCTCTATTGGTGAGAGCTTCTTGTGGTAAAGCACAAGGTCACGGGGTCTACTCCTCCTCCAGCCCACATGGTACTTGAGGACGTATTGTGCCAACATCATCGATCATGCTAAAAAGTTTACCCAACACACTAACATAAAAGAGAAAGATATGACATCCTTTGCAAGAAAGATCCCACATCAACAAGAAGGAAAAATCTCACACATTTGTTGCTAAAGGAGCATAAGGCAGGGAATTAGAATAAAACAATTGGTATACTTAATCAAATGAAAAATAAAAGTGTATAGAGAATTATAATTTATTTTATATGTACACAATATTTGGATTGCATATTTTTTGTTTTTGTATGTTAGATTATATTATTATGGAGTGTATATCTAAATTAGAAGTTATCATTTTACTCCAATCATACTAAAATAAAGATAAATCATACTAAAAAGTTAACTCTAATAACGATTTAATTTTAAGCAATCATCATTCCTACTATTTAAATAAAAATGATAAAACTAAAACCTTTGATAATTAAGACAAGGTATAAACAAGAAGAAAGATAGATTAGGCCCATTTAAAAAGATAAATCTAAATTCTAATCAAATAACTTCATATATAATAAATTCCTATCATCATCAATTTCTTTTTGCTACTTATTGCATGATGATTTATGGGGACAAATTTGCTCCTCTCTCACACACACATACGGTAATGAGGTATTTTAATTTTTATATGGATGGTTTTTCTTCTTAGAAACAATTTGCCTATTGTGAATAGATTAGAACACTCATTGTAAGAAGATTATCTTTCTATCTTCACCTCTCTTATTATCTCTCCCCTCTCTTTCATCTCTATCTATCACCATCTCCTCTCTTTTTATCTTTCCTTCTTTCTTTTATCTTTCCTTCCCCATCTTTGTCTCCATTTCTCCTCTCATTCTACCCTCTATAAATAGACCAAAATTTCTTCAAATTTACCTCCTACACTTTTCAGTGTACCCATTGCACACGAAAGTGCCATTATTAGTTAATTAATTATATTTATCGTAGGTAAATTGTATTGTGGTATAGCGAGGGATGGGGACATATGGGGAGTTCATTCCCCGTCATTTAAAAATAACTTCAAGATCGGAATGTTCGTTTTAAATTAAGCAACTGTGCAGGCAGGGTATTTATTCTATGTTGCTAATGCAGAAACATGGCCTTCAGCTTCCATTTTCAATTCACATCATACTCTGCATCTTACTCCAAATGCGTGCCGAATTTATATCAATTGATGACAATTGTCCGTCACACAAAAGTAGTCTGCTCAAATTAGGGTAGTCGACATTAAAGTAAACTCATTTGCAAGTTCCATCCAAAATATCAGGCATTTCTAACCTTTTTGTTCCTCGTTATTGCCTTGCCGTTGCGCTGCAGCAAGAGACAGAATTTTTGGCTGTAGAATGTCGACCCGTTATTTGCTTGCATAGGTAATGGATGATTTCATTTTTCCCGCTTCAGCTTGTTATCCTTGAATTGAAATTTTAACAACTTAATTCTTATACACCATGCAAACATTGTGAATTAGCCTTAATTTCTACGAAATTTCATTTGATTTTTGCAAATAGTGCCATAATTGTCTTGTTGGGCTTCTGGTGCTTTGGAATTGATGCAATTATACAGAACTTGATATTTGTGACCTAATTCAGGAGATTGTAGATCAGAACAATGCTTTAGGAGAATTCATTTTTAAGATTTGGTATTCACAGAAACAATCTTCACGCGCCTGAGGGCTGTGATTGAGTAGTAGGCAGCCAGCTTGAACGTTGTTCCGTCACACTGATAGCTCCCAGTACCTTCGGTACGCAGTGATAGCAGTAATCGTCGATAGATGGTGATCCCTTTCTGCTTTCCCCACTAACGAAAATAAAAGACAAATCTTAACAGGAAGCATATATGTAGTATAAAGCTTCTGGTCTCAGTTTTATTCAAAGATTTTAGTGGCTATCTCATGGACTGTGAAAACTCATCTGTATTGTCAATTGGCCATTGGCTTACTGGTGAGAATGCTTGGTTCACAAAGAGTTGACTAGGAATCATTTCTTACTGGTGCAAAGTAAGGGCACTAAAAAAAATATTTCATGCGAAATATAATTATACAACATATCAAATGAGTTAGTAAAATGTTTGGGAAGTTTATTCTATTAGATTTGATCACAAAAAATGTGAAGACAACAAACATAAACTCTTTGGCATCTTGTCTTGGAGGGAGAGCCATTTTGGAATGCTGCTGTTATAAACAACCCGATTGGTCTTGCACAACATCTTGGTTACATTGCACATCAAGATGGTTGCTTTATGCAGCAGATTGAACATGTTGGATAAATCAGGATCTAACTCACAATAGATTTGTGTTACACAACATAAGGCTTGTGTTTGGCATCTTGCATAGGAAGCTTGCACAATTAGGGTGGTGGCTCGAAGGCGAAAAGTTGAAAGGCTTAAGTAAATTTTGGCATGATAGAGTTAGGGATCACAAGAATGGATGCACACAAAATGATAAGGAAGAAAAGAAAAAGGCGAAAGCTTGAGACTCGATAGAGGGCAACATATAGGTGTTTTAGCAAATCTATATTCAAGGATCAGGAAAATTGACACAGGGGAAACATTAAGGGAGAAGATGGATAAGGAGAAGTCTGAAGGTCTAAAACTCCATAGGAGGAACACATAGCCAAGATTTGTTTTTTTGAAACTAGAGAATTGGCTAAGACAAGAACAAAAGGGTAGAGGTGAAGGATTGAGGCATGACCCATGTAAGGTGGTCCATTTAGGATTTGTTGAATGGTTATAGGTGATGGAACACAAGGGTTACATGAAATGTCAACACTCTAGTGACCTTTGTGGGATGTGTTACCTCTAAAGCTTACGCTTATGGAGGGCAGTCCATAAGTTTCACAGATGTGGGACCTGGTTGCAGTTTGTGAAACAACCGCTGGGATTTTATAAGCCAGCTCTTTGGATTTCGTGAGGATGAGAAGGGAAGAAAGAATAAACATAAAGTGAAACTACACTAAGGAAATGCACCAAAATGCAAAGCTTTTGTAACACCTTAAATCTTTTCCCACTGTAAATCATAATGTGACTCAAGATCATAACATCACAGGTAATGAAAAGAGTATAAAACATGATTCCATTACCCATTTATTTACACTGCCCATCACAAAAGGTGAGAAACACTAAGCAACAAATAACTGCATTCATCAAATGATATAGAACAAAGTGACTTAAATTATTATTGAGCATAAATAATACATAGTTAAGGCTAGAAGAGCACATTCTGCACATTGATTCCTTTAAGAATTAAGTACAATGCAAATATCTCCAGAATGGAGCTGCTACAAATATATTTTAAGTGTTTTCGAGTGAATTGTTGTTAACCAGTCCAGTTGGTTCCCAAAACCACAGATTGGAAATCCAAGAGCTTGCCAATTCTCCAATAGGATTCCAAATCGGTTCTGGTCAATGAATAGGAATAATCCAAATTCCCCTGCACTTTAGGCTTCGCTACACCTAGGCGGGTAAACCTTCACCTTATTCAAGGCTTTTCTATAGCGAATTTAAGCTTGTGAGTTTTCCGGTTGGCAAAAAATCCTTGAACTCGATCAATATAAAGTTATGTGATTACTTGAAATGGTTTGAATGTTTGTGTAAGGTTTATCAATAATTGATTAGATACTTGCAAGAAGGAAGTATATAGATTTATGACCTCAATTAATAACTCCAATAATTATATTCTACTAATTTTAAATGACCAGTGCCTTTGTTTATCCAGGCGATAGAGTCAACTATATCAAGGATTATTACGTACAACTTTATGAGACAATATTTATAAAAATATCATCAATTACTCCTAAGCTCTGCCAAAGACAAATCTTATATGCAATTCTCCGTTAGTCCAAAAGGAATTTAACTTCTCCGACTGGAGGTCTGATTAGACAGAGATAAGGAAACACATATATATTTCACACTATCCTGATTGTCGAACAAAGAATGCAGGAAAATATCCAATGCAAAAATAAAACTCTGTCAGAATAATTCAATAATCTATTTATTGATCACAAAGGACGAATCCACAGTTTAGTTGCAATCTCGTTGCCTTGAAAAAGGGACCTTCTATTTATTATTAAAATATAATATTGAAATTTATATTAAAGTCATGCTTTAATATTTACATCTTCCCTTACAAATATTCTTCTTTTAATTGCTTATTCCAATATGTCCTCTCTACATTTTACATTATGTATATATATGTGTTTGAGTGGCTTTCACACCTCTTGAAATTTATATTAAAGTCATGCTTTAATATTTACATCTTCCCTTACAAATATTCTTCTTCTAATTGCTTATTCCAATATGTCCTCTCTACATTTTACATTATGTATATATATGTGTTTGAGTGGCTTTCACACCTCTTTAGGGTGAAAAGACACAACCCTTACTACAAATTATTTTGAAAAATAATAAACTAACTAAAAAATAATTACCTAACTTTCGGATTTGGGTCTGGTCGAAAAACCAAAACACCTCGTGGAAAGCTAAGATTTTTACTGGAGATAGGAAATTGGATTTCCCGAACTGGGTCATTTTTAGATTTTTAAAATGCAACCATCTTCAGGCTCTGTCGGCATCATCTTTGCAGTAGGTCTAAATTCCAGCATTTTCTGAAGGCTTCGATTAGTCAGTTCTATTTATTTGTGTCATAAAGCTTCCTTCTTTTGATTTTTTTAGTATGAAGAAAATTTATTATTGATAATGGATTTGGACTCTCAAAATTTAGGGTGCCACTAGTGGCTCTTTCTGGGGACGTATGCTCTCCGTGAGCATAGCGAGATTCCAACTATCTCTGGAGGAGCAGACCAAGTATCCATACTTAATCTGATGCAAAGTAAAATTGGGTGGCCCTAGGCCCCCCAAAAGTGAACATTGATCCTTTCCTCTATCGAATACCCGATTTTGATTATGCAACAACTTCTTCCATCTGGTCATGGTATGCTTCCCCTTCATTTTTTCAGTTGGCTGCCCATATTCCAAATCTGTATCAGGGGCATCATCTTCATGGAGAATATTTATTGGTTCGATTTGATTAATATATTTTTTGCTGTCCAACCTTTGGCTTGGATTTGAGAAATCATCAGGGTCACCGTCCTTGCTAAATAGAGGATCTCTATGCATTTGATCAGCCTTACAAGTAGCTAGATTAAGCTCTTCTACTTGGGTGTTTTCTTGCACATAATATGCCTTATACTCAAGATGTTGTTTCTCTTTACAAGATGGTTTCAAAGATAGCTCATATTTAGGAAATGTTACATCTCTCTCATCAAGAATTCCGTCAGATATGACACTAAATTTTTTTTCAGAACTATTCTTCAACACATTCTCCTCATTGTGCTCGACTGATTCAATCTTGTCTTCACATGTTTGATACAACTTCTGCTCATAGGACGAACTGCAGAATGTCTCACCTTGTGAATACGCTTCCCCACACATATTTTGAGTTTTATTATCCTCAAAATTATCATTAAGCCTGTTATCTTTACCATGATGTTGATGGATTTGATTGCAAATAAGATCTTCCTCAAACAATGGATTCATGAACATAGAGAACTCGGACGCATTTTCCTTTGTATCCTCTTCAAACAATGGGTTCAAGATCATAGAGAATTCAGGCATACATCCATGAAAGATTTCATTTGGATCATCAAGTGTTTCATCAACAAGACTAATATCTTCATTGACATTATCTCCTGCAACATCTTCCTGCTCGCCTTTCATATGCAGTTCTATTTCATCTTCACTATTTGATTCCTGGAAATTATCATTTGTTTTATCTAGTACCCCTTGATTATGTGCTGATCCATCAACTTGTTTATCATGGTGAATTGAGAATTTTTTTTGATTATTTTTCTAATGTGTCTTTGGTATTCTATGTCTAATAAGGCTGAAATCTCTTCCACGCTGAGAAGATCCTCTTCTTCATTTTCACATTTACTGATGTTTGATACCATACAAGTATCATCATGGAAAAATCTTTCCTTAGACTGTCCAAAAAAGTCTTCTCCATTCAAATCTGAAACCCCACTTGACTCATATGTTATTTTAGTTCTGCACTCATTCTCCTCTGCAACCAATTCATTATTCATAATTTTGAGAAAAGTAAGAAACTGATGATCATATAAGAGACCTAGTTCTCGCATTCTGTTGAAAAGATTAGAGGATGGAGGTCTGCATTCTGAAGGTATTTCTTGATAGGTATTAAACATCCTCATGAAGAATTGTACTGCAGATTCTTCTTCTTGTTTCTCTAAGTTCAAAAATGCGTCCAAAGGGGATATGTAATTTGGATCTTCTTCATCATCATTGAGATTTCCATCAAGTGCAAGGCCTTGTTCAATCTGATCATAAGCCTCCTCTTCTCTATCTTCATCATCTTCTTCTAATATCCGAAAAAGAGGCTTCAAATCAGGGTCATCTAGCGAGATTCCCAAATTTTTGACCTTTCTCATTAATTTTTTTCGTGAAGGCATAATTGTTATAGGTATCCTCTGATACATATTCACCATCCTCAAGAATAAGTGTGTAGAAGGCTCCCCTTCAAATCTCTCCAAACTAAAAAATGCATCAAGTAGAGACATGCTATGATCCTCTTCCATGCTGCAGCTTTGGTCTTCATACTATTGATAATACAAGTCATCTTCCTCAATTACATCATGAAATTCATACAAGAACCATCGTTCAAATTCCTTCCAAGATGGGATACTTTGTGTAGGTAGTGTTTCATAAGCTTGTCTTGCTTTGTCTTTTAGTGTCATAACAAATAGCTTCATTACCTGATCCTCTGCACAAATTTCATAATCCTCTATAAATGTATAAAACTCATCCAAATGCCGAAGTGCTAATTCATCCCATTCTCCATGGAACTTTGGTACAAGTTTTGAAAGTTGTGGGGATAACTTGCTAGGTTCATAATCAAAATTGCTAAAATCTAATGGCCTGATGCCATCTGGAATAAAAGGCTTTCTTTGAAATGATCGATACATTTGAAAAGCTATCTACGATTTCCTTCTGAGTCTTCTCCCTCAGTAGAGTTACCAACTGAAATCTTATTGAATAGAGTCGCCACCTTCTTCATAAGAAGGAAAAATAATACAACTATGGCCTGATGCCATTTGGAATAAAAGGCTTTCTTTGAAATGATCGATACATTTGAAAAAGCTATCTACCATTTCCTTTTGAGTCTTCTCCCTTAGTAGAGTTACCAACTGAAATCTTATTGAATAGAGTTGCCACCTTCTTCATAAGAAGGAAAAATAATACAACTAATTTTGAAAACTGTCTCCAGTAGAGTCCAACTCTCTGATCACCAGAAATTCTGAATAATGTTGTCACAACAACTCCCCAGCAAAGTTGCCAATCTGTTGGTTCCCAAAACCAGAGATTGGAAATCCAAGAGCTTGCCAATTCTCCAATAGGATTCCAAATCGATTTTGGTCAATGAACGGGAATAATCCAAATTCCCCTGCACTTTAGGCTTCGCTACACCTAGGCGGGTAAACCTTCACCTCAAACCTGATCACCTATCCAAGGCTTTTCTATAGCGAATTTAAGCTTGTGAGTTTTTCGGTTGGCAAAAAATCCTCGAACTCGATCAATATAAAGTTATGTGATTACTTGAAATGATTTGAATGTTTGTGTAAGGTTTATCAATAATTGATTAGATACTTGCAAGAAGGAAGTATATAGATTTATGACTTCAATTAATAACTCCAATAATTATATTCTACTAATTTTAAATGACCAATGCTTTTGTTTATCTGGGCGATAGAGTCAACTATAACAAGGATTATTACGTACAACTTTATGAGACAATATTTATAAAAATATCATCAATTACACCTAAGCTCTGCAAAAGACAAATCTTATATGCAATTCTCCGTTAGTCCAAAAGGAATTTAACTTCTCTGACTGGAGGTCCGATTAGACAGAGATAAGGAAACACATATATATTTGACACTATCCTGATTGTCGAACAAAGAATGTAGAAAAATATCCAATGCAAAAATAAATTCTGTCAGAATAATTCAATAATCTATTTATTGATCACAAAGGACGAATCCACATTTTAGTTGCAATCTCTTTGCCTTGAAAAAGGGACCTTCTATTTATTATTAAAATATAATATTGAAATTTATATTAAAGTCATGCTTTAATATTTACATCTTCCCTTACAAATATTCTTCTTCTAATTGCTTATTCCAATATGTCCTCTCTACATTTTACATTATGTATATATATGTGTTTGAGTGGCTTTCACACCTCTTTAGGGTGAAAAGACACAACCCTTTTTACAAATTATTTTGAAAAACAATAAACTAACTAAAAAATAACTACCTAACTTTCGGATTTGGGTTTGGTCGAAAAACCAAAACACTTCGTGGAAAGCTAAGATTTTTACTAGAGATAGGAAATTGGATTTCCCGAACTGGGTCATTTTTAGATTTTTAAAATGCAACCATCTTCAGGCTCTGTCAGCATCATCTTTGCAGTAGGTCTAAATTCCAACATTTTCTGAAGGCTTCGATTATTCAATTCTATTTATTTGTCATAAAGCTTCCTTCCTTTGATTTTTTTAGTATGGAGAAACTTTATTATTGATAATGGATTTGGACTCTCAAACTTTAGGGTACCACCATGTCCAACTAGTGAAAGAATGTGAACCCCTAGAGATAAAACCCGACCATGCTTTTATACAATGCATAACCCCAAAACCTGGAAGAAGCAGCCTAACAGAAAGATTATCATGCTCCTTTGCTTGTGTGCGCCATCATGAAGGCTATTGTAACCACCTGCCAGCTAATGATCTTTGCATCATCATTTCCCTTCCATGTGCACAGAATTGCTACCACATGTACTGCCCACTCCCTTTGCCGAAATTGCCTGAGCATAAGCTTGTAATTGTCTTTGGCTCCAGAGCTTTAGATCAAGGTACATGGTGCACATGCAATTACTCTCTCTATTGAAAAGAGCCAACTGCACTCCTCTATGGGTTCCTGAACTTCAATATTGCCTTAGCATGCATGGGCAGGCCACTTGGCACTATCAGCGAGCTTTGCCACCTTACAAAACACAAAGCAAAGTCTTATTTCCTTTAAAAAGAAAAGCCAACACATGGAGTGTTGGTGCAACAGGATGAGCCTTTCCTTTTAAGCTGTGCTTTGGAAATGCACTAGCTTGACATGTGTTTGACTTGGAATCACCTTTGGAGGAAAAGGATTGGGCTTGTTGTTGTCTATTGTGCTTTTTTCGAAGGTGCCAAGTGTCACACCCATGTAGTGTGAAGGGAAAAACCGCTTGTGAGAAGCCAGGCCAATGCAACACGTGACGACTTTCTCTTTAACCTTTTCTTTTGAGAGATGAGGAATGAAGAATGTTGCGAGTCTAAGGCATGAAGCCCCCCCCCCAAGAAAATTGTAACAGTATGGCTTGGAGATAATAAGGTGAAGCCTTAAAAGAAATAGTTATTTGGCTTCAAAACTTATTGCAGTTTATTACATCTACAACTTTGGCGACTCCATGGGGACCTCTGCCCACAAAGGGTGAACCCAAAACTCTTTGGTTCACAGACTACCAAACCATAGTGATAGCCCTTGCAAGAGGTATGCATGAGATCATGGTAGGTGCCAAGAGGATAAATTTGATGCTTTGATCTTTATTTCATGCCGGTCTGCTACAAACTACGAATATTTGCACCTTTTTACAACCCTCGCTTTCTACAGATAAAAACATTTTAACCATTAGAATATCATCATTATTAATCTTGGGCTAACATCATTAGGATCTTGAAAAAACTGAAAATTGCCAGAATGAACTCAATGTGAATTGAACAGACATGATTTTTGCAAATGTCATCGCAGCCTATTTTCATGCTTTGTAGCATTTGCGAGAGCTGAACCGGTGCATTGGGACTAAGCTTTGCTAGAAGGAGACATGTGGCTTGTCAGTGGGGATTGTCTACGAACCATTGACCCCTCCAAAACATGCACGGGAGCAACACATGGCAAATGCAGAACCAGTGTTTTAAAAGTTAAAGGGGCTGTGAAAAGAGTATGGCTTACTTGAGCATGGGAATAACACTTGACTATAGACTCCCTTGAGCTCTCAATAGGTTGATGAAACGACAAAAGGAGTCTCGAATTTAGCATGACTTACACAAGGCGTGTTGTGGAAAAACCATGACAAAAGCTTCCTAAGAAGAGAGGAGGAAGTTTATGCATCTGTTACTTCATCTTATGAAAGGAGATTTTTGAAAAGGCTCCCAAAGATAAAACTTTTCTTTTACCAGGAACCCATATACGAGCAAAATGTAATGGCATAGTGTGTAAAGATTCCAATCATTCTATTATGTGCATTATGATTCATTCTCCATTTCTTCCCAAGGATGAATAAAGTAGAAGCTACATAGTTGGGTTCATCCCTTATAGCCAACCGGGATAGAGCCTTGCTGCAAGATAGACGTCCATAGCCTTGACAAGGGTATTTCTTCGATTTCCACCGAGCATAGCTCTACTGCTAGCTGAGCATCTATAGCTCTAGTAGAGTTGCTTGTATCACCTGAGCACATTTGATTCTTCTATATTTTCTTGCTCAAAAGTTT
The DNA here is from genome assembly GCA_027943335.1 of Chamaecyparis obtusa. Taxonomy (NCBI): domain Eukaryota; kingdom Viridiplantae; phylum Streptophyta; class Pinopsida; order Cupressales; family Cupressaceae; genus Chamaecyparis; species Chamaecyparis obtusa. Next base: position 1,137,772 of record BSBK01001222.1, on the reverse strand, counting down.
TTTCTTGTCTTTTACTTTTTCACATTTCAATTTGCTGACAATGAAGTCAGGCTGCCAAGTTGGGAATCAATGTGGTAGCAAGGGAAACCTTAGGATTTTTTACATAATAGAGATGCAAGCTTTTGTCGTATTCCTTCCTAGGGAAGCATTAAATGTTTTCTATTATTATTGCATTTTATAGGAGTTGCCATTTGCTACAACATGTGAACTACAATACGGTTTGTACTAGAAAAGAAAGCCAAAATCCCTGTTAATCTTTGTTAAGGTTTTTTAGGATCATTGCAAATGTAATAGCACTGCCTGATGTATGTGTTTTCCAAATGCAACAATCTCTTGCATTTATATTGAGAATGAGCCAAGAAGAGACATGTCCCTTTATGGGACACGTCTATTCATTATTATGTAATTAATATAATGATAATTATGATTATATATATATATATATATATTTAATATCTCTTGAGTATTATATTAATTTCTCTAATATTTACATAATAATAATATTTATATATATATTTAAATATATATATACATCTCATATATACTAAATATATATATACATAGCTTCACTAGTATTGACTCGTAGTGTTTATCTGACTGAAGCTATAAAACATCAACACTCCCTCTTAGCCAAGGAAGATTAAACACATGATTAGGATCAGAAGATATCATTTACTGTGATATCAGAGATATGGTCTGACTAGGAATATCAAGTCGCATGATATTCACCATAACTCATAGGTTCATAATAATATCATCTCATGATATTAGGAGTAATAGCCATAGAATATCAAGTCACATGATATTCACCATGTACTCAGAGTACTGGCCTACCAACATCAAGCTTCACAATGTCCACCAGGTACTCAACAAATATTTTAGATATTACCTCAATAAGATATTAGAGATATGGTTTGACCAAGAATATCAAGTCTCATGATATTCACCATAACTCAGAAAATATTTTAGATATCACCTCAATATGATATCAGAGATATGGTTTGACCAAGAATATCAAGTCTTATGATATTCACCATAACTCAAAAATGTTTTAGATATCACCTCAATATGATATCAGAGATATGGTCTGACCAAGAATATCAAGTCTCATGACATTTACCATAACTCAAAAATTTTCATAGGTAATGTATCCTTAATGCAAGGTATCATCTATTGTGATCTGTTTCAGCCATCACACGATGTCTATCACAATAGAAGGTCAATGGTCCGTTTAAGGAACTGAATCCACCATGCAGGAAAACATCTATTGTGATCTATTTCAGCCATCACACGATGTTTATCACAATAGAAGGTCAATGGTCTGTTTAAGGAACTGAATCCACCATGTAGGAAATCATCTATTGTGATCTGTTTCAGCCATCACACGATGTCTATCACAATAGAAGGTCAATGGTCTGTTTAAGGAACTGAATCCACGATGCAGGAAATCATCTATTGTGATCTGTTTCAGCCATCACACGATGTCTATCACAATAGAAGGTCAATGGTTTGTTTAAGGAACTGAATCCACCATGCAAGAAATCATCTATTGTGATCTGTTTCAGCCATCACATGATGTCTATCACAATAGAAGGTCAATGGCCTATTTAAGGAACTAAATCCACCATGTAGGAAATCATCTATTGTGATCTGTTTCAGCCATCACATGATGTCTATCACAATAGAAGGTCAAGTAATTGTAAGATAGTCACCTTTCAATAACTCTTACAAATACAAGTGATAATCATTTGGAAGTCATCACTTCCTCATGATTTACACAGGGCCCAAAAGGCATTCATGATTCCTAGTCCTCTGACTATTATAGATTCTTGATCATTGGAGAATCCATCTTAGTATGGACTACTTCCTCTGAATCAATACGACCAAGATTATCAAAAGTTGATTTAACCATATCCTCTATTTGCTCCCTCTGAAGCTCAAGTTCTTGTATCAACCTCTTGTCTTCTTTTGAAAGGTCAGACTCCCTCTGCATCTGGTCTTAATCATCAATTCGTTTGCAAGCATTAAGTTCTTTCTCCCTTGAATGCAATTTTCTTGTGCTTCCATCCTGAAGGTATGTTAGAAGCATACAAGATTTTACTAACCAATAGTATAACATGAATTACAAACTTAAAAAAAAATTATGTGCATTAATAAAACATGGAATACTTATCTTTTATAAATTTCAAGTATTTCATTCTGTAAGGTGAGCCCATATAGAAAATATCATGCAAATTCACAGAACGATGTCGCCGTTCTCTAACATTACCAGAATTCTTCACATGACTTGTCTTGAATATCCAAAGGTTCTATACACTATGACAACCTTCAATCTTATCAGATCTCCCTTGAAGTGGTTAGGCTTTTAAAGAAGGAACCTCGCTCTTTTACAGATTTCACATAGACCTGTACATAGTCGGTCATAACTTTTGAACCTGACACTTTCTCTCCAATCGCTCCAGATTCTTCTAAATTTATTTTTCACCAACATATCCAAAATTCAGAAAAATCCAACGGTGTATTTGTGAGATATGGTCCTCGTACTAAGACTGTATTTTTTGCGACAGTCACACATTTACCATCAACAAACTACTCTCTTACATTTGCAACTTGGCTCTAATACCATGTTAAGGTTTTTTAGGATCATTGCAAATGTAATAGCACTGCTTGATGTATGTGTTTTCCAAATGCAACAATCTCTTACATTTATATTGAGAATGAGCCAAGAAGAGACATGTCCCTTCATGGGACATGTCTATTCATTATTATGTAATTAATATAATGATAATTATGATTATATATATATATATATATATATATATATATATTTAATATCTCTTGAGTATTATATTAATTTCTCTAATATTTACATAATAATAATATTTACATATATATACATCTCATATATACTAAATATATATATACATATCTTCACTAGTATTGACTCATAGTGTTTATCTGACTGAAGCTACAAAACATCAACAATCTTAAACCAAATCTCATTTCATAAGTTAGAGTATCAATGCATTAATTTCCTACTCACTCATAAGGTGAATTTTTCCTCATAGAATCCTTGTTGTCAGTTGATGGGAACTTTCAAGTTAAATGCTTGCTGACTGCAGATGCATCATGCATGCCAACTTAGTGCCTCAAGGTTTGATCTTGGAGAATGATTACTCACCTCAACTTGCAAGTGAATAACTACTCGCTTGTGTGAAAAATGCTTATCTATAAATCAAGGTTATTTTGCTAAGCAAGGCATTCCAAATTTAGAGTCTAAGTATTGTGGCATATTCGGTCTTGATGAACACTCCAATCAGGCGAACTGCCAACAAAAATCAATTGGCACTTTTAGGCTTATTTTTTGACTTGTGCTTAGAGCGCATGACCAACATGAAGAATGACTTGGTCATTTCTATTGTAAAATGGGTCTTAGGAGAGGACTTCTTAGTCTTTGAGGATAGGTGTAAGTAAATACAGACACTGTTTCCCATTTTGTGGCCTCTCTCATAGATTTGGGCGAATCAAAGCCCAAAATTTCCAAGCTCATGAGAACTTTATTTCAAGATGACTACATAGGCAGCCTAAATGAGATTCTGGAGGTGGCTTAGTATGAGGTAGGCATTCTAAATTCCATTTAAGAGCCTTAGTGGACAAGGACACCATGGTTTTTTGGCTCCCCTTTCTTTTAAACTTTAAAACTACCTTAATCGATGAGCACCAAGAGCGGTCTGCCCTTGATTGTTTATTTTTGGGAAAGGTGATAGGCATGGGACCCATCTACTGCATGGCTTGGTGGGAGGAATTTTGGAGGACCTAGAGAGCGAGGAAATTAAGGACGAAGCTCCTCCAGAATGATGATGTTATTCCTCCTTTTTTTTTGTCTTTTCTTGTCCACTTCTCTTCTTTTGGTTGTGTAATAACAATTTTTTGCTTTACTAGAGACCTATTTTGAGTTTTGTTACTTGCTAAAGGGTCAAAACTATAAATAAACTATAAAAACTCCTGAATACAAATCAATATATAGTTTTCGAACGACTTATTTTACTCTTCATTGCAAGCTTTTCTTTTTCTTTTTGTTTGAAATAATGTCTTAAGACTTCACCATTAATTGGCCATAGTAAATTTTCACTTGTTAAAGTTTGCAACCGAAAAGCATTTACCCTCATTCTTTTTCCAAAAGTTTCTTAATCATGGTGAACAACTTCATGTTGGTGAATTCCGCTACTTGATTACCCTGATATATTAATTAGATGAAATGTTTTAAGCAAAAATCTCTTTATTGGAAAACCTAGCTGGATATTTTTAAAGAACACAGAAGCAGGACAATTATTTGAATTTAACATAGGAAGAATACCCGACTTAACTAAAAGCATTCTTTAAGAAAATTGATAATTACCTCATGCAATGCATTTTACTTTTTAGAGTTTGGATTTCCGTCTATTGAGTACAACAATCGGTAGCAGTTAGAAAAATACTTGCGACTGAATGATGAGAGAGGATTGATCATCCCCAAAAATTCCAAATTCCTCTTGATGAAAGGTTTTATGTCGATCACTGGCTACAGGGGTGTAGGATCATATCTTTCATTGTTGCAGTCATTTGGCAAATGCAACACTTTTGAAATAACACCTTTATTTCCGCGAGCACTTTCTTTGCTTCCTCTGTTGGTTTAACTTTGCAACCTTTTTCAGGGGGGTTTGAAGCTTTTAAACTACCTACACAATGTTACGAACTAGTAGCCTATTTGTCCATTGGGCACATAGTCACTTGCAAGGACCCACAAAACATGTGGACAATTGCACTTGGAGGAAAACCAGAAAGTAGGACATAAATTCCCTTAAGAAGAACGCAAGGTGTGCAACAACACTTCTTGGAAGTAACAACTACTACTTCTAACCTATCCTAACCTAAACTAGTCGAAGGAGAAAGAAACTAAACAAAGCCATTGATTGGCTTAGCGAAATAGCTTCCTTTTCTAACCAGCTTCTTATGTTCTTCTAGTGTAGGGACAACTAACTAGAAAAGGAAGAACAATAAAAATCCAACGAGCTATTGGAATGCCTCCTAAGGACCAAGGACAATGAGGCATACACATTTTAGAATATGTCCTCTTTTAATCAATAGGCGAGACAATCTTGCTTCTCTTGATGCTCAAAAGTAAGTATGACCAAGCTCGACTTGCAGTTCTCTTGCTGAGCTAATGCCTGATGGGGCATCCTCTTGAAAGTGCTAAGTTCGAGTGATCGGCACTAGACTCATGACTGTGCTCTGCTTCCTTTATGATTTGCTGATTAGTAGGGACCAGCCTTGATGAGTGTTTTGATGGTATGGGAACCTCCTCTTGCTTTTTGTCATAATCTTCCATTTTAGGGGATGATGAAGTGATGTCAATAGATGAGTAGAATCCTTATAACTCATCCCAGAATTGGGCCTCATCAACCTCCTCATTTCCTTCTTTATTAGGAAATGTCCTTATTTCATAGTAGCCCTCATGATAATCTAGAGAAGTATCTAGTCTTTTCCCTTGGGAATTGGGCCCTTTTTCAGTATTATGCATAGGCTAGGAAACAACCTTATGCACGTCAACATCCTCAGGGACAAGACTGTCCTTATGCTCCTTCTCACGATCTTCCCCAACCTTGAGGCCAACCCCATGCCCATCCTTGACAAAGAAAGACATATCATCGAAAAAAAGGCTTGAATCATCTTCTTTGCTTTTCCCCTTTACAGGGATAGCACTTTGCTATTGTAGTTGCCCATCTTTGTTTTCCTCTTGCGGGAGGGGAATTTCTTCATTCTTATGTGCATGTGAAAGCTCACGACTAACTAGTTGCTCATCACTTTCCTTTGCTCATGTGACTAGTCAACCCTCTAGACAATAGGTCCACTCTTAAAGAGTGAAATAGTATCAAGACAAGAGTACTGATAGGAAACTTTTTTTTTCAAATAAGATTGAGGAATCTTTTTTTCCTGAAAGGAAATAAGCGCTTGAGAGGGGTGTTCTTGAGGAACATTAGGGTAGGAACCTTTGAAACTTGGCAGCTAATTAGAAGGCATCCTATCCCTTCTTTGAAGCCTGGGATTTCGAATTTAGCTGATTTCTCCTTTCGCATATATTCCTCTTTTTTCCTAGCAGCAGCTTACATTGAAAAGAACTTCTCTTCTTCTCTTCAAGTCCCCATTTATTGATGCTCATGCTAAGCTTGGCAAGCGAGTTGATCCTGATATTTCTGTTCTTCAATAGCCTCAATTGTTCTGGAAAATTCAATATTATTTTTTTAATGTCAACATTGCCAGGGTTTCTCCCATTTTAATGCTGGATAAGAGGATGAACAGGCTAATAGGGGATAGAATAAGCCTCTTGGGACTGCTGATAAGCATACCCAGACTACCGAGAAGGCTGATCAAGGGTAGGGAAACTTTCATACATCTCTCATTACTTGTAGCAAGGAAGATGGAGCAAAATTAACAATGTTACCAGCTTGATATGGCTGGTAGGGAGGTGTAAATCATGTATCTTCACGGAAAGGAGGAGGAAAATCACAATGCTCATGATATTCTTCTATGCTGAAGGATAAGGAAAACTGTTGAACTACGAATGATGTGTTAAACAAGAGCGAACAGCCTACTCAGAGTTTAGAACCAGGTACATACTAGTAGAGTCACCCCAATGATTTGATCTTGCAGAGTTGTCTGGTGTTCATGTGATACCTCTTTAAGGCTAAATATGCTGACGATTGCACTTGATCTTCAATGTTGAAGATCGGGTCCCACTGGACATGCCGGGAAAACCTGTTGAGCTCTAAAGCTTATGCTTATGGAGGGCAGTCTGGAAGTTTCATAGATGTGTTTGACCTAGTTGCGGTTTGTGAAACAACCTCCATGATTTTAGAAGTGGACTCTTCAGATTTTGGGGGGATGGAAAGTGAGGAGAGAACAAACATAAAATGAATCTATACTAAGGCAATGTGCCAGAATGCAAAGCTTTTACAACACTTTAAATCTTTTCCCATTTTAAAGAATAATGCAACTCAATAGCATAACATTGTAGGTAATGAAATGAGTATAAAACATGATTCCATTACCATCTATTTATGCTACTCATTAAAAAAGTTAAGAAAAACCAAGCAACAGATAACTACATTCATCAAATGATACATAACAGAGTGACTTAAGATATTACAGGACATAAATAATACATAGGAAAGGCTAGAAGAGCACAGCCTGCTACGTTGGTTCCTATTAAGAATTAAATACAATGCAAAGATCTCTAGAATGGAGATGCTGCTGGTGTTTTCGACTGAAGTATTGCTAACCAGTCCAATTGGTGAAAGAATGTGAACCCCTAAAGAAAAAGCCTGACCTGCTTTTATACAGTGCGTAACCCCAAAACATGGAACAAGTGGCTTATTAGAAATATTCCAATTCTCCTCCACCTGCATATGCCATCATGAAGGCTGTTGTATCCGCCTGCTAGCTAATGATCTTTGCATCATCATTTCCCTTCCATGCACATAGAACTGCTGCCACTTGTACTCCCCACTTCCTTCGTCGAAATTGCTTGACCATAAGCTTGTAACTTTTTTTTGGCTTTAGAGCTTGAGATCAAGGTATGTGGCACACATGTAATTAGTCTTTCTTTTGAAAAGAGCCAACCACACACCTTTATGGGATCTTGAATTTAAATATTGCAATGTGGAAGCCACGCGGCACTATCCACAACCTTCACCACCTTGAACTTAAGAAACATGTATAATGAAAGACCCTTGCAACCTTCCAGCATGCTGCTTGCATCTAGTTATTGTTCACATCTATGTGCTAAAATTATATGTGGAGACCATAGGAAGATACTTGATATCTATTTAAAATTCAGTGAGTAAGAGTTACATGTTTCATATTGAACTTCTTAATGGAGAGCATTTTCATTTATTCATGGTTCATTTTTTTGTGTTTATTTGTCGTCGTTGTCTTTTTGTCTTTGGGCAGAGAAGATCCCTGTAAGAGACCTTTGCAACAGGAAGAGGACGGCATTCTCTTGGCATCTGCTATGGAGTCAGAAAAAGCATTGCAGGATGATCTTTATCATTCTACTATTGGTACAATGGACAATCACCTTGTAGAATTCACAGAAGAACTAAAAAGTAAGTTGTGTATGATAACTTTTACTTTTCAAAAAAAAATTCATACTAAGTGTAGAAGTTAGATATGGGATATAGATAAATTAAAGTATTATTCCTCTTAAAACATCCATAAAATAATGAGAATAGGTGGTGAGGAGTAATAGGGAGAGAGAAAACTCTTTGACAGAGGGTAGTATTTTCTGATAAGGTTAAAGTTTGTTCAACAGTCAAAATTTATGGTTCTGATGGAGCTAACTGTATGATAGCTAAACTGGACAAGCAGCAGTACGTATAATATACTAGATAAAGCACGACACTAAATGTATATAGAAGAGGACAAAATGCTCGAGCCTTGAGAATATTATCTCAGCTGACATGAATAAGGTGGACTAAAGGAGCCTCTTAAGAGAAAATATAAAGCAATGAGTAATCAATGCTTCAAAATTAATCATGCCATGCTCCTTGAAGACACAGTGACATTGATCAGTAGCCCATTCTTAGATTCTTCTCCAATGAATGAAATGGATCTTATTATTTATATTTTCAAGAAGAACATCATAAAATGTATGGCACAAAACTCAAGATACACACATTCATCTGCATTACATAATGTACAGACTTTCAACTGCATTACGTAATGCCTTGTAATTCTGAACACAAATTAAATGACTTGATTTCTGGACCATAGTAGAAGAATTCACAATTGATTATGGATCATGCCTGCCAGTGATACTATCTGAATTAGAGCATTGTCAAATATCCAAGGCCTGTTTTATCACAATAAATCACAGTTTTTTCAGTAAATTGTGATTAAAATGCTTTTTTCAATTCACTTATAAAATAACTGTTTTTTGAATTTTAAGTTGAAACCTCATTTTTATATTACAAATTTGGATTTGTCAAGAGCAGATTCAGACTTTGTTGAAGTGATCAATCATTAAATCAAGTAGGGAACAGTCAAGTGAACTCATTCTTGAGTCAAACAATTGAGAGGAACCTGGTAAAGCCAACACTAGACAAGAGCTCATCACCTTCTTAAGTCTATCAAATGTAACCTGAGCCTCATTTGACCATCTAAATGCAATTTTCTTAGTGAGATTTGTAAGAGGTGCTTTCAATTGAGAAAATCCCTTGACGAATCTCTTGTACAACTGCACAACCCAAGAAAACCCCTCAAATCAGAAATGTTCCTTGGCGGTGGCCAATCCAAAAGGGCTTGCATCTCTCCTGGCACACCTTCACTCCACTAGCTCCAATCACATGTGCCAAATGTAAAATCTTCGTCATTCTGAATTCACATTTGAAAGTCTTTACAAACAAGGATTGCAATTGCATGATTCCCAACATCTCATTAATGTGCCTAAGGTGATCCTCTCGTGTCTTTTTGTACAACAGAATATCATTAAATAATACCAACACCAACTTCCACAATTGTCAATTAAAAATGTGATACAGCGATTCATATATGAATGGAAAGTTGCAAGAGTGTTAGTAAGACCAAAGGGCATAACCAAAAACTCATAATGTTCGCAGTGGCATTTGAATGCTATATTATGTATATACTCCTCATGGACTGTAATTTGATGGTATCCTAAATGAAGATCAATCTTCGAATAGTATATTGCCCCATATAACTCATTGAATAACTCATCATCCTGGGTATAGGGTACATGTGTTTAATGCTCTTCTTATTCAAGTAACGATAATTAGTTCTCATCGTGCCATCCTTGTTCATAACCAAAATCACTTAGGGCCTGTTTGGTACATGGAATATGGGCCCTAATTCCGGAATACCATTTTCCGATTATTGTCTTCCATGTTTGTGTCCATCTAATTAAGTTGGAATTGGAATTTCGGAATTCCAGTTTTGCCCACAAAATGGGCATTCCGTCTTTCACTTGAAAAGGTGGAATTAGAATTAGGGGCTCTAATTCCCATTTTCGAATGCCTATTTTATGTGCTGTCGGGTACACTATTTGCTGTTAATAATATTTTGACGTCCGAAATTTCATTTTCGGCTGCCCATTTCATTCTGCTATCATTTTCGTTCTGCTAATATTCTGCAAACCAGGGCTTTAACTAAATTTACCAGTTGAGAGTGTTGGCTTAAATAATTTTCAAACTCAGTTATGTTGATTTTTGGGTTTGTAAATTTCCGCTTTGGAAGGGAGGGCTTTTTCCTCTAATTTTCGTCTTTGAATGGCAGATTCTGAACTTTTTTGCCGAGTAGATGTTCGTGTCAGTGACGAAGTAATTTTATTATACCCATTCAGATCATTATATGTTTCTATTATAGCAGCACTTCCTCTAATGGAGCATGGTCTGGTCCAGGCCACCAGGCCTGGAGATCATTTAACTGAAGATTGATTTCTTAAGCAAGGGGTGATTCGTAGGTCAAATCCACTCAAAAAACGGGGTCAATAACGATGGCGGAATTGCACGCTTTTGCAGGAGAAAACAGGATATGCGTTCTGAGCTATCAAAATTGAATAATTACAAGAAAGTGCAGGCTGTGTGGAAATTTTCGTCTATCACAGGAATTAAAATTCCTTATGCATCTTCTTAGTCATCTTCCGGGTGAACCAAACAGGTCATCCCATATTCCGGAAATCATTTTCAGAATTTGTATCTTCCAGAATTGCAGCATCTTCCAGAATTGACTATATCTGGCATTTGGTATTCCATGCACCAAACGGGCCCTTAAGATGCAAAGGGATAGAGCTAGGTGTAATGTATCCCATATCCAATAACTCCTTTATTGTTTTTTAATTTCCTCTTTGAATCTCTTGGGATGACGATAAGGAGTAGTAATAATGGGTTTGAATCTCTCCTGTAAATTAAATGTTCAAATCCATGGTTAGGAGGTCTACCATGTGGAATATCTCCAATCACCATACTATGCTTATCCAAAACTGATTGAATGCCCATATGATAATGCCTGTTATCATTAGAAGATGACCTGGAAGATACAAAGCATTGGTACACTCAAGAAACATTATCATGTCTAAAAAAAAGCCTCCATCCTCTTCATTGTCACTACCTTTGGTGCACCATCCACCAAAGCTCTCAACACTATCTTCCTCCCATTTGACATGAACTCCAACTCCATCTTCTGGAAGTCCCGACTATAACTGCCAAGTGAATGCAACCACTGAACTCCCAAAACAACATCGATCTCACCAATCCCAACCACATAGAAGTCATCAATAATTTTATAATCACCCAATTGAATGCGCAACTGTGAGATCTTTTTAGTATAACTCATTTTGAACCCATCATCTACCATGTCACTAGATCTCGGAAAATTCTCAACCTGCGATCCTCTCTTTGCCTCTACACCCTCATTAATTAAATTATGAGTCACCCTGCTATCAACTAAGCATGCAACCTGCTGTCCCTTTTAGACTCCTCTTGAAAAGCACACTATTATATTGGTGTGGGGAGATGTGAATCAATATAATATTATTTTCTACTTTTTCAAACTTAATACCATAAACATATCAATTGCATAATATCAATAACACAAGGGAAAAAATTATGCAACACAAATAGAACACATGATTTACTTGGAAACCCTTACGGGAGAAAATCACGACAAAATATTGCTTATATAATCTCTTCTTCACAAACTTTGTAGGCATCAATCCACAAGAGACACCAATCCCCTTAATTCGTAGGCACCAACCTACTGGAGGCACCAATTCCCACAAAAAAACACCAACTCTTATACATATACACTCCATGATCATTAATATCACTTTTTCTTCCTCTTCAACTCTGCCTTTACTCCGTTTTGTAATTTGCATATATTCTTCATGAATATCTGCACATATTGTTAATAAATATCTGCACATATTCTTCATATATATATATATATATACATTTCTCATAGATATCTACACATAAATCTTCCTTAAGTCCGCTCATATTTTTTGTCTTTGAGTGTGCTCATAGATCCTTTTTCAGTCTGCAACTAATTCACCCTATCTCTCATATATACTTTTATACAAGTTTTCTTTAAGTCTGCTCCGATTCGTATGATGTTACGTTGAAGACCCTGTTGTCTTTATGTCCAACTCTCCTTATAGACCCAATTGCCTTCATGAAGGGAGTTGACTCTTCTTGAAAATAGGCGATTCATTCAAAGGTCGGCCTTATTGAACAAATATTTAATTTACTTTTAATTTATCTTAAATTCTATAATAGGCAACTACTCTCAAAGGAGTTGACCACAAAATGATAATAATTTTGATTAATTCAACAACCTTTTAACAACATTTACACCTAGGGAAGAAGAGAAAGTTGTACAACTTGAGGAGGAGCAGCCATTTGTGGATGAGGTAATGGCAGTATATGAGGAGTACCATACACTCCCTTATGAAATCAGACAGGAAATAAATAATCCAGCATAAGAACCGACGGAAAGAGAGGAAAAGGACAGAACATGAGGATCACATAAGGAGTATCAACATGTCTTGAGCAAATTAACTCTTCTTAATTTTGATGGTAGTGGGAAAAGCACAACACGTGCTTGGATACATAGGTTCGATAAATTCTTGACACTCAAACCCATGTGAGAAGAGGAGTTAATTAAGTTTGCAATTATGCATTTGGATGGTTCAACTTATGATTGGTGGCATCATGGCTTGGTGAAACAAACCATGCGTTGATTACGTTATATGAAGAGTTCAACAGAAAATCAATGTAAAGGTTTAATAGAAAGGATGTAGAGATGTATTTCCTGTTAGGAATAATAGTCCACCAACACAACTGAGAGGGGGGGGTGAATCAATTGTGAGACAAACTATTAAACTTTAAACTTTATAATCCAAAACACTTAATCATAATATCAATACAATGAATGCAACACCATAACACTATATTTTTTTGTTGAGGAAACCCTATTAAAGGTAAAACCCTGGTGGGAGTGAGCACCCACACCCACAAATGATGTACTGAAAGTATAGTATTGTTGATGTCAGTTTTGTACCACTACATAACGTATAGCAATTGAATACTTGATATAGCATACCAAACACTCAACCCTCTCTTGAAAAGTAAATACTCATGAAGGACATGAGAAAACTCCAAGGTTCCTTACACCTGTGGATACTAACTCAGTTATATTAATGTGATTTGCTGGTTAATCACGTAGGCGGGCTTACGTTGTTCTTTCAAGGATGTCGAATTCTTGTTATGATGATGATAGGATCTAGCTTTGCAATGTATACTCAAATTTATATCACTTCCAACTTTACTCTTCTCTTCAAAACTCTAACTACTAAACTACTTCTTGCTTTACTACTCCTATGGAATGGAAAGATTGGCAAATGGACAGGGATCAACCTAATGAAAGCTTGCCAGCGACGCTACCTCCATAGATGCAATGATTCAAGGGGAATGCGACTAGATTACCACACAAGGCTCCTTAACAAGCCGCTAAGATGCTAGTGGCCTAGTATATAGATCTCTATCAAACGTTTACCAATATCACCATACAACTAGCCATCTACTTCTATCCTTACTTTAACAATTTTCTTGAAATGAAATCTACTTTAATAACTCAATGAAATCTAACTTTAACTATTGGAAGTAGAAACCATGCAATAACACCAAGTGTTCTTAATCACCATGCAAGACACAACAATGACAAGAGAAGCAATTTTGGTATTATATTAGCAACAATTTTCTTCAACCTTTTACAAATGAGAGCACTTGGCCTTATATAGAGGCTCAAAATTACAACCAATGGTAGAGATTAAGAGGCAAAATCAACGATCCAGATTAAATCCCAAAAACCCTAATTAGGGTTGCCACCCCATCGGCCAATGAGAAGACGCCACCTCATCAATGGACCAATGAAAAAAAAGGAAAAGTGGCAACCAACGAGAAGGCACCAAAATGGTAGCCAATCAGAATCAGACACCTATCCTACCTAAGAAGAAAGGAGAATTTGCCACTTGGGCTTACATCAAATGATCTTCTAATACAATTCTACCCTTTTCTTTCATCTTTTTAGCATAAGCAATGAATTTAGCTAACATGTTGTTGACTTCCCCCATGGGAGGGCAAGGTGTATGCCTCATCTTGAGCTCAGTTGTGTTCATCATGTTCTTTGCTACTTGTAGTGTCTTCTCACTCTCCTCATCATCTCTTGCAAACTCGATAAGGGCCCTGAGAGAGGCAAGGATGCCCAACTGTTTCTCTCTAGCGACAACCTTCCTCAACTCATCCAATCTCAATCCAAACTCTGTCTCATTAAAATTCTCCTCTTTGATTTCTTCAAAATCAATTGCAATCCTCGCATCGCTCAACATGTTTGAAATGAAAGTGTTAATGCTTGGACTATATTTTGCAATCTCATCCTGTATCTCTTCAAGTACCCTCGATTTGGCAGTCAAGGTAACATACCAAGACTCAATAATATTCTTTCCTCCTTCACTGACCAACTTGGCTCTCACCAAAGATCCCTCTGATAGCTTTATGGCTGCCTGTAGCCTGGGAATGGCTAAGTCACGGATTGGAAGGAAATCCTTCCACTCCGCTTCAAATGCTCTGAATTTGTCCCTAAGAGACACAAATGACCTGAATGTCGAGATAAAGGCAGGCAAGAACTTTCGCCCTTCTTGAATTGTATCACTGATCCAATTTTTAGTTTCTTGCTCTCGAGCTAATGTTTCTTCCAGATTGCTCCCACTATCCTGTGGAAGGGCCGCCTGAGGCAACTGTTGGATAGGTTGACATACTTCATGATAGCTATCCTTCCAATACTTGTTTTCAATCTCCAACTTTGCAATCCTTTCGTTCGCCTTTCTCAACCTTTCTCTGATTGAAGCTATGCCTTCCTGAACCTCCACACACTCCATGTCATCTGTGATTTTTCCCATGTCATGCTCCACTATCTCATAATCTTGGACCACAATTTTGCCCACTACCTTGCTAACCTTTGGTACCGCAATTTGAACCTTTCGGTGACCATCATCACCATCCCTGATTACCTTTGCCACTGTTCCTGCAATTTGTTTCTGTTCGACATCATCTTCCTTTTCCACTAACCCTTGAATATCCTCAATTGTCCGGATGGCCACAACTTTGCCCCTTGGCATAAGCATCTATCTCAACCATAGCAGTGCAATGCATCTCCCCAAATCTAGATTTGGTTTGACTAGCATAGCATCACCAACGGCCTTGGGCGCTTGGCTTCCTTCCTCAGCTGATAGAGCTTCAATGTAAACTGGCTTATTTCCTTCATCACTGACTGTCACATCCTCCTCAACTTG
Organism: Chamaecyparis obtusa; assembly: GCA_027943335.1. Lineage (NCBI taxonomy): Eukaryota > Viridiplantae > Streptophyta > Pinopsida > Cupressales > Cupressaceae > Chamaecyparis > Chamaecyparis obtusa. The sequence continues at coordinate 1,122,369 of BSBK01001222.1, read as the reverse complement.
GTTCTCCAAGAGAGGAGAGTACCCTGTACTGTTACTATAACCACTTGATTCTGAACCAGAGCTCACCTCTACCGCTGCCCTTTGCTCACTTGTACCAACCTCTTGGCTCCTAGCCTCAGCTATGCTTTCTCTTGATGGCACTTTACTCTGTTTCTTTGCTGGAGGCTCATGATGTTTTCTATCTTTCTCAACCTCCAAGCTCCTTTTCTTACTCTTAATTGCTTGCTGCTACTAGCTATTGCCCCCACCTTGCTGTCCAACTGACTTTGCTGGAATCTCCTCCTCTGGCTTCATCTTCTCATAGGTAAGGTGTACCTTTCGACTTTGTAATTGCCTGAACTTCCTATTATACCACCACTCAGTGTGTAGCTCAACTGTTCTTGTTACTGCATCTAAGGATGGATCCTGATGATCATCCCACTCAACTGGATTCAATTCTGTCCCCTCTACTGTATTGTAATCTTCCCTTAGCACATCTTCATCCTCTTCCAGTTGATCCGGAATATTAAGATTTCTCCATCTGATGGCCCTCATCATGCCCACCGATAACCTTGAGAAAGCCAACTTCCTCACATGAAAGTCATCCTGTGCATTGGCCCAAAAATCCTCCAAAGTAGGGATATGCTTGAATGGATCCCCATGAGATGCCTTGATTAGACCATTAGGATCGAATCCTTGCCTTGCTCTATACCATGCTAGATGATATTGTTCTAACTCTTTCTCCGCGGTTGTAAAGGCGGCAGGATTGGGACAACTATCATTGCCTATCATGAGTGAGAAGGTAACCCCTGTCTCACCCTTGAGCTTCATCAATTTGTCATATTTCTCAAGTTGCCTAGCCAACTCCATCAAAACTTTCCTATCGGGTGGGTACCTTGGAAGCCTCTTGGGACAAGCCGTGCACCCCGCCACTTTGATATAAGTGAATTGCGGAAACTGGATGAACCAACTCCCAAACTTCTTGACTTTTGTCTCCACCTCTGGTGAGAGCCTCCTAGCAGGTGTCCCTTGCAATACCCTTACTGTCTTCATGGAAAAGGCATCATAAAATATCTTGGAGTCCTTGGTGTTGTGCAAATGAAGTTGTGGATAGCACTCATGCACCAAGCATTGTCCGGGCCCATTGCCAATCACCCCTCTAGCCTTAAGTCCAAGATGTTCATACAGTCTTGCAATTAAATAGAAAAGGTAGGACCCCATGTAGAATTGTTTGTGATTTTGTACTGTCCTAAGTTGCAACTCTAAATTTTCACTTATAATTCTAGCCCAATCAAACTTTCTTTTTCCATTTTCAATTCCTTCAATAAAATAGTACATCCAAGTTTCAAATTGCATACCTTGAGCAGAGCCCATGACTCGATTGAGAAGCACAATAAGATCGCCATACTCTGATTTGAAATCTGACCTGGTGAGCTTTGATGACTTGGTGACCCCCTTCTTGCCTTCGTGTAACCAATTCTACTTTAGAAGAGCGAGGTAGGCATTCTGACTGTCTTGAAAGAACCTGGCGGCCTGATCTATCAACATTACTATCATTCCCTTCTGTTGGGGTATATTGAACACTTCCTCTACCACCTGCCCGCCAATGTTAGCCAACACCCTCTCTTCTTCACCAAAGATGATGGACTTGGTCACAATATCTAGCCAAGATGCACACTCCATCACCAACTCCGGACAAGGCAAGGTAGGAGGGAAGGCGGCAGCTTGCACAATTCCACACTTGTAGATCTTCTTTGCCATAGAGGATTGGCCCCCTTTCAACCTATCTATCAACTGTATCATATCTAGGGTGCCGATGTTGGTGTCACCGACCCGCTTCAATTTTGAGAAGAAGGTCGTATTGGGCGTCATGTCTTCCCTGTCTTTCTTGGTATTCATTCCCTTTGGGTTCTTGCTTGCACTAGCATCCACCATCCTAGCCCTTATTTCTGCCCCTTCTTTCTACAGTGAGGTGGGACTACACTTATCTCTGCCCCTCCAATCCTAGGGATGATCAAACATATTTTTGCCTCGCCAATTCCTATCACACCACTTATCTTTGCCTCTCCGCCTAGGGATGAGACTACCACTTATTTTTGCCTCTTTGTTACTTATGAGATGGACTACACTTATATCTCCCAACTTCGTTCCTAGGGGTGGGACTACCACTTATATCTCCTTTCTCCAAATCCTAAACGGAAACTACACTTATATCTCCCAACTTCAAGCCCTAGATGAGATGATGAAGTGATGGATGGACAATGCAAGCAAGAAAATAGGGAATGTACCAAACAAGAACAAGGAGAAAATCTGTCTTTTAGACCAGCCTTCACCCTCAAATATGAAGATCGTCTTCTACACCAAACCATCAACATCAAAGAAAAAGATAACAATTAAGAACATAGGCCACTCACCAATTTTTTTTTGCAAATCTTTCTTCAAATAGGCAGGCCCCCCTGACAAATTTGTAGCTTTCTTTCAAACTGTGGTCTCTTCCTTCAAAATTCGTGGCTTCTCTTCACAAAAATTCGCTAGTCCTCTTACTTATTCTGTTCCTCACTGCTCCTCAATCAAAGCCGTAGGTCTCTGCTACCAATTCACAAGCTTCCAATCAAAGTCGCTGCCTCTTCTCCACAAGCCCTACTCCCTCTATGCAATTTAACTTTCGCTCCTCCTCTTAACAAGTTCATTGCTCTTCAAGGAGATGAGAGGTGAATGAGATGAGGGAATGGAGGGAGGAGAGCGCCCCTATATACCAAGTTTAGTCTCCCATAGAGAGGGCCGACCTGCATATAGGCAAACAAAATTTCAATTAAATGCCACAAAAAGGGGCCGACCTGGCTTAAAAATAATAAATTCGCATTAAAACTTTTATTATCATGCCAAGATTTTTGAAATAGCTTGAGGGAGTTGGCCACGCCACTAAAGGAGGCCCTAGTTTTGATTTTTAATGCCACACGTCTCCACAAAAAAGTCCTAGACCCTCGAAATTAATGCCCAGATTTTCGATTTTGCATGCAGATTTTCAAATTTAGGGCCTGGCCTTCGATTTAATTGCCTAAATTTTTTGTTTCAATGCAAAGTTTTAATTTCATTGCACAGATTTTAGTCTAAGTGCCTAGATCTTTATATTTTAAAGCTCTATTTCTAAATTTCGATGCCTAGATTTCGAATTACATTGCACAAATCAATTTTATTTGCCCAGATTTTCGAATTAGATTAGGGTGATAGATATAATTTTGTTTCAAATCTCCACTTGGCAAATTAATCCAATTTCTTGGCTACTTAATTTTCTATTTGATCCCTATTTGAACATCCAAAATTTGCAAGGCCCCTAAAAGAAAAGACCAAACCCACAATCAAATTCGAAAATGCAAGCTAAGCCTCTTAATTCCAATAGTTTTCAAAATATCATGCATCTAAGTCCAAAAATTTGTTAAGGCACCGGGAACCTGGGATCTAAAAAAAATGCCGAGGCCTGTTCGAAAATGGGGGTCCCCAAATTCTTTGGGGCGATGATGTGAGACCTCACAACAAGTATCCCTACTAAAAGATCTAGCCCTGTTAGGAGCTTATTAATGCATACAGTACATAGTCCCTGTTAAAGGACAAACCCTGTTAGGAGTCAAGAAAGAAATGGAAGGCTCACTACCCAGGCACATTGCCTAAAGAAGGTTAAATCCACCTTCAGAACTCACTGTCCGAAATACAATTGTATAGAAGATATACAATCCAATGAACTGTCTACTAGCAACTGTCTTTGCTTGATCAGTTCCAATGAAGCTCCTCAATCACAACCTCTTCTCTACATCCAACAGACTTCACAAATACAAGCTCCCAGCTTGCACACACACCACCACTCTTTATTCTCCAAAAACAACTCTTCTTTATACCTTATTACAATAATCAATTAGGTCGGCCAATTAAGACTTTCCTAATGAACAAATAATTAAATAGACCCTTGCTAAGATACACACAGTACCTTACACAAGTACACAATAGTTACTATACATCAAATATACTCTAGGATCCGAAATCCATGCTCGCCATCTTCACAACACATTACACATCTTTGGTCAGCTCCAAATAGGTCTTCGCAAGACCACACGCTTCATCTGATGTCACCACGAACACAACAACTCCAAAATCACAAATAATATTCTTTTCTTCTTCCTGTATCTTTTCCCATTCATCAGCATAGTCACCAAGCTCTTCTCACAAATCATCTCTGCTATTGCTCGCTAGACTTGATAGAGTCCTTTTGTCATTATGCATGGTCGCCTTAAATGCTGATTCAGGCTTAGGTAATGAATCTCAAGTTCTGCGGCCTCAAAGGTAGTTAATTTAGCAATCAAACCACATCACCATTGTACTTTGATAGCTTAACAAACTTGTTTTTATCACCAGTCATATGATGTGAACAACCACTATCTATGATCCACTCTGATTTCTTCTCAACGTGTGAAACTAGGGCTTTTTCTTCATGAATAGGTTCATCATCTTTAATAGCAATAAATCCAATCTCATCATAGTCTATTTCATCATCATCAGAAACACCTTCACTAGCATAGTAACATTCTTTATCCTTTGAGTAATTAGGTTTGTGAAACTTAGGTTTGTGCTTTGGAACCCTTGTAGGGCATCTAGATGCAAAATGACCAATCTTATTACATGAAAAACATTTTAGGGGTAGCTTTCCTTCAAACTTACCTTTTCCTCTCTTTTCTCTTCTTGTGATCAGGGCGACAATCTCATCTAACTTCTTTTCTTTTTCCTATATCTTTTCCCATTCATCAACATAGTCACCAAGATCTTCTCGCAAATCATCTCTGCTATTGCTCGCTAGACTTGATAAAGTCCTTTTATCATTATGCACAGTCGCCTTAAATGGTGATTAAGGCTTAGGCAATGAATCTCCAAGTTTTGCGGCCTCAAAGGTAGTTAATTTAGCAATCAACATCTCTCTGTTAAAGTTCGCATTCAAAGGTATGATCTCCTCTATTGCTTGCACTTTAGTCTTATACAGAAGTGTCAAAGATCTAAGAATCTTTGCAATCACTTCCTCTTCATTGTATGTGCCTCCAGAGTTTCTAATGCCAATAATAACCTTTGTTACCCTCTGTACATATGCTCCTCTCATTCTCAAAGTCTCCATCTTTGTCTTCCAATTCTGCAACTTCACTTGTTTAGTAAATCTGTCTCCTTCATATAGTGCTTCCAATCTTGACCAAATTTTGTGTAATGTCCCCCTGTTGGGAATTATGGATTACAACTACCAAATTTGATGTTCTGATGTCCGTAGACTATGGGACCATGTGTTAAATTTAACTTATCAGATCTGAATTATACAGTTCAATTTAATGGATGAAATCTTTAGATATAAATCACTGTAAATCTGATTATTATCTAGATCTAGAATAAATAACACATAGATTTAAGCTAATTAATGAAATGCACAGAGACTCTAATATACCTTGGGAAAACCTCCCTCTTGGAGATGAAAACCCAACATCAATATATTATCTATTTGTATAATTTTAACATACAACTCACAGTGATTTGTGGAGAATCAAAGATCAATGAGACAAATCAGAATATATCGCTATCTTTATTTGTTCAGCCTAGTAGATAACCTTTATGTCTTTGTCACCTTCAATGTATTCGCTGTTCCCTTTGATATGGATTGTATATTGCTGTCAATTGAAGTCATAGTGTATCTATATCACTGTAGATATGTGATGTACATAGATCAGATCTCAGAATCGCAGACCAGAGTATATATATTCGCTGCTTATGAACCTTATACTTTCTGATTTGTATGTAGGTTGCTGTTTAAAACACAATCACCAATCGCAGTCATGAAGTCGCTGAAGATGTTCACATGTATAGAGGAGAAGTCATGCTGCATATGCCATAGATAGTTCACATCACAGAGAATTTGTATACACCAGGGAGAATTCGCACCGCATAGAGTAGATGATTTGCTTTTCATATGTATATTTGATAGCAGCCGAAAATCCTCCTTAATTATGAGGAAAGGAGAATAAACATGGGTAAGGTCGGCCACTAAGGCCGACCTGGCTGACCTTAACTCTTTTATTTTTGGCGCCGAGAATTAATACTTGAATGAGCCCAGCAATATTTAAATCTTAATTTAATTTAACTTTAATTCTCCTATTTATATTTAATTTCCAGATTAAATACATAATCTCCCAAATATATATTTAATTCTCCTAATTAAATAATAAGTTATTTATTTATTTCTCCAAAAATAAATAATTAATCCTTAATTTAAAATAATTAATTCATTATTTTAATTTTCCTAATTAAAATAATAAGAGCTAGAATCCGGTCTAGCTACTAAACATTAACACTATGCACTCAAATTTGATTACAAGTGACTTTTAAAAAAAAAACTCAATAACTTTCTTATAAACAAAGTATAAGGCCCCGATACTTTATAAGTCTTATATAACTGATATTGCTTATGTAATGATGATGATTTGTGCTAAATCTTGACTTGCAACTGATATGTATGCATGCTCTTTAATCCGATGTACAATATGAGTTGATGATGAATCGATCATTATACAAGGTTTCAGGATTTTATTAAAATATCAATTGAATCAATTGAATCTTCACTCAATGAGGATGCAAGTGATATCTAGTGATGTCCTGGTCTGAAGCTTATAGGACTGATTTTTATCTTGAGCAATATCAATTGAATCTTCACTCAATGAGGATGCAATTGATAGCTAGTGATGTCCTGGTCTGAAGCTTTATATAGGACTGATTTTTATCTTGAGCGATATGAAGATGGCTGTTTTCTATTTCCATGTATACATATTTAATAGTTGAGTCTCATATGAATGTTGAACTATATGCAAAGTGGATGTCACCCAAGTGCTTACTTGCTGTCCAAAGAGATTGAATGTATGGTAAGAAAATATGCTATGATTCCCCGGAATACAACTATTATAATAATCTGTTATATGAATATTGTTGTTTCATAAATGTATTCCTCTTGTTTATTTAATGCTCTTACAGTCTACGTTCCTCTTTCTTATTCGATTCTGTGTTTGTTTAATGGCTCCCCTTCCCTTGAGTATTCCTTTTTATTTGGTAATAATTGCTATATCTAATATGACAATCTGCGTATGCAATAAAAAATAGTGATATTGCTTAGAGCAATGAAGTTGCTGCATCTAATCTGGATATGTATTCTTGCAACAATAAGGTGTTGTCTCTGATTTATATTTAGATGCTTGCAACCAGATTGCCAATAAGGCAAGTGCCCGTTCTCAGCAGATCCAAATAGGATGAAATAGAATAAGTAATTGTCAGAAAATTGCCCCCCATCTCCCTTTGTTTTATGATTCCTCCCGATTATGTACTCTAACTCCCGAATGGGTATGACTCATCACCGTGACCCGTTTCTCATTGCTGGTCACTAAATAAAGTCGCTGACTATTGTTTGGCCTTTCTAATCAACTTATTTAATCGATACTATGTTACATATAATTTGTTCATATTATTGATAATGATATATTATCATTATTAGTCTCATTTATATATTTGTTATTGGTGTATATTTTCTTTCATTGAATACAGATGACTATATATATAAAATTAGTATATATATTATAATCATTATTCGATTAATATTATTAAGTAATATATATAATCAGTATTCACTTAATAATATACATAATTTATTAATAACTTTATTATTTGGTTATTTATTATTTACGCATGCCTTGGCTCCCATGTACGCTCCCCGACTCACTAACTGCATTGTGATAGGAAGTTCTATCCTCATTGCTCACCACATGATCACTAACATTATGTGCGCTAACAACCTTGCACATGTCCATCAACAAGGTACTACTATTGGGTACCTCTGCAAATATCTCATCTGAAGAAGTGGAAGCCACAACTATATCAAACTCCTTGCATGCCTCTTCTTCCCTCTCCATAATAAGTCCCTGTAAACCATGATCTTGGGACCTATCATCATCCCATGACAACTCCGAGTCATCACTCAACATTTGACATGATTGACCAGACTTATTGCAGCATTAAACATCCTCATACACATCATCAGAGGTGCCCATAACACTAGTATCCACATCGTCTAATTGAGACTCCTCTTCTATCTCTTGTTGCTGCATACATGACTCAATGTCAACATGTAGATCAACATCACTATGGCATGAATCTACATCGTGTAACTCCTCAACACTCAAATCATGAGTGTTATCACCAAGTGATTCCATGCTCTCGTCTTCTACACATGAGAAGACTGTTGTCCCTTGCACTGACCCAACACTATGAGTGCTGCCATAAAAATCAAAACTGTCAGTGCTCATATCCTCCTTGCAGTCTTCAAAAATAACACTCTCATCAGGAAAGTCTAGACTAGCAGTGGTATCAATTGCATCTTCTACACTCACTATTCGCAACATCATCAACATACTTACATAAGGGACTGCTGTCCTGAAAATCAGACCCTGTATTACCATATCCCCACTACTACCAACTGATGTAAGACTGCTATCAAAGGTAGTTAACATGTCCTTAACATTTTCCGAATCACTAACTCTGGAATCCTCAATCTACTGGAACTCAATGCTGCTGTCCTCTAATGAAACAGACACATCCACATGTCCCTGTGTAGAATCTCCAACATCATAACTGCAGATAGGACTAGTGGCTGCCCCACTAAGCACAAGATCATCTTCACCATGATCACTAGCTGCTGAAAACTCATTGTGAAGACTCTTGGATGTCTCACTTGTGAAAATCTCTAGTTTCTCTTCTTGCATTCTCCGTGAAGAAGATTTTTTGAAGAAGGAAACCATAAACCTAGCTGGTTTGTCAACAGTTGCCGGATCGGGAAGCCTTGCATTTAGCCTTTCTCGAGTTTGCCTCAGTTTCTCTATTTCATTTGCCAAGGCCACTATTTGCTTCCTGAACTTAGACACACTGCACAAATGGTTTCCATATTTTCCTGATTTTTTGGATATGTCCATGATTGAAATAACCTGCGAGAGTGCTGATCACTCACAAATCAAACATGAGAACTCAAAATTTACAACCCCATAGGATGGTAGGAAACCGCTCTAATACCACTGTAAGAACCCCAACAATTCTAACCAATGTAGTTGATGATGTTTCTTTGAATTTTGAAAGTTTTTGCAATGTGAAAGTTATACAAATGAAGCAAATTGCAATTAGATGAAATATAAATAATTGATGACAATTATGTCACTACTGTTACAAATGTAATTTTTTGTTTTTACCCAGCAGTTCAAAATATACAACCAAATGGCAAGTACAACAATACTTTGTAAAGATTCATACTCGGAATGAAGAATACACCATTTATTTGTAAATTTTGGCACGAATGGTGACTGCTGTAGCTTTTTTCCAGAATATTGAATGTTTATTTAGATCAAAAAAATGTATAACTTCTGCCCAGAACTAGTGAACATTGATAAAAGATGTCAAATACCTCTGAGACAAGCACCAAACAGCCTTCTAAAGTGATCGAGTCTTCCCACAATGAACACGTGGGTTCATTGATGGCTGGGACGTGACTATGAATGTCTGGTATAGTCTTTAAACTTGCAGCAAACAACAATAATCTGATCATCCTATGTATTCAATGGATAACTTGCACAATAAACCCCCCAAAACCACTAATATATGTTCTCAAAATGATGATCAATCTTGCATATTATAGGTACGTACTAGCTAAAGGAAGAAGAGTATAAAATCTGGAGATGACTGCTCACAAAATTCTTTCAATCGGCAATTAAATGTCTTCAAATTGATCCTTGAATGATCAGATAAGACCCTTCTAAATGCACAAACCTCTGAAAGGTTGATATAGAACAATGGTTAGCACAACCAGCAATCTTAGTGCAATCTTTCAGCACCTCAAAGTTGAGTAATAATGGCTTCCAAACTTGTGTCATGTCCCCCTTTTTCTCAAATAGAATTTTAAATAATAAAATAAATAACAATAATAATAATGATAAAATTAAATTAATAAACAAATAAGTTATAATAAATTATAATTTATTATAATTAAATTTCATCAAAGAATATTACTTATTAATTGATATAATCTAATGTTGTATCTTAATTAATATATATAATATAATACTATATTCTAACCAATCCATGTATATAGTAATAAAATATAATCTATTAATATATTGTATTATTAATAAATAAATATCATAATATATAACAATGAATACTTATACTAATAAAATTTAATAATAAATAATAATAAAAATAAATAAATAATATCATATAACATTAGATGGGCGATTGCAATTAGGAAATGAAATTGTTGATTGTATTTTGACTAGTGCTAGCATGCTCTTAAAATGACGGTCACGAAGGGAGGACGATGATTGTCTAGTTACCCATATTGTGCCCATAGATTATAAACGTCACCATATCTCATGAAATCAGATAGTAGTATTTGGCAAGGATAACAAGGGAATAGTTATCAACACTAGCATTGGCGACAACATCAAATAATATCTAAACCATACATCGAAGCCCCTTAGCTGCAATTGCATGCAAGGGTATCAATCTGGTAATGATTAGAATATCAAATGCATCTAATTAATGAGCAATCTATTCATAGTAAGGTGTGATTTAGAAGAGGTTGGAGGTTGTTATGAAAGGGTGCGATGATTATAAGGCGAGATTGATTAAGTCTCATCAGGTGTGATTAGTGCTGGTTATGAAGAGTACCGAATATGAAGACATTTGGGACATGTCCTTCCCAATGTGACTTACCAAACTGCCACAAGATATAAAGGGACATTCTTCATCATTCACTAAGACATCATCGGAAAAAAACTATACAATATGGTTCAGACGGATAAGCATTTACGAATAAACCATTTAGTAAGGAGAAGACAAATATAGTCAAAGTCATTAGCAAGGACCATAAAATAGTACGTGGCAAGAAGGAAGTGGCATTAGAGACACCGTTAGATGCTAGATAGGGAAGTCATAAGCAGAAGGAAATATATACACCGCTGTATACAGTCAAAGCCAATGAAGGAATAACTCATGCGAATTGGTCATAGCCAAACACATTCAACGTGGGCATTGGACCAATTTAAGGTATAATGTATAATTTATTTTTCATTCATTTATATATATTAGCAATTGATATTATTGTGGAACTTATATATATATATCTATATATAGAGCATTAGGAAATTCTCCAAAAGATTAATATATATAAATGATTATTTTAACTTGATATTATGTTCATTGAAGATATTTGATATGTTATAAAGAGATCAATAATACCTAAATGGGGGAAGAGAATGATCTTAAATTCTATAGTGCCAATGTGAGAGATTGGTATAATCCCCATCTGACCGACATGGCTAAGATTGATATAATCTCTATAATGCCAGTATTTGAGATTGATGTCATGACAATTCAAGATTGGTATAATCCCATTGTTGATTTGAGATTATTATAATCTCCGAGGGCTGATATAATCCTCAATAGCCAGTATATACTGATGAATCCACATATGCATATGTAAAAAGCCTTGGATAGAGGATATCTCTTCCGAGAAGTGGAAAGGACTAGATATTGGCCTTCCTAAGAACCTTAGAGGATGTGCTCCGGAGAAGATGGTGGAATAATCCCAGGATTGCTGAGGATTGATCTTATATCATTCAAGCAAGAGGATCCTTCTCAAGGATTAGGAAACCCGATTTGACAGACTTACTCTCGGGAATTGTTAGGACTTAGAAATATGTAGGTCTACATGTTTAATTTCATGTCTATTGTAATTTTTTGTGTCTCCACTAACTTTGTTATTGCAGGATCATCCAATTAAGAACTAACCGGAGTAGAGGGGACATTACAACTTGCAATAGCTCCTTGGAACCCTTGTTGGAGAAACTCATAAAATTCACCAAGTATCAAAGCACAAAAAACGATCAATTCCATATTCGAGAATAAGCTCTTAAGTCCCTTTTTATTCTTTCTTGTGAGAGCTCAAACACATTCCTTACCAATGTGGGATAAAAGATATATTCCCACATATTTGCTTTTGTTTCATTTAAAGTTATATAACTTATATAACTTTTGTGTTCTTTTCCATAGTTTTGACTTCAACACCATTTAAAATAAAATTAAGTCACTTAAAGAACTAATTGATGGGTCATGGCCCCATTGTCCTTTTAAATGATCATTAAAGTGACTTTATTAAATAACTTTATTATAAGTTATTTAATATCATTAATTATACTCCTTTTTAATAATTCCTAAGTCAACCATTAATCGCCACTGCAAATGGGGTGTTGACTGGTCATCAGGTGCCCTACAAAATTTAGCAACCCTCTTAACTGACTTACTATAAATAGTAAGTCCTAAGAAACACTCCAAATGAAGGTAGTAGAAAACTGCAATTGATGACACTCTGCACTGTACCATGACTACCTCCAGTAGCCACTGCCAAATATAGTAATTGCCAGGATAACTGACTTACTATAAATAGTAAGTCCCTCAAACTGAACCAAACGAAAAGCTAATGCGCTTAGACCTGGCCAGTAACCGCTCAACACTCAGGAGATGTCCCAAAATAGCAGGTAACAATGAACAAATGTGCTCTCTATCCAAATGATTAGCCCACAAGGGTCGCAGTGATGGACTAATCCCACAATCATTGGACTGACTGACAAAGGGGACATTACACATTAGCCACAAAAGAATTTCAAGAATAATAAATCAGATGTGAGAGCTTCCAATCAGGCATAGCCTACACCATCTAATTTGGATTTTGAGTCAAGGAATGAGTTGCAAAGGAAGAAGTCATGTTTCACTTGCCTAGAATCATGAGAACTTAGTCATAGGTGCCTTGTGAAAGGCAAATCACGTTACATAGAGGTCCCTTCCAACATTGATGATGAGGTAGTAGACACTAGTTGAGACAGTGAGAGTGAGGAATGTATTGATAATACTGCAGGTGATGCGACAAATGGTATTTGTAGTGTCCCCTTCTTAGCCAAAGAAGTTGGTGGATGTTTAGTGCATAGCAGCATTAATCATCTGGGAAATAAATCAGCAAACCAAAAGTGTAGGATTTTTTGAAAAACAAATGGGTAATAATTGACAAAAAATTGGGGAAAAAATCAGATTTACAAAAAAAAGTAAAAAATTGAAGAAAAACAGTCAAAAACTACTTAAAATAAATAAATTAAAGGCCATTTCCATAGCATAGATATATTGAGAGCAAATAAAATATAGAGTTCAATCCATTAATTGTAGAAAATAGAAGGGATTGTACAAAGGCCCTTGAGTTTTCTATAATGGGTTTGTCATTTCCTTGCAGCAGCAACTTTAAATCTGCACTAAGTGCTTTACCTAGCTTACCTTGTGGTTCTCTTTGATCAATAAAATCCAACTGGAGGAACTTAAACTTTTCTATAAGGTCTAAACTCCCATCGACTTTTTTCTCATTTCATGAAAGCTGTGAAGTTCTTGGTACCTTAGGACTACTTGTACTAGCAAATCTTGGATCTTGATGTATTGCATATTCTTTCTTATATGATCTTCCTAAGCTGCGAGTCTTTCTGTGAATGGATGACTGCTCTCTAATGCTGAGATTCATCATTTGTCTTTCCTAAATATTATTGGTCTCACAAGCTTGCGTTGTATAGGAGTTGTTGTGTATCATTGCATCATTATGCATTTGATTGCATATTTCTTCTCTTGACTACAAATTTACCCATCATGTGGTTTCCCCATCATTGTTCTTGGAACCTTCATTGACGTTGTATCACTTCTACACTTTAGATTGCACATTTGTCTTAACTTTTTGACAAGAACACACGTATCAAGGCTTCCTTTCACTATTTTATTACAATCAATAGGACTGTTCTGCATATTGCTTCTCTTTGTCATGATAACATGTATCCTTGTGCACATTACTAAAGGTATTCTTATGGCTATGTCTATTCATTGCCTAACATATGTTCAGATCTCTATTTTTCTAATTGTGAATAGATCTTATCTCTTGACAGTGAATATTAAACTGCGAGAAAAAATCTTCAATAACATTATAACAGTCAATCACTTTTTTAGAACAGTCAATCACTCTTTTCATAGAAAAGGATCTTCAAAACAATTATTTGATTATTGATAAGAAAGACCTTCAAAACGTAAATATCTCTTGAAACAGAGTATGAAAAATTTGAAAGAAAGGTGAAATACTTATCTTGATTAGTGTAATAAACTTTTAAGACAGTGGATACTCTTTATGAATAGAATCATGACATCCCTGCCCCTCAAGAACCAGTGAATAAATGCGCCCTATCAATCTAGAGAATTGTCTATATCTTTGGAAAATATGACTAATCAAATGCAATAAACACATGAAAGAAAACCCCTTCACTATTCTTTGATCTCACCAATGCTCTAGAACCTTTCTAACATTGAAAGACATCTCATATTAAAATGTGAGTTTTCTCTCACAAATCTTGAATGCAAATACTGAAATATACCAACTTAGAGTAGGGTTTTATGAAGATGCATGGAACCCTACTTTTAATGCGATCCCTTTCTTGACCATCATGTTGAATGCCCCTTGAAATCTGCATCTTCTCTATGAAAACTATTGTATAGGGTTTTGTTTTTGCCGATTAATTGCAATTTTTAACTGATCAATCACCCAAAAAATTGTGAAAAAATTGTTGATTATTGTTGACCAACTAATCGTGACTTTTTGGGGAGTAAATCCTCAACATCAGTGATTAGTATCGATTAATTGGCTAAAATTACATTTTTCTGCAGATTTCCTCTTCTACAGTTTAGCTTATGTAGTAGGTTCTCGTAGGCTATTGAGTATGGGTTAGGGAGCCTTGGAGGCAATTCATCTAGCATATGATGCTGAAGAACCGGCCTCAAAAGGAGATGGGCTACATATAGTTTCGCTACTCTTTAATTTGAATCCGAAGAATTTATAAATTTTGTAATTTTTAATTTTCTTGTGCATTTTATTATCAGTTGTCCAGAAACTTAATGCTCCGTGCAGATTATCATTATCAAGGCATATGTTTACTTTTTTTATGTTACCTAATTTTCTTTGCATTAACTTTGGCAATAAATTGAGATTGGCTATGTGAGTACAAAAGTAAGAAGTTATTATGTTAATTGACAGCTATTGCAAAGGCATTAAAGCGAGTAGCAGATGGAAAAGCACGGGCTCATGAAGAGGCAGTTGAGTGGAAAAGGAAATATGAGCTTGAGAAACTACGGAACTTGCAATTAAAGAAGAAAGGTTTGTTAACTGGAATCTCTGGTTTCTGTTTCTTCTGTAGTTCTTGTATTTGTTTAATGCCATACATGTTTGAGAATTTGTCATTCCCATGTTGGTCTAGCATTTACAAAGTGCTGAACCCTTACCTTAAAACTTTTTTCTCTTATACAAATGAACCATATTTAGCTAGAAAATATTTTAAAGGGTAGCAATGATGGCTTAATGAGACAATAAGGAAATAATTTCAACTTTCTTCAAAACAAACAACAAACAAACAAGCAAAACAAAAATAAAAACAAAACATACCTCTTGCTATTGACTCAAACATGACAAACTTGAAACTAATCTTCACATGCAATTTCGTTTTTGAGTGTAGGATGATTTTTATGCATTGACAAAGAGAAGATTTCAACTTATTTAAACACAAAAATGCAAAATACATGAGCCGCATTTGAACAAATGGATACAAATGAGCCATAAAATACAATAATGCAGGAAAATAAGTGAAATACATAAGCAAAATCAAATACATTTACTTACTTGGAGCTCAATGAGCCAAAAATGGAAGAAGAAGTTGAAACGAACTTGTCTTTTCCAAAATCGGACTCTTGAAGTGTATTTGCATCCAACAACTTAGAAACCTTTGACCAATTCCAAATTGCAAAGAATGATCTCAAGATGCAATAACATGCCACATTTTTACATGCATTTGATCAAAAACAACTTTAAAAAACCTTCCAATGCAAAATGTTTTACCAAGTGCAAGCTTGCTGGACGTTTTTGATGAGAAATGCATTCAAATGATGCCCTTGCATGAAGTATTTTGGGCTGAGAATGCACAAAAATTGCTCTTGGAAGAATGAAACATGCATATGGAGGAAAAACGGACTCTAGAAGTGCATGTGCATGAGTTATTTTGCAAGCAAAAACTTCTAAAGGAGACTCTCAACCAAAAACGCAGCCTCCCAATGCATATACTTGCAATGTTTTTGAGTGTTCTTAGCTTAAATGAAGACTTCCAGCCAAGTCGCACTCTCTAGATGCAATAACATAAGTTATTTTTGAGGGAAAATGACTTGGGTAACATCTCCAAACAAAACTGCAGCCTCCCAATGCTATGACATGCCACCTTTTGGCATGGAATGATGCCCTTAGTACAAATCGCAGTCTAATGATGCAAAGACATATAAAGTTTTGGCATGTTTTTAACTTGAAAAGAGTTTCCCAGACAAAACGCACTCTAGAAGTTCATCTACATGTGACGTTTTGACTTGTAGAAGACTTGTATGAAGTCTCCAAGCCAAAACGGGGTCTTGGGATGCATAAGCATGCTACGTTTGGGTATGTCTTTGTCTTAAACGCAACCTCCCAGCCAAGTCGCACTCTAGAGGTGCAATAACATAGATTATTTTGGCATGTAAACTCCTTTAATGCAACTCCCACCCAATGTTAGAGTAGTCTTATGTTAGCTAATAATTAAATCATTTAATTATTAGTTTATCATACTCTAGGCTTAAGTTTCTCTTAGGCGCTTTATAATTCTTTAGGGTTTTAGCCTTTAGGGTTTCGTGTTTCTTTTTATAAGGATTCACTTCTTTCATTTCAATAAGGAGATTGTATTATTTTCATCATTGTTAATAGAAGATTATTTTCTTGCAACATGGTTTTGCAGTCTCTGGCCTATTGGCCGCCATAGCTTTCTGTCTTTTTGCTTCTTCTTTGTGACAGTCTTGCATGCAGGTGTTCTTGGGATGATTTGCGTTTGTCAAATCTAACATGGTATCAGAGCTCTCCTGTTGTTCGCTGTTCGAGTTTCGTTGAAGCGTGCCAGAAGCAGAAGGTTTTCAAGGGTTTCAGAAGTTTTTTTGTGGATCTGGGGGGGAGCCGAAATTTGGCTCACCTTGGGCAAAAACGGACACCACCATTGTGTCCGGAAGGCCCAAGAACCCCTAAATCCATATAAAACTTGTCCATTTTGGACACAGTGGCATCTGAGGCAAAATTTTTTTGCATACCAGGGCCGTACGGCCCTGGCACGCACTCCGAGGCGGGTACACGGCGATTTTTTTTAAAAAAAAAATATTTTTTGGGGGCGCCGCCCAGCGGCCACCCCCGCGCCGCCCAGCAGCAACCGCAGCCGCGGCCACCGCCCGAGCGGCCACCGCAGCCGCGGCCCCCGCCACTGCAGCAGCCTCGGCCCCGCCGCCCGCGCCCTCTGCTCCGCCGGCCCTCCCACCGCCGGCACCAGCGCCGCCCTCGGCCCCGCCGCCCGCGCCCTCTGCTCCGCCGGCCCGCCCACCGCCGGCACCAGCGCCGCCTCCCGGCCCCGCTCCGGCCCGCCTAGCCGCCGCCCGGCCCGTTTCAGCCCCCGCGGGCTCCTATTCGCAGCAGCGCGGTCATATGACCGACCAGGGGCTGCGGCCCAGCCCCCGGCGCGCGCCATGCGCCCGGGGGCTCATTTTTTTAAGCCCCTGGGGCTCTTTTTTTGCCTTTTTGGGGGTACCTGGGCCTTTTTCGCTCTACAGGGAGGATACGGGGGCCTTTTTCTGACTTCTTTATATCGTCGGAAAGCTCTTTCCGAGCTCTTTCCGATGATGGAGGTTAGGGTTTTTGGTTCTTCCGTTTCAATAGCTTTTTTTGCTGTTGAAGTCTGATGTCTTTTTTTGCCTTCCGGGAGTCATATCTGGCTCATCCGGACTCCTTTTTCGGCAAACGAGATATCGTCGGAAAGCTGTTTCTGTGTACTATTCAGTGGCAGAGGTATTTCTTCCAGATTCTGCTCCAGGTTTTCACTCCTCTGAGTTATGCAGTTTATGCCCTCTGGTGGTGTGCTTGGTTCTACAGGTCCGGGGATCTCTTCTTCTGGTTTCTTCGTGCACTCTTCTTTCTGACTTCTGAGCTTGCATGCTCTTTCTGATGTATCTTTGTTCTGTAAACGCACTAAGATAAAGTGCCCTCTTCTGCATTTCTGGGATCTTTTTCACCTGGTTCAGTTTTAGTATTCGCACTCAGTTATAAAGTGCCATGGGGGGATTCTGATGCATTTGCCACTATAGGCGCATCCACTCTTGTCAAGTGAGCGTACCTTCCACGACATTAGCCCATGTAGACTGTGTCTATGACACCGCCCTTTATCCTGTGTGTGTGCTTCTGTTGCACTGTTGGTGTTCCTGGTTCTTCTTCTGCAGCTGTTTCTGGCATCGCATTTCAGTGTTCCTGTCACCTCTCCCAGTTCAGCATTATGGGGGGGTTCACCTGTTGGTTCTATTGCTTCCTGGTTCGATTGATCAGCTCTTCAGACACTTGTCTTCTCTACCTGGTCATGCACTTCAGTGGGGGTTCCAGCAGTATCTTCTGACAGAGTTTTCAGACATGCTTCAGAGGAGTTTCTTGCTCTCTTCTTGTTCCTTTCTCTGGGACATCTTTTGCTTTATGTTTTGGGTACCTGATCAGGCCTAGTTGCCGGGACCCATCTTTCCTGCTTTCTGCAGTAGTTTAGCTTTTTTTGCTTCTCCCTAAGTTACACTTAAGGGGGGGTGTTAGAGTAGTCTTATGTTAGCTAATAATTAAATCATTTAATTATTAGTTTATCATACTCTAGGCTTAAGTTTCTCTTAGGCGCTTTATAATTCTTTAGGGTTTTAGCCTTTAGGGTTTCGTGTTTCCTTTTATAAGGATTCACTTCTTTCATTTCAATAAGGAGATTGTATTATTTTCATCATTGTTAATAGAAGATTATTTTCTTGCAACATGGTTTTGCAGTCTCTGGCCTATTGGCCGCCATAGCTTTCTGTCTCTCTTCTGTCTTCATTCTTTGTGACAGTCTTGCATGCAGGTGTTCTTGGGATGATTTGCGTTTGTCAAATCTAACACCCAAGTCGCACTCTAAGAATGCATTTACACATGATGTTTTGGCATGTATATGATGCTCTTGGTGCAAATCGGGGTCTAGGAAGGCATACACATGCTTTGGTCTTAGAAGAAGTCTTTTAGTCAAATTGCACTCTAGAAGTGCATGTGCATGTGCTGCATTTGAAAAAAGAAGCCTTTTACATGTAAATTGCACTCTAGGAGAGTGTTTGCATGTATTTTAAAACTTGCACTTACATGAGTATTGAATTAACTTGTGTCTTTACAAGCAAATCGCACTCGAGAAGTGCAAAGACATGTTTTATTTTTGACTCCAAATGCAAATCGCACTCTTGGGAAGAGATTGCATATATGCAAAGACATGTTTTTTAACAAGTCTTAGCTTCTTTTTACATGCAAAGTGGATTCTGGAGATGTAATTGCATAAAAAGTAGGAGATTGAAGACATGTTGATGCAATACACAACTTAAGTGATCAATTTAGCACATGTCTAATTAAATGTTGAGTCCAATATCTCTTAAAGGGTAAAAAATAACTATTTACACTATATATTTGAATATATAATGTGCAAACATTATTAGTACTTGCTGGTAGGCTAAGTACTATTGTATCCGTTTTTGAGTTTTTGATGTTAATTAGTGATTAAATTAACTGTTCTACACCAATGAAAATAATTCATTTTTTATATTTCATTATAAGTTTTTTCATTTATAAAATATAGATGCAAATTATTTAACTTTATAATAACTAGAAATTAATTTTTGATCATCTCATTAGATGAATGCATTTGAAGTCTTATTACACGAGTGAACCAATTAAAATTTACCACATTTGTTATTTATTGTCCTTCCACTTATTTCATTTAATTTTTTTGTCATTTTCTAACTATTCTGTAAAATGTGAAAGTTTCGTTGAATATTATACATAATTATATTTTATAATATATAATATTACGATATACCACATATTATAATAATGTAACTTTATTGATCATATATCAATTAAAAATATATTAATAAAATAAAATTAAGATTAAAAAATAATAAAAATAAAAATAAAATTAGTATCAAAATTAATTGTAATTTATAAGTTATAATTGTTGAAATATTTATAATTAAAAATAAATTTTTTATTGTTACAACTATATTAAAATAGATCATTATAATTATGTAATTTAATCATTAATTAAAATTAAAATTATGGTTAAAAAGAACACATAATATTTTTAACATTATAATTAGGTTTCTATTCTTAAAATTTCAACTATCATCAATGCTATCAATATGATTCTACATTACAATTTCTTAATTATTAAAAAAGTTATTACTTCTACTACAACTTTAAAAAATATAATAATTAAAAAATCATTACGCTATCACTTCTCCTTTATTTCTACAATTTAACTAATAAAGGCAAGTACTTAGCCACTACATGGCACTTGTTTCATAAAGCAATATTTAACTTATATGTTGATTTAAAACATAAATTAAATCTCAACATTAAATTAGAACTATAAAGTGATAAAGTCATTTAAGTGAAAAATTAAAAGCAACTCAAAATCAAAATATAACATAAAGTGCACTATAATCACTTAAGTGATAAAGTAACTTAAAAACATAACATAAATTGAATTTATGTTATATTTTTCAAAAAGTGCAACTCGACTATAGAAAATAACATCTATTTTTAAAATATGTAGTTGAGCTTGGAGAGTCCACTTTTTGGGCACTTATATGATCATATCTTTTGACTGATAAGTCTGATTAAGCCCTAAGGTAGGTCAAATCGAAGGCAAAACCGAAAGCAAGAGATTGGACAAAACAAAGACTAAAAACAACTAAAAACACACTCGAAAACACACCAAAGGACGTTGAAGGATTTAAAAATCAAGTACAGGAAGACAAACTGAAAAAATGAAAAAGACTTGACGAAAGCCTTCATCAAAAGGATTCATTAAACATATTGAGATCAAAAGATCGATCAATATTGGCTAATTAAATAGCGAATCAACATAGAGAAACATGAAACTAAGTTCAAAAGTTTCGTATTGTTACCTACATTTTGTGGTGACAAAATGCAAGACAACACATATGAACAATATAATTATTTAATGCATATATAATTGTTTTAAATATAAATATATAATTAATTATGTATTCAAGCTCCTTATTTAATGAGCAAAGAAATATTAATCAATATTGATATTAATAATCACTATTAATACAATCAACATTGATCAAACATTAATAATACTAAGCCATAAAATATTAATTAATAATATTAAATGTTATGTTAAACTATAATATAATATTAATAATATTAATTAATTAATAATAATCAATCATTATGATTTATTAATCAATATATAATTAGATATTAATACATATTAATATTTAACTAATCAATACAATCGATGACTAAACAATGTAATATATGTTTACTTAACTTTAATTATTAGTTGACGGTTCTAAGTCGACAATACTAATAAACGATGGTAAATAAATATCATTAGCCGACGATTAATATTGATAGCCAATGCCCATACTAATGAAGACACGAACAAGTGAACAACCATGAAGAGACGTGGGAGTATAGCCGCATCCCGCAAATAATATATAAATACAATTTAGAAATAAAGGAAAGGCATCGGGATATAAGACAGATACACAACGATCCTAGTACAGGTCAGCTCAACGCAATAAGGACATTAACCTCACAACACACATCAATTAATAACTACTAATAGTCATCAACAATATACGTTGACTCCAGTGGTTAAGGTGATAATAAATAGAAACCATAGTTGATTAAGAATGGTGCAATCAAGTTAGGAAGAAATAAGTATATACTAACTGCTCAACACTAAGACTGCGACAGATACATGTTCATGGTGATTGATATAAAGAAGGAAGAAATATAAGTCTACGATCACAACAATCTAAGGAAGAGGCAGAGGTATGTGACATAGACTCCCCATAGAAGACTTAATATATATAAATGGTTGGCATAAATATATCACATACTATGGGATGCAATACTCTGAGATATTCCTTTAGAATTCACATTGATATTGATGAAGGGTGCTCCCCTTAATACCACAAACACATAACAGAAACAAAGAAACAACAATATGCAAGAACAGAAAATTGGCTTCTTATTATCTCCACAAATGTGGAATTACAAACTTTTAGAATTACAATATGCAAAGCGACATGGGCATTCCCTTACAATATTCTGTAGGACAAAGCCTCGAATTATTACCCAGATCTGCTACCCAGAACTGTCCCGAACTGCCTAAGACAACACTACAGACGTTTCTTATATAGGCAATTTCCACCGCCCGAGAAGGTTCTAGAAATTTAGCCCTTTAGGCCGACTAAACATAGAATTATTTATTTTCACAATTATTACAATAGGGTCGGCTCAAAAGAAATACAAATTATGATTTTAGGTAATCCAACTTCCGAAGGCCATAACTTTTTAACTGTAAGTCTGTTTTTCTATTGTAACCACTTTTCGGAAACGCCACGACGAGATTTACAGCACTTAACAAAAGCTAACACCAGTCAGCCGGGGGTCGATCGCGATCCGGAGCCTCTAAGGCCTTCAAAATAGACCTGAAAGATTTCGTACCCAAAAACCTCAATAACTTCACCAATACTGATGATGTGGCAATGAAACTCAACTAGTAGGCTGAAATGACTAGGATGAACCTCCAACTGTGAAATCAAAACATTCTGAGATCATATGACCAACTTACTAAAAATAGTAAGTTTCCATAAATAGCAGCTCTGCACAAGATAGCCCTTATTGAAAAGCAAACAAAAATATTTTTGGGTGATGCAAGATTGCTCTTACACCCAGGGTGCTCCTGCATCAGACACCCGGGGTAATTTGAGAAGTGACCCTGTCACGACTCAGGTGTGCAGAGGAAAACCAAGATGGTTAACCTCCTCTTTTGCTAGCCATGATGAATCTTCAACAGGTCGTCCTTTCCATTTGACCAAATACTCTTCATATGTCATGTTCCTTGTGCTTCTACCAACACGACTATCCAGTATGTCTTCAATCTCCTTGATATCTGAACTGGTTGCTGGAATACTCCACTGTGCTGTTGTAACCTCATCTTCAACACCTTCTTCATGATACTTTGTCAGATCTAAAACATTAAATACTGGTGAAATATTCAGCTCAGTAGGCAACTCGACCTCATATGCATTTCCTGAATCATGCTTCTTCAGTATCTTACATGGCCCAAACTTCTTATTATATGTACCAACTAGAAATCTTTCCTTCCGCAAATGAACCATGACTTCATCCCTAACCTGAAATTCCTTATGCCTCATTTTTTCATCTGCCTTAGCCTTATACTGCACATTCATCTTGGTAATATGCTTCCTCACCTCCTCATGGATGTTCTTCAAATGTTCTGCAAATTTTTCAGCTTCAACACTACTTATTTCTCCTTTATCTATCTTCCTCAACTCAAATGCATTTCTGGGACTACTTCCATGATGTGATGAACTAAACTTCAAATCTGTTTTCAACTCTTCACTTTCTGCTAGTGTTATTCTGTGTGCTACCTTATTTGGAAAACTGGTTCCTGGAATCAAATCCATCTGATGACTGATCTTTCTTACTGGTGGTAATCCATCAGGCACATTATCAAATACAATATCCTGAAACTCATTCAATAATTTTGCAACTTTTACAGGTACATCTTCTACTTCCTCTTTCCCAGCCTTTGGAATTAACGTAAAACACATATGCTCATGCCTCATACCATCTGAGAAATTTCCTCTATCAACAAAAGTTATTCTTGCATTACCACATACCTTTTCTTTTGTTTCCTTCAATGGTTTTAGCTTATGTCGCACTCCATCCTTTGTCAGGGAATAGGTATTCACACGACCATCGTGTACAACACATTTGTCAAACTGCCATGGTCTACCCAACAACATATGACATGCATCCATAGATATGATATCACATAGTACCTTATCTTGGTACCCACCGATCTTGAACTTCACTAGGCACTTTTCATTGACCATGACCTTGTGGTCATCCCGCACCCAGGCAACCCAATATGGATGTGGATGTTTCTGCCTTTTGAGCTTCAACTTTGTCACTATCTCTTCTGAAACCAAATTATCAATAATGCCACTATGAATAATCACATCACAACACTTACCCTCACACTTGCACCTGGTGCGAAACAGACTCCTTTGCTCAGGTTCATTCTCACTACTGAACAGGACTCTTCGGTTAATTAGTATTTCTCCTCTTTCAGCATCTTCAGAATTTGATGATCTGGCATCTTCATCTACATGTGCAACTCTGGCCTGGCCTTCATTCCTCCTATCTGTCCATCCTTGGCGTTGAGGACATTCAAATGCCCTATGACCTTCTTCTCCACAGTGAAAACATGTTCCATGGAAGCCTCCTCTTCCAGATTCTTGTCCTCTTCCTCTTCCTCTCTGATCTCTATTATTCTGATCATGAAAATGATTGGAATTATCTCTTCTCTGATTCTGACTGTTACTGGCCTCATCCTGCTTTTTCGGATCTTCATTTCGATCTCCATATGACCGTCCACTAGATCTTCCATCATGACTTCTTCCGCTTTGTTTGCTCTCAAACTTCTTGTTCAACTTTTCCTCTACTTTTAGGGCAAACTGGTATGCCTCTTCAATACTGTTCATTCGAACCAGATTCAATTCTTCCTGAATGCTCGGCCTTAACCCATTAAGGTAACGGGCAACTTTCTCCTTGTCAGCTTCTGCATGGCCTGTTTTGATGAGGATTCGATAGAACTCCTTTGTATACTCCTGAACAGATCTTCCTGCTTGGTTCAAACTTTGCATTTTCCTCAGTAGGTCAAGCTCATAATCAACAGGGATGAATTGTTGCTTCAATTTATCCACCATCCGCCCCCATCTTGTGATTTTATCCTTTCCTCTTCGATTTCGCTCCAACTGAATCTCTTGCCACCAGATCTTCGCATGACCTTTCAGTCTGGCCTTCGCAAACTTGACCCGATCAGGATCCTCAATATCTTCATACTCAAAATATTCTTCACATTCATTGATCCAGTCGATCAATTCTTCTGGGTTAAGATTTCCAGAAAATGTCGGAACCTCAATCTTAGGTCTCTTCCCGATCTTTGAAATGGCTCGAAAAAGTCTTTCTTCCTCCTGGTTCACAACTTCGACTTCTCCTTCTTGATTTTCTTCTTCGGCTTCATCCTCGCTTTCATCTCTGACATTAAGATTCATTCCTCTGCGAATCTCCTCTTGCAATGCTCGCACTTGTCTCTGCAGTTCCCTAACCTCAGGTGTTACAACACCAGGTCTTCCGCCACGTTCCCTTCGTGGAGGCATTTTCGCGCTTCTCGTTGAAACCCTAACCACGGTCTTAGTGCAAACTGCTTCATAGTCGGCGATTTGTTTACACAGAAACCCTAACCCACGGTCCTGGTGCAAACTGCCTCATAATCGGCGATCTGTTTACACACTCAGGAGCTCCTGCTTTGATACCACTTGATGAAGGGTGCTCCCCTTAATACTACAAACACATAACAGAAACAGAGAAACAACAATATGCAAGAACAGAAAATTGGCTTCTTATTATCTCCACAAATGTGGAATTACAAACTTTTAGAATTACAATATGCAAAGCCACATGGGCATTCCCTTACAATATTCTGTAGGACAAAGCCTCGAATTATTACCAAGATCTGCTACCCAGAACTGTCCCGAACTGTCTAAGACAACACTACAGACCTTTCTTATATAGGCAATTTCCACCGCCCAAGAAGGTTCTAGAAATTTAGCCCTTTAGGCCAACTAAACATATAATTATTTATTTTTCACAATTATTACAATAGGGTCGGCTCAAAAGAAATACAAAATATGATTTTAGGTAATCCAACTTTCGGAGGCCATAACTTTTTAACCATAAGTCTGTTTTTCTATTGTAACCACTTTTCGGAAACGCCACGACGAGATTTACAACGCTTGGCAAGAGCTAGCGTTAGTCAGCTGGGGGTCGATCGCGATCTGGAGCCTCTAAGGCCTTCAAAATAGACCTGAAAGATTTCGTACCCAAAAACTTCAATAACTTCATCGATACTGATGATGTGGCAATGAAACTCAACTGGTAGGCTGAAATGACTAGGATGAACCTCCAACTGTGAAATCAAAACATTTTGAGATCATATGACCAACTTATTAAAAATAGTAAGTTTCCATAAATAGCAGCTTTGCACAAGATAGCCCTTATTGAAAAGCAAACAGAAATATTTTTGGGTGATGCAAGATTGCTCTTACACCCAGGATGCTCCTGCATCAGATATACGAAAGGAAAAAAGAAGAATTCTAGACAGTCATCGTTGGAAATAAGAGGTATGTAGCTGGGTTCATTTTCTTGGTAATTACTTGCAGTGCTATATATATAAATTGGATAGGATGTCTCTGAATATGTTAATCATACCCAGAGACATCATGCAAAAAATGTTTGAAACATAATTCATTGGTTCATGGAGATAATTGTTCTTAGAACTCAGAAAACTCTAAATAGCATTCAATTAGGTAATATGTTTGCTAATTGTTTGTAAGTTTGTTTCTTTCTAATCTGTCCTTTAAATCCATAATGGATTGGGAGTTTGTCGTGGATAGGAGTAATTCAACCACCTTAAGGCAATGCCATAATGGGAGCCTAGGGTATGTTGTTTCCATCCCAAGATCAGGAATTCTACCATCCATTGTGGGTAGAGAAAGAGTTAGGGAAGCAACCTTGCCAAGAGTTTAGTATACATATTGTCCTATCCATAATTATATTAAACAAATATAGTAACTAGTATTAAATCAAAATGTGCATGTGGATATTATTCCTTAAAATCACATGACGTCAAACAAAACTAAGAATTAAATTAAGAATGTAAATCAGTAGTTGAGGAGTTTATTAATCTCTTTCTTAGAAAACCCCAATGCTAAACCTGATTATTGGAATTCCGTAACTAGCTATATTACACATAACCTGAAAGAAATGACCTTTTGAGTTGAGCGATGTGTCAGCTATCATGAACTATGTTCCTAACCATGGAATCTCTCTATGCTACATATTTTGTTATAAAGTTAGACAATAAATGCTCACTTTTTGTGTGGCTAGGGATAGCTTCATTGGACACAATTGGATACAATGTACTAGGTTTCTCTGTCTGCTACAACTTGGTGAGTCATACATACTCCATCGCCTTTTCTATGGCATGGATGGGAAGGTTTTGGTGTTCCTTCAATCAATTAGAGTGAGATGCTTCTCATTTGAGCGATTGAGGAGGGTATTTATGATGCCAAGCCATTTTTTAGTGTTCAACATCAATGGATTGAAATTCAAGAGTGATCGGACCAAGTTCTCGCAATGTATGTAGCGGTTTGATGTTTGCTTGTGGAATATTTTTTATTGATTGTTTACATTGTTTGCTAGTTGCTAGACATTGGGATGATAAATTCTATGTGTACACAATGACCTTTCTTG
Organism: Chamaecyparis obtusa; assembly: GCA_027943335.1. Lineage (NCBI taxonomy): Eukaryota > Viridiplantae > Streptophyta > Pinopsida > Cupressales > Cupressaceae > Chamaecyparis > Chamaecyparis obtusa. The sequence continues at coordinate 1,094,672 of BSBK01001222.1, read as the reverse complement.
TGATAGTTTTTAGATTGAAGTTAATGTGATTATTATAATTTATTGTCTCATAAAGACATTTTGTATGATACTAAAAATTCAAATAAAAATTGCTTCAAGTAGACTCAAATCCAAAATCTGCTAGGTAGAAAACTCATTGGAGGAGAGAGGCATAGGCGGTTGAAGGACATTCAACGACCTCTTGTCAATGACTAGCGATGGGGCTATGCAATTGTAATAGTGACAAAACAATTTGTGCCAAAATGACTAAAGCCAAAATTGGTTTCTAGCTCGTAGCGACAATTGTCTCATATAATTTATGATCACAATGGCAATGATCTATAATGGTGGCTGCATACGTGACAATGAGGACTTGGTTCTCAAGCTTATTATGTTGTGGTTGGAAGTGTATGTCCCCAATCACATTCCTTGATTGTTTGTGAATGGATGTGTTTTTGCTCATTCACTATTGTTGAGTAATTATGATTGGATGTTGTGTCCCCAATCATAATTTCTGTGAGCAGATGTGTTTGTTGTAATGCCCCCATTTTGATAGGTATGAGAAATAAATCATATTTAATTCCTAAAGCCTCGAAAGGAATTAAGTTTAATTCTAAGTTGCCGAATCGGGTACGGACACGGGTACGGGTACGTGGATACGTACGTAGATACGAGATAATTTTTTTAAGGGGTTGGGTACGTTTAGATACGTCCGTACAAAAATGTATATAAAAATCGTAAATATATATATATTTTGCAGAGTAAAAACAAGAATTAAGAAATAGTATACTTGTTATTAATTATTTCATATACAATTTAACAAATTAATATTATAACAAGAAATAATAAACATGAATTAAACAATTCTATATTATATAATGTTACTATTAAAATATATAATAATTTGAGTTGAAAAATAATTAAATATAACTTTAATAATAAATTACTAAGATTCTGCAGGGATTCCAAGAAGTACCCGATTCCGGTACGTACCATACCCGGAATTGGCAGTTAAACTGGACGATTCAGCAACTTAGGTTTAATTATATAATATTACCAAATTAAAAATCAAAGGTAATATTAAATAATTATTTAAGTGACTATAGAAGATTAAGTTAATTAAGTCACTTAATATTTTTTAATCATAACTGTGAGGAGGTATACAAATTGAAAAATAGAATTATTTAATTATTCTTAGCGGTGGAGAAGGTTAAGATTGGATTAATTATTTCTCTTCGATTTGGATTTGATAGGTTTCTCAAATTTGTTCTCAGGATGTGCTCGAGTAGCCATTTGGAGCAATCAAATATCTGCTCTAGATGGTGTTGAAGGATCACCCAAATTCTTCGATGGGGATTAATTGATTTTTATTGTAATTGGTGAAGTTTTCTAGGAAAACCCATTTTACAAATTCAGGAAAATGCAAAGTGTTTTATTATTTCCAGATCCATCGGTTATCTTACAGGTTATTATTGAGATTAGATGATTATATTTTTCAAAATAATATTGATATGTGAGTTTCTGGACTTAGTGCCTTATGCTTATTTCTAGTGTAATAATACCGTAATTGCTTTCATTTGAAAAAAATTCCACCTTGGAGTTGGGCATAAATTTTATATTTTTAATGCAGGGCTCTATCTTTATTTAAACCACTCTTCTAGAGTTTGACAACCAAAATCTTTATTCTTCAAATGATAGAGCAGTGAATATCAGATTTATTTTAAAATAAAGGTTAAACGTTAAGGTTGCAGACACTAGACTTAATAAAGTTTGACTTTATAAAGTGAGCTATTGTTGAATAAATATTTCATATGATTGGGAATATTTTGGCATGGTATTGACTGACATGTAGTTCTTGCCTCCTGTTCCTGAATCGGAGGATCTTTGGTGGCAGATTGAATAGTGTAGTCACACAATTGAGTATCCATTTCATAGCTCAAGCTTCCATATTCCAGCGAGTATAACATTGGGGGCAAGTATAGTGAAGTACATCACATGAGAATATCGGGCTTTAACGAAGTATTGCATAGCCAGCATAAGTAATACTGGTGTGATTATTTGGAGCAAACGTTTTCTTCTATTTATGTTTGGGTTATAATTTATAAAGAATATACTGAGGGACGGTTCGACAACAGTTAGGAAGATTACTTACAATTGCCATTGCTTACTTTTTATAAGGAGACATTGCTTGTTTGTGGTATATTAAGGAAGAGAGTCCCTCCATCTATATTGTGAGAAATAGTGATTTTTGTAGGAGCCTTATTGTGTGAGCTGCTCGCTGATACAATGAAAGTTGGTGTTTGAAACAAGTTTGTAAAGTCTTGTGCATCATCATCTCCAGAAATAAGAGTTGGCAGTTTTGGGCGTATGGATTCATCTTGCTGGAGTTGCAAGGAATAAACTGAATTTGGAAGGTCAGAAAATTAAGTCCTCTACCTTTGTATTTTGCTAATTTAGTTCTTTCTACAAAAACATCTTTTTGATCTTACTTAGAATAGTGGGTCTTGCCCTAGGGGTGGGTGGGAGGAGGAGGCAGCTGGGACTGATGCCATTATTCTAGCAGGTTAACATCTTTTCTTATATTTTCATTGTGGTCCTTCCATTTCATGCAATGTATCATCGTTCACAGTATGAAATCAATTCAAACTTGAGAACTCAATATGCAAGCAACAAAACTACTACGTTACTCGGGGATGCGTCCCCGGGTCTAAAAGCCCATTCCTATACCAGGGACATCCTGGGGATGCAGGGACCTCCCCTAGGCATCCCTTATCTATTGTTTTTTGTCGGAAATGTCTCGAAAAGTTGTGGAGGACGTTGCTTGGTGCCTGGAACGTCCAACCATCCCTAGGATGGTCAGGGGACATCCCTTGCTGTTCCTGTGATGGCCAAATGTCCTTGGTTAGACAGCCATTTAAACAAAAACTCACCTAAATTAAGAAGAAAACATTTTCTTTGTGAGTATTGACAATGAATTCTTTTGGATTGCATATAATAGTAGAATGAGTAGGTCAGCTGCAAATGAACTGGGATGTGATTACTATCCATAGAATGAAAGAATAAAATTGTAGAATAAGAGTGTAGAAATATAACTCTTTTCCAACAATGGGCAAACATGCAACAGCATACAGCTGTATAATGAACAAAAGTATGTTTGCATACAGTTGTAGAATGAAAGCATACAACTGTAACACAAAGTGGAAAGCTGTGGAATGAAAGCGTGAAACTGTAGAATAAAAGAATATAGCTGTAACCATATTTTGCCTTAGGAAAAGCATATGATTGGACATAGTTGTTGAATGATGATGTGCAAATAGTTTACTGGGATCACTTATTAATTCTTATTTATTAATAATGTTTTGACAGTGAGTTCTGAATTCTGAATGCATATTGAGTATTGGCAATGAATTTTGATTCCTGAACACAATATTATATGTTAAGGTTCTACACTGTATACATGCATGCTTTATCCATGTTTTCATACGAACAGTTCAAATTTCCCCTATATTTAAAGTTTATATAGCTGTCTCCAAGCTGTCCCCAAAATTGGAAAAAAAATCGGTGTCTTGAAACCTGTCCCCTCATCCTCTACCATCCCCATCCTGGAAACTTGGGGTAACCTTGAAAAACTATAAAGTCTAGAAGGATGCAAACTGTCTGTAGAAATGTCCAAGGTGAAGAGTGCAAATCATTCAGTTTGTCAACTGCTTGATCACCAATGCATGAAAGACAAGTGTTTGTCAAAATTACACAAGAGGAATAGTCTTAAATTTGGGCTCAAATTTGTGTGGGTTATTACATAGGTCCCTGTTCATAACGTTGATGTTGGATAGCTGTCTTTGTCCCTATCCAAACTTTTTGTAAGACCTTGGATGGATGTGTTAGTCCCTATCCTTGGGTAAATGTGTTTGTCCCTATCCTTGAGTGAAAATACAATAAGCATAGTGAGTCTAGTTCCAGTATTTCTTATCAAAAGTAGATGTGCATGTCCCTACTCATACCTTATGATGAGCTGCTGAATGTGGTCATGAAGTATTGCTGGTCTACTTATCCTCATTTGGAGAGTGATGCAATCTGGCAGGGGGTGTTAGGATTATTGTATCATATAATTAGGTTGTTATGGTGGTTGTACGAATATTTGATAGCATTGAGTTGTTTTAACAAGTCACAAATACAGAGGGTTGGTTAAAGGAGATAGAATAACCCTCCTATAAAATAGGATATGCAATTTCTATATATGCGAGTGTATTGAATGGACAATTATATCAAATAATAAAATAATATTATATTTGTGCAGCTCTCCAAATCTCAATACTTGGTTCCTCTCACCACTGATTTTTTCCTTCTAACTTAGATTAATAATGCAATCCTCTGATTGCGCTTAAAATGGCACTATAAAAAGGGTAAAATGTCATACCTATTTTAAACCTTTGTCACTGTGGAGTCATGCAATTTTTTTCACAGAAATATGGGACCAAACCCTAACAAACCATAAACATGGACACAAATAGTTATAGCAGCAGGCCCTAGCAAGCATCCATTTGATTCAGTAATTGGGCATTTGTGAAAAGTGTGTAGGGAACCATTGTTGTAGGCTGCTGGTTAAAATTCTCTTTAATTATAATGAGATCCAGAGGAGATGGTGTTCATGTAGGACTATGCTATACTTCCAAGTATTTGAGTACAATTTGATCAAAGCATGATTATTGTCATAAGATATGTGGAAATCTGATACACATTCTTAAGCTCTTTTTTTCTTGTCATGCACCTACTGAAATGTTTTTGTTTATTTGGATTCTAGTATAATGTTGATTCCATTATTCTTTTGAACTGACAATTGTGCATTTCTGTTGTTTAAAGAAATTTATATACAGGAAGACATAGCCACTGATGCAACACAAAAATGGATAGATAATTTATCTCATCGAAGTGAGAATGAAGAGTCAATTCAAAATCAAAATAGGAAATGTTGTATAAAGCTTGGAATTTGTGGCCTGGAAACCCTTCCAAGGCAAATATCTCAATGTGATTTTGTCATGGGTTCGAATCTGTCTAGTCCAAAGGTGATCCTAATGACGCCAAGCACTGAAAATATCTTTTTAAGTTACCATAATTTTTGTATGAATGTTTTTACTCTCTGAGAAATCTTTGCCTACGGTTAAAAAATGCACTTATACAATGTGAGCAATATCTGTTAAAATTTTTTTGGGGGCAAATATCTTACATGTGACTCTGTTACTGATTTAAATCTGTGAGGTGATTTCTAATGTAGCTTAGCATTGAGGATATATATTTAACTGGTCTTGGTGCTTAATTGAATGATTTTTGATCTTTGAAAACTCTGTGGTATGTATGTTTATGCAATATATGTGCTCTCCTTTCACTGTGTCTACTGTGTCGGGGATCTGTTTCTCTGGGTGTATTGCAAAAGCCATGTATATCAAACTTTACTGTGGAAGTTTCTTGTTGGTATTTGTTGTAATTGTACAGAAGCTTTTGTATCGTGTCCAATTCCCAACCAAAACTTTGTCTTTTTCTTGAGTGTGGTGAAGTTTCAGTCTTTTTTATTTGTCTATGTTGCCTTTACTTCATATCTTTCTCAGAATGATAAGAAGAGACTTTCAAAGAGTAAAGAATGGTTTCAAACAGTGTACATCTTATGGAGATTCCATCAAAGAGAAAAGTCATTATCAAAATTGCATTTAAGTGTTCAAAGGTGCATGCCAAAGTGGTAAGAAGTTATCACGGGAAAAAATCAGTAGATGACTGTTCTGCCATGTGCCTGATAGACAAAAAGGCAGTATCTAAAAATAAAAATGTGCGAATTGATGTTCTCCCACATGCAAATTTTGAAGTGAGAAAAAACTTGTTTCTAAAATTTTATTTGTTCAGGTACCAACTAGGGTTCATGGTTGAGTAAGATTTATTTAAACCTAAAAGAACCTGTTAATACTAGGGCCGACAGTGACTATTTGCTAACTGAAATCAGATCAAAACTATCAAACATTCTAGGGCTGACAGTGACTATTGCTTACTGAAATCAGATCAAAACTATCAAACTATCAAACATTCTAGATTTATTTGAACTTAAAGGGACCTGTTAATACTAGGACTGACATTACATACACCTTCAACATTGTCTTCTTCAACTCGATAGCTGTTATTCTTGTAACAATCAGCACTACCAAACATTCTTTCTAGTGCTACAAGACCTTTGGGAATAGCAATGGTCTTTAGTTGCACTATTTTATTGCCACTCATTGTCTCTACCATTGGTTGCCAATAAATCATTTGCTTGTCAAATCATAATGCCCTCATTTTAGGGTTTTCTTGCAATGTAGTTGGTTTCGACCATCTTGGTGGTGATAGTCTTGCACGAAGAGTTATTTGATGATTCTAGTGAGCTCAAGTGATTTGGAAGGTTCGTGCATCTTTTATAAGTGATTTCTCACTTTTGAAGTGCTCCCCAAGAATCTTTGAGAGGTCGTTTGTTTTTGTAAATCGTTGGGTTAGCCTAATTTACTTCTATTCATCATTGGTATGACTATAATGTGAACAATTTCCAATTTTGATGCTTTTCGACAGCTTTTGTAAAATGGGTGAATTAATGTTTCATTCTAATTATTTTTTCTAAGGATGCATAACCAATATTAAACTATTTTACAACCACCTCAGTATAATGGCTTGTTGGAACCAAGATAAGAAGTTTTAAATCGGGGATGCATGAAATAGGGATGCCTATCAAATTATCATTATTTTAATGAAAAGGTATTTTTGAAGCCAAAATGGAGTTTAAATTAATCAAGTGAATTTTTAAATTAATTTTTCTCTAAGTTTGGCGGGAATGTGTCTAAAAGGCATTTGAGGAACTCATTTGGCATTTTGTGGATTATGTTATTTGTCTTTAGTAAACTCTTGGGGTTTTGGGGATCGAACCTTGTTCAATTCAGCCTTATGGAGTACGGAAACCCTCTTGAGTTTAAGAACCCCTGTGAGTTCTAACTCTGCCAAGCCACTAATTTCGCTATGCAAATGATAAATATGACTGATTGTTGAAATAAATATGCAATTCCTTGAATTTTTATTAAGTGTTGCCAGGCAAGATAATGACTTTGCATAAAATATAATAATCTGAAAACAAACTGAGATTATATTGATTATTGAATGTTTACAATACTTCTATCAAATAACATGCATACTCGGAATTGTCTGTATGCTAATTGTATAACATTCTGGAAATAAGAATGCAGCTACAAAATTCTAAAATTGACTTTCAAACTCAGCCTTCAAACCCTTATGTATTCTCTGAATTTCTTCACCAATTTTGCACCAGTAGAACTTTTGAATGAAGCTCTCACAAAGAAAACCTTCAATTCATTTTCCACAACCTTTGATAGCTGGAATCAATGAGAGTTTTCATTCTCAATGATCAAATATGGCTGAAACCCTAGCTAGTTCCTTCTCCAAGCAAGAACTCCAAAAAACTTAAGTTAAATGATCAACAATATTATGAGGTTAATTTGCGTTTGATGTGCCTTTTATACTCATCCCAATTAGGTCGATCCCTTTGTGATTTTTAATTCCATTTCAATTCCATTTTAGGGTTTCATAATAACTTTATAATAATTCTCCAATATGGGTGCCCAAAGTCAAGGTCACAATAAATGCTTTTTTATAGCATTCAAATGATATCTATTATGTTCTCATGTTGACTTTATAAATTGCTTTAAATATTTGACCCCATAAATCATATTCAGTTAATGCACTTTTAAGTCACTTAAATTGAGGGTCATGGCTCCATTGTGCATAAAGTGACTTTATAACTTTATAATTCACCTTTAATGATTATTATTCATAGTCACCTTTATTATAATTTAAATAATATAACTCACCAATATCATTATTTCACTAAGACAACTGAAAAACTGGATGACCACTGCATAGACCATGTATCCATGTACCCTACCAAAAATATTAACTTTGCAAATATGACTTATTATAAATAGTAAGTCCCTGAATATTTGATCAACCCAATGGTATCAGGGATCGACATTGCAAACATAGCCTGTTCAGGTGCTCTGCTATAATTAGTAATCTTGACTTTTATGAAATAGTCACTTACTATAAATAGTAAGTGTGCCAAACTGAACCAAACGAAGAGGAATCCTGAACATTTCTGACCTCCAGAATGGGAATAAGCCTCTGACATTATCAACTGGGACCCTCTAACCATTAGTCATAGCATACAAGGGCCAATAATAGTCTAACCCAATCATAAACCATATCATCCCAAAAAGGGGACATTACAATCCGCCCTCCTTGAAATTGCTTGTCCCCAAACTATCTCAGAAACAAAATAACACACTAGTTCACCCAGATCCCAAGGGTAGAATTGTGTAATGTCTCAGCTAATACCAACTAGCTCCTGTAACACCAACACCAAAATAACTAACAGTACTTACCAAACCCAATCGATACCAACAAGTGTCATGGGAGGAAACAACTCAAAAGGAAGCAACTCGGAATGCTGACAAAGTTTACTTCCCAAAACTGCACAAGGTGAATTATCATACATGCTATCTAACACATGCACCACTGAACTATGCATCTGAAAGAGGTCATATATATGAGGGTCAAAAGTAAAGCTTTACGTACTCGACACCGTGTACACACCCCAAAATTCCTCTATGAGCCCTGTCTGAAATCCCGATGCATTGGAAGGATCCCAAACTCCGGATAGAAGCCCGCCAAGAAGAACATCCTTAGACTTGTGCTGCTCAACTTCATTGTGCCAAAAGTGGTGAAGCCAATCAATGGGAGCCACCCAAATTGCAGTGCTAACCCAATCATCACTCGGGTCCCAAAGTAGACTGAAATCAAATCCATCTGCTATGTGGAGATATGAATCACTGAAGGTATCTGCAACACAACAACTATCTCTAACCTTTGCTAGAGTCCCATGGATGTGTTGACTCTGCAAGTAATTCCCCACGAAAGATGGAGTCAAACACCTACAGCTACTGCTTCCATCTAATGAAGGTGAGTACCCATCCCACAAAGGATGGTACAACTTCGAAGCTAATCAACACCGATGCATCATCAAATCCTCCGTGTGTGGATCATAAAAGAAGTGATGAGTACTCCTCCCTATGTAGTCATGACAAAAAGATCCCAACTCGGTCAATGCCGATTGTCACAGTTCTGAATATAACTCCTGTCATATGACTTGTCACCAACAACACCTGTGGTGGATGTAACCACAAGAGAACCTGGTGTAACATGTGGTTCTCTTCTATTCTCAATAGATGCACTCATCCCATTAGTATCAACTGCACCTGTAACTGTGATAGGTGTAGCCACATCGTCAACCTGCTCACAACCATAATCTGTGGATATTAGATCATCACCAATTGCCACTGTAGAAGACTGTACTGTAACTATAGTTGGTGAAGACTATGCTAGACTCAACTCCACGGTAAGCTCCTCAATCTATGATTGAGACTCACAAAGAGCCAACCGTGTGAACTCCAAAGAGTCCATAGTCACTTCAAGCTCTTGAGTGAGCTCGTTTGCCTCCTCTTTTCCCTTCAAGATGTCATAGCAAGTGCAATCCCACTCGAGAAGATAGTCTCTATCAGCTAGTAACTGTAAATAGTTACGTTTCATTATTCCAATGGCTTCTTGAAGTGCATTGAACTTTGCTAGGGAAAGGCCACTATCACCGTGCTCATCCGTCATAGGTGTACTCCAACCAAAGATAGCCAACATCTGATGAGAAACGTCAAAATTCTCTATGGTTGTGGCAATCATGCTGTCATTAACCTTAAGTTACCCAACCAAATGATGAGGACTCTGAAACTTATAACTCTCATGCAAGAGTTCTGACCCAAAATCTGCACTATGATATGAGGTTGTATCCACATCACTCACCTCATGATAAGCAACATCATGTGTGCTATCATCAGTGTACACATCAACTAAGGTACTGCTGCTATGTACCTCAAAAGATGGCTCAACTAATGAGGTGGAAGCTGTTGTTTTGATAATCTCTTCATACACTTCCACTTCCAATGTAACTACATCAACATCCATGTCACGATTGTGGGATGCAATGCCACTAAATGAACTTTCTAGCTTGTTTTCTAAGGTATGATTTACAAAATCAGATTTATTGTGACTTGAATTTTTTACGCATAAATCATTTTTAACACCCAAATCTTGAATGTCATTGCTACAAATCTTCATACAACCCTTTTCCACATGTGGAATGGCTGTTACCTCATGAAAGTGCAAAGGATTCTGACCGTTGTTGCAAAAATCAGAACTGTTAGAGCTTGTATCATACGCACATTCCTCATACTTGACACTTCCAACTTGCGTGCCAACATTGGTAGATTTTTCCACAACATTTTTGTTATTTACTAACACATCTACATCATGATTAAGCTCAATAGTTTGGCTGCAATGTAAATCAACATGTGTATAAGTCTCCTTAATCTCAATGGCTTCATCATGGGATCCTCTTTATCCTTCCAAATGATGTGACTCATAAATCCCATCATCTTCATGCAACATGTGCATCTCCAAATGTAATGAGCCCTGCTGGCTCAATCTCTAATCACTCTAGCAACTGACAGGTTTTGATATTTTTGCAATGATTTTTCCTTTTGTCCTTTTGAAAATATATAAATTGGAATTTCCAAATAAGAAACCACATGAAATGAAATTGAAAATGCTTGCAAATTCACCAATAGAGTTTGCCTTATTATATTGATTAATAATTACAACTCATCTTAATGGAAAATATACAAACTGAAATAAAATTGCATCTTAATGATGAAACCTGTAATAGTTCGCACCACCTGGATATTTGTTGAAACCGTTCCTAAACTACATTCAATGATTTGCTAGGGCTGGCGTCAATTATAAGATGAAATAGAAGGGCCAATTCCAAGACAATATGTCCTCGATACTTAACGCTAAGGCTGCAGTTGCTCATGTGAGGCTTGGAGTTATACAATTTGCTAATTCACCAAAATTAGTCACCAAATATTTTGTAGGCAACTGCTATAAGTCGGCGGAGAATATTTCCTTGATCTGGGTTTCAATTTCTCAAAAACTTCAACCAATTTGCACAATCTAGACCTTTGAATGAAGGTCACTAATAAACAATAATTCAACTAGTCTCTCACAGTTTCAAATTTGCGCATACACTGGAAAATTTAACATCCTCTAATACTGGAAATCACATACACCCTAGGTTTCATGGCTCAATGCCCAAGAACTTAATAACAAAAATAAAATAGTCAATAGCATAATGAAATCGATTTCTTCCCATGACTTTTTATATTTCCTCAATAAGTTCAAACCAAGAGGCTTCTCAAACAAGTCACTTTAATGACTTATAAAATGGCTTTGTATTGACTTTATAATATTAATTCATAACCTCCTTGGTTTAGGCGCTCAATTAATTTTATAAGTTAATGCACTTTAATAATGTCTCATGGCCCCCATTTACTTTATAACTCTATAATAGACTTTATAATAAATTATTAATAAAGTTCACTTATTAATAATTTAATAACATGAACTGTTGCCGTCCAATTTATATCACTTAGTCAAATGGAGGTCAAGAGAACCACTACGTATGTCATGAGCATGTGCCTTGCCAAAAATAGCGGCTCTGCGAAACTAACTTACTATAAATAGTAAGTCTCTGAATATCTGTTCAAGCCAAAGGTGCCAAATCTCAACACTGCAACATAACCTGTTCAAATGCCTTGCTATAAATAGAAATCCTAACTTACCTAAAATAGACACTTACTATAAATAGTAAGTGTGCTAAACTGAACCAAATGAAGAGCAATCTTGAACTCTTCTATCCTCTAAAATGGGAAATAGTCCTCTTGTACTGCCGATTGGGACCCTCTAGGCTCTATCCATCTGACTTAGCCTATGAGGGCCAATAATAGGCTAATCCAATCATAAACCATATCATCACAGAAAGGGGACATTACACCAAATATGCCTCCTCCATGGCTTCCTTGTCAATGCATCCGAGGTTTTCATCAAGCTCCTTTACCTTGTTATCTGTGCATTGTTGGTTAGGCTCCCAAAAACCTTTGCAAGTGAAGCATAGACCTTGTCTTCTCATTTTATTCTTCCTCATTATGGGAGTTCTTGTAACCTGATCATTGAGTTTGGAAGTAGAACCACCTTCATAATCTGATTTAGTTGCTCTACCATACTTGCTTACTCTGTGCCCATGACTGAATGTTTTTCCTTTAGATGAAATTGCCTCCTGATACACCCTCCTAATGTACTTTACCAACCCAATCCTGTTAGGCCTCAAGAATACAACAAATTTCAAAAAAATATTAATAGAGTATTGTGCTTTAAAAGCATCTGGCATATTTTGATAGTCCTTAAGGAGTCGAGGAGCTTTTTGTTCACTTCTTTCCCCTATCTTGATGGCATCCCCTTCGATCGCTTCCCTAGATTTCCCTACAATACTGTAACCCATAACTTGAACTTATGAGTGCTGGTTACTTAAAAAATCAACTATGTGAGCTCCATGAATTTGTAAGTCAAACCCCAAAAATTTGTATTGTTTGAAAATGGCATGCAAAAGAAACCCACTTCATTAAACTGATTTAAAAGTAACATGCAACCATTTGGGTATTCACCAAACTATCATGCAACAAAAATCCACTAACTAGGACTGCTCGGAAATAACAAGCAATGGCAACCCTCTTCATAAACTACATCTAAAATGACATGCAACTGAATCATTTGCAATGCAACTGAAAAAGATGACATGCAATTGAAAAAGCTGACATGCAACCTCACACGCAGGCAGGAAACCGCTTTGATACCATTGTAAGAACCCCTGCGAGTTCTAACTCTACCAAGCCACTAATTTCGCTATGCAAATGATATATGACTGATTATTGAAATAAATATGCAATTCCTTAAATTTTTTTTAAGTGTTGTCATGCAAGATAATAACTTTGCATAAAATGTAATAATCTGAAAACAAACTAAGAGTATAGAAAATCTTAAATCTTTTGATTCCCCTAATCTTAAATCGACAGGAAATGGGATTTCTGGAGGTTATCAAGCAATTTCTTTGATCCAAAAAACATTTGTTTGAAAAGGCATTTCACCGATGAATAGTTCATTTCCGAAAACCTAAAAGTTGTAATTAATGTTGAATGAATAAATATGGGGTTTCTTAACCTTTTTATCACTTTCAGATTTGAGAAGAAGAGTGTGAGCCAAGGAGAGTATCTGGGAGTCAAAGGGTTGTGTGTGTTCTTGTTCTCATTGTTAACCCTAATTACAGAAGATGATTCCTGTTCCAGTTGATCGCTCATTAAAGTCGACACAGGAATTGAAGACATCCTTTTGTGACTATCTTGACTGACAAGGAAGGTGCATTTTCAAAAGTTCCTCACGATTTCTTGCATATTGAGGATGTCCGCGCATACATTAACTCAAAATATGAAGCGATAAGTCATTCAAGATTCAATGATTTATGGGAAAACGTTTCCATTAAAAATTAGTTTCTCAAAGAAGAATATGCCAATTTAAAGAAAAACGGTTTAAACATATGAAACATATTTCCTGATTTTTTTTTACAATGTCAATTGGTTTATGATGATTCTCATCCGTAGTACGTTGTTACTATGTACTTAGACAAACCGTATGTCATTTCTAAGGAAGCCGTAAAAATTCTTACTAGTCTATGTGACAAAGGGGATATTCCGGCTAAACGGTCAGTCAAGAATGATACTGTTGCAGAACTCGGGCTCAAGATTTGATGGAAGGGCAGTGGCAATTGAAGATATTGCTGACCCCAGAGTTAAATTGTCTGCAAAATGCATTGCACATAAAATTTATTTCTAGAATCGAGAAGGAAGTGCATCGACAACAGCTATATACTCTGCTTTTCAGATAGTGGTAGCTAATGAAAACCTTTATTTATGTCAACTATTGTTAGAATAGTTATTAGAGAATTTAGAAAAGACAAAGAAGAGAAATTACCCATTCAAATTTGGGTCCTTGATAATCTGTTTAGCATTCATGTTCTTGAACATTCTTCTGGGTCAAGGTGATACTCTTTGGGAGAAGAATTCTCAAATTGGTGACCAAAGTGGAAGATATGTCATTAACCTCCGAAAGGATATGAGTTCATACAAGAAAATTTTGGGGGGTTGTTTGTAGATATTCAAGCCCAGATGCAGGAGAGACAGATTCTCATACAATCTGGTGAGAAAATACAAGGACTCATTTGTTTTTGCTATTAATAAAGATAATTGCTACATTATTGCCGTTGAGCCAAGACCCGGATGGATTCTGGAGTTACCTTATGAGGTGACAGATGAAATGGTTGAGAGTAATATTCAACAAATGCTGAAATTTTCGTGATCCCAAGGGAGAAAGATTTTGGGAGAGTTGAATAAATTGAAGAAAAGATGTGACAGGAGAAATCCAGTAAAACTTTTGCTAAGCGAATGAACAAAATTGTCATGAATTTGGGAATGTTCGAAAATGCAAAAGAGTACGACAATTGGAAGCTACTAAGGATGCTCTGGAAGAATTAGTCAAAGAAAGAAGCAAGAAGCACAAAGAGGGTAGTATGTTTCTGAAAAGAGCTCAAATGATGAAGCAGAAAAGGTGAAATATGTCATTAGACCTAGAAAGAAGATGTGTAGAGTTGTCGAGGTGTGCGTTGAAGCTACTTAGACTGAGAGTTCTCACAAAAAGGGAGGAAGGACTTCTAGTAGGAAGAAGCTAGAATTAAAAAGTGAACCTATGCCTTCAAAGGGAAAAATCAACCTGGACAGTTTAGTCGGTACCTTCTGTGACAAAAAATCTTTACAATTTGTTGCAAATGAATACAACAATGTTGATAATGTTGACAAAGGCATCATGGTCAAGGCTGCAATCAGATATGTGAGTATTTTTCAATTGCAGTTTTGTTGGCTTGGTACACTAGCATTGAGGAATGTCTTTCCACAGCCTAGTTTCCAAGGGAGATGCCGCCAGGCGAGAGAAGGAAACTTGTCCCGAGAAGCAGAACTTTCCAACTTATCAATGGATTACTATACAAAATGGGATCGGACCAGGTACTCCGACGGTGTGTGATGAAGTTCCAAGTGTTCTAAGGGAGGCTCATGAGGGACCCGCCAGAGGACATATGCGACCCAATACCACGGCACGAAAGGTACTCCTTGTAGGGTTATGGTTGCCTACCCTATACAACGATGCCAGGGAGTGGGTTGGGTGTTGTGATACTTGTCAGCAAGTAGGGAAACCCTTGAAGAGAGATTTCATGCCACTCAACTCTTCGTAGGCACAAGAACTGTTTGAGCGCTGGGGCTTGGATTTCGTTGGACCTCTGAAGGCAAACAGGGCTTGAAGATGTCGGTACATTATGGTGGCAACAAAGTACCTATGTAATGTCCCCTATCCAGCTAGGTTATAGTATTGGGACAATGTTCTCAAAATTTCAATTGCAAGATGCTTCTTCCTCAAGATTATTTGCAATATATTCTATTTATCTTGATTGTATGAAAGAGTATTATCATAAATAGATATACATAATGAGAAAGTTTCTTGGATCGATGAATGTGATGTTATCTAAGTTAAGAGATGAATTCTTAATTAAGATTTATCATCTCTATGATGAATCGTAGGCTATGTAAGATTAAGTTCGTATCAGTATAATAATTTTCCCAAGCCCTATTCTATGAGTGTTGGGATTGATTTCTTAAATAACCCAAAATTGATAAGGAAATCTGATTTGATTACTAGTTCAAGCATGAAAGTTTGACAGGAATATTAAATTGCTATTATTGAATACTATCCTTATGAGCATGTGCTTCTATATGTAAGATGGATTATATGCCACTCTCTTGACCGATCGTAGGCTTGAGTGCTTGGGATTTGTGTCTTGAATGACTAACAAAATCAAATCTTTTGATGCTCGTAAAGGATATGATCTTGACTTTATATGTAGTGAAGATGCTCTATGTTTCTAGCAACATGAAAAGAATAAGTCCAATGTTCTCCTGTAAAGATCTATAGAATGGACTGAGATTCGTATTTGTGAGCTTTATCCAAATGGTATTATTGCCTCGTTGGTAGAGACACTAATGCCACTGTGTAGATATATTTATTCAGATTTAATTTTTCATTGTGTATTGAGGTCTCTGACTTTGACTTAGCATATTTGTTATCGAGTTATTCAAGGAAATTTCTTCTTGGATTAATATTGTTTTCTCTCGTAATTGACTAAGCTCCTTTCGTTATGTTCCCCCTGATTGCCAATTGTATTTCTCAATTCGCATGCTCCCCTCCCCAAACGGTCTGTGGTTGACGGTGATTTATAAGGTAATGAGTGACTCTAATAGTCGCCACCTTTGGTTGCCGACGGTAGAAAAGCCATTGGCTTTAGTTTTATATATTAAGTTTATATAATAATGTTAATATTATATTATGTATTTAGTAGGAATATTAATGATGATAATTTATTTTAATATTATACTATATTGATTTATTTATCTATCATATTAATAGTATTTTATAGTTAATTATTATTTTGATCTTGTATTAATAATATTGATTAATATTAACATATTTATTTATTTATTAATGTTATCATTATTATTTTTATTTTCTTATTTATTATTATTTATCAATTTATATCTATTATTATTTATTTGGGAATTATAATATTATTTATTTATTTATAAATAATAATATACATAATATTATTAATAACATATTCTTCCATTATTATAATAATTTAATTAAATATATATTATAATTTACTATTATGATTTAATCATAATTATTTAATTATGTAATCTTATACTCAATTCTTATTATCAAATTCTGCTCTGGAAAAGGGGGACATTACAACCTAACAAAGTGGGTAGAGGCATGGGCTTTGCTAGATAACTCGGCCCTGAGCACGACGAGGTTCATCTATGAGAAAATAATCACAAGGTACAGTATCTCCATTCAGATAACCAGCGATTGAGGGGGACACTTCGTGAACCACATTATTAAATTGCTAACCACCGAGTTCAAAATTTTCCACTCATTCTCGAGCCCTTACTATCCAAGAGCAAACGGTCAGGCAGAGGCAACTAATAAAATCTTGGTATCTGTAATTTATAAGTCCTGCGGGGTCGAAGGAGAAGATTGGGAAGAGAGGTTACCATCAGCACTTTGGGCATACCGCACGACATACAAGGTAACAATGGGACAAACTTCGTTCCAGTTGATGTTTGGACAGGAAGTTGTCATTGCAATGGAGTTCATGGTTCCCAGCCTTTGATAGCCATTGAAAACAGATTAGGGGATATGGAAAGCCTGCGAGAGAGATTGCACAACTTAAACAAGTTGGATAAATGAAGACTGATGGCACAATGGACCACTGAGGTAGCACAACAACGACGCAAGACATGGCATGTCAAGCACCTCAAACGGGTTCGGTTCACACCTAGACAACTAGTATTGAAATACAATGGTCGGAATGAGATCAAATCAGGAAAGTTTAAAGTGAAATGGCTTAGGTTTGTATCAAGTCAAGGAAGTTGGCAACAATGGCGCTATCAAACTATGGACACTAAATGGATGAGAGATCCCAGAAATGATAAACAGGTCCAAGTTAAAACCCTATCATGAATGGCGGAAGGGGCAAGAGCGTTCCAAGCCGGAGGGAAGAGGGCGTTGCAGAAAGTAGATTCGGGCTTAATTCTGTATTTAAAAATAAAAATATTTAAAAAGAATACAATCTTACGGTGGCCACTGTACAATGTCCACCGAACGGTGGGACCATCGTGCGGTAGGTTGCCATCGTGCGGTGGATTACCACTGTGCGGTGAGAGACCACCACCCTCCATGCGGAAAAACAAAACAAAAACCTAATACCGACGTCGTACGGTCATTAGGGGCGAATAAAACAACATTCCCGCATGACACTTTGGATTGGAGTAGAGGACGAAGGCAAACGGATGAGTAAGTCGTTGACAGTTATTGACGGGTTGTGGTTTGCACAAAATGACAAGAAGACAGTTATGAATCTAGCAGGCAAGAGGAATTGGAAAGCCAAGTTGCAGGAAAGCAGTTTGAGCAATAGTATGGATAAAAACGTCCAAGCGTTACCATCGGGAGTGAAAGTTGCAGGGAGAATGGATGCCACTTCTAGCAGCGGCAAGAAGACAATAAGGCCCAAAGTTTAGATGGTGTCGACTCCTCAAAAAGAGACAGTTACAACACAAGTGGTGGCGTTCGAGGGTTTGAATGGGTTGGAATGCCAGAAGTGGTGGCAAGATACACTTGGCAATGATCTGGTAAAGGGAAGTTTGAGGACTGCGCAAGTGCATTGGGCAATACAGATGCCTGTATTTTGCATTAAGGACCATGAAGGGCCGCTGGGAATCGTGATAGAGACCTTTGACAGACATTCCCGAATGAGCACATTCTCCTACCTTGGGTGGGACGTGAGCTTTGCATTCACGGCGACAGAGTTTACACGGGTGTTTGGCATACCAGGGTGCAATGGGAAAAGATTGATATGAAGGCAAGGAAGATGCCAAGGGAAACAAAGGAATTTTGGATTAAGATGGTATCCAAAAGCCTCACAGTTGCAGAGCTAGATTAAGTGGCGAAGCCGTCAAAAGGACGGGGGATGAAGAAGTCCATTGCAGAAGGGCATTGACACTGCATTATCGATGTTGTAAAGAGTAGACTGATAGGGTCAAATCATTATTTTGACATCGCACTTCCCCAAATAGTGTTGATGAATGGCCTCTTGAATGGTACAGTATATGATTGGGCTACATTGTTGGCGGAGCGGATGTATGAATTCATGACCCTGCAGCATAAGACATTTTATATGCCGCACTATGCTATTGGCCTATTTTTGGATGCCACACGCACACAGATTCCAATCGACTGACTAGAGGTGACACTCGGTGCCTTGTCACTTGGTGAGCCACCCATCATGTGCTAGAGACACTTGGACATACCGATAGTTCAGAAAGCGCTTCCAGGATAGAAGCAGCGGAGGCAAGTCATTTCTGGGTCCAAGTCAGGGAACATGGGTAGTGGCCGAGAGGAGACGTCCGAGAGCAATGACTTAGGAGAAGGGGACAACCGGGCAGCCGAGGATGATCCCATTAAGCCGCAATCGCCTCTATGTTTACACCCGCGCCCACACTAGTTCTGTTTACTCGACCTGTATTGTCAGACACTGTAGTATCAGCAGTGACATCCACAACGATCCCAACATTTGGCGAGATTCACACACCTGTGAGTATGGCACCTGTACCATCACCACCCTCAGTGCTGGAGTTAGTTTGAGTCGCACCTTTACCTACGGCAGTGGAGGCATTGCATTCAACGGAGGTGGCGGTGGGACCATTGGAGGTCACAGTGCGTGAGGTAGTGGTGGAGTCTAGACCTGAGTCGTTGGAGTATGACGAGGTGCCTCCAAAGGAGAGGGGTGGTCGGGTTCATCTAGAGGTAGTGGGAACCGATGCAATGGGTACTATTGACGTTGAGTTGTTGGAGGATCCCCAGGGAGTGGCGGGTGATCCTGCTTCCATTGCGGCTATGAGCACTTGGCTTAATAGGCGGTTCCAGATGATGCCGTTGGCACCAATGGGAGCCGCAGTCCTCTCTCCCCGACGGGATGTACCTCAAGAGGTCGTAGACTTAGCAATGGAAGCCTTAGCGCTGGAGGACCGACACTTGACCGAGGATCGTGCACTAGTTGTGAACTCTGTGCCAGAGGAGTTTCCTGTGCCTAAGGAGTTCATAGCACCTCCAGAGCCTCTGAGAGAGATAGTTGGCAAGGACATTGAGGCATATTTGGCATACATGGTTGCACGAGGTTGGCCGGTAGTGACTTCCACACAGTCTCGGGCCCTCGAGAGTGTTGAGGAGTTGGAGAGATTGATGGCATTCATGAGAGTTAGTTACCCTACATCTTTTGCAACTTGTTTTGAGTCAGGAGGATGGCCAGCCATAGAGACTTGGGAGATGTTGGATGCTTGGACAGTCAATGAGTTAGTGGTGGAGAGCAGAGTGGAGAATCTCACCCAACAGATAGAGCAGGCTTTCAGGGGGGATAATAAACCCTGAGGCGTACCGAGCACATTTTGGCAGAGCATGAGGCTTCCCCTAGCATTTATAAAATACTTTTAAAGAAAGCTATACATTTTTTTTGAAATTTGAACCATTCACCTTATTCCTAATTGTAATTGCACCCTCACCCTAAACACTAAAAAAGGAGATCAAAATTGCATTGTCCTAAACCTTTAGACTTGTCAAATTCATTAGCTTCACTATTAGTTTTTGAAAGAGGGAAAATTTAGCTAGAAATATTCAAATAGTGAGGGCTTAGAGTTGGGGAAAACATAGCATGATGCCCCTTG
Source organism: Chamaecyparis obtusa (assembly GCA_027943335.1). Taxonomy (NCBI): domain Eukaryota; kingdom Viridiplantae; phylum Streptophyta; class Pinopsida; order Cupressales; family Cupressaceae; genus Chamaecyparis; species Chamaecyparis obtusa. The sequence continues at coordinate 1,074,237 of BSBK01001222.1, read as the reverse complement.
ACCCCACTAGAGATGCTATCCCTAGACCGTTAATTGCTCTTGTTAATCCTAACCGGTTATTGATAGGGGGGGGGGGGTGAATCAGTAAATACAATTTCTAAGACTACTTTTCTGCAAATAGATATTCTTGCTAATACAAAAATTAAATGAATATTATAGCAACCATAAACAGAAATTGAATACATAGGTCAACAGAACATATATACGTGGAAACCCTTGGTTAGAAGGAAAAAAACCATGGTGGGACAGAACCCACAAACTCTACTACTGTAGTAATAAAGTTGCCCTGTTAGAGGCTTAGAAAGCACTGGTAAGAGTGTTGCCTGGTTAAGGGATTTGGTAGAAGACCTGTTAGGATCTTGACCCTATTACGAGTCTCCTTGTAAGAGGACTTAGAGCACCAATAAAGATGTTACCTGGTAAAGGGATTTATACAAAGAACCTCTTAGGGTTCACAGTGATTGAGGGATTTAAATATGCTTCTCAATTTAAAGCAATGATCTTATGATGACACTTTTTGTCGAATAAGATCATACCTATTACCCTTTCCTCTACTTCGCTGTTGAATCTTTCTCTTCCTTTCAACTCTCGTGACTGTGACTCCTCTCAGAAGATTCGGCTCTCCTGCTCTTTTTCGCTCTATGCTCTTGATATTCAACAACACTTCTTTCATATCCTTTTACCTTGAAACGCTTGTAGATAAAAAAAGATAACTTCAGTTCCAATGAAAAAGCTAACTCCTGTTTATCTGAAAATGCTCCGCATAATCCGGTTCAGATTATCATGCACTTAACCAATGAAGAGCTTGTACCCGGTTAGTCATCTGTTCCATATGTGTATCCCATGACTGGTTGCAAAAACCTAGACCGGTATAAGCGTGATTGGTTAAAGTACACCACTTTCTTGTTTAGTCTACCGGTTCACAATTTTGAGTATCAGTGTGATGTACCGGTGTTCTGGTGGGATTGATGTTTGCCTATGACTTTACCAATGACAACTAAGTTTATGTCAACAATCTTCCCCTTGGGCATTGGTGGCAAAACATATCAATACACATCACCTGTAGACTTCTCTTGTAGATCTCCTTGTCTACCTCTGTAGCATACAAAGCTAACTTCCCATTGTCATCTCTCTCTTTTCTGTTCTTTCTCTTTCATCTGCGTTTTGCATCTGACTACATCTTACCCTTTTTGCCTTCAAAGGACAAAGCGTTGTTACTCCTTACATGTTTTCACTTTATAATTGTAACTTATTGAAAATATCCTTATAAATTTTCTTCTCGGAATCAAGGAATGGCTTCCATATACCTGTTATGTGATTTAAATTTTTCTTTGTAGCTTGGAGTGAGACAATTATAGTTTCCATGTCTTCCACTATTTTGTAATCAGGTTCTTTGATCAGTCTATTTGTATCTGTTGCCATTGTTTGTATTAGATCAAAAGTTGGTGCAATGAACAACTGGAATCCAATAAGATCTTGGATTCCTTTTGTCTTTTCTTCGGATGTATTCCTTAAGGTGAGAGCAAGACTTGTCGGCTCCCGGTTGTACTCTGTTGCAGAAGAGCTGTTCGCATCAAATTTGGATGTTAGAACCTTTATCTCTTTTGTAGTCTTGTTTGTTCTCTCAGTTATATCTTTAACAAAGTCTTCAAAGTTTGAAGTCCTTGTGATCAACCTTCCTGCTTCCTGTATCTGGTGTTGTAGCTCCCCGATGCTTGTAGATATAGTAGCTTTGAGTTCTTCAACCTGTTTGTGAAGAATTTCTATTCTCTTCTTCTCATAGTGATCAATTGCAATTGTCTCTGGGTCATTGACATCTTCCCCAATTGCTTGCGCTAGTATGTCCAATTGATTAATTACCGGTTCATCTTCATCTATATCTGTATCAGGTACAAAATTGTACAAGATATTTCTTACACTAGAGAGAACCATATCCTGTTTTCTCTTAGTGAGCTCCTTGAGCTTCCTTGTTGACATTTTGCTTATGTCAACAACTGTTTCACTCACTTTTCTTTTCTTCGCTTCAGTATCTGTTACAAATGCTAGTTTTCTCTTTAATGAAGATGTACTCGGAACATCTATTGATTCCTTCTGCTTTGCTTCCTATTCTGGTTCTTCCTCTACAGGTATTTCCTATTGTGGTGCCTCCTCTGGATGCACCTCTTCTTCTTGATGTACCTCCTCTTCCAGATGGACTTCTTCCAGATGAACTTCCTCTTATGGTGGTTGTTCTTTTTGCTGCTCTTCAGCAACCTATTGATCATTCAAAACAGTTTCTTCTTTATTTGTTCCTTTTTCAGTAGTCATATTTGCTGATGACTCTCCCTGTACTTGATCTTCTGGTTGAACTTGTTCTCCCAGATTTACCTATTCACTAGAAGTGAACTGTTCAAGTGTAACTTACTTCTCACCAGTTGTAGATTGTTCACCAGTTGTGAACTGTACTGGTGGTATTAATTCTTTTATAGGTTCATCTTGTGAGATGTCCCGTGGACCTGTTGACTTAAGAGTGTTGAAGTCATATTTCTGCCAAAAATCCAGAGAATCGTCATACACATCTTTTTCTAGTCCATTTATGATCTTGGCAACTCTATTCTTCGTGTCCAAATTTAGTGACATGGCTTCCATCAGAATTTTTATTGTCTCATCACTGAGACCTGGTCTTACTTGTGTCAAAGTTTCCCTTATAAACTTATTGATTATTGCTAAACCGGTTCTCCATTTGGCCATTATCCTTTGATTCAATTTTGGAGGAAAGTGAGGCCTATAGTCCCTAGGACTTCTGTTGAAATGCAAAAAGGTTTCTAACAAAGCAATCTCTATTTTATGCTTATCCTCTTGTACCAGAACACTGAACCATTTAGCAACATATGACACTTAACCAAAATCCATAACTTCATCAACTATATTATCTACAGTTAAAGTTCGAGCTTTACCTTTAACTGGGGAAGCAAGTAGGGTTGGTGGAGTGAGGTCATCACCTGTGTCTCCAGTGATATCAACAATGACCGGTTCAGTTGCAATCTTTGCCTTGATCGGAGTTTCAACTCCCAGTATGTCTTTTCCCTTTCCAGTGTCCATTACCGTGGCTTTGTGGTCTTATGGCATTCTGCTTCTGCTTGATGTTGTTGCTTCAGAACATTCGTCCAAGTAGCAACTCCATTGTGTACTTTGTCCACTTCACCAACTAGGACCTGACCGATTCTCTTTCTTATGTTGAAACTTTATTTGTATAGGTCAGCGTGATTGGTTGCCTCTTCCAGGGTCAGGTGATTCTGTACCTCTAGCAGTGCCCTTATCCTCAGCTCTCTCTTCTTATCTGAGGAAGATTTCCATCTTCCTTCAATTATTCCTACTAGATCCTCAGGAATTGTTTTATGAAGTACAACAGGTGTCAAGTTCTTCTTGAGAAGAACAAAAACAACTTCTTCCAACTTTCTCTTATCTTCATCATCACCAAGCTCATATCTCCTCGAAACTCCACCCAATCCACTTATCTCCTTTATTCCTTTAACCACTTCGTCAATGGTTGGTTTCCTTGCTCTAGGTGCATTTTCTTTTACCAGTTTCCCGATCTTTCTCTTTCTATGAAGAGTAGTTGTTTCTTCAGTTTCTGTTTCTTCCGGTTCCTCACCTTGAGCACTAGACGCTTGCTGAGTCCTTTTTCTTTGAACCTTGGGTTCTTCCGCCACTGGCTTCTTCTTCCTAGGTGTGGGAGTTCTTTTTACATACACCTTCTTCGTCTCCTTTGCAGATGTCTTTTTCTTCAGATTTTCCTGTATCTCTTCATAGGTGCCAAACCGATATGCAGAGAGATCTAGGTTGCTTTCTTGTAGTGCACTAGCATATGCCTTTGCAACCTTAGAGGTAATCTCATAACCGAGCTCCGGTGCATACTCGGACCTTGGCTCCACAGCTTGGATAATACAGTGATCGGTGCTTACTAGAAAGCACATCTCTTCCTTGTATTCTTCAACAATGGTAGAGGGAAATCTTTCCCTATTGTGCATTCTTAGTTGAAAGGCTTCAAAGTAGTCAGTCACGACCTTATTAAATTGGTTCCCCAAGTTATTGACTAACTCACTTATTTGAACCATTACCGGTTTGTCTTGTTGCCATGTGACCTTACCTATGCCTGGAAAGAAGTTTTGGTAATAAATGAACAATCATACCAGTAATGTCCCATACTTCAGAAACTTCTTGACCAAGCCAAGCTTCTTCAGGTTTTCAAAGATCTAACCCCCTCAGCATAGTGCATATATCGTATTGTGCATTGTCGTGCATAATCTTGTGCACCGCGTGTATTGCACCTCTCAGTATGCTATTTAGGTTACTCGACTGATATACTTTGTAGCCGATAACCGCTGAGGCAAACCGAACACCATCGTCTTCAATGTCATTCACAGTCATCATCTGACTATCATACCTTGACTTCTTCAACCGTGTGACTTCTGCATTGGCTACCATCCTTAGGGTTAGAGATTCCCCTATGGCATTATAACCAGTCACCCTGCGTATGTCTTCTTTAGTTATCGGTGTGACCACGCCTTTCGCAAGCCACATTCTTGGTTCGTGAACCTTGCTCAGAACCAGTCTAATCCAATTCGGTCAAAACACGGTTGGATATTTCACTACATTGATCAATCTCGATGATTCAAGCTTTGCGTATTTGGATTGAAGCTTCCCGTCTTCGCAAAGTGAAAGGTATTCACTCTGGATGAACGTTTCACCCAGTTCCTCCTGTTTATGGTGGATGAATGCCGTTACATCCTCAGTCAGCAAAACACCTGTAGGCACGAACGATAGAGCTCCCGCCATATCATTTTCTCGGTTCTATACTGCCATAATATTGTAAACTGGTCTATCCAGTTGATTAACATTGATTAGGTTTACCACAAAAGATGAGGATGCCATAACACTAGACCGGTTTTAACAGAAAGTCCTTGATAAGATTCATGCGATTTGCTAAGCAAAGAACGTAAGTCGCAGGAAGAAAAGATTACTCAAGCTTATGAAATCAATAATCTTAGTTCGCAATGTAAAGTGAAATTGTAAAGAGCTTGACTGGGTCCTTCTGAATTCACTCAATTTGTATTTAAAATATTTGCAAATAGTTGTTCAAAAATTTATTTAATTGCAATTTAAATTCAACTTCCACCAGAATTCAATTACCGAAACTAGAACATTAAATATCACCACATGAACATCATTTATTCTTATTTCATATCAAATAACATAACAGAATTTATTGCTTAAATAATCAGCACCTGACAAATTGTTATTACTTGCAGTCATAATAATCATCAATAAAAACTTATTGCAGCCACCGGAAGAATGTAAGCCGCTGTCTCATAGTGAGCCGGGACTGTTCTATGAAGGACGAGCCTTGCTGAAAATGAATGCAGGTCCTTTAGGAATCCAAACAGCTCCTTGAAAGAGCCATGCTAGCTGGAAAAAAGAAGTGGTACAGCCTCTAACCCCTCACGCAAGTTGCCAGAAACTCTCACGCAGCACTTGCGTGATTAACACTTGAATTCAGCAAACAATTTTGTAATACTCCCAAGAAATGCAGCTTGGATAAATTCGGTCTCACTTGGCAATTGGTAAAACCTTCAGCAATTTCGCAATCAATAACCAATTGATGAATCACTGTATCTCCACAATAAAATTCAAAACCTCAGCATGAAGACAAAATCGAAATCTTGAGTGCAAATCGATTTGCCTATAGATGAAAAACTCCACACAAATCCAGTATACATTAGCACTGGATTAAAATTCAGACTCAGAACTACAGCTGCAAAATTCACCATCAACCTGTAATGACTCAAATTGCCAGAAGAGGAATCAGTCCTCAAAACCCTAGCCGGGTTGTCTCTCTCACAACTTCAATCAAAATAATAATTCAACAATAGATGATTTTCCTTTCACAAAGCATTGCTTTTATAATTCAAAGTGTCCTCTCACAAACTTTTCACTTAAAACACTTTTTATACTTAGGAACATAATGAATAATATAATTTATTAATTCATTTGGCTCCAAAAAAAGCCTTTTCACCAATATCATGAAATTATGACACACAGGGTCCCCGTTTCTTGTGCCCAAGATTTAAAACTTTTCATCTTGGTTCCAACGAGCTATAACACTAAGGTATCCAGCATATAATACCAACAAAAATGACAATCTTAGCAAGTTTAATTAAATAATAATAATAAACCACCTGTCTTGCGAAAACAACTAAAGAAGCATCTGAATCGAAATCTGTCTGCACAGGATTGATCCAGATGATGAAAGATGATGAATGAACATGACAAGGTGACTTACTAAAAATAGACGCTCTCTCCAAGATTCTTGGAGCCCAAATCAGAAGCCAGAAATGAAAACCGAGAGCATCATTCAACTCCTCTAACTCATCTGAGCTCATCAGAACTATCCATTGACTTACTATAAATAGTAAGTTCACACCAATGACCCTCTAAACACCTCGCCAGACCACGAGGATCACAATAATGACCTCGCACCATCAGATCAATGACCTGCAAAAAAATGGGGACATTACAGAAATGAGTAATCAGCTTTCCCTTTTATAGACTTATGTCGTAACAGTAATTAGCAAACGGTAACATTTGTCAATGGTTACTGTATTAATAACCGCTACCTAACCTTTCCTTCAACAACCGGTCCGCAGACTCGTTACCTGTTCGTATATTATCGGTTGCAATGTCAACACTTACCTGTCTGGTTTACATGTTAGACTGGTGCAATCTTCCTGGTTGCACTTCTTGACTAAGTGAGATCATAGCTCACTAGTTCCTTTGGGAACAGTAGGTTGGCTACCTATTCCCGTTGAGCCCTTAGGCTTAATTTGCTGAAGAGATATCACCATCAGTAGATGATGACCGTACCTCAGATTTCTCCTCAGTGGAACTCTTTGTCCCTTTTACTGACCAAGTCTTCTTTACTTCCTTTTGGTCTCTTTACTCAAGTTATCTTTTAGTTTGGGAGACATTCTTTTTAACCGGTTTGGCCGGTCCTTTACCTTTGTTTATCGGCCGGTTCTTGCATTCCTTGGCCAGATGCCCACTGTTATTACAGTTGTAACAGGCCATTCCGGTTCGTCTCCATGGATTGACCCTTCTTTCCCTGTCGATGGGTGAGTGACATCCGGAGTTCCTATGGCCTAATGGCCCACAGGTAGCACAGTTGGATGTTCTCCGGTTTTCATTCCTATTATGGAATACCGTTCTCAGTGGGGATTTGAATGCCATGGTTTTGGACCTGCATTCTTCCGCTTTATGTCCAAACTTGTTGCATGCATAGCAATAGCCCTTGAAGCTTCCCCTGCTTCCACTGGACACACTATTGGAGCATGACCTACATTCAAAGGTCCTGTGATGATACTTGTAACAGTTGTTGCAGTAGCTGTTAGAAATAAAAGGTTTTAGCGGTGCATTTCTACAGTCATTAGATTTATGACCCAGTTTGCCACAATGTTTGCGAGAGGGTTTGAAGGTCTTCTTACCTTTGTCATCTGTAGGTTTCTTCTTCTCCATCTTGCCTTGCTTGTCTCGAGTGTTATTCCTAACTAGTTACTGAGAGGGGGGGGGGGGGTGAATCAGTAAATACTATTTCTATTGCAATTAAAAACTTGTATAAAGATTCTTACAAGATAAGCATAATGTAAACAATCATCCACAAGCATAAATAGAAATACTCAGATCAACACATCATGTATACGTGGAAACCCTCAGTTAGAAGAAAAAAACCACTGTGAGATAGAGCTCACAACTTCACTACTGCAGTAATAAAGACGCCCTGGTAGGAGCTTACAAAGCACTTGCAAGAGTGCTACCCGGTTAAGAGATTTGGTAAAAGATCGGTTAAGACCTTGACTCTGTTAGGAGCCACCTTGTTAGAGGACTTTCAACATCAACAAAGATGTTACCCGGTTAAAGGATTTTTACAAAGATCCTATTAGGGTTCACCCTGATAGAGGGATTTCAATATGCTTTCACAATACAAAAGCAATGATCTTAACTTGACACTTTCTGTCTGATTAGATCATACCTGTTGATCTTTCCCGATTCTGCCTGGCTGTTGATCTTTTTGCCTTTCACCTTTGTGACTGTAGCACTTCTCTCAGAAGGTATCTCTCTTCTGCTCTATATATTCAACAACTATCAACAACTTATTTTCTTGCGTCCTATACCTTGTATTTATACAAAAATTCATCTCAATGAAACCCTTAACTCATAGAACCGCCAAGCTGTAAACTCGTCCTTAAATCATGCAACAAAACAAAAAGCTTTGCGTTCTGATCTTGAGTTTACCTTAAAACATCCGCGTAGAAATAAAACTAACTCCTGTTAAAAAGATAACTTCAGTTCTAAACGGGGGATGCTCTGCATATTCCGGTTTTAACTTAAACAGCTCCACATTCACCGGTATGGATAGACATGCTGTTTGACCGGTGTCAATCTTGTACCCGGTCCATCCTTGTATGCAATATAAGACCGGTACAATGCACTCTGTTCGGTTTACCGGTGCATCTCCTCTGTTATAGTCCACCGATGCCTATAAAGTAATGAGTGATCTTTCGGTGTACCTATACCGGTGGGAATGGTGTTTGCATCTAACTTCACTAATGACAACTTAAATTGCTAACATCCAGAGGACTAACCGGTTTTTTGGTTACTTTGACCGATGTACCCAAGTCCTGTGGGATCTTTGTACTTTCTTTGAGCCCTCAGTTGCTCATCAAGCTTCTCTGAGCTTTCATTGTACCTTCTAAGTTTCTCATTTCTCTCTTCAAGAGTTTTCAGCTTTTTCTTTAATTGATACAATTCAATAGCCAACCTTTTGCATGCATCATCCTTGTCATGCAAGTGCTCGTGCATAATTTCATTCTCTTGAGTTATGCTCAGCATGTCTGCTTGAAGTTGTAATACAAGAGCATCACTTTCTCTCATCGCATCTTCCGCCAGTTTTCTTCCTCTTTCAGTAGTCAATAGTGCTTCTAAGGCACTGTTCTTTTCATCTTTAGCTTTCCTTTTGTCTTTGATGATTTTAGTCATCCTCAGAGCATGACTTTCCTGCTTCCTTTTCAGATTGGAGATCTGATCGGTTAGATTTTGATTTTTCTCCATAAGATTAGAGACTGCGTCTTCTGCTTCATCAAATCCACTTTGCCCAGAGAGTTCCTCAATGGTTTCATTACTCTCACTCAGCTGCAGGGCCAACTCTTTCCTTTGCAAGAGACCTCCTCAGTCTATTCTCAAGAGAGGAAATCATGTCATTGGCTTCCTCAAGCTGCTTTTGATACCTGTAACCCTCCATGATCTTTACTCAAGTGGTTAAGATTTATGTCTATGAGAACCTAGGCTCTGATACCATTTGTTATTCCTAACTGGTTACTGAGAGGGGGGTGTGAATTAGTAAATACAATTTCTAATACTACTTTTCTGCAAACATATATTCTTGCTAATACACAAATTAAAAGAATATTATAGCACCCATAAACAAAAATTGAATACACAGGTCAACACAACATATATACATAGAAATCCTCGATTAGAAGGAAAAAAATCACGGTGGGACAAAACCCACAAACTCCACTACTGCAATAATAAAGTTGCCCTGTTAGAGGCTTACAAAGCACTGGTAAGAGTGCTACCCGGTTAAGCGATTTGGTAGAAGACCTGCTAAGATCTTGACCCTGTTAGGAGTCGCCTTGTAAGAGGACTTAGAACACCAATAAAGATGTTACCCAGTAAAGGGATTTATACAAAGAACTTGTTCGGGTTCACCCTGATTGAGGGATTTAAATATGTTTCTCAATTTAAAGCAATGATCTTATGATGACACTTTCTGTTGAATAAGATCATACCTGTTACCCTTTTCTCTGCTTGGCTGTTGAATCTTTCTCTTCCTTTCACCTCTAGTGACTGTGACTCCTCTCAGAATATTTGGCTCTCCTGCTCTTTTTCGCTCTATGCTCTTGATATTCAGCAACACTTCTTTCATATCCTTTTATCTCGAAACACTCGTAGATAAAACAAAGCTAACTTCAGTTCCACTGAAAAAGCTAACTCCTGTTTAACTGAAAATGCTCCGCATAATCTTGTTCGGATTATCATGCACTTAACCGGTGAAGAGCTTGTACCCGGTTAGTCATATGTTCCTTGTGTTTATCCCATGACCGGTTGCAAAAACTTAGACCGGTATAAGCATGACCGGTTAAAGTACGCCACTTTCTTGTTTAGTCTACCAGTTCACAATTATGAGTAGCGGTGTTCTGGTGGGATTGATGTTTGCCTATGACTTTACCAATGACAACTAAGTTTATGTCAATGCCCCTTTACTCCATTGGGGCTTTGTTTCTAGACCCCAGTAGTTGCCATCCCCAAATCAAGATCCTTGGTAAAGTATGAGTACATAACATTTAGCTTGTGGTTTGTAGGTCAGTTTATTTTATACTTATATGGGTAAGACTATCCTTTTGATTTGAAGAGGAATTCTACCACACATTTATTCCTGTTGTGGCACATTAAAATGTGCTACAAATCAAACAATATGGGCCAATATATTTAGTTTGTGGAGTATATGCATTAAATATGATTGATCTATTTCGGTAGCTCTTTTTCTAAACTTGTATATTATAATGATGGCATTCTTCCATTCTATGTACCTCTGTTTGCTTGAGGGCTTGCTTTGATGCCTGATTAATATAGATATGCAATTTCTTCTTCTAGCTTATCTACTAAAAGTACATGTATGATTTCATCTCCAATGTGATACCTGATGAATGTGTATATGATCTTCCACAGTGGAAACTGCACTTTTGTACAAAAAAATTAATACTGAAGATGAACATCATTTCTGTTTCCTAAGTTTTTATGGCATAATCTATTTGCCAAACATTACAACACTTGCTTTCCAACATTCCATATGGCTGCAGAACTCCTATGAAGACTGGAGAGCACATGCCTCGAGAATCACTGCCTTTGTTGCTTTTAGTGTTGTTATGCTCTTCCCAGATATCTTTGTCAAGACTCAAGACTACTTTTATTTGGATATAATACTTTTTATAATTGCAGTATTGCAATCCCTCCGATGCTGCTCCTTAGTAACAAAGAGTTTGTAACACTTTGAGGCCTCAAATGTGGCTATCCATAAATTCGTTATCCTTGGAAAAATAACTCAATGCCGTTTCTGCAAATTTTCCTATTTATTTCTAGATTGAACTTTTTCTGTGTAGTGTAATAGTTGGGGTTTGTTTGACCTGTAGCTCTCTAATTTATATTTAGTTAATTTTCAGAGCTTGTAGTTGTTTACACCCTAGCACTGTCCTGTTGTATCTGAATGTACTCTCAGGTTCCATTGCTTAACTTTGGTCACCCATAGATATATAATTTCTTTCTTTGTTACTGTTCATGGGACATAGTTACATAGATTCATTCTTTCACTCTGATGGCTTTTTAAGCTTTAATCAGATTATTACTTATTTGTTCCCAAACTAACATTCAAATTACTTTATCCTTATTGATATACGTCCAAATAAGTGACCAGTTTTTGTTGACAGATTCCAACATCTACCAGTACCTTTAGTTCAATTGTGTCCTTGTGCCAAGTGATAATACATGGTGGTATCAGCATGGAGTCTGGAATCTTCTTTCAATTCAATATCCATGTATGGAAAAATTCATTAGAGATTCTGTGTTGCTGCTTTATCTTGGATTCCTATACGGGCCTGGAATCAAACACACTTCTTGGATGAAACTTATACTTTGTACTTAGAATTAAATATGGTTTTTCATGCTTGGATATCTAATGTTTAGTGATATTACTGATCAGAATATTTACTTAGGTGGTAAAGTTCTATAATTTGTTCGCTTCTGTTCTATGGTTTGCATTCTGTTTTGGAAATAAAGATCTGATACTTGCATATCACACATTTAATCATTTAGGTTTTCAAGCTCAAGATTCTTTTTCGTGGATGCATATCATTCACTAATTTTTTAAAAAAAGTTTAAATTGCAATTTGAAAAGTCATAGTAAAATGGAAGAACACACTTCTGTTTTAGTAAGAGATTCAAGCTTTGTAGCTTTTCTATGAAACATATTTACAGGGACATTTAATGGATCCTTAGCTGGAGTGAGGAACTTTTTATTTCTGTTCAGGCATCTTTCACTCTTGCATGGGGCTCCAATGGTGAAAATGACAAACACAAACATGACGTTGTCTCCTTTGAGAGTGGCAACATTACTACTGCAGCTCGGAGCCGTAAACAGGTACGAGAGTATAGCATTCGACAAACTTAAATTTTTACATATTTAGTTGTGAATTACTGTTGACAATTGGGAACTATAATAAATACATTCATGAACTATATATAGGCTGCTTATTGATCTATTATGTGTTATTAATAATGTATGAACTATAAAGTTTTCATCAATAACCATGAGAATTTGACTTTAGAATTCTGTAAAAGCTTTTTAAATTTCCATTAAGCATATGTGTACAATTAGTTCTACTTTTTATGGGATTTCTGTTTCATTGCGTGAAATATCATTGTAACAGTTTTATTTTTGATTGGCATGATATGGATGATTAGATCATGCTGAAATGGGACTCACCTCCACAGTCTGTGGTCATCTTGACAAAGCCAAATTCAAATTCTGTGCAAGTGTTATGTGCAGAAATGATCAGGTTAGTAAATTGAATTCTATGCTAAATCAAGCATCATGAATCCAGTGAGATCAAAGCAATTGACTAATCAGATGATATATGATGATGGACTAGGTAGAAGACAGACAGAAAGAAAATTCTATAAATGCTCTAAAGTGAGAATAAAGGTTAATGGGACTCAAAAGACAGACAAAAAAAGGATTTAAATTACAATGGTTGTTCTGAGGCATTGCACCATTTTTCCTATAAATCAAAATAGAAAACCAAAAAGATAAGGATTAGCAAAAGAACACAAGGAAAGAAAGTTTCAGGTACAATGTGTATAGCTAGAAGAGGAAGAAAGGAACCCTTCTATAGTCCTCAGTAGCAGAAATGTCATTAGAATCAATGGTGGACTTCGCTGCGAGAATCATCTAAAGAAAGGTTAGGTTCTGGGCCGTTTTCTAGTAATTGTTGGATGCAAAATAGTGCCTCCCCAGAAATAGATGAGACGACCTTCTTGATGTTCGAGGCCAACTAAGATTAGTGAAGTGAAATGACTGGTAGCATATCCATGACAATGCAATGATGGATGCAATGGAGATATCAATATTTTATTATGAAGATTTGGAAACTTATTCAAGAGCAGGCTGCATATATTACCGTTCTAACTTCTTATCATTATTTTATTTAATATATGGATTCTTTGCTGCAGCAATATTAAGCCACAAGGACTTGATGCACTGCACGACCTTTCTGTCAAATACGTGCCCTGTTAAATAAGCTGGTTGTCCAAGTAAAAGTGCCATGTTCATTCTATGCGGTTATCAGCTGCTGTTTGTATGCAATCATGTACTTGTATGGCAAAGAATGAAAGAGCCATTATACCAAAATATTATTTTTTAAATTTGAAAGCAATGCAAATGAATGGAGGAGATTGTGAATTTCCAATAGGTCGACAACACGCCTAAACTAGTTTATATTTTGTGAATGGATTCTTGGATTTGAATTCTTGTTCTTGGATTTGGATTCTTTTGATTTTTATTTTTGGATTAGGATTCTTGAATTTTGGTTCTTGGATTAGGATTCTTGGATTTGGATTTTTTGGATTAGGATTCTTGTATTCAGATTCTTGGATTTGGGATTTTGGAGTGGTCTTGAAATTTCAAGAATTTGGAGTGGTGTTGGAATTTTGGGAATTTGGAGTGGTCCTAGAATTTTAGGAATTTAGGGTGACAAATCATCATAATGAAGGAATCCATGACTATTCCAAATCTCCATATTTCTTCCTGAGCCATATTTCTCTTTCACTCCACTTAGTTTTTCCATGACTTGATTGAAATGACCATTTAAAATTGCAAAATCATGGCAACTCTATTCATTTCACACTTGTTTTTCCGATTTCCTGTATCCCTCTTGACCTATTCCTCAATGCAAAGTTCCAAAAATCTCATCTAGAACCCATTGACCTTTATATCCTTTGTGGGTTTTATCATTTCTAAAGGAGAAACTAAGGTATCCTGATGACTTTCCATCTCCATTATTTCTTTCTTGTTCAATCCTAAGAAGGCTTTGAGTTGCAACTAGCCTAATCTCTACAATGCAAGATACAATCCAATTTTCCTAAATGCAAAATCTTGACAAAAACACTCCAAATAGAGGGAGACAACACAACACAAACCTAAGGGCACATAAGAGAGTTGGTGGTCCTTGTTTGTGGTGGGGCATGTGTGTGAGGCACATGAGTAACAATAATCAGTCATTTGGAGAGAGATTTCTCCAGATATTGGGTTGTATAAAAGTGTTGTTGTGTTATATTTAAATGGTGGTTATATAGTGGTTTGATGCATAACTTGTCCAATACTTGGAAATAATCAGCAAACTCGCGAGTCTTCAGGTTGGAGGAGACGAGTCGTCCAAGCTTGTGAGTCAAGTCTAGCTAAGTTTGGTTGAGTACTTAGTCAAATTTGGGTCCAAGACTTGTTGAGTCCAAAGCTCAGATTTTTGAGTCTTAAGCTCAGACTCCCAACTTGCATAAAAATGCCCAAGCACACTTTTTAGTGATTTTTTGCTCATCTTCATCCATTTCACCTAGAGAAACATGAACCTAGTAAGGAGACAATTTGAGATTTTTTTAAGGATTTAAAGTTGACCTATTTGAGAGTATTCACATAAATTAGAGAAATTGGTTGACTTAAGAGGACCTTGATTATCTTGTCTTCATTCAGTTCAACCTTCACCTTCAAAATAGAAAGGTGGAGGGCATTTTGCAAGATTTCAATCGACATGGATGAGCTTGATCCTTATGGTGAATAAAATGTCGATGAAAATATGATGTCCTCCTTACTAGCGTTCTAGGACTCTGCGAGTTCAGAGCCTTTTTAGTTCCGCTGGGTCTGGGTAGTCCAGGACCCAGACTCTGTTGAGTTTGGTCAGACTCTAAGTGTGCTAGATCCGAAAGACTTGTAGAGTTCTGAGCTTGGGACACTACTGTGGCAGCATATGCATAAAGTGAAAAAAACATTTTTTAATGCTTTTTACTTGTTCATTTTATGTTTATATTTGCCTCCCAACCCTAAAAAGTCAATTTAATTATTTGCAAACACAAGGAGAGAGAAAGAGGCAGCAAAAGTATTGAGGTATGAAGAGTAGACTAGTAGATCGATTGAAGAGGAGATAGTGATTATTGACCATTTGTGCATATTAGTAGCTTGCATTCACATATTTAGAGGAGTTAAAGAAGGATTTGGAGGAGGCCTATACAAATTTGAAGGTGCATTTCTTCATTTTTGGAGCAAATTTGAAGAGGCAAGTTACATTTTTGTGTTGTTTTTCAATTTTTTTACTTTCATATTTTCATTTTATTGTACATTTGTTTCATTTTATGTTGATGGAAAAAATAATAAACCCTAGGGCCTAGGCATCCAATATTCAAACCCTAGCTATTTTGTTCCTTAATTCTTTAGCTGCAAACCCTAACTATTCTTTCTTTTCTTTATTTTTTTAAAAATTCAATTAGAATGTGTAGATAGTGATTTTTTTTCATTTATAATGTAGTGTAGCATAATGTCTCAGTCTACTAGTACCCTAGGCCTAGTTAAAAAGGATAGGGCTTAGAAACATACCATCGTTGGATCAAAAAAAGGAGAAGTAACATGTTTTCATTGCAAAATGAAATATAGTGGGGGATGTATTAATTGGTTGAAGTATAACGTTACACATGTACCATGCCATGATGCCAAATCATGCACAAAAGCACCCATTGAAATTATACATGAAGTGCAAGCTCAAATAGAATATTTTAAAGAGTAAAAGGAATTAAAACAAAAACAAATGGAAGAAATGGAAAACATTGGTGGAGAGGCTTCTTCAATTCCTCAACCTCCATTTCTTGCATTTGCAAGTAGTGGTAGTGCAATTGTGAGCATTGGGCCTTAAATTCATTAAAAAAATCCAAATTAGATTCATCTTTTGTTCGACTATGGGTGCCTAACCATCGCTTGAGAGCATGAATTGGAATAAGGAGAAGGATGATGCTACAAAAAGTGCAATTGGAGATTTTTGGTTCCACAACACCATTGCATTTCATACAACAAGGTATTCGTTATTATTTTGATTTATGTCTTTATTTTTTTGCTTTTAAGAGTATGCCACATTGATTATTTTAATTTTTAAAGTTAAAAGTAAAACTTAATACTTATTTTGTTTATTTAATTTGTTTTAGGTCTCCTTATTGGAAAATTATGATAGATGTCATTACTGTCTGTGGTGCCAGGTTCAAGGCCCCTAATGATGAGGAGCTAAAAGGTCCTATTTTGAATCAATTGGTGGTTGATGTCAAAATTGCAATGCTAGTTAGTGTAGGTATGGAGGAAGAAGGGTTGCACCATCATGGTCTCCTCATTAGGTAATTGTACTTACTACTTTGTAAAGTATATTGATTTAGTGATTAAGTTTTTTAATTTTTATTTTACTAAATCGTTTTTTATTTCTTTCTTAGGTGGCACAATGTTTTTGAAGTCAATTAATGCTTTAAGAAAAAAGAAAAATGTTGAGCATCTTTGTGAGGTCTTGGAGGAAGTGTGGGAGGAGGTGGGTGAGAAGAATGTGGTATAGATAGTCTTATATAATGCAACAAATTATGTTGCTACAGGTAGACTTCTTATGGAGAGGCACCCCACCTTGTTTTGGACCCCTTGTGCTTCTCATTTCCTTGACATCATATAGGAGGATCTTGACAAACTTCCCTAGAATATAAAATTTGTAGAGAACGCAAGGAATATTTGTAAATACAAACACAATCATACTTAAGTCCTCAACCTTATAAGAAATTTCACATATAAGAAAGAGTTGGCTCATCCAGGCTTACTCAATTTGCAACCAATTTTATCACGTTACAATCCTTTCTTCAATCTAAGGCCGGTTTGAAATGCGTTCTTGTAAGTGACGAGTGAACCGCATCATCATATGCAAAAACCATTGCAGGGATTGAGACGGCTGATCAGGTTTTTGATGAGCATAGCTTTTGGCAGCCAACCAAGGAGATTGTGGGTAATTTTCCCTTATATTTTTATTCTTATTTCCATTTCATTTCCTTATTTTTGTTTACACTTGTTTATGATCATTTTTAAATGTTTCAACTTTCACAATGATTGGAATTCATAGAGCCTCTTGTTGTTTTCCTACGAGTTGTTGATGGAGAGAAGCTCGCAATGGGCTTCATTTATGAGGGCATGGTCAAGGTGAAGGAGGCTATTAGATCTATTTATTCAAGGAATGAGGCTAAGTACAAGCCCCTATAGGAGATCATTGATCGATGATGGCATCATCTACTTCACAGGCCTATTTATGAGCTGCCTACTACCTTAATTTGGCCTGCCAATTCACCTAGATTTCAAGGCCTATGAAGAGGTGTTGAGTGGGCTCTATGAAGTAGTAGAGCGAATGTCACTTGATTCATCAATTGGAGCACACGTAGTCCATGAGCTAGAGATGTATAGGCATGCACAAAGAGAATTCTTTGCATGAGAAATTTGCAAGAAAAATCAAACACAAATGATGCCAGGTAAAAATATATTCAAGGTATAATTTCAAATTTAAATTTTAAACTTTTCTATCTATGATTCTATTATTATTTTATCTTGATAAACTCAAAGTTATAGAATAGAATTGATTTTGTTTTTTCTCATTTCAGATGCATGGTGGGAGATGTTTGGTGGTAAGGTGTCAAATCTACAGAGGATTGTAGTTTGTATCTTGAGCTAACCATGTAGTGCTTCAGGATGTGAGCACAATTGGAGTATGTTCGAGCATATACACTCCAAAAGTGCAACAAGTTGGCAGTACAAAGGTTGAATGATCTTGTATATGTTCATTACAACCTTTGCCTCTGTCATAGACAAATTTTGGGCATCGACACATCTCCTATCACTTTAGAGGAGGTTGATCCACAGGTAAAGTGGATCACTGAGGTTGATGATCCTCTCTTCAATGCTGAAGACTTGGAATGGGTTGATAATGTGGATCTAGAGACAGAGGTAGTATTGATGGAAAAGGAGGAGGCTAGAGCACGAGGAGACCCGTTGCAGGACCCCAGGGATGATTTGGAGGAGGATCTAGATGTCACTAAGGTTGAGCCTGAGACATAGATATCATGGTTGCATCATCATCCATAACCTATCTTAGGCGCACATGTAGGAGGGCTGCAGGGTCAAGTGATCTCTGATATAGGATCCTTTGAGCCTTTGACTTCTA
The DNA here is from genome assembly GCA_027943335.1 of Chamaecyparis obtusa. Classification (NCBI taxonomy): domain Eukaryota; kingdom Viridiplantae; phylum Streptophyta; class Pinopsida; order Cupressales; family Cupressaceae; genus Chamaecyparis; species Chamaecyparis obtusa. The sequence continues at coordinate 1,055,818 of BSBK01001222.1, read as the reverse complement.
GGCCCTAGCTTTTCTTTTTATATATGTTTTGAAGTTTTAATGCCATGGATTTCATATTTCATGAATTTTGTAGACATTTGACACTATTTATATTTCTAATGTGTTATTTAGTTTAACTTATTTCCTTCAGCTAAAGCCTAAAATTTGCATTTATACTTATGTGATCAATGTAAACATGTGTATCTGCTCAAATTAGCTTCTATTTGATGAGATTATTGTGTCTTTAAGGTTTATTTATTAAAGGATGCATGAAACAAGTTTTAAATCCTTAAAAGTCTTTGAATTTCTTGGGTTTTTCAATTTGCCTAGTCTTTGCTGAGTTTTTACCGAGGCTGGGCGCCAAGTTTGAGTCCGAGTCTTGTAACACTGCTCCTTACTGATGAAGATCTTGCAGAATTGGAGAGAGGAGCAACAAAAGCAATAAAATTAGATGCAATGGAGGAAAAAAATGACATTTTTGAGAAACAATCTATCATTGTTTCGATACTGACTTACCTTCTAGTTCTAAGCCTGAAAAATTAAGTTACACTTGAAGAGTAAAGAGGAAGATGTAGATTGTATTTGGTTGTTTTTTTTTTCAGTTTGACATACCATCAGAATACAAATGCCCTTAAATCAATGTTTCAGTAGAATTTCTCAATAGCTGCTTGCAAATGGTGACTAATAGGTTCTAAACTACTAACGACATAGTATTGAAGCAATTATTAGTGAGCGCAAACTATCTTTTGATTTAGGAAGAGTGTTCTGTTTCTAAATAAGCTCAACTGTTGGAACAGTTATATATTTATGAAATGAGATCAATCTAGTGGTTTTATATGCTGCCCACTCTAGCTATAATTTTCTATTCATGTCCCACTAAGGCAGATTTCTGAGGATATGTTGAATATTTTCCCACAAGAATGGATAAAATTGCTAAACTAAAAAAAGAAAAGAAAAAAGAAACATGAAAACACATGGAAGTATATTGCCATATCAGACATGTTCTTCCACTACTCAAATTCAGAGAATATACACTCAGTATACATTCTTACTGATCAAATGGTCAAGAATTTTTTAAACTTGATCTAAAATGAATATTAACATATGAAAGTGTAGGAGAAGCCATACATGAATTTTGTCTCTGATTTTTGAATCAACAGAAGCCAAGCATCAATTGGGTGCAAGAGAGTTATAAATTGACTCCAAAGGAATATGGATGAACCCAAAGAAATGACATGATATGATTGAGAATGTTAGGAGAAGATTTCTGTAACCAAGACATGAGAAATATATCTCCCTACAGGTTAATTGAATTTCTTCCTTACAATATAGTGACGCAGAACAAGCTATATAATATAACTCATTGAAACACACTGCAAAGTTGGCAGAGAATGTTGCAGTGAGTATAGGATGGGAATGCATGTCTAACTGAAGATACTAATTTCTGATGATGTTTTGGATCCTAGAAAGTCTTTTATATGCACTTGTCATTTGTTTTACTACTTCCAAGAGTCTTTGTTGTGTTCTCTTTGACAATTAAAAATTTAGTTGCATATTCAGCCTGTATTTATGTCATTTGGGCTTCAACATAGACATCTTTGTTAAAAAAAATTAGTCTTTTGACTTCTTATGACATTCTTCAAGGTCACTATTCCCTGCATCCAAGTTTAAGTACAACTGCATACATTTTCTTTGCCATTGACCAATAGAAATATCATATCCTTTTTTTCCTATGCTAATATTTGTCTATGTTCAATTGGCATTTTGTGGCTTCATTTACAAGTGCGACCCATTTATTTTCACCGACACATCATCTGTTTTATCTTGTAAACATAAATTGTAATTACAATTCTTTGGGCGTTAGTTTATTTTTCATAATGCTGAAATTTAATGTGTATGCCATTTCAACCCTCAAATCTACCTCCCACACATGAAATATTACGGTGAAGCTTATTCAGTATATTTTTATGTGATTGTACAAAATATAACTATTTTGCCTTTCAACCTGGACATATGACTTCCAATGTGTGGGATCATTTTTCTATTTAAAACCATGCACTTTTGTTATCAACAACACATGAAAAAGTGCAACTGAACATGATATCAAGACTTGCCTACTGCTTGATTATTTTGTGTTTCTTTTACATAATGCAGCATAGTTCTGTGTTTATTGTGTATCTATTTTTTTATTTCAATTAATGGACATCCTGCCTTTTTGAAGTGAATTTGATTTTTTAAACTTGTAAACTGCATTATAGTTGAATGTAAAAACTAATTTTCTTTTTTTTGAAATTTTAGGTGACTTGTAGAGTAAAGAAATACTTTAAATATAAAACTAAGAATGCCTTCTTTACTGCAATTGTAGGTGGCTTGTCGATGAAAAAAAGGTAACCATATTTGTAGAGCCAAGAGTCAAGAAGGATCTTCTTGCAGAAAGTATGGATTTTCATTTTGTACAATCCTGGGAAAAAGGTGAGCAAACATCTGAATTATATTTATTCCTTTCTTTGTTAAGATTTTCCTTATCTATTGTTAGGAATAGAGATCTTTAATAGAGAGAATTCAATATTGTTTATTTGTGTTATTCACAACTATTATCTTTTGTATATTTACTAAATTATAAATGCAGATATATGTACTTAGTATGTTGCTGTGGTAATGACATGAACACTGTAATAGATGTTTTTCCACAGCCACATATGAAGGCATATATATATAAAATATAAGAGTCATGTCTATGTAGAGACATGCCCTTTCACTTCGGCGCTGTTTATACATAATACTTGGCGCTGTTTATACATAATGCTTTGCTGTTTAGTGTTACGTATAACTATCGTATGATAGTTATCGTAACACATATTAATAACCAAAGATAACTAATACAATAGTATCGACTGCGGTCGATTTCATATGCAATAATAGTCTCATCGAATACAAGGAATCCGATCCAATGCAGGTTAAATATATATTATATGCAATCAACTAAAGTCGATTCATTCAAGCATATCGAATCTGATCAATAATATATATATATATATATATATATATATATATATAAGTCAATCAGATTGAAGCTATAATTTAACACTCCCTCTTAGCAAGAGAGGATTGATCAGAATCAAGATCTCAAGATGTGAGTGTTATTGAAATCCCCAACTCAATTCGGAACTGGATATAACACTTAATCATTTTATATCAGGGTAACCGGCAAGGTCTGGAACACAAGTTTAATGTACTCATACTGATAGAAGAAATTATCACAATCCCTGACTCAAATCAGAACTGGATTTAGTGATAAGTATTGGTGTCAAGATATCCGGCGCAATCCGGATCAAAACTTGAAGCACACGTTATCATAATCCCTGACTAAATTCGGAACTGGATTTAAATGATAACTTAAATAGATCACACTATTGTAGGCCATTACCTCACAATAGTGATCTCATACACATGAAAGATTGTCACCTTTCAAAAATACACAATATTGCAATATTTTATTTATGAATATATCAATTTACATAATAGAGAGATTTAATCTCAGAAATTTACTCATAATTTAATCATACCAAGTTTCTTTCTGAAGTACTCGATTTTCAACTTTGCAAGAGGCTTGGTAAAGATGTCGGCATTTTGTTCTTCAGTACTAATGTAGACCAATTTGATAATATTTTTGTCTACCATGTCTCTTATGTAGTGGTAAGGAATTTCTATGTGCTTGGAACGATTGTGAAAAAATGGATTCACTGAAAGTTTAATGCAGCTTTGATTGTCACATTGAATTACTCTAGGCTTTAAAGGTTTGCCAAACAATCCAAATAGTAACTTCCTCGACCATACTGCTTCTCGAGCTCCCATCGAAGCAGCCATATATTATGCTTCAGGAGAACTTTGAGCGACCGTTGATTGTTTCCTATTGAACCAAGAAATCATAGCAGATCCAAGACTAAAGCAACATCCTATAGTGCTTTTACGATCGATTGAATTTCCAGCCCAGTCAGAATTAGAGAACCCTTGAAGTTGTATCTCAGCATTCTCGTATTTTAGGCCCATTCCAATTGTACCACATAGGTATCTTAGAATATGTTTAGCAGCTGTTAGGTGAATCTTCTTTGGTTCACACATGAAATGACTTAAAACATTTGTAGCATAGCAGATACCAGGATGAGTGTTTACCAAGTACAAAAGAGATCCAATTAGCTGTCTATAATATGAAGGATCTGTAGGTTTTGAATCTGCGGCTTCATCTTTGAGTTTATGAAGATTAGTTTCCATTGGAGTGGTTAATGGTTTACAATCCATCATACCAAATCTGATTAAAATGTCCATGGTGTATTTTCCTTGATTTAGGAAAATGTAGTTTTCTTTTTGTAATACTTCTAAGCCTAAGAAGTAGTGTAAAAACCCTAGATCCTTCATGTCAAATTCGTTTGTGAGATCTTGTTTGCATTTAGCAGTAAGATGATGTTCTCCTGTTATTAATAAATCATCCACATAAAGAACTAGAATTACCATTTCATCTTTGAATGTTTTGAAGTATATATTAGGATCAGCTTCATTTTTGGAGTACCCTAGGTTGGAGAGATAACTGTCTATGCATTCATACCAGGCCCTGGGAGCTTGCTTAAGGCCATAGAGGGCTTTCTTCAATTTGCAAACATAACTATTACTGTCAAGAGTGGTGAAGCGTTTAGGTTGTTCTATGTATACTTCTTCAATAACACCATTAAGAAATGTTGTCTTTACATCCATTTGATTTATCTTCCACCCTTTGACTGCTGCAATGGCAATAATAGTCATTATAGAAGTATATCAGGCGACTGGAGCAAAGGTTTCTTCGTAGTCAATTCCAGCCTTTTTAGAAAAACCTCTGGCGACAAATCTGACCTTATGTTTTTCAATACTACCATCTGAAGCATATTTGATTTTGAATAACCATCTTGAAGAGACTACTGTTTTCCCTTTAGGTCTTGGTACTGTACACACAAAATAGTGCACTTCTATGAATCATTACAATCAAGAACACTCAAGAATGAGGTCTCAAAAATCGATCTATAGCTCTCTATGTATGGAGTTGCAAGATTTAAAATTGCTCTCAGCTAGAGCTAATAGGCTTAATGACCTTGCTAGTCAACCACACAATGAGAAATTCAAATGAAGACAAGGGCAAGAATGCCAATATCTCCAAGAATCAAATGAAATGCAATGCAAGTAAGCTAAGAATGAGGATGCAAATATGCAAGCTATGCTATGAAGATGAAAGTACAATCTAAACTATGAAATGGAAATAGCAAGTGTTACAATCCTTCCTATTAAATTAGACGAGTTATTCTAAAGCATGAAAGGAAATCTAAACTATGAAAGCATGAAATATGAAGCTACTATGCAAGAATGAAAACTAAACTATGAAGCAATGAAGGAAGCCAAGATGTGATGCAACAATGATCTCCAAAAAGCTTCAAAGTCTTCAAGAATTCCTGCAGCATAAAGTTAGCATAAAAAGTGAATGACCTAGAATGAGGAAGAGAGCTCTTCTTTTATAGGAAATGAGGAGAAATGGACCATGGAGATTAAGAGGCAAAAGATTTAATTAACGGTGGAGCATCAAAGAGGAGCAATCCATGTGCACAAATATCCTCCAATGAGAAAATAAGAGTTGACTTTTGTATCCACATGAGACAAAAAGTGCTTTTTCCCTTTTTATAAAATAAGAATAATGTTTTATTTGTGCAACTTAGGATAAGAGGAAAAGTGGGGGCTTTTTATTTATTAAAAGGGGAGGAAATTCCTTTTAAATAAATAAAGACTTAGGATAGAATGGTTAGCCCAAGGCAAATAATCGAAAATGATAAAATAGGACTTGATCAAGGAAATTGATAAAATTGATAAAATGTTGATTTTTGAAAATATTGATTCAGGGATTTGATAAATTGCTGAATGGGGGTCTGAAGTTTAGGCGACCATTTTAGGGTGCATACATTTGCCCCTTTGACTAATGTGTGATCATTCTGGGAACACATGTGGTCAAAGAAGAATTGAAATGTGAGATCAATTTGGGATCACAAAACAATCCAGACGTGTGATCATTCTGGGAACACACTAGGACAAAAATAAAATGGCTGAAAGACAAGACCAACACCGTTGCTGTTAAGTGAGTCAAGTCTGAAAATAAGAGATAAGAATCAAAAGACAAAATCAACACCATTGCCGTTAAGTGATAATCAAGTCTCAAAATAAGAATCTTAGGCTTGAACTAAATGATAAAGATGAATCAAAGATTGAAGCTGATAAGTACTGCCTCCTCGGAATCGAAATCGAAATCAGGTAGAGGAGAACAACAAACTGATAAACTTGATCAAAGCACTAGAAATCATGATCGAAGATGAAGCATAATAGGATAACCATCAAGCAGTGAAGACATGCCCCAGTTTGACTGGAAAAGATATAGGATAAAGATGAAGTCAAACCTCAGAGAGATGAAGTGAGTGAAAATGAATGAAAGACTAGAGGTTTGAAAGAGATGGGGGGAAAGAAATGAAGATGCCCCAACAAAGATCGAAAGATTAGGCCTCAAATGGTCAGCCAACTGCACAGAAGAGGGTGAAAATTTGAAATGTGATTTTGACTATCAAGATTAACTCGGATTTCAATTTCGAGTCCGAAAATGGATCCAGGATGTCGAAATTAGCTAGGGGTGCAATTTTTGATTCTGAGGTGTTTTGAAAATTAGGTCAAAAAGTCAAAATGCTATAGACAAGAAGCAAAAGACATGATCGAGAAGAAGTGAAAGGTGAGCGCAGTTGACCAACAAGTCCGTGAAAGATAAAATGAGAGCTCTCTCCATATGCAAGGTGCAAAACTAATCTATTATGAACCTAGAAATGCAAGCTACTATGAAAGTGGTTGACTTTGCAAGGTCACAACGCCAATAGACATCTAATAATCATCATTGAGCTTTATTGGTAGTGTCATAAGATCATACAATACACACTAGTATGACTATGGGTATATGAATATGATCTATATCAGATTGATATGTCGGAATCTCACCTAGGCATCGAAGACATATAGGTCAAGATGACTAGTGCAGTGAGATTACCTAAGTTTAATATAGCAAGATTATACTCACATACAGTCAAGGATAATACTTTGTAGATCTTAGGTGTCAAGTAGATCAAGCATAAATGCTAATGACAATTAGGACCAACAAAATATACCCACAAGCAAAAAAAGCAAAAAAACATGTCCTCATGCCCTCAGTCTTCTAGCTATGCATCATCGAAAACTTCTCAGGGAGAGATCACTCATCAAAGAAATCATCATAGACAACACACAAAGAAAAATAAAGTCAACATATCTGAATTGAGTTGATTGTTTAAGTGCGTGTGTGTTGGTCATAGAGTCAAACTTTGAGTATCAAATTTGCTAATGAGCGATATTGCATCATATTTAGACTGGTGGGTAAGACATCTGATAAGTGTTGAGAAACACTCGACGCTAGGGTAGTGTTGAAAACACAGTTTGGGGTGGTGTTGAAAAACACCTGTTTGTGAAATGCCCCAAGAGACAAACGCTCCTAAAGGACATATGCCAACGGGTATGCCCCCTAGACAAAAATAAAGACCAATTCTAGACCAAGTCAAATAAGGTCAAGGCATGATGGAGAATGGCCTTGTGTTGAGGATGCATGCTAAAAGACAAGGGTGCAAAGGCCTCAAGTAGCGCCTGTTTCTAGGTTTTCACCACTTGAAGATTTTTTGATTTTTCAATTTTTTGTATTTTTGCTACCAAGGCGCCCGTTTCCAAGTTTTCACCAAGGCACTTTTTCTATTTTTTTTGAATTTTTTGCATTTTAAAATTTTTTTTGTATTTTTTTCAGGACTTTTTATGCTTTTTAGGATTTTTTCAGCATCATATATGAATTTTTTTGGTATTTTCTTAGGATCATAAAATATGTACAAAAGATGCCCCCAGGCTGAATAGGCATCATGGATAAAACTTCTTGAGGTGCAAAACATTGATGGGATCAGGGAGCTGTTCTCCATCCTCATCAGATAACAAGTAAGCACCTGTCCCAAAAGCAGCTGTGATGACATATGGCCCAAGCCAATTAGGTTCAAACTTACCCTTTTGCTCTCTATTTTGTTGGTTCTTAGGATTCTCTCGCAAAACGAGATCACCTACTTGAACTCTCTAGGGCGAACCTTCTTGTTGAATGCCTTTGACATATGCTTCTGATACACTCTCATATGATCAAATGAGGCCTTGCACTTCTCATCTAGAAGTTCTAAGTCTTGTAACCTCATGGCATGATACTTGTCATCTGTAATCAAACCTTTGAGAGACTCGAAGTGAAGGAATCTCAACTTCTAAAGGTAATACTGCTTCAGCACCATAAGTGAGGGCAAAAGAAGTAGCCCCTGTGGGAGTAGGTATACTCGTTCTATAAGCCCATAAGGCTGGATTGATCTGTAAGTGCCAGTCTTGACCATTCTTGTGAACTGTTCTGTGGAGAATTTTGAGAATGGTCTTATTAGAAGCCTCTGCTTGTCCATTTCCTTGTGGGAAGTACATGGAGGACCAATGCTGTTTTATCTTGAATTTCTTGCAGAGGTGTGTAAGGTCCTTGTTTTTGAACTGACCTCCATTGTCAGTGATTATCTCAGAAGGTATCCCAAATCGACAGATGATGTGATTCAAGATGAATAAAGAAATTGTCTTCCCTGAAGCAACAGACAGTGGAACGACTTCTACCCATTTGGTAAAGTAGTCAGTAGCAGTAATAATGAATTCATGTCCACCTGATGAGTTGGGATGAATCTGCCTAACAAGGTCAAAGGCCCATCGCTGAAATGGCCAATGAGAAATAGAAGGAATAAGCTCCCTACCTGGAGCATGAATCAGGTTTTCATGTTTCTGACACTTTTCGCAAGACTAGGCAAAAGCTATAGCATCCATTTGCATTGTGGGCCAATAGTACCCCGCCCTAAGCAACCTTCGGGCCATGGCAAGACCATTAGAATGTCCTCCACAAATGCCCTCGTGAATGTCAACTAACGCTCGGTCGGACTCATCCTTTTCCAAGCACCTAAGAAGTGTCCCATCTAAACCCCTCCTATACAGATCACCAGAGATAAGGGTATGGCGAGAGGCGTTACGAACAAGGTTTCTTCTTTCAGAATGGTTGAACGTTTCAGGGATGATGCCATCGCGAAGGTATGAATAGATAGCACCATAACAGGGAGACCCATGAGTGACCAAGGTACAAATGACATGGCTTTTAGAGGAGTCAAAGATGGGATGACGTAGCTCTTCCACCAGGAATTCAAATCTGGACTCATGCTGTTCTAGCTGAAGAAGTGAAGCTAATGTAGCCATAGCATCTGCTGCCTTGTTTTCTGTTCTAGGGATCTGTTGAAATGTCACAAATGTGAAGTAACGTCGCAATGAATCAACCATCTTTTTGTAAGGTATCAGCTTATCATCCTTAGTTTGGTACTCTTCATTTACTTGGTTGATAATTAATTGCGAATCCCCAAAGACATGTAACTCTGTTATATTCCATTCTATAGCCATCTTAAGTCCATTGGTTAGAGCCTCATATTCTGCAATATTATTTGTGAATGGAAACGAAATTTTGTAAGACTCAGGTATGTTGTACCCATGAGGAGAAATAAACAATACTCCAGCTCCTGATCCATTTTGCATATTTGAACCATCAAAGAATATTTTCCAAGTACGCGTGGTCATGTACATGATATGCTCATCTGGGAATTCCACTTGAATAGGCATGCTATCCTTGACTGGGAAATCAGCAAGTTGACTTGCAATAGCTTGCCCTTTTATAGCCTTACACTCAATGTACTCTATATCAAATTCTGACAAAACCATCATCCACTTAGCAAGTCTACTGGTGAGAGCAGCCTTACTAAGCAAATACTTAAGAGGATCAATTTTTGCAACAAGACGTATAGTATGGGCAAGCATGTAGTGTCACAACTTTTGGGAAGCAAACACTACCGCAAGACAAGACTTTTCAATACTATTATAATTGATCTCATAAGATACTAGAGTACGACTAATGTAGTAGATGGCTCTTTCCTTCCCAGTATCATCAAGTTGAGCTAACAATGCCCCCAAGGAAGATTTTGTCGCTGAGATGTACAAAATTAACGGTTTTCCTGGGATAGGAGGCATTAAAATTGGAGGATTAGCCCAGTATTGCTTTATTTGATCTAGGCTCTTTTGGCAATCCTCATTCCAAGCACATGTGGCTCTCTTATGCAATGTCTTGTTGAATGGTTGTGCTCTATCTGCAAGCTGTGAAATAAACTTCCGTATGGATTGGAGTCGTCCTTGAAGACTTCTCATCTGACTAATGTTCTTGGGAGGCGGCATATCTAATATAGCTTGAACCTTTTCGGGATCCACCTCTATTCCTTTGGCTGAAATTATGAATCCTAGAAGTTTACCTTAGGTAACCCCAAATGCACACTTTTTCGGATTCAATCTTAACTGAAGCTGCTCCATTCGATCTAGACTTACTTCCAAATCTTCTAGGTGTGTATCCCTTTGCTTAGACTTGGCCAAGGTATCATCCACATAATCCTCCATGTTTTTATGCATCATATCATGAAATATTGTGGTCATAGCTCTTTGGTATGTGGCTCCTGCGTTTTTTAATCCAAATGGCATGACATTCCAACAATAGGTTCCCCATGCACATGTGAAGGCTGTCTTTTCTTGATCCTCAGGAGCTATTTTTATTTGGTTATAACCAGAAAAACCATCCATTAAAGAGTATATCTCATAGCCCGTAGTCATATCCACTATCATGTCTATGTTAGGGAGTGGAAAGTCATCCTTTGGGCAGGCTTTGTTAAGATCTCTAAAGTTTGTACATACACGAATGGACCCATCATGTTTTGAAACTGGAACAATATTTGAGATCCACTCGGCATAGTCGATAGCTCTAATAAATCCTGCTCCTAGTAGCTTTTCTAATTCAGCCTTAACAAGGAGAGCTATGTGAGGATGCATTTTCCTTAACTTCTGTTTTACTGGTTTAATTCCTGGATCTATAGATAAGTGATGCATAATGAGATTAGTGTCAAGCCCTGGCATGTCTGAATATGTCCAAGCAAAATTGATTTTCTTCTTTTGTAAGAATTTTGTGTATGCCTTTTTTTCTTGCATTGACAGAGACTGAGCTAGATGTATCACTTGTGGAGCCTCTTCCGTATTCAAATTTACTGGTTGTGTAGGCTCAATAAGAACTGATGACCTGTCTTGGAAATAACTCGGCAGGTTATTAAGTACCCCATCCTTAGGCACCTCAAAGAGGTTTTCACCTTCTGATACGTCTTTTATTTTTACTATTTTGGGTTCTGACACCGCCACAAAGTAGTTTTCGCCATCAGAACCATTTCTCTTTTGTTTCGTTTCTTTTATTTTTTGACTGAGGTACTTAATATCTGGCTTCGTCATACTCGTTGTAGGTTCACTAGTGGAAGAGACTACGGGTTCAAGAGCATTCAAGTAGCAGGCTATCTCGTAGTCGTTCTGGAAGGTTGGCGCTGAGGGTCTTGATAGCATTAAGGCCAGTCAATGAGGTCGAAGTGAACAAGGGGTAGGTCAATGATTGGTTCAACATTATTGTTACGAAAGGCATTATCTCTGGTGATTGCACAGTTAGGATCTGTCAAGTCTCCTTCTAAGATACCCGAATTAGGACTCGTCCTACCAAACGAAGCATCATTCACTAAGGCAATTCGAGGAGTCCAATCCTCTAGTCCTACACTAGGCTCGTTGGTCACATCGAGTTGAATACTATAGGTATGGACAACATCCATGTCCAAATCAACTGTTTCATCCGAAAGAGAGTCCCACTCGAACTCATGCGAATCTGTTTCTGAATCTCTGCTGGGATGTTTACACCAAGAAGGCTTGGGATGCCTTGATGTAGAAGCTTCGAGATTGTGAAGGGTATCACCTTCTCTGGTGTCTGTATTTTCAGCTGCCAAATCATCTGAATCCCCCCAAAGGAGATTGGTCGAAGGCACCCAATCATCAGTCATGTCTTGCTGGTTTTGAAGATTGGGTGTATAATCTAAGTCACTGTCACTATCCGTCACAGCTAGGACAGGGACACTTGTCTTCTTTTCATGATCAAAGCCTAGTCCAACTGTTGACTTAGTCCTACGACCAAAAAGAGCATGGTTGAGTGGTTCAGCCTTGGCATCTAACCTGTGACTGAGAGGGCCATGACCTGGGTAGCCCATGTCTTTAACCAAAGTATACCCTCTCCCGTAGGTTTCAGGAGATGGCGCAAAATTCTCATTGTGTTGATACTTTTCTTCTCTATAAATCCAATCTCTAATGGCTACCTCCTCTTTCTCCTCATGAATAGGTACTGAGGACTCTACAAACTTTCCAAACGAGGTCATAGCTGAGGATGAAGGTTTCCTCTTAGGTGAAGGTTTTCCATAAGACCTAGGCGAGATTGGCATTTTTGTGAAGGAATCCATTTGGTAGTCTCCCATGCCAAGGTCTATGGACTTAAACTTACTCTTACACTGCTCAAGAGCATCATCAAAATTATCAACCTCTCTATTCAAAGGGACATGAGAGCCAGCTGAAATCGCATTAACAGATAATGTACCATCCCTTGGTATGCATACTTCAACTCCATTGTAAGGGAACTTAACACATTGGTGGTAGGTAGACGGCACCGCTTGCATGTCATGAATCCATGGCCTACCCAACAAGATATTATATGCCAAAGGTCCGGCATCAACATCCTGGAACAAAATGTCCTTTTCCACAGGAGCAATCCTAACAGGAAGAACAGCCAATCCCTTAGAGCTTTGCTCTGCTTCATCATAGGCTTTAATTGTGATCTTCTTCCTAGTGTCAATTATTTGCTCAGAATATCCCAAAGCTTTCAACAGACTCAAAGAGCAAATATTAAGCCCAACACCCCCATCTATTAACACGCGCCTAACACAGGTTTTATGGATCATGACCTCAATATGAAGGGCCAAATTGTGCGGATGACTTAATGCTTTATCATCCTCTTCTGAAAATGTGAGGTAATGAGGGCTGGCAAGGTGATTGACCATGTTCTGGAATTGATCGACATCTATGTCATTAGGAACATTAGTGGCTCGCAAGGCATCCTCAAGGACACGCCTGTGTCTAGGAGACAATTCTAAGAGCTCAAAAATGGAAATCCGCGCTGGCATTCGCTGTAACTGATCAACAAGGTTGTAACTCATATCAGGACCAACTGCAGACTTGGAAGGAACACTTTTGGACACTGGTTGCTTGGATTTGTTAGAATTAGGACCTCTAATGACAATAGGACCTTGGGACTGACTCCTAGTAACAGCATTGAGAGGCTGAGATGACCTTCGAGATTGAGGACCTCTAAGCACAACAACGGGTCCTTCGTCAAATATGGGAGGTGAGTTTACATCATAACCATAGGGATCTTTCCCCCTCATCATGTTGACGTCATTGTCCACAACTTCAAGCATATTGATGACATTTTCCGCAGTTGTATAGGTATAATTGATCGCGGCCTTGCCATTCTTATTTTTAGAAGTCTCCCCCTTCTCATACTTAGGCAAGGGCTCCTTAAAGGCCTTGTGATCTGCATTTGTGGTCAACCCATCAACCTGTAATTTCCCAGTCTCAATAAGGTCTTGAACAAGATGCTTAAGTTTAAAACAATTTTCAATGTCATGTCCAATCCCATTGTGGTATACACAGTAAGCTTTCTCATTCCACCAATAAGGTTTAGGATCCGGTATGCGAAACTTTGTAGGATCTTGGGGTTGTGCCAAATTATGAGCAATCAAGGTCTTAAAAATTTCTGCATAAGAGTCTCCAAGCATAGTGAATTGCCTCTTTCCTGACTTAGGTTTATGTTGATACTTGGGCTTGTGCTCTTGTTGATCTAAGGATGTCTGCAGCTTCATAGCTTGAACTGCATTAGATAGATTAAGAACTACTTGTTCCTTAGGTTGTGGAGAGTCAACAACTCCGTCATTGACTACTTGCTTATTTTTGTTCCAATATGAGTTCTTTTTATCCTTATTGTTGTTGTTATTGTTTGGGCCATTGTTGTTGTTACTTTGTTTGGCCAAAATACCTTGTTTTTTTAGAACATCCTCGATGCGACATGTAGTTTCTACCATAGTGTCAAAAGAATTAAAGACCATTTTTCTAACTTCATATCTTAATTCTGGCACTAGGTTGCTCACAATTATATCAATCCTTTCTTCTTCAGGGATGGTCCTAGAATATTTGAAGCATAAGCGTCTCCACCTTTGTAAAAATGTCACAAAGGGTTCCCCCTGATTTTGTTTTAGCTTGCACAAATCAAGCATGGTGACCGACCTTGATAAATTATATGCAAAGTGCTGCACAAACCTTTGGACAAGTTCTTTGAATGTTTTAACAGGAGGGGTAAGGTTGGTAAACCATTCCATAGCTTGGCCTTTAAGGCTCCTTGGGAATAATCTCATAAGGTAGGAGTCCTCATGATGAAATTCAAAGCTCATGATATAGAACTGTCGTACATGGTCATGGGGATCACCACTACCATCATATTTGTCATATGTGGGGATTTCAACCTTTCTAGGAAAATCTACCATAACCACTCTTGTCAATGGGATTGGGACATATGGAGTCCAAGTTGAAGGTATTCTTTGGAGCCATCATTTTCTCCATAGTCTTTTGCATCTGCTTAATCACCTCATCAGTTGAAGGGTTTTGGTTCTTAATTTTTCTGTCCACATCAAAGTTGTATGGGACCCTTGCACCCTTGTTGATCAAGCTTTCCAAGAATTGATCCTTATTTTGCTCAACATATTTTTCCTCATATTGTTGAAATAGTGGTTCTTGTTGCATTCTCATAAAATCATGAGTATCAAAGTTGGCACTACTTCCTCCATGTTGAGAGCCGTGATGTGCTTGTTGGGAGGGATCTCTTGATAGTCTAGGAGGTGTGTGTCTCCTATAATGTGCATGTCGAGAAGTCCTTCCTCTAGGACTAGGTGATCTTGAAGGGGTCCTTGACCTCCTACTTCTTGGAGTTGCTGAGGGAGTTGATGGTGGAGAGTTGGTTCCACTGTTGGTACCCCTGTTGTTGAATTGATTGTTGAGTTGTTGGGCCAATATCCTATCTTGCTCCTCTTGGAATGCTTTTCTCTCTATGTCCAACAAGGCTCGTTGTTCCTCTTCTAGAAGCTTAAGTTTTTCTTCTTTTGCGGCTCGTTCATTTTTTTCAGCCTGTTTTTCCCGCTCAATTCTTTTTAACCTCTCACTTGTATATCTTGAAGTTGTGTTTAGCGGGGAACTTGGTCTTGAATGTTTGTACCAATCATTGGCATGCGGTGCGTTGACACGAGCTTCACTAGATGTGTTGTTTTGGTCCTCATGTTGTGACCGTGCATCTTGATGAGCTTGTGCATAATGTCTTTCAGCTTGTTGATGAGCATCTAGGTATCTTGAATTAATAGGAGGTGAGTCAGGTTGATTGCCATCTTCGAATGACATGTTTCTCCTATGTCTCTGAAAAATGTCACCAAGTGATTGATCTATTATCTCTCTTTGTTGTTTGGTCAAGGTATAACTCATATCCATATTTGATGAAAAATGTGCTACAGAGGTACTCAGTTCACTAGGATTACTCTTTGGGTCAAAACAAACCTCAGACTCACTCTTAGGAGATTGATAGAAAATGAGCTCTTTCCCCTTTCGCTGTTGACGAGTCTTAACTAAGGGTAACTGATTAAAGGCAACCGGGGGTCGTTTCTCTTGATTCACTTGGTACCTTGTTGTAACTGACATGAAAGAAAAAGATTCTTGATGATAAGGTGACCTCTCAAAGTGTCAACACCAAACTAGGATAATCAAAGTTCTCTAATGTCCAAAAAAAAAGAGATGGTAAGATAGAAATTGCAAAAGGCATTACCAACATTGTCAAAGAGGTGCTTAAATCAAAGGATCAATATTTTTGCACGTTTGAACCATTAGGATGGACTTAGCCAAATTGTATAATTAAAATTGAATTTGAATGGAAATGATTTGGACAAAAAGAGTACTAAAATTCTCCAAGAATGTTACTAACAACTCTAGAGATGTACTTTCTCAACAGGAATAATCTTCTAATTTGACAATTCTTCCCGAGGTGACTGGGTAAATCAAATGACACTACCCCTAGAGGGCTAAAAACAAAAATTCAGAGTAAAGACAGGCTTCTAGCGGCAAGATAAGTTACCTTCCTAAAGACCTAGCCAATTAAAAGCAATTGCGAAACAACTGGAACCAGGTGTACAGCAAAAAAAAATTCTCAGGCAACACTTTCCAGGCAAATAGTGCACCACTTTAAGACCAAGTGCCACTTCGCGCCACACCAGATGACACTTTCCAGGATAGTAGTGCACCACTTTTCGAGTAAGCAGGGTGATAGTTGTGCAGGGACGAACTGTTGCACGACAATTCTCAGAATAGGGTGCGACAGTTTTTCAGTATTTCGCGACTCTTTGACCAGTGAAGTACAAATTCTCAGTTTGGACTGTTTGTTCAAAATTTTCAGTTTGAGGGTTGATTTTTCGATTTTAATCACAATGACAACAGTAAATTGACAGGTTTGCAAACAATATGGGATCAAACGTGTCTTCAAACACTTGAAACAACGGCAAAAGCAACCTTGCCAAGACAAACAATTGTGATATCAAAATAGAAAAACACCCTATGAATACTACCGATTGTTTGAATGTTCAAGAACGTTAACACTGGTATTACACAATCGAAGACACTTCAAGCAATATCTATCCTAGAAAGTCAAGGCTCAATACTTCTCAACTTGGCCCACAACTTGATGCTCCCTTGCCTCACACAAAGTGGTTGCCCACAATAGATGTTAGCTTTGTCATGGAAGTGTCAATGACACAACCAAAAGAACACATATGGTGAGTATCTTGAGGTGATCCGGGTTATTCCACTTGGATCAATCCTTGCACCAAGAAGCTAAGCGGCAAAATAGGGTGGCTTGTAACTATGGTTCTTAATAAGGGCTTCCGTTCGTAGTACCCCTCTTGCTCCCCAAAGGGACTCCTTACCTTGCAGCAAGTAACGGACCTCACGGCCTCAAAAGTACTTTAAGCATTCTTGCTCAATATTTTCCTCATGTTCACAATCCCACGAGTACTCACATCAAGCGAAGACAAGCACTACGTCTACCAAGGTTTTGTGTCCTCGATAGCCTTGAGTTTATAGTGGGTCAGAATAGCCGGCAATAAGCTTGTCCCCACTTGGGTCGTTCCTCTTGATTGCTCAAGAGCAGGCCCGCTAAAGGATTCTAACAATCTAAACAAAAATTGAATCAACTTATGAGATTCAAAGATTTTGTTTCACCACAAGGGTGAAGAGCATACTCCTTTATCCCAAAGTTTTCACCCAAACACACCAAGCAAAGTTCAATTACTCTCTTGCTTCCAAAATCCTAAGATGGGTCAAGATTTTTTGGTTCACCACAAGGGTGAAGAGCATACTTCTACCATCTCAAAATTCCTTCCACAAGATATTATGTTCCTATGAAATGAAACAACTAGTAATTGCCACACTTGAAATGAAATAAACAACAAGCACTTGATTGGGTTTTTATGCTTTGGGCAGCCCTACAAAAACCGTTAGTAGCCCTTGTGCATTTGAAGCTTTGACATGCGTTCTTTTGGCAAAAATACTTCAAGCAAATGTACCTACAACCACAACTTGTTAGGCCCACAAGATTAGCAAAATCCAAAATCTAAATGAAATTTGCAACTAAACTCTGCTTAGCCACAGTGAACTAAACCAGCAAACTAATTAAATCTAAAGTTGGCCAAAAAGATCTAAAAACAGCTCACTGTCGGTACAGGCGACATTGTAATCAGCAGGATTGTCGCGCGACACTTCTCTGCATAATGGTGCGACAGTTTAGCCTGATGTGACAGTGCGCCTTATCTGCAGGCGACAGTTTATGCCAAACAGTGCGACACTTTCTGTCAAACAGTGCGACACTTTTAACTGGTAAAGTGTCGCGCTACTATACAAGAGACTGTCGCACGACACTGGTGAAAGATGTCGTACGACACTCTGAGACAGAAAACCAGAGACCGAAAATAAAGCCGAAAATTGACGAAAAATTTAATGGAAATGCAGAAGATAAAGGACAAAACGCTAATGTTCTGCCCCACAGTGGGCGCCAGAAATATACACACAAAATAGTGCACTTCTATGAATCATTACAATCAAGAACACTCAAGAATGAGGTCTCAAAAATCGATCCATAGCTCTTTATGTATGGAGTTGCAAGATTTAAAATTGCTCTTAGCTAGAGCTAATAGGCTTAATGACCTTGCTAGTCAACCACACAATGAGATATTCAAATGAAGACAAGGGCAAGAATGCCAATATCTCCAAGAATCAAATGAAATGCAATGCAAGTAAGCTAAGAATGAGGATGCAAATATGCAAGCTATGCTATGAAGATGAAAGTACAATCTAAAGTATGAAATGGAAATAGCAAATGTTACAATCCTTCCTATTAAACTAGACGAGTTATTCTAAAGCATGAAAGGAAATCTAAACTATGAAAGCATGAAATATGAAGCTACTATGCAAGAATGAAAACTAAACTATGAAGCAATGAAGGAAGCCAAGATGTGATGCAACAATGATCTCCAAAAAGCTTCAAAGTCTTCAAGAATTCCTGCAGCATAAAGTTAGCATAAAAAGTGAATGACCTAGAATGAGGAAGAGAGCTCTTCTTTTATAGGAAATGAGGAGAAATGGACCATGGAGATTAAGAGACAAAATATTTAATTAACGGTGGAGCATCAAAGAGGAGCAATCCATGTGCACAAATATCCTCCAATGAGAAAATAAGAGTTGACTTTTGTATCCACATGAGACAAAAAGTGCTTTTTCCCTTTTTATAAAATAAGAATAATGTTTTATTTGTGCAACTTAGGATAAGAGGAAAAGTGGGGGCTTTTTATTTATTAAAAGGGGAGGAAATTCCTTTTAAATAAATAAAGACTTAGGATAGAATGGTTAGCCCAAGGCAAATAATCGAAAATGATAAAATAGGACTTGATCAAGGAAATTGATAAAATTGATAAAATGTTGATTTTTGAAAATATTGATTCAGGGATTTGATAAATTGCTGAATGGGGGCTTGAAGTCTAGGCGACCATTTTAGGGTGCATACAGGTACTACTTCCCAAACATCATTTTTTACAATAGATTGTATTCCTCAATCATCACATCTTTCTAGGCTTGACATGTTAAAGCTTCTTTAACATTAGATGGTTCAGGTTTTGTAAGTTCTTCCATAAGTGCAAGATCGCATTTTTGATTTTTTGTTCTTTTACTTTCTTTAAATATTTCATCTGGTTCAACATTATTTTCTTCAATCATTTTTCTTGCCCATAGTGGCCTTTTCTTATTGTTAGGAATTTCAACATTTTCAAGGTTAGATGAAGGGAGTTCATTGTTTTCTATTATGTTCTCTCTTTGGTTCTCATCATCTTGAAAGACATTCTCCTTCTAATTCTCAATTTCATGATTTTCATCATGTTCTATAATATTCTCCCTCTGATTCTCATTTAATCCCTCTTCTGTAAGTGTAGAGAGTTTAAGAGCAATATCTTCTTCAAATTTGATATCTATACTAATGTCAATAGATTTCTGTCCTGGTATGTAGACCATGTATCCTTTAGTAGTTTCACTATAACCAACAAATATTCCTTTCTTCCCAGAGTGTTCTAGTTTGGTTCTTTTCTCTTTAGGAATGTGAACATATACGAGATATCCGAAGATTCTTAGATGACTTAGATCTGATTTCTTTTCTGTAAAGGATTCTTCAGGTGTAATGTTTTCTAGGATCAAGTGAGGACACCTGTTTTGAATGTATACGGTAGTATTAGATGCTTCGGCCCAAAATGAGGTATGAAGAGTTTGATCATGCATCATAGCTTTGGCAGCTTCAATAATGGTTCTATTTTTCCTTTCTGCTACTCGATTCTATTGAGGATTATAAGGTACTGTATACTCTCTTAATCCCAATAGAAGTGTGAAAATCGTTAAAGTTTTCAAAGATATATTCACCTCCATTGTCAGATCTTAGAGTTTTAATTTTCTTCCCAGTTTGGTTTTCCACTAATGTTTTAAATTCTTTGAATTTTAGCAATACTTCATTTTATTATTTGAGTTTAAGGAAATAGATCCAAGTTTTCCTAAAGTAATCGTCAATGAAAATCACATAGAATGGAAAACCTCCTAGTGAGAGAGTTGACATAGGTCCACACAAATCTATGTGAATGAGTTCTAATACAACTTTGGTTTTATGTTCACTAGAGCTAATTTGTGACTATTGCCTTATTTGTATAGGCTTCCATCCCTATAGCCTATAGAAATCGCATTTTTAATATTAGTGTTCTTAGTCCATATTAACACTTTATCTTCTTGGAATGTGACTCGATAACCTTGATCGGCTAAGCCTGAAATAGAGACCAAGTTCCTTTTTATGCCTGGTATAAAGAGAACATCTTTTAATAGTAGAGTTACCCCTGTTTTCAACTTGATTGAGCAGGTCCCAATTCCTTTCATTGGATAGGTGGAGTTATCTCCAATTGTAACCTCTTCAGAGGAATCTTCTTCTAGGGTTTCAAATTGATTTCTGAATCCAGTTATGTGCGGTGATGCTCCGCTATTGATTATCCAAGTGTTTTTGCTTGAATTTACTTCACTTGATAAGGCCAAGAAGAATAGGGATATTTTTGCCTCTTTGACTTCAGCTAATGCTACTTGAATTTTCTCTGTCTGGACCAAACCTGTGCCTATGTCCAAGTTTATCACACTTATAGCACTGTACTTTGGAGAAGTTTCTGTTTTTGTGATTTTAGCTATGGTTTCCCTTCTTATGTTTGAACTTCCTTTTGTTGCCTTTGAAGTTTGAATGAGTATTTAGAGCTTGAATCTCTTCTCCTTTGTTAGGGCCAATCCCTCTTGATATTAACCGGAATTGCTCTTGAGTGCAGTCATTCTTTAGTTGATCGAACTTAGGTAGAGAAGGACGTCCAATTATACATTGAATAAAGGATTCCCATGTGATAGGTAATCCTCTAAGAGCTATTAATGTTAACTCCATGTCATCAATATTGTTTCCAATAGTAGATAGTTGATCTCTTAATTCGGAAATTTTTAGGAAATAAGATGTGATGGTTTCCCCTTTGTTCATTTTTAAATTCAAGAGTTGTTGTTTGAGAGTAAGTAATCTACTTGTATTATTATTCTCAAATTGTAATGTCCCCATTTTTTGCAGGTCATTGATCTGATGGTGCTAGGTCATTATTGTGATCCTCGTGGTCTGGCGAGGTGTTTAGAGGGTCTTTGGTGCGAACTTACTATTTATAGTAAGTCAATGGATAGTACTAATGAGCTCAGATGAGTTAGAGGAGTTGAATGATGCTCTCGGTTTTCATTTCTCGCTTCCGGTTTGGGCTCCAAGAATCTTGGAGAGAGCGTCTATTTTTAGTAAGTCACCCCGTCAAGTTCATTCATCTTCTTTCATCATCTGGATCAA
Organism: Chamaecyparis obtusa; assembly: GCA_027943335.1. NCBI lineage: Eukaryota > Viridiplantae > Streptophyta > Pinopsida > Cupressales > Cupressaceae > Chamaecyparis > Chamaecyparis obtusa. The sequence goes on along the minus strand of BSBK01001222.1, from coordinate 1,034,202 downwards.
TTGTGTGTAGACAGATTTCGATTTGGACGCTTCTTCAGTGGTTTTCGCAAGACGGGTGGTTTATTATTATTATTTAATTAAATTTACTAAGGTTGCCATTTTTGTTGGTATTATATGATGGATACCTTAGTGTTATAGCTTGTTGGAACTAGGATGAAAAGTTTTAAATCTTGGGCACAAGAAATAGGGACCTTGCATGTCATAATTTCATGATATTGGTGAAAAGGCCTTTTTTGGAGCCAAATGAATTAATAAATTATATTATTCAATATGTGCCTAAGTATAAAAAGTGTTTTAAGTGAAAAGTGTGAGAGAGAAGACACTTTTGAATTATAAAAGCAATGCTTTGTGAAAGGAAAATTATTCATTGTTGATTTTGATAAAATTTATGAAGCTTCTTGGCTGTGAGAAATGGCTAGGGTTTTGAGGACTGATTCCTCTTTCTGCAATTTGAATCATCACTGATTGATGATGAATTTTGCCATTGAAATTCTGAGAATTATATTTTGATTTTATTTGAGGAAATACAAATTGGTGCTGTTGTATACCGGTTTGTAGAAGATTATTTAAGTTGTTGGCTGAAGATATTCGTCACAGGAAATCAAATTTGCAAAGGGTTTGGTCTTCAGCTTTGGAGAGAACTCAGTGAATTCTCATGTGCAATGTATGGTGATGGACCAGAATTCTGTTTGCTGCTGGAAAGTGTTTGTTAATATCTTTAGAAGTTGTCGTACAGTCTACAAGGAGGGTCGTACGGATTTAAAAACAATCTGCTGTACGGACAAGAAGAAGGGCTGTTATTTTCTGATTTATGTTTGCAAGTAGGGGCTGCGTAAATAGGTAGAGGCTGACCTGCTAGGTGGCGTCAAAGATTCAAGATTATGAGTAGGGTAATTAATGAGTTTATTTGCTGGCGTCAACTTCCATACAAGCTGCGTTTGGAATGTATTGAACGTCATTTGTATTTCAAGGTGCAAAGTTTATTTGTTACTAATTAGAGTTTATTTTATGATAATCGATATTATCATGTTGGCAGATGTAGCAGAACAATGAAGTAAATGTTAAGATAATTTGCTATTGTATTTGTTGAAAAGTCTGATAATTTATTGTAATCCCCGTGTTTCAAAAATCAAAATATTTAAATTGCAAATAAATTGAGGAAAGAGCTAGTTTTCGGTTGAGAGCCAGCTGGGCTCTTCACAGTGGTATCAGAGCTATTTTCCTGCCATCCTGTGGGGTCTGGATTCATTTTTATTCAAAAGTTTTTAAAAGTGATCAGCAGTTCTATTTTCTCTAGCCATGGATAAATACAGGAGATCCAGTTCCGGAAGTCGTCATAACAGTAAGGGAAATAGAGCAGAATTAAATTCTTTAGTAGAAAGCATGGAGAGACTTAGATTGCATCAGCAGAGATTGGCAGAGAGTTTGTTAGATCCAGTTACAGTAGATAGGGCAGGGAGATGTATGGTCTCTGCCTTTAGAAGGCCGACATCGAGTTTGCAGGGGAGAAGGCTAGAGTTTTCTCCGACAGTTGTCCCTGATGTTGATGTTCCTACATCTAGTTCAACACCTGCTATTCCCATTTGCAGTGCTGATGATGGATTTATTACACCAGAACCAGGGGATGTTTCAGTGCCATTGGATGACAGCAGTGCTGAGCATCACCGGGTTGAGGCTCCTAGAGCAGTTACTATGGATTGTAGAGAGGCAGCTGATATTGCAGTTATCACTGAGAGGTCAGACTCTTTCATGGAGGGAGTTATTATTGGAGATGTTTATGTCAGCTGTAGCAGTGTTGCTCCAGTTCAGGAGGCAGTTGCTTCCTCAGATAGGATCGAGGCATGTACAGAGTCTCCTAGTGGTGAGGTTGGTGATCTGGGCATTACAGCGGGGTCAGTTGATGACAGTTCGTGCTCTAGCATTATTGGTGCACAGCTTGACGTTGATTCATGTGTGTAGAGTCATGTGTCAGCAGTTGAGATTTCAGCAGGAGATGTGAGAGCTGATAGTAGAGACACATTTGATGACACTTTTGAGGATGCTATGAGTTGCATTGGAGATGACCCCCCTGTGAGATGTTGGGTGATGACTACAAGGAGCATATGAGCTCTGACAGCTCAGAGATTTATGATAGTAGTCGTAGTGTGGGATCAGTATAGGAGATAGTGGTTTCTTCCTGTGTTGAGGATGTGTGCATGGAGCTTTCCGGTGATGACAATCAGGATGGGAGTGTTGCGGTTGATTTGGGCGATGTAGTTTCATGCCACTGTATAGTTGATTCACATGACGACATTGAGTCGTGTTTGCAGCCACATTTAGTATAGGAGATGCGGATAGATGATGTGGACACTTGCATTGCAGATATCTCCGATGCTGAGAGCGAGGATGATGAGTGCTGTAGTGTTTCTGGCTTTCTATATTTGACTTTAGGTGTAGATTCAGCGTTGTCATATGGTGATGGTGGGTTCCAGGATTCTGTGTTACAAGGACTCACAGATGAGGACAGGGAAGCTTATGAGTGGCAGGAGTTTGTTACAGCTAGGGCTTCTACTTTTAGAGACGGGGTTACTTCTTCGGTAACTCTTGAGGATGTGTTTCAGGATTTGGATTGTCAGATGGTTGCAGAGGACGAGGTAGTTGGAGATTGTGTTGAGTAAGATTCAGCAACAATTTCCTCGGGGTTAGATGAGGATGTGTCCGATGTCTGTACTCAGTTTGTTGATGTGTACTCAGATGAAAGTACACAGAGAGACGGTGATCTTGAGGGGAGTTTGTTGGATATAGCTTCCTCTCATAGTGTAGACAGTGCGTTTGAGGTTGTTTGCAGGAGGCCTGTTATGCAGAGTCATCATGTGACTAGCTATTTGCGAGTTGATGAGAGAGATATTACTTCTACTCTCGAGCATTTTGATGCTACTCGTCAATTGTTGGCTGTTTATGGTTGGGGTGCTCCTATGACAGATGAGGCCAGTGGTGGTTACCTCTCATTGACAGAGATTCATACTTTGCGTGAGGCTGTCAAGATTTTGAGACATAACTACTTACAGATGGTAGCCGACTAAGATCACCTGGTGGAGTGGGGGAGTACAACTTATGAGGCACTGATGGATAGAGAGGAGGTGAGTGAGCTTACTTAGGAGCTCACAGCGACTACTGAGGTTTTAGAGGACACTCAGCGGGCCCTTCAGGAGTCGCAAATCTAGTTAGAGGAGGTGACCGTGGAGTTGGAGCATTTGCGGTCCACACCAGCCCCAGACCCAGTTTGATTGCACATTGAGGTGGTTGGTGGTGAGTTTGCTCTTACGGGTGGTGATGAGGAACATGATGATGTGGCAGACACACATGTTCAGGATATGGGAGCTCTTGGTTCGGATGAGGTAGGAGTACCAGTGGAGTCGAGCTCTCAAGTTGATTTGCTTCCCTTAGCTGGGAGTGAATCTATTTCGTCATCTCACATAGCTGATAGCATGGGACAGTTGGCTGTGCCACATTTTCAGAGGGATCAGCTGTGGATTGCGGGGGAGCAAGTTGACGCTTCCACGTATAATTTCTACTGCACCGAGTCATTTATGGAGTATTTACTTGAGAGTGCAGATGTGTGACATGATTCTTTTAGTGTCTGAGGGTACTCTTATCCGAGGCTCTTGTGCTATCCGGAGGTTGGTAGGGAGGATTGTGGAAACTCTATCTACAATGCTTCCCCACAGGGATTTCGAGGTTGGGTTTGTTGAGAGAGTTGCTCAGGGGCCTACCCAGCTTACAGTTATGCGGAGTCAGAGATTGGAGCCATCTCATGACCCCCAGTTTGGTAATGATGAGCTATTGACAGAGATTGGGGTTTTCGATCGGCTGTATACAGTGGGGCATGTTCATCATTTGTTTTTTGAGCCACAGGTAGAAGATTTCATCTCTCGCAAGGGTAGTTTGGCTCCTAGTCCTTATCATCCATTATGGGATGGGTTCTCGCCATCAGTAGTTGATGGGAGTTTTGGTTGCAAGTTAGTAGCAAGTGACTTGCAGAGTTATGGTGATTGCAGAGATTATGCAGTGTGTGGATATCCGGGTCCTGGTACAGCTTTGTTCAGGGGTATTCATCACTGTTGTGCAAATGGTCTACATACTCAGTACAGGTCAATTGGGAGCACAGGGGGAGTTCAATGTGTATGGGATCTGAGTCTCCCATACATCTTGGTTTTTGATGATCTTGAAGTTCACTTCTTTCGGGATCCGGGCAGAGAGAGATTTAGTACAGGAGTTTGGGTGAGTGGTTGTTTTGGGTCTCTTTACAAAGTTATCCAATTTGTATTTTGGGTGATGTTACAGGAGCCTACAGTTGATGTCAGTGGCACAGTATATTCTTTTCTGTGGGATCCAGGTAGATTGTGATGTTTCTTGTTCCGGTGATTGCTTGGGGACAACCAATCTTGGGGAGGGAGGACTGTAATGTCCCCATTTTTTGCAAGTCATTGATCTGATGGTGCCAGGTCATTATTGTGATCCTCGTGGTCTGGCAAGGAGTTTAGAGGGTCTTTGGTGTGAACTTACTATTTATAGTAAGTCAATGGATAGTTCTGATGAGCTCAGATGAGTTAGAGGAGTTGAATGATGCTCTTGGTTTTCATTTCTGGCTTCCGGTTTGGGCTCCAAGAATCTTGGAGAGAGCGTCTATTTTTAGTAAGTCACCCCGTCAAGTTCATTCATCATCTTTCATCATCTAGATCAATCCTGTGCAGATAGATTTCGATTCAGACGCTTCATAGTTGTTTTCGCAAGATGGGTGATTTATTATTATTATTTAATTAAATTTGCTAAGGTTGCCATTTTTGTTGGTATTATATGCTGGATGCCTTAGTGTTATAGCTCGTTGGAACTAGGATGAAAAGTTTTAAATCTTGGGCACAAGAAATAGGGACCTTGCGTGTCATAATTTCATGATATTGGTGAAAAGGCCTTTTTTGGAGCCAAATGAATTAATAAATTATATTACTCAATATGTGCCTAAGTATAAAAAGTGTTTTAAGTGAAAAGTGTGGGAGAGAAAACACTTTTGAATTATAAAAGCAATGCTTTGTGAAAGGAAAATCATTCATTGTTGATTTTGATAAAATTTATGAAGCTTCTTGGCTGTGAGAAATGGCTAGGGTTTTGAGGACTAATTCATCTTTCTGCAATTTGAATTATCACTGATTGATGATGAATTTTGTTAGTGAAATTCTGAGAATTATATTTTATTTTATTTGAGGAAATACAAATTGGTGCTGTCATATACCAGTTTGTAGAAGATTATTTAAGTTGCTGGCTGAAGATATTCGTCACAGGAAATCGAATTTGCAGAGGGTTTGGTCTTCAGCTTTGGAGAGAACTCAGCGAATTCTCATGTGCAATGTATGGTGATGGGCCAGAATTTTGTTTGCTGCTGGAAAGTGTTTGTTAATATCTTTAGAAGCTGACGTACAGTCTACAATGAGGGCCGTACGGATTTCAAAACAATCTGTCGTACGGACAAGAAGAAGGGCTGTTATTTTCTGATTTATGTTTGCAAGTAGGGGCTGCGTAAGTAGGTAGAGGCTGAACTTCTAGGTGGCGTCAAGGATTCAAGATTATGAGCAGGGTAATTAATGAGTTTATTTGCTGGCGTCAACTTCCATACAAGCTGCGTTTGGAATGTACTGCACGTCATTTGTATTTCAAGGTGCAAAGTTTATTTGTTATTAATTAGAGTTTATTTTATGATAATCGATATTATCATGCTGGCAGATGTTGCAGAACAATGAAGTAAATGTTAAGATAATTTGTTGTTGTATTTGTTGAAAAGTCTGATAATTTATTGTAATCCATATGTGTTTTGAAAATCAAAATATTTAAATTGCAATTAAATTGAGGAAAGAGCTAGTTTTCGGTTGAGAGCCAGCTGGGCTCTTCACACAAATGTCTCTTGAATAGTTTTTAATAGAGACTGATACTATTACTGATAGACATACGTTTCATGGATCTTGATCTTACATACATTTATGATTTGATGTCTTATGGATCTTCATCTCACATACATATTTGATATTACATTCTATGTTTTGACTCATTATGATAATATGATTTCAGATTTCTATTTACTTCAGGTCAGCTACAATTTACATTTTACGTGTAGCGTATGTGATGGATTTATCATTTATGTTCCTTGTTTATGTATGTTAGCTTCTATTTGATGATGTTATACCGTGTTTAAGTTATATTCAATAAAGGGTGCATGAAATAAGTTTTAAATTGTTAAAATCTAGGGTTTTTTAAATTTGCCGATTCATGGCTGATTCGCGATTCGATTCGGCCTTGCCGATTCCGAGTCTGTTTCTTTGGTTTTGAATACTTCATAAGAGGTTTTTAGCCTTGCTATAGAGGGAAGAATATGGTTTTTAACGGCATGAATTATTATCTTCTTTGCTTTGTTGTGATGCCTTTCCAAGTTGATTTATCAAGTTCATCTTCAAACATCTTTTTATCCTCCTCAGCATAGGAATCTAACTCGAGTTCTTGAAGCAATGTTAGGATTCGTATTTTTCATGAGAGGAAGTTTGTAGCGCCTTCAAGTCTGTCCTCTACTTTAATATTGTTGGCCATTATTGTTTTCCTCTTATATTCTTATAATGGATCTGATATAATTCAGATTTTATCTATATTGATTCTTCTCTAGAGAGGCTTTGATACCATGTTAGGAATAGAGATCTTTAATAGAGAGAATTCAATATTGTTTATTTGTGTTCTTCACAACTATTATCTTTTGTATATTTACTGAATTATAAATGCAGATATATGTACTTCGTATGTTGTTGTGGTAATGACATGAACACTGTAATAGATGTTTTCCGACAGCCACATACGAAGGCATATATATATAAAATATAAGTCATGTCTATGCAAAGACATGACCGTGCGTGGCTATGTAGAGACGACCATGCGTGGCTTAACCCACGCACGGTCATGTCTTTACATAGACATGCCCTTTCACTTTGGCGCTGTTTATACATAATACTTGGCGCTGTTTATACATAATGCTTCGCTGTTTAGTGTTTTGTATAACTATCGTATGATAGTTATCGTAACACATATTAATATATGTGTTACGATAACTATCATACGATACGATAGTTATCATAACCAAAGATAACTAATACAATAGTATCGACTGCAGTTGATTTCATATGCAATAACAGTCTTGTCGAATACAAGGAATCCGATCCAATGCAGGTTAAATATATATTATATGCAATCGACTAAAGTCGATTCATTCAAGCATATCGAATCTGATCAATATATATATATATATACGTCAATCAGATCGAAGCTATAATTTAACATCAATGATTCCAAATAGGATATTGTCTTCTAGTTTTTCCTTATGAGATAGTAATTATTTTTTCCTTCTTTTGTTGACATGTTTGTTCTTATTCCATGTCATATGGGATATTATCTTCTAATTCCAACATAGGGGCCTGTAATTTTCTATACATAAAAGTAATTTCTTTCATACCTTAAGTATTCCATGAAGGTCAATGTCCTAAACACAACGTGCAAATCTCAAATCGTCAACTGTGAAATCCACAATGATTTTGAAAAACACTAGTATGACTCTTCATTGCTTGGATCTTGCTTCTTATGCTTAAATGTTTTCTGTCTTTTAGGTCCTCTTGTGATGATATAATAAATGCTCCTTCAGAGCTGGTTTTATAAAAAAGAAAAAATTGCTTTAATTGGTGTCTTCTCCTTTTTTAATACGGCTTTAAATTCTCATAATATTTACATAGTGTCTATAAAATGAATTAATGATATCTCCAAGATCAAGTACCTTGTAAACAAGGTTGAATTTTTGGAAAGCAATTTATATATGAAATTCTAGAAACAAAGATAAATGATCAATTAAAATGGGAGAAAGCTTAAAAATAAGAGTTTCAAAGAATTAGAAATTAAGGGGAGGCCATGGTGTCACTTCTATAGCATTCATTAAGAATAGTGATATATAAATTTCTATAGATGTAATGTCCCTTCTTATTCTCCTTTTATAATTTCCTGCAAAACCGACGTTAGTACAAAATATTACACAATATTTTCATGACTCATACTCTACACTAAGTTAGTAAGGGGGGATTTGATTCTTAAGGCTGCCTCTAGGTCGGGCTTCACAAAATTCCCGATTCTTGGCTTGAGGGATATAAGATCCACTCTAAGCAATCAGGCTATCGACACGTCATCCCATAGAGCACTGCTCATAAGAATCTTTTGGAAGCAATAAATGCTATCCAAGCCTACGCATATGCATATGACTGATATCAGTATATATACTGCCTATGTGAGATTATAACAATCTCGAGACTAGGGAAACTATAACAATTTCCTCAAGTCCCCTCCAAATATGGGATCCATCTCTTAATGAATATAAGATTCATTCTCTCTATGGTCTCCATATCATCATTTTGGGTGGACATATAAATGTACCACAAATTAATGTAAATTACTTGATCATATATTCAGATTTATAAAAGAAATCCAAAAACACAAAATGCCTATAACATAATTTCATAGATCTTAATTGCACATGTATAAATATATATTTAATATATATCCAATATATTTATAGACATTTTTTATAGATAAAAGAAATAAAATCCTTTATATATATATATAAATAAATAAATAAAAATATAAATAATGAAAGTATATTTAATTACTTACCGAATTCTGGATACTGAGATGATCCCCCGTTATTATCTTTTAATTCCCCTGTTATTATCTTTTTATTCCCATGTTCTTCCTTTGCATTCCCCTGTTATTCCTCTCTTATTCCATTTCTTATAGCAATATGAACTGCTGTCTTTGATATAGACTCTTATAACATGCAATGTCTGATCCCTCCAAACGTTTATTGTGATATAACAACGCACAATAAAAAAGGTGATATTGTACCCGAATTGGGCTCTGATTTACAATTACGCGCTTGCACTCGGATTGGGCAAATAGTCAATTGCACCATGAACAGATTTTAATTACGGTTTAAAGAGTAATAGAGTCCAAGTCTGGTTCAAACCTTAGAAATATGCAATGATGGCGTTTCTCCTGATTTCTTTCCTTAATAATTTGCAACCTGACATTTGCCAAAAGCTAATGCTTACTTGAGCACTCTAATATGAATGTATATCAGATATGAAGTAATTTTCCTAATTGAGAATGGAATCAATCCTCAATATATATCTTGCAAACTCAAATGGTCACATCCTTTGGATGCTAAGAGACATATTTCTTCATAACTTAAATGGTAACATCCCCGTTCCAGAAGTAGAGACAACGAACTCAATAAAAGATCACGTAAGTTTGAATTAAAGATTTAAACTTATATCGTACGTTAATAAATTACCAAACAAAGAATAGAAATTGCGATTGAGATAGAAGACTAGCACGGCGGTTCATTGGCAATACAAATATTGCAAATACATTAAAGTGGCGGAATAAGGAGGGTGAAATCCATCACTGCTAATACCGACTGAATTTTCTTCTCGAGTTGAAGATAAGTATATGCAAAGAGGTGACGAAAAAACTATCATCTTCAAATATGAACCATAGACCATAGCTACTAGCAGATGCAATCTGTGATGACAGAAATTGGCTAATAATAGTAAATGGCTAATCGCAACAATAGCCGCCATTTACATAAGGGCCGATATAGACAACGCATCAACAAAGTATGAAATTATATGTAAAGCGTATCGATCATTTCAGCCTTGGCATCAAGAAGATTGTAAAAAGGTGCAATTTTAGTTTATGTAATATATTTATCAGTATTGATTAGTGATATTGATATTTTATTTGTTTATATTTAATAAGATAATAATATATTTATCAATATTACATTGATTAATATATTATATATATATTTGTATATTTATATTATATCATTATATATATGATATATTATATTATATCATAATATATTTATTATTATCAGTGAATTTTATTATTATTGTTATATTACTAATAAATTAAATAATTATAATATTATTATATTCATTTCTAGAAATATATTGTATTATGTCAATTAATATATGATATTAATGATATAATTAATTTTAATAATAAATTATTTTTTAATCATTTATTAACTTTTTATTATTATTTATTATGAAATTCCTTTAACAAAGGGGGACATTACAGTAGAGCACATTGTACATCATGTATGTGTTTTGTAACTTAAAACAGCTGGTCATTATTTAAAATCTCTATGAAGAGACCATTTACTCTTGTTTCTAGTCCTGACTTGTATGTCGAAGACAAATGCATTGTGTTTTCTAAGTATTATTTTCTACCTATGTTCAGGTGTTTGGTATTTTATCAATTATAATTTTCTGTTGCTTAAGAGGTTGGCCATGAACTGCCATTCTGTTCATATGGCAGGTGAACAGTTTGCCTTGTTACCTTGATGTTTGCATTTGCCTTGTGTCTAAATGCATTGTGTTTTCTAAGTGTTTGGTATTTTATCAATTATAATTTTCTGTTGCTTAAGAGGTTGGCCATGAACTGCCATTCTGTTCATATGGCAGGTGAACAGTTTGCCTTGTTACCTTGATGTTTGCATTTGCCTTGTGTCTATAGCCAAAGAAACACAGTGACAATTCAATGTAATGTCCCCACTTAGGATCTTACTCATTTTTCTCTAAAACTCCCAATTAGGGTTTTGATTTGTAATGTCCTTTGTGAAATTACTTAGTGTTTGCTCTGCTTCTTTAATGATTAATATTGTAGTGAATCAGTTATCTTATTTTGATTTTCTCAATTGGACATATGTGTGTGTGTGTGTGTACTTCAGTTCTTAAACATATAATATCACTGTTGTCTTTATGAATCAGAGAATAGAGAAGTTGATCAGTTGTAATGTCCCTTTGTTTAGATTCTTCCAATATGCTAATTCTTAGGGAAATGTGTAAATGGAAATTTCAAGTTATGATACACTTAGTTCAAGAGCAGCTGTGTGGACTAAGCCTTTATTGATCGCTGTCCCTGTATGAAGACTCATAACCCTGTGATTGAATGTTCATGAATTGATTATGAAAACAATTGGAGATCTGATTCTTTAAGTCTTCTTCACTCCAATAAGGATGTAAATGCAATAAGAAATAATGGATGATTTATTTCCAAATTGATGATTGTTAATCTGATTACTGTTTTTTTCTAAATGAATTCCTTCCTTAAATCTGCTATGACTCATTTATAAATCTGCTCCTATATGCCTATAATATCTACTTTGTATCCTCCAAGAGACTCCTTAAATATTTGATTCTGATTTTTTATTTCTTTATATATTTTGAAATTCTTTCCCCCGCTGTACGCACTCCAATGTTCCCCTTTTATACACTCTATCAAGAAAGGCGACTTAATGAATAGATATCTTTTCAAAATGTTATGCCTATTAGGTGATCACTTGCTTTATTATAAACAAGTTACACCCCTTCATATTATGGTAATTGCTGTTAAAAATTAATATTTTAACATATTACTTGCTGTCTTAACATAACCATTTCCTTCATTTTTAATCGCTGCCATAAATAATCAATTTGAATTGCAGCATATTACAACGTATTATTGTTGCCTTTTTAATGATTGAATTATTCCACATGATTTCTGCTGTTTGTATCTGCCTTCTGTTAGTCTGTATTGCTGCAGATAAAGTATATTTCATTTACTGTTAGTTGTTACTAGTTAATTATTCAACTTGTTGCCTTCAATTGTTATTTGATATCACTTTGTCTTAATTGATATTATTTAGTCATTGTTTAGTTCTATGCAGTCAATCTTAATATGCAGCAATATTCAATCTGAAGTATTCATAGACTCATCGGATTGTCATTATGAGTTAATCTTGTGAATGGCTTATTGCAATCATGATTGTATTCTTCTGCCGTAAATGTCCATCAGCGATTCTCCCCTTTACCTGTCGATGGTAACTAAATGTTGTTTCCCATTCACAAGAATTATGCTACTTTCCCGCGATAATCTTCTTGACTGATTCAGACTTAATATGGTTGCGTCTGCCTCAGCCACATCACCTGACCTTAGTCGTTTTGCCGATTACTGATCTGCAAACATCTCGTGATATTTTCAAACAATCATTGATATCATGTCTCTTCAGTATGTATGGGCCTTTCTGTGATGCTCCACCGAGTTATCAGGGTGCCCAACTAAATGTATTTCAATAAATGATATTATATTGTAATTTATTTTTATTTATAATTTAATTTTAATTATAATTATGTATATTTTATTATTATAATTATAATTATATTTTATTATTTATTTATTTAATCTTATATTTTTAACTCTATTATTATTTAACTTTATCCCGAAAAAGCAGACATCAAATTCATCCTCGGGATAAATATTGTTATATCATTGTATGATGGATACTTACAATTGTGAGAAATTTATTTTATGATATAGTGAATAATCTGAGATAATAGATATGTGTTAAAATTTAAGTTGCTACATCATCTCAGATCACTCAATGGTTGTCTAATTTAATTGGCTTCTGTCTTTTTGTGTGTAATTATTGATTAAATGTATATGCTTTGTATGAGTACAAATGCGCTCATTAATTAATGTGATTGCACAGATGAGGAAATTTTGCACCTACATACAAAGGTTGACCTTGTTATAACACTTGGTGGAGATGGAACGGTTCTATGGGTATGCTTTATAATAAACTTTCCATTGAAAACCTTGAAGTAGCATTTGGCATCTTAGATTTCTCATGGTCTTTCCTTTTCTCCAAGTGGCTAACTGATTCACAATATTCAATTATGCTATTCGAGTCTTGACAGTCATTTTGGATCAACATCATGTTAGTGAATTTTGAATATGCAAACAAGACTAATATTGTATAAACTTTTATGTTTCCTTTTCTCTTGCATGTAATTCAATCTTGCTTTTACCCACAATACTACATATGTGGGAACATTTATGGTTTTTTATTGCAGTAAGAAAATGAGTTCTATGCCAAGAAATGCATGTAACTCACAGCTTTGAAACATAGAAATAACTATTATAAATGATGCTTTCCATATTAAGGTGGTGATATCTTTCTTCTTTTGTGCAACATGTGCAGGCATCATCACTGTTCAAGGGGCCAGTTCCACCAGTTATTTCATTTTCCTTGGGGTCACTTGGGTTCATGACACCCTTCGGTATCCTGATTAATACAATTTCTTTATTAATATAATTATTCTATTAAAGAAATAGTGGACATCATTGCAAAATTGCATTTTCCATGTATCAAGACAATTTGCCCTTGCATCACTATATTATGTTGAATGTTGTCCTTTGGTGTCAGGGTTTAGCATTTGAGACTGAGTTTTTCTATTGATGTATCTTTGAGAAACCAGAAATGCATTGCTTCAGCAATTTACAGGTCTATTTGTCAGATTTACTATTTATACATTGATTTGTATTGGATTGAATATTTGTGTTTACATCTTACATTACATTATCAAATAAATAAGTTACAAGTAATTATAAGGGTCACATAAAATATCTTGTTCAATAAAGTTTGGGTAGTCTATAATTCAACACTTTGCCTATAAAGAAAAGTTTCTACATTCTTTCAGAATGAATAGATTTGATCGTGACATAGACAACCAATAATTCCCTTATGAAAGTATTTAGTTCTCTAAACTAGACATTGTTGATGTGAGTTTTGTTCCACTACAACATGTAGAATCAAACACTTGATGTTTCGGAGTGAAACACCAAATATTCAATCTTCTATTGATATAAGGTCATCTCTCATGCTAAGCTTGCAAAGTAAGATCATGAAATGACTTCAAGGTTCTCTCTATTGTGGACACTCGCTCAGTTGAAATGATGTGATTGTTGGTTATCACTTAGGGGACTTACACTAGTTCATTCAAGACTTGTCAACAATGCACAATGTGCAATGAAAATATATTTTGACTTTTCCAACTTTCCACTTCAACTTAAACTTGCTAACTTCAACTACTTTGACTTCTAATTACGAATGCAAGGGAGTATGGATGAACTTAGACTCTACTAAGTGCAGCTTTATCTGTGACTCCACCCACCTAGTGCAAAGCTTCTATGGTAGACTCAAATGGTTTTCAAATCAATATTTCCTCTTCAATCTGTTAAGAACCTAACTGGCTCTCAGCTGCCAACTGGCTTTTTCCTCAATTTAATTTGCAATTTTCACAGAGCTCCGAAATATTCATAACTTATTTGCAAATTTCAATTAAAATCATAGATGCTAATTCACTGGATTACTCCACATAAGAAAATGAACACTAGCATTGCACCAACTTGATTACTATTTAAAACTGAAAATTCAACTAAACTTCTTTAACAATAACCATAACAATTAATCTATTCAGGGAAAATGGCACATTGACATAAAACGTGGCTGTTGTAGAAAAACGCAGCATAATGAGAACTGGTGCCAGCCAATAAAAATACTCCTTGCAGCTTAGAAATTACAACAATCCAATGGAGCAAACTCAATCTACACATAACAGCTGCAACTGTAATTAAGCCTCCACTAATAACCACAATGCATCAGAAATGTATGGCCAGACATATCCGTACGACAACAAGAAGTTCTGTACGGCAGTAGAAGAATTCCGTATGGTCCCCTCTCTAAATTTGTACGACAACTTCTAAGATGCTAACAATCACTCTCCAGCAGCAAACCGAATTCAGATCCATTACCATACATTGCACATGAAGATTCGATGAGTTCTCTCCAAAAGCTGAAGACCAAACCCTCTGCAAACCCTAGCTTGCTTGAAGAAATTCGATTTCTTCTTCCAGACCACTTTTCAACTTCACAAATTTGATATAATGACATAAGGTGATGAAAGTGCTTTTTCGAATTGTATATATAGCTTTTTCGGAAAAGGCTTCAAATTCACTTTTTTCACTTAAAAGGCTTTTTAATGACAATTTCATTTTATAACATTAGAGTTATAAAGTAATAAAGTTATTAAATTAAAATAATTTAATTTGATAATGATAACTTTTAAAATAAAAAGCCATTGAACCCCACTGACTCCAACAAACTCATTTCTGACACTAGAGCCTCAAACTCCAACTGCCCTGCCAGAAATAGCCAACTGCCAAAAATAGTCAACTGCTAGAAATAGACTTACTAAAAATAGTAAGTCTCTCAAACTAGAGATTCCTTGAAACCCGATCCTGAAACATCTGACACTCCGTGTAGACACCTTGCTAATCCTTGCCATACCAAAAATACCACTTACTAAAAATAGTAAGTTGACCAAATTGACCCGAACGAAGAGCAGACCTGGTAATCTGAACCTCCAGAATGGAATCCCAACACTGGCTCCGCCAACTAATCCCCTCTGATCGACTGATTAGCTTGCGAGGGTCACCAAACCAAGCTAATCCAATAGTCTGAAAAATGGGGACATTACAGTCCTCCCTTCCCAAGATTGCTTGTCCTTAAGCAATCAGGAAAACAAGCAACATCACAAACCACCCAGATCCCAAGGATGATCATGAGTAATGTCCCGATCAACCTCATACTCCTGTAAAGAAGCCAACAACATCAATAGTATGGACACCTGCAACTAAAAAACCGCCTCAACACCCAAATAACTGACATCATTGAAAACATCATCTGAAGGCCGACTGTAGATGCCGATGCAGAAAACAACACAGTGGAACTCAACCCTACTGAAACATCAAATCTATCAAAACTCGAGTCCCTGTCTAACCGACACTCACACCCAACTGCACTGAGAAGAAGACAATGACCAAATGTGCCTGAATCACTGTTACCATCTCTAATCTCTGATAAATTGCCTTGGGTGTGTGGCTATTGCAAGTAGTCCAACTTGCAACTGCCAATGGTGCTAATCCATCCCATAATGGATGGTAAGAAATTGGAGCCGGTCTACACCTGTGTGAAATCAAATCTTCTATCTCTGGATCAAAAGAAAAATGATGAGCATACCCATCTGTATAATGCTGGTAGAAAGCCCCATTCACCATCAATGGCTCATCATTACTCAACTGGGAATCATGAGATGGCTCCAATCTCTTACTCATAACCGCAGGCGGGTTAGGATCCTGAGCAACCCTCTCAGCAAACCCAATCTCGAAATCCTTGTGGGAAAGCATCGTAGTTAGAGTCTCCACAATCTTCCCTACCAACCTCCGAATAGCACAAGAGCCTCGAATGAGAGTACCCTCAGACACTCTGTACGGATCCTCTCGGACATCTGCACTCTCAAGTAAATACTCCATGAATGACTCGATGCAGTAGAAATTATACGTGGTAGCGTCAACTTGCTCCCTCGCAACCCACAACTGATCCCTCTGAAAATGTGGCACAACCAATTGTCCCATGCTATCAACTATGTGAGATGATGAAATAGATTCACTTCCAGCAAAAGGAAGCAAATCAACCTAAGAGCTTAACTCCATTGGTTCCTACCTCATCCATACCAAGTGCTCCCATATCCTGAACAGATGTGTTTGCCACATCATCATGTTCCTCATCACCAACCGTAGAAACAAACTCACCACCAACCACCTCAATGTGCAATCAAACTGGGTCTAGGGCTGGTGTGGACCGTAAATGCTCCAACTCCACGGTCAACTCCTCTAACTGGATCTGCGACTCCTGAAGAGCCCTCTGAGTGCCCTCTAAAGCCTCAGTAGTCACTGTGAGCTCCTGAGTAAGCTCACTCACCTCCTCCTCTCTATCCATCAATGCCTCATATGCTGTACTTTCCCACTCAACTAGGTGATCTCAGTTGGCTACCAACTGTAAATAGTTCTGTCTCAAAATCTTGACAGCCTCTCGTAAGGAATGAATCTTTGTCAAGGAAAGGTAACCACCACTGTGATCATCTGTCATAGGAGCACTCCAACCATTAACAGCCAACAACTGACAAGTGGCATCAAATTGCTCGAGAGTAGAAGTAATATCTCTCTCATCAACTCGCAACTGGCTAGTCACATGATGACTTTGCACAACGGGCCTCGCATGAACAACCTCTACTGTGCTGTCCACACTATGAGAGGAAGTTGCATCCAACAAACTCCCCTCAAGATCACCGTATCTCTGTGTACTTTCATTCGAGTACACATCTACAAACTGAGTACAGGCATCGGACTCGTCCTCATCTAATTCTGAGGAAGCTGCTGCTGAATCCAACTCAACACCATCTCCTGCTACCTCGTCCTCTGCAACCGCCTGACAATCCAGATAACAACTCAGAGTCCTCCCCCAAGGTCTGATAAATCAAACATGTCCCGTTGCACGACGAGTCATCCTCACTCAGTAACAACTCAGAGTCCTCCCCCAAGGTCTGATAAATCAAACATGTCCCGTTGCACGACGAGTCATCCTCATGAGGTACCGAAGAAGTAACCCCCTCTCTAAAAGTGGAAGCTCTGGCTGTAACAAACTCCTGCCACTCATAAGCTTCCCTGTCCTCATCTGTGAGTCCCTGTAACACAGAATCTTGGAACCCACCACCACCATATGACAACATTGAATCTATACCCAAAGTCAAATATAGAAAACCAGAAACACTACAGCACTTATCATCCTTGCTCTCAACAGCGAAAATGTCTGTGATGCTAGTGTCCATATCATCTATCCGCAACTCCTCCACTAACTCCGGCTGCATACACGACTCAATGTCGTCATGTGAATCAACTATACTATGGCATGAAACTACGTCGCCCAAATCAACTGCAACACTCCCATCCTGAGTGTCATCACTAGATAGCTCCATGCTCACATCCTCAACACAGGAAAAAACCACTGTCTCCTGTACTGATCCCACACTGCGACTGCTATCATAAACCTCAGAGCTGTCAGAGCTCATACACTCCTCGCAGTCAGTGCCCAACATCTCACAGGGGGTGTCATCTCCAATGCAGCTCACAGCATCCTCAAAAGTGTCATCAGATGTGTCTATACTATCAGCTCCTACATCTCTTGCTGAAATCTCAACTGCTGACACCTGACTCTGCACACATGACTCAACGTTAGGCTATGCACCAATAATGCTGGAGCACGAATTGTCATCAACTGACTCCGTTGTGGTACCCAAATCACCAACATCACCACTGGGAGACTCCATACGTGCATCGATCCCATTTGAGGAAGTAACTTCCTCCTGAACTGGAGCAACACTACTACAGCTGACATAAAAATCTCCAATAACTACTCCCTCCACGGAAGAGTCTGAATGCTCAGTGATAACTACAACATCAGTTGCCTCTGTACAATCCGTAGTGACTGCTCTGGGAGCCTCAACTTGTTGATGCTCAACATTGCTATCAACCAATGGTACTGAAACATCCACTGGTTCCTGTGAAATAAATCCATCATCAGCATTGCGGATAGGAATATAATGTGCTGTACTAGATATAGGAACATCAGCATCATGGACACCTGTCAGAGAAAACTCCAGCCTTCTCCCTTGCAAACTCGATGTCGGCCTTCTAAAGGCAAAGATCATATACCTCACTGCCCTGTCTACTGTCACTGGATCCGACAAACTCTCTGCCAATCTCTGCTGATGCAATCTAAGTCCATACTTTCTACTAAAGCATTTAATTCCTTTCTTTTTCCCATACTGCTTCGGCAACTTCCAGAACTGGGCCTCCTGTATTTATCCATAGCTAGGGAAAGTGGAAGTGTTGATCAGTTTTAAATAACTTCAGAATATAAATGAATCCAGACCCAACAGGATGGCAGGAAAAATGCTCTGATACCACTGTAAAGAACCTAACTAGCTCTCAGTTGCCAACTGGCTCTTTCCTCAATTTAATTTGCAATTTTCATAGAGCTCCAAAATATTCATAACTTATTTGCAAATTTCAATTAAAATCATAGATGCTAATTCACTGGATTACTCTACATAAGCAAATGAACACTAGCATTGCACCAACTTGATTACTATTTAAAACTGAAAATTCAACTAAACTTCTTTAACAATAACCATAACAATTAATTTATTCAGGGAGAATGGCACCTTGACATAAAACATGGCTGCTGTAGAAAAACGCAGCATAATGAGAACTGGTGCCAGCCAATAAAAATACTCCTTGCAGCTTAGAAATTACAACAATCCAATGGAGCAAATTCAATCTACACATAACAGTTGCAACCGTAATTAAGCCTCCACTAATAACCACAATGCATCAAAAATGTACGGCCAGGTATATCCGTACGACAACAAGGAATTATGTACGACAATAGAAGAATTCCGTACGGTCCCCTCTCTAAATTTGTACGACAACTTCTAAGATGCTAACAATCACTCGCTAGCAGCAAACCGAATTCATATCCATTACCATACATTGCACATGAAGATTCGATGAGTTCTCTCCAAAAGCTGAAGACCAAACCCTCTGCAAACCCTAGCTTGCTTGAAGAAATTCGATTTCTTCTTCCAGACCACTTTTCAACTTCACAAATTTGATATAATGACATAAGGTGATGAAAGTGCTTTTTCGAATTGTATATATAGCTTTTTCGGAAAAGGCTTCAAATTCACTTAAAAGGCTTTTTAATGACAATTTCATTTTATAACATTAGAGTTATAAAGTAATAAAGTTATTAAATTAAAATAATTTAATTTAATAACGATAACTTTTAAAATAAAAAGCCATTGAACCCCATTGACTGCAACAAACTCATTTCTGACACCAGAGCCTCAAACTCCAACTGCCCTGCCAAAAATAGCCAACTGCTAAAAATAGACTTACTAAAAATAGCAAGTCTCTCAAACTGGAGACTCCCTAAAATCCGATCCTGAAACATTTGACACTCCGTGCAGCCACCCTGCTAATCCTGGCCATACCCAAAATATCACTTACCAAAAATAGTAAGCTGACCAAATTGACTGGAACGAAGAGCAGACATGGTAATCTGAACCTCCAGAATGGAATCCCAACATTGGCTCCGCCAACTGACCCCCTCTGATCGACTGATTAGCTTGTGAGGGTCACCAAACCAAGCTAATCCAATAGTTTGAAAAACGGGGACATTACACAATCCCATCAAATGGATGCAAACTAAAGATTGAATTTCAATTGAAGATAAGTGCTTTCACTCATCGTCTTACCACACAAGGCACTCCTACCATCAACAGGGAGCTAGCGGCCCGGATTTGTTCGAGTCAAGCAAGTGAACATCCACAATTACTTTCATTCAACTAAACTCCTTCAACATGAAAAGAAATCCTAATTAAGTGAGGAATGTGAATCACCATGCAATAATTCAAACTTAATCATAACAATTCACCCTGCAAAACACAACAATGAAAAGTAGAACAAATTTGGCATTATCGTAGCAACAATTCTCCATTAAGTCCCTATTTTACAAATGAGAGTGGTGGGGTTTATATAAGAGCCCCAATTACAATGAATCGCCAAGATTGATTTGAAATCAATAGTCCAGATTAATCCATTACAAACCCTAATTAAGGAAACCAAAGATAGCTAATAGAAACAAAGCACCACAAAATAAGTCAATGAGAAAATTCAAAGGCTTGAGGACCAATAGGAAGCAAGGAAGCCGCCTAGTCATCATACAACTCATCATTATGAACATGTATGCCTCTTTTCTCTTTCAATCTTTATCTTAATTCCACTTCCTTATCCTTAGGAATTCTTCATTGTTCTTGGACTTCTTCTCCTGGATGTCTTAACTTTGTAATACTTGAACCCTTCGTATTTCCACCTTCGTTCTTTGGAATTCTTCTTTGTCTTCTTCATCATAGGACTTGATCCTTGGGGTGATCCCTTGAACAAATTAATTCTTTCTTGCTCTCGACGTTAAACTTTTCTTTATGTCCTTGTCCATGCTCCAATGCTAACTTTGCTGTTAGAATCATCCTCGAATATTCCTTGGTGTACTTGTTTGATCCTTATGGAAAATTGATGTGAATAGGGACAAGCTAATCTCCTTATAAGATAGTCCTTATTGTTTAAGCATTCAATCAAGTGAAAGCTGATTCGCATAGGGACACATGCATGTCCATGAATTGAATCCTTGAACTTGTCCATTGACTCCTTTAAATCTGGACTTGTTCCTCTTGGCATTTACCGGTAAGGATGTAACCGGTACATGGCAAAGAGGTGTTGTCATTGATGTCAAGGGATGCAAACAATGTTCAAAAAGGAACAAGCAAGTACAATTGACAATAATAAGCGCAAGAGAGACTAGTTAGGAGACCGGTGACACATAGTGAGCGAGAAGAGGCATTGTCTCTGTAACTGATAAAGCTCTAACTGGTCATCAGAGAAACCAGTAACCAAGGAAGGTGCAACCGGTAATCATGGATTCAGAATTGTGACAGATAAAGTGTATGACCGGAACCAAGGAACCAAATCAGTATAGACAGAGAAAGGAAAAGTGACAGGTGATGGTTTTTACCTGTGCACAACCTAAAGATATAAATCGATCAGTGAATATACCATCGAGACTAATGAACTGGGGAATGTCACAGTCGACAAACACTTGTGTGACTCTTTGAGTAGGATTTGTCGCACAAAATCCCGACGACTTTGTGTTATTAAGAGGATTGGTGCAAGGTGCAATTGAAGGTTTTAATGCTGAAGTTTGTGACATTAAAACATGGAGAAATCTCAATTAAAGGAAAGCTTGTGGCACGCATTTGTCATTTCTTTTATAAAGCAGAAAAAGCACATGGCATGCATTTGCTGTCTCCATAATGAACTGAAACTCCAGTGGGTGATGGATCCAAAGGAGATTTTTGTGGAGGTTGTGCATGTAAAAAGCAGAAAGGGAAAGATAACTATATATTCTTCAGCCTGTGAAGAATATTGTTTGCCTTCATTCTGCCAAAGAAAAAGAGTGAACCTGTACCCTGAGAAAAACTATGAAAAAGTGAAAACAAGAAGAAAAGAAGAGTGTGCAAGGAAGCACAACAATCGAAGGAGAGCATACTTGTGGTGATTGGTGATGAATCTCAATTGAGAAGCACAGTGATCTTATCAGGCTCAACAAAGCCATTTCTAAAAGATCAAATCCTCTATTGCTTTCTGACAATTGTAATAGCAAAATCTTAGTATTTTGGGTGGACATTAACAAGTCCCTTGTATTAAATCCTTTAACCGGGTGACATTTGTTTAGATGTTTAAAGTCCTCTAACAAGGCAGGCTTTAACAGGCTTTATTTCCTAAATCCCTTAACTGGGTCACATCTAATAGTGCGTTTGTAATCTTTTAACAGGGAAGGCTCCTTATAGGGCGCACTTCATAACAGTGCAAAATTTGTGAAGTTTCCTCACAACGTGGTTTTCTCCCGATTTGGGTTTCCACGTGATAAATTTGGTGTTGTTTGTTGCTTGATTGTGTGATGGCTATTTTGTGATAGAATCTTCTTTGCTTACAGTTTTAGTTAGATTATATCAGATTTGATTCTTAAGTTTTAGTGGGTGTTGATTCACCCCTCCCCTCTCAGCACTGGTTGGGACCATCAGTTCCATGTCCTTGCTTGATGAAGGCTTCACCTTGAGATAATTCTTTCATCTAGATCCTTGAATTTTATTTCCTTTGTCCTAGCTTTGAAGTACATTGTCTTGAAGTGTTGCTCTTTGAACTCGATCGCTTTAGCCTAGTCCTCTTTCATTTCTATCCTAGGTTTTGAGCTTAAACTTGTCTTCCACCCTCTTTTGTTCACTTCCTTGCAGCAATCCCTGTCTTTGTTCCAAACATGATTCCTTGTATAAAGCTCGAAGTCAGTATGGTTTTAAAGGACTTAAACAAAATAATTAATTTCAGACTTTTAAATCTTTGAATTAGTCCTTGAATTCAATGCAATGAATAAAAATTTCTATCCAAATAAGGTTGTGAATTGAATAAGCATTTGGAGGAGAATCTTAGGACAATAAAATGATCAAACTTAGCCATTAGAATGATAAAATCAGACCCTAAAGACTTCTGATCTTTTCTGAGGATAGCTCATAGCAAGTCTGAAGACAACATAAAATCAGTCGTAACATCCCATTCAGTTCATCACAAATCATGATCCATGGATTTATATATGAATTATGGATCAAAATTGCCAACCAAGCTTGGTCAAAATCCATCCTTCTCCATAAAGACAAACTTAGACTTTCTGAGGACAAGTGTGAAAATTACCCTCTCTGGATGTGTTGATGTATGTAGCATTGGTCAGATAAATAAAACTGACAATATGATTATTATAAGAAATGATTTATTACATATACATATATATATATATTAATATATATAATAATTGATATTATTTTATATATTAATATGCATATATGTAGTTAATCTATTTTTTTTCTTAAAATAACTATGTAGTTAATTAAATTAGATTAATGAATAGACATGTCCCACAAAGGGACATGTCTCTTCTTGTCTTTGCCTTGTATATATACAAGAGATCGATGCATTTGGAAAACACATACAATCAAATAGTGCTATTACATTTGCAATGATCCTAAAACCTTAACATGGTATCAGAGCAAAGTTGCAAATGTAAGAGAGTAGTTTGTTGATGGTGAATTTGTGACTGTCATAGAAAATACAGTCTCAGTACGAAGACCATATCTCACAAATGCACCGTTGGATTTTGCTGAATTTTGGATATGTTTGTGATAAACAAATTTAGAAGAATCTCACTAGAGCGATTGAAGAGAAAATGTCAGATTCAAAAGTTATGACTGACTGTGTACAGGTCTATGCAAAAAAAATCTGTAAAAGAGCGAGGTTCCTTCTTTAAAAGCCTAACCACTTCAAGGGAGATCCGATCAAATTAAAGGTTTTCATAGTGTATAGAACCTTTGGATATTCAAGACAAGTCATGTGAATAATTCTAGTAATGTTCAAGAACGACGACATCATTCTGTGAATTTGCATGATATTTTCTATATGGGCTCACCTTACAGAATGAAATACTTGAAATTTATAAAAGATAAGTATTTCATTTTTTATTAATGCACATAATTTTTGAGTTTGGTAATTCATGCTATACCATTGGTTAGTAAAATATTGTATGCTTCGATCATTGGTATTTACAGTCGAGATAGTTTAGTGAGCTATTTGTAATCTCTCTCTGACATACCTTCAGGACAAAAGCACAAGATAATTGCATTCAAGGGAGAAAGAACTTAATGCTTGCAAACAAATTGATGATTAAGACTAGATGAAAAGGGAGTTTGATATTTCAAAAGAGGTCAAAAAGTTGATAAACTTGAGCTTCAGAGGGAGTAGATG
This sequence comes from Chamaecyparis obtusa, assembly GCA_027943335.1. NCBI lineage: Eukaryota > Viridiplantae > Streptophyta > Pinopsida > Cupressales > Cupressaceae > Chamaecyparis > Chamaecyparis obtusa. The sequence goes on along the minus strand of BSBK01001222.1, from coordinate 1,009,899 downwards.
GTTCAGTCAACTTGTGACAATCTTGATCATATTGATTGAGAGGAAGTTCACTATTGAAGGTGAAACATTTATGAGGTAAACTTGATATAATTGATTATTATACTAATGAATCATGAATGTTTTTAATGGGCTTGCCCCCTGTGTAAATCATGAGGAAGTGACGACTTTCAAATGATTATCACTTGTATTTGTAAAAGTTATTGTAAGGTGACGATCTTACAATAACTTGACCTTCTATTGTGATAGACATCTTGTGATGGCTGAAATCAATCATAATAGATAGAACTTGTGGATAGAATTGCCGATTGAGGTAATCCACATTAATGCTTGAGAAGCTTGTGGATAGAATCGCCGATTGAGGCAATCCACCCAAGAACTTGTGGATAGAATCACCAATAGAGGCAATCCACACTATAGCTCGTGAGTTTGTGGATAGAATCGCTGATGGAGTCAATCAGCACGAGAGCTTGTGGATAGAATTGCCAATTGAGGCAATCCACTCGGGAACATGTGGATTGAATCGCCGATAGAGGCAATCCACACTAAAGCTCATGAGTTTGTGGATAGAATCGCCGATGGAGGCAATCCACACGAGAGCTTGTGGATAGAATTACCGATTGAGGCAATCCACCCAAGAACTTGTGGATAGAATCGCCAATAGAGGCAATTCACACTAAAGCTCGTGAGTTTGTGGATAGAATTGCCGATGGAGGCAATCCACATGAGAGCTTGTGGATAGAATCGTCGATGGAGGCAATCCACCTGAGATCTTGTGGATAGAATCGCCGATGGAGGTTATCCACACGAAAGCTTGTGGATAGAATTGCTAATGGAGGCAATCCACCTGTGAGTTTGTGGATAGAATCGCCAATGGAGGCAATCCACACGAGAGCTTGTGGATAGAATTGTCGATGGAGGCAATCCACATCTTGAGACTAGGTTTCTATTGATTACATCATGCGGATGATGCTTCTATTGCTTACATCTTAGAGTTGATGCTATCAAGTGTCATAAGTGTTGACATTGGATTGATTTATCCTCCCTAGCTAAGAGGGAGTATTGATGTATGTAGCATTGGTTAGATAAATAAAATTGACTGTATGATTATTATAAAAAATGATTTATTACATATACATACATATATATATATATATATATATATTAATATATATAATAATTGATATTATTTTATATATTAATATGCATATATATAGTTAATCTATATTTATTCTTATAATAACTATATAGTTAATTAAATTAGGTTAATGAATAGACATGTCCCATGAAGGGACATGTCTCTTCTTGTCTTTGTCTTGTATATATAGTATATACAAGAGATCAATGCATTTGGAAAACACATACAATCAAATAGTGCTATTACATTTGCAATGATCCTAAAACCTTAACAGGATGAATTTAGTCCTCAATCTTGTTGATCCTTACACAAAAATACCTCCCAAATACTCAGAAACAACCCCTTTGAAGATTGGGTAAGTTAGTGAATTATGAGAAATTTTTCCAAAATCGCCCCTATTTCTTTAATTCTGCAGACCCTAGGTCCACAACTTGTGTTTTCAGACCTTAAAATGGCTCCAAATGATGCTTGGAACAATGCCAAAAGTTTGCAATATAGTTAGGATCAGGTTGCAATTAAAAGGCAAACCCAGACTTAGGCCAAAAAATCAATTTTCAGAAGTTGTCCTCAGACATTCATTCATAATTCACTCACCTTGTCCTCCTAATGACTGAAAATGGTTGCAAATGGTTGGTTTTTTACGAAGACCCAACAATTTGTGATGCTTTCGCTTGCAAATTATTTTTTATGATTTTCTGAAAAAAGCGCCCAGTTTTGAGGAAAACTTCAGATTTGAGTCTACAAGTATGCAGTTTTCAGACTTCTCATGGCTCAAGATGAGTCCCAAGATGCTGTAAAAGGTCTGCCATAGGTCTCAAATCAGATTATGCTCATAGAGAAAACTTAGATTTAAGTGAACAAAATCGATTTGAGAGGTAGTTTTCAGACTTCTGCATGTAACTCACTTACCTCAGCTCTTTAATGCCTCAAATTGGTTGCAAAATGAATGTCTTTCCCTGATAATCAATCTGCAAACAGGCCTTGGTGTGTTTGAGGCTTTAATGATTTTATATGATGTTTCCAAAAATCACCCCTGCCTCTTTAAGTCTGCAGATTTGGGTCTGTAAACCCCCTTGTTTCAGCCCAATAATGCCTAAAACCAATTGCAAAAGGCAAGTTCCAGGCTGGAGATCAATCTTGCACACAAGTTTGGAAATCTTAGCCACTTGGGAATTTTATATGAATTTTCCAAGGAAGTCGTCCAACTTTGAAAATCTGCTGACATGGATCTGTTAACACTTGTGTTTCAGCCCTCTAATGGCTTCCAAAATCTCAAAAACACATCCTTCTTGAACCTCCAACACTCAACTTTCAGCTTCAGATCTTCCTCCAATGGTGAAATCTTTCTCTTCTTTCATTTTCCAGCCCTCTAATGGCTTCACTTTGATGTGATGACCCTCGATTAAAGACTCTTACTAATGTATATAAATTGTATTAAAAACGAACTTCAACAAATATTATCATTTTCTCTTAAGAAAAATATATATATTAACATGTCAATAACATTTAAAATTAATAATCCATTTATATATATTATAATATTATATTAATATCTCAATAACATTTAATTAGTAATGATCAATTTATATTATACATATTATAATATATGTAAATAATATAACATTCTTTTTTATTTTTCATAATATAAAATAAAATAATATATATATATATATATATATATATATATATTATAATACATACATTATACTATGCACAGGGTATGCAAGGGCTGCCTCAGTCACAACTTAGAGGTGCGACTGGATTGCAGCCTTAGGCTGTGACCTGTCGCACCCCTAAGGGGTGATGACGTGTGGGGAGGGACGTGACTCCCCCCTCCCACACATACTTATATGCAGTCAACTATGACAGGGAACGAAACAAATAAAAGCACTGCAGAGAACAAAACAAAAGCAAGGAAAATAAAAGAGAAATAAAAGAAGGGAACATGAGTTAAAAAGAAATTCCAATCAACTACTTTGTAAGTAATTAAATATACTTTCATTATTTATGTTTATAAAGATATATATATATATATATATATATATATATATATATATATATATATATATATATATATATATATATATATATATATATATATATATAAAGGATTTTATTTCTTTTATCTATAAAAAATGTCTAAATATATTGGATATATATTAAATATATATTTATATATGTGTAATTAAGATCTATGAAATTATGTTATAGGCATTTTGTGTTTTTGGATTTCTTTTATAAATCTGAATATATGATCATGTAATTTACATTAATTTTTGGTACATTTATTTGTCCACCCAAATTGATGATATGGAGACCATAGAGAGAATGAATCTTATATTCATTAAGAGATGGATCCCATATTTGGAGGGGACTAGAGGAAATTGTTATAGTTTCCCTAGTCTCGAGATTGTTATAATCTCACATAGGTAGTATATATACTGATGCCAGTCATTTGCGTATGTGTAGGCTTGGATAGCATTTATTGCTTCCAAGAGATTCTTATGGGCAGTGCTCTATGGGATGACATGTTGATAGCTCAGTTGCTTAGAGTGGATCTTATATCCCTCAAGCCGAGAATCGAGAATTCTGTGAAGCCCGACCTAGAGGCAGTCTTAAGAATCGAATCCCCCCCCTTTACTAACTTAGAGTAGAGTATGAGTTATGTAAATATTGTATAATATTTTGTACTAATGTCGGCTTTGCAAGAAACTATAAAAGAGAATAAGGAGGGACATTACAGTGGTATCAGAGCATAATCCTACCATCTTGTGGAAGATAGTGCATGCAAGCATTTAGATGAAAGAAAGGGACAAAAGCTATGGCCGAACAATTAGCCAATGAATTAAGCAGTTTCATGGAACAAACTAATGAGAGGTTTGAGCGAACCAATCAGTAATAACAATATCCACAATGGACAACACCCTTGCCAATAGGAAGAGATATACGCTCTAATCATTCTGAGAATGAGCATTCAACCCAAGATTCCACCATGAGGTCAACTGTACCATCATTTCTTCCAAGAGAGGAACCTATCACAGGAGGAGAAGAACCATCCACCCAATCAGTAGAAGAGATCACTCAAATGTATGCTAGCTTAGAACCAAAAATCAAAGGCTCATTCCCTTTAAAAAATACTATGAAACCAAAACCATGGCAAGTAACGGACGGAAAAGAAATCATAGGGAAAAAGACATTAAAGCCAAGATAGGGAAAATGTCCCTACCACACTTTGAGGGGATGGGAAAGGAAACAGCTCAAGCTTGGGTCCAAAAACTAGACACCTACCTCTTCCTCAGCTCGATGACCAAAGAAAATGCCATTAAACTTTCTATAATCCACCTAACAGGGGAAGCCCACAATTGGTGGCACCATGGAATCGTCACATTGGGTCATAAAAGTATTAACACCTAGAGTGAATTCACTCAAAAAATCATTAATCGGTTTGACCAAAAGGAAGCAGAATGGTACTTCCAAGAGTTAACTAACCTCAAACAAACATGAACAATTGAAGAATTTTCCAATAAATTTCAGAGCCTATCAATCATGGTCCTCGATATATCGCAAAAAAGGAGGGTCTATATGTTCATTGAAGGACTCAAAGAACACATCAAAATAAGGGTGAGACGTTTCGAACCCCAAACCCTTGAAGATGCCATTAGGAAGGCAAAAAAGAGTACGATGCAACTAAAGAAAAACAAAAAGGCAACTCCTTCAAAACACCAAATAGAGGAGAACTTCCAAGGAGAGATCCATCAAAATGTTTCTTATGTCAACAACCATGGAGCAAAGACCACCGGTGTAGGGAAAGGGGAGAACTCATCCAGAGAGGATTGTGCTTTAAATGCAAAGCACCATGGACTAAAGGTCACCAATGTAAAAGAGGACAAATGAACAACATAGAAGAGACACTTGAGGAAGGGGTGCCCCTTAAAAGATCTAGATTGGAAGAGCTAGAACCAGGAACATTAGCCGTCATCGCCCAGGGGAATGAAAATAGACCATTCCGACTTAAAGGTCTAATCAAAGGACAAAAGATAATTGCCTTGGTGGACACAGGAGCCTCACATGACTTCATTAGCAAGCAGCTTGTAGCAAAAAGGAAAATACCAATCCAAGAGTTCAAGGGGTTTGAACTTTGAAGTAATCATGGGCAATGGGACAATTGATTAGTGCATTAGTATGGTAGCCCAATTAGGAGTCCAGGTGGGGGAACATATAATCAAAAGAAATTTCTTTGTGGTAAATTTGCAAAATGACCTCATTCTAGGAATGTCATGGATAAACTCATTAGGGCGATTTACGATGGATAGTGCCAACCTTGAAATTTGTTTTCAGCATCAATGGAAAGAAAGAATATTAAAGGGGGTGCCATATGGCTCTCCAAAAGTGGTATCATGTAATAGGATGGAGAAAATCCTTAGGCATGATCAAGGAGAGTGGATGGTCCAATGTATGGTCCTTGATAAATCATCCACTAAAGAACAAGAAATTCATGATGACATTCATCCTATCCTTAAAAAATATAAAAAGGTCTTTGAGGATATTCCACCAGGTTTACCTTCAAAGAGAGGATTTGAACACTCCATCGATCTAGAGGAGGGAGCTAAACTAATTATGACAACTCCTTATCGACATCCTCACAAATTTAAAGAAGAAATTGAGAGGACCATTAAAGAACTTCTAGAAATGGGCCATATTCAACCTACCAGCAGTCCATTTGCCTCCTCTGTCGTATTGGTGAAAAAGAAAGATGGTACCATGAGAATGTGTATAGTTTACAAAGCTTTGAATAAAAAGACTTTAAAAAACCGATATCCCATCCCTAGAATTGATGAATTAATGGATAAACTACATGTAGCTAAGTTTTTTTCAAAAATCGACCTAAGATTAGGTTATCACCAAATTAGAATGAGAACAGAAGATACTCCCAAAACAGCTTTCAGGTGTCACTATGGACATTTTGAGTTTTTAGTCCTGCCCTTTGGAGTCACTAATGCACCAGCTACCTTTTAGTCATGTATGGATCACATCTTCAGGCAACAGCTAAGGAAATCGATACTTGTTTTCTTTGATGATATCCTCATTTACAGTGAGACATGGGAAAAACACCTCAAGCACCTTGAAGAAGTATTGAACATTTTGGAATCAAAATCATTATGTGCAAAAATTTCCAAATACGAATTTGGGTTAAAGGAAATCATTTATTTAGGGCACAAAATCAGTGAAGTAGGAGTAAGTGTGGATAAAGAAAAAATTAAAGCTATGAATGGCCAACCCCCATAACCCTAACACAACTAAGGGGATTTGTGGGACTTTGCAGTTATTACAGAAGATTTGTGAAGGGTTTTTCAAAAATTGCAGCCCCCCTCACCAATCTAACCAAAAAGGGAGCTTTCACTTGGAATGATAAGGCCCAACAAGTTTTCAAACAACTTAAGGTAACCATGAGCACCTGTCCAGTCCTGGCTATACCTGATTTCTCTATGCCCTTTGAACTTCAATATGATGCCTTCGAGGAAGCTATTGGGGCCGTACTCATGCAAAAGAAGCACCGTATAGCTTTTGAAAGCCGCAAGCTCACAGTAGGGGAAAGATACTATTCCATTTACGACAAAGAGATGTTAGCTATAATGCATGCCTTAGCCAAATTTCGTCAATACTTGGTTTGTGGAAAATTTATTTTGAAAACAGACCACAACAGTTTGCGCTTTTTTTTAAGTCAACAGGATCTCAATGATAGGCAACAAAAATGGGTAAGCAAAATACAAGCTTATTATTTTGATATAGAATATGTTAAATGGGTGAATAATGGCGCCGCAGACGCACTATGTAGAAGGGCACACCTCAATGCCATCACTAGTATCTCTAAGGAGTGGAAAGAACAGATCATCAAGGAATATGACCAAGATTCACAATCAAGGGAAATTCTAGAAGGAAACCCGCCTAATGAAAATTATAAAGTTAGAGATAACCTTATATTCTATAAAGAAAGGATGTATTTGATTCCTCAATCTGAATTCAAATATAAAATTCTCCAAGAATTTCACAACAACCCCTTAGCAGGACACCAAGGATATTATAAAACATATAAGCATATCTGAGAGAAATACTCATGGAAAGATTAAAAAAAGGATGTACAAAAATATGTACAAGAATGCATGATATGTTTGCGCAACAATGTTGAGCTCTCCTACCCCGCTGGGTTACTCCAACCCTTGCCTATTCCCAACCAGAAATGGGAGAGCATATCTATAGATTTCATCACAGGATTACCAAAAACACAAGGGAAGGATAGCATCTTTGTGGTAGTAGACAGACTCGCTAAATACGCCCATTTCTTTGTAGTCTCAACTGAATATAAGGCAATTCAGATAGTAGATCTATTGTTTAGAGAAATATTTAAACTCCATGGACTCCTCCAGAATATTGTCAGTGACAGAGACAGCAAATTAATTAGCCAATTTTGGCAAGAACTCTTTAAATTGGTCGGTACAACCTTAACCCCCAACACCAGTTACCATCCTCAACTGACAGGCAAACTAAAATAGTGAACAAATGGCTAGAAGTCTATTTAAGGAACTATGTTACAGGACAACAAACCATGTGGATTAAGTGGTTACATTTGGGAGTACTGTTACAATACAACACATCACATGTCCATAGGAATGAGTCCCTTCCAAGCATTATATGGGTATGAGGTTACATCCTTTGGAGAACTAATCCATCAAGAGAGCAAGGTACCAAAGGCACAAGACTTTTGTTGTGGTTCCACAACCACGCTCCCCTTTTGGGCCACTTGGCCAAGGGGTGCCCCTTCTTTTGGCTTGTTTTCAGGATTTGTCAATCAGTTTTGTTAGCAATATGAGTTGTCATTAGTGTATTTCACAAACACCATTCTCACCGATAAAGGTTCACCAGTAGTTTAATCACGTTACTTTAAAGGCACCGATAGAATAGAAACAAAATGTATACACCAGTAGACTGGAATAAGTACATTGTACCGATCTTATATTACATAACAGGGGTGGACCGGGTATGAGATAGATACCAATCACAACCGGTCATAACTGCATAAAGATCCACACTGGAATCTGTGGAACAGTTGGAGGTAAAACTGGATATTGTGGAGTAGTTGGAGGTAAAACTGGATATTGCAGAGCAATCGATACATTCAGAGCATCCATCGCTCAGAACTGAAGATTAGTTTTTTAACAGGAGTTAACTTTAATTCTGCGGATGATTTCAAGGTAAACTCTAGCTCAGAATGCATAGCTTTTATGTGTTGCATAATTTATGGATGAGTTTACACCTTGGTAGTTCTATGGGTAATATCTTTATTGATATTAAAAGTACTCTAGCTAGGCGACTCGTAACAGGGTTAAGATCTTAACAGATCTTTTGTAAAATCCCTTAACCGGGTAGCACCTTAACCAGTGCTTTGTAAGCTCCTAATAGGGTGCCTTGATTTTACAGTAGTGAAGTTGTGAGCTCTGTCTCATCGTGGTTTTCTCCTTCTAATCGAGAGTTTCCATGTATAAATACTTGTGTTGATTTGTGTGATTCTTTTATGCGTGTGAACAATTGTTTTATTTTGCTTATCAGTAAAGGATAATTAAACAAGTTTTCAATTATAGTATAAGAAAGTATTTATTGATTCATTCGCCCCCCCCCTCAGTAACCGGTTTAGCAATATCAATTGGTATCAGAGCTCGCGGCTCTCATATATAAAGCTTAACCGCTTGAGAGAAAGATCATGGAGGGTTACTGGTATCAGAAACAATTGGACGAAGCCAACGACATCATTGCCTCTCTAGAGGATAGACTGAGGAGATCCCTTGCGAAAAGAAAGGAGCTGGCTATACAGCTCAGTGAGAAATGAAACTACTGACGAGCTCTCCGGTCAAAGCAGATCTGATGAAGCTGAAGAAGCAGTCTTTGAACTTATGGAAAAGAACCAGATCCTAATCGGTCAGATTGCTAATTTCAAAAGGGAGCAAGAAGAGAATGCCTTGAGGATGACTGAACTGATCGAAAAAAAAGGAAAACTGAAGATGAAAGAAACACAGCAGTCAAGTCATTAACAGCCTCTAAAAAAGCAAGGAACCGGGCAGAGGAAGCTGTAGGGGAAAATGAACTTATCATTTTGCAACTCCAAGAAGACATGCTAATTGTCACCCAAGAAAACGCCAATATGCACAAGGCATGGTAGGATAGGGATGATGCATGCAAGAGACTGGCGATCGAGGTGTATCAACTCAAGGAACAAAAGAAAGTCCTTGAAGAAAGGAATGAAACCTTGAGAAGATACAATGAAAGTTCGGTCAAGCTTGATGAGCAACTCAAAGCTTAAGGAAAGCACAAAGATCACACCGGTCTTGGATTCACCGGTAATGACACCAAAGGGTGAGTCTTCTGGAGCAAAAACAATCAAGAAGGATAAGAAGCTGCAGGCACAAAAAGGTAAGAAGACCTCTAGCACCTCTTGCAATCATTGTGGGAAATCGGGTCATAGAACAAATAACTACAGGAATGCATCGGAAAAGCCAAACAACAGCTACTGCAAGAACTGTTGCAAGTATGGGCACAAGACCAATAAATACTGGTCCAGCCCCACATCAGTGTCCAGTGGAAGCAGGGGAAGCTTCAAGGGCTATTATTATGCATGCAACAAGTTTGGACACAAGGTTGAAGCATGCAGATTAAAGATAATGGCATTCAGATCCCCAAGACCGGTATTCACCAAAAAAACAAGAACCTGAACACAACCAATTGTGCAAACTGTGGGATACACAGTCATAGTTATTCATGGAGCAAATCACCCAACACAAAAGGGGTGAACTCATGGAAGGCAACCTGTATAGTCTGCTATCAGTGCAACAATGTTGGACACCTAGCCAAGAATTGCAGGAACCGGTCGTCTATCAAAAGGAAAGAATTAGTCAAACCGGTGGAGAAGATCTCATCCTCAAATGAGAAGATCAATAAGGAAGAGAAGACTGGAAAAATAGTCAGACAAATTTGGTTCAAAAAGGAATCAAAGAGCTCCGCTAAGGAGAAGACAAAGGAAAGATCATCATCTGCAGAAGGTGATATCTCCTTAGCAAATTGAGCCGTAAAGGTTTAGAGGGAACCGGTAGACCATCTACCGTTCCCGGTAATACTGGTGAGAATCGGACTCACTCAGTCTACAAGGAGAACCAGACAGGTAGAGGTAATAAACCGGTGTTTGCCAAACCGAAAAAGCTAGATCGCCGGGTGGGAAAAATAGAAAGAAAAGTTAGGTAAGGCATTTATTACTGTAGCCGTTTAACAAATAGTTACCATTTGGTAATTACCGTTATGACCTAACCCTATAAAAGAAAGAAGTATTACTCATTACTTTTACTTTGCTTTCATTGAGATTAATGAATTTTTGTGAGTCATACTCTTGCGCTTTGATCATCGTGAGTGATTATCTATTAAGACCGATCAAAGCTTCTTTCTATGAATCAAACTGTTCGCAATGGCCTCATCATCCACTACTGTGAAGTTAATAGAGGGAAATCAAGTCAATCGTCCTTCATATGATATTGCGGCGTTACAGAATCGAGCAACCGATATGGCTGGAGCCTTGTCAACAGTACTAGAGGGAGTCTTTATGACTGAAGACGTGACTGTGTTCATCCACGCCAAACAGGAAGAACTTGGCGAAACTTACATTCAGGGTGAGTACCTCTCTCTGTGTGAGGACGGAAGACTGCAAGACAAATATGCGAAGTTGGTGTTGTCCGGTCTTATCAATGGAGTAACCTATCTGGCTATCTTTCGACAAGATTGGATCCGACTAGTCCTCAGTCGAGTACACGATCCAGGGTTTTGGCTCCAAAAGGGTGCAGTTACAGAAATAACCAAGGAGGATTTACATCGTGTAACTGGATACAGTCAGGTAGGGGAAGCCTTGATGCTATGAACCATCGCAAATACAATCGTCACAAAGCTGATGAAATCCAAATACAATGGTCACCTCATGATAGTGAACGACATCGAAGATGATGGGGTTTAGTTTGCGTCCGCAGTGATAAGTTATAAAATCTATTAGTCCAGTAATCTCAACAGCATACCGGGTGGAGCCATACATGCCACACACCGGATAATGCATGATAACGCCACTTATGATATCTGCGGAATGCTTTGAGGGCAGATATTTGAAAACATGAAGAATCTCGGTATTGTCAAGAAGAAATCTATGAAGTACGGAACCTTACTGGTATGTCTTTACTTCTATTATCAAAATTTCTTTCCTGGAATCGGCAAAGTAGCATGGAAGACCGATAGACCGGTCATGCACCAAATAGCTGATTTGGCTAACTAACTAGGAAACCAGTTAACTAAGATTATGAACAAATATTTTGATGCCTTTCAACTAAAGATGCATGCAAGAGAGCGGGTTCCGTCTGCAATTGTTGAAGCATACAAAGCTGATGTATGTTTTCTGGTTTCCACCAATCACTGCATCATTCAAACAGTGGAACCGAGAGAAGTATATGCTCTTGAGCTAGGATACGAGATCACTGCCAAAATTGCTAAAGCATATGCTGATGCTCTAAATGAAGCAAATTTGGATCTATTTGCTAACCGGTTTGGTACGTTCACCGAGATTCAAGAAAATCTTAAAAAGAGGGTACCGATCAAAAACGTCTACACCAAAAGGACCCCTACACCGAAGAAGAAACCGGTGAAAGCACCACCAAGGGCACAAAAGAAGAAAGCTCAGCCAGTAACGAGCACTCAAGAAGAAGAATCTGAGGAAATCGAGGACACAGTTCCTTCAATCAAAAGGAAGAGGCGTTCAAGAAAACCGGTGGAGCCTGAAGCAAGACCAAAAAAGACAAAATATTGATGAATTAGTAGCAGGAATAAAGGATACAGGAAGGTTAGGACAAGTGGGCAGAAGGTATGAAATAAGCAAAGATGAAGATAGAAGAAAGATTGAAGAAGGTATAGTTTTCTGCATTCACAAGTTTAATCTTTCTGTTTCTGAGCTTCAAAAGATTGTACCAAAAGGTCTATATGAGATACTTAAAGCCAGGTGGGAAGCCTCAATGGACAAGGAAAAAGAGCTTCGAGTACGAGCTCTGTTGGAAGTGCAGAATCACCTCACTTTGGAGGAAGCTACTCAACAAGCTGATCTGCACAAACAAAATTTTCTAACAAGGAAGAGGATCAGTCAAGTACTTGTTGGAGAGGTAGATAAAGTTCATCAAGAAGGTGTGTCTACCTGGACCAAACCCAAACTCAGCAGCAAGTAGAGGAAGCATGCCAAAGGACTATAGTTCCACCAATTCCTGACACCGGGAAAGGAAAAGGTGTACTCGGAGTAGAGAAACCGGTCATTGTTGACATCAGTGATGAACCAACCAATCCAACACTTCTAGTGTCTCCAGAAAAAGGCAAGGCTCACACAATGACTGTCGATATTGTAGCTGAAGTCACAAATTTTGGAGTAATAGATAATGCAGCTAAATGGTATAGTCTATTAGCTGAGCAGGACAAACAGGAAATTATAAAAGCCTTTGTTGAAAGTTTATTAGATTTCAACAGAACTCTTAGGGATTATAGGGGCAAGTTTCCTCCAGAGTTAAATAGTAAGCTTCAAACAAAATGGAAGACCGGTCTAGGAATAAACTCCAAGATCAATAGGGAAGCACTGGTAAAAGTTAGACCTGGTCTAAGTGAAGAAAGAATAAAGCTTCTATTAGAAGAAGCATCTATGAACCTGGATACAAAGTACAGAGTTGTTAAGATTCTCAATGGATATGAGAATGAAGTCTACAAAGAGACTTTAGATTTCTAGCAGCAATATGACTTCAATGCTCTTGAAGCAACATGTCCTCAGGATTAAACAACAACAATAAATGATCCACCTGTTCAGTTCACTGCAACTCAAGCTCCAATAACTGGTGAACAGGAAGTTCCCACAGAAATGTTCACTTCTGGTGAACCGGTCAAAGTGGGAAAATCTTTTGTGAATATTCCCACTAACAGATCAGTTGAAGGTGATGGAGGAATTATTGTGGGTGATCTTCATACGGCTGAAGAACAACAACAAACACAAGCCCCACTGGGAGTGCACTCGCATCAAGAGGAAGATGCTATGGCTGAAATAGAAGTGCAACAGGAAGGGGAAGTTCAACAACAGAAAGCAAGATCGGAAGAGGTAAAAATACGGGAAGAGCAGGACCAAAGAGGAAATGAGCAAGTTTTGAAGGAACAAGAATAGGGAAAAGAACAGGAACAGGCACCTAGCCAAAATGAACCGTAAACTCTTCCAAGCTCATCCAAAAGAAAGCTCTCATTTTCTGAAGAATCAGAAGCCAAAAGAAGTAAAGCAACTGATACAATAGTTGACATCAGCAAAATGTCAACAAAGCAGTTGAAGGAGCTAACTAAAAGAAAACAGGATATGGTTCTAACCAAAGTAAAGGACATCCTATACAACTTTGTACCGGATGCTGGCATCGATGAAGATGAACCGGTCATTGATCAGTTGGAAGTATTGGCAATAATAGTTGGTGATGATCTGACCGATCCAGAAACAGTGGAAATTGATCATTATGAGAAGAAGAGAATTGAAATTCTCAATAAATTGATTACAGATTCAAATGTAATAGTATCAACCATTTTAAGTATTCTTCATCAGCAGTCACAAGTTGGCAATAATTTGATGATCACTACAAATTTTAATACATTCATGCAAGATCTGACATAAAGGTTAGCAAAGGCTACAGAAGACATAAGAGTTTTGTCTTCTCAGTATGACATCAAAAAAAAGTCTGCAACAAACTTCAGCAGAGAAATGACAAGTCTTGCTCTCATTCTGAGAAAGACTTCTGAGGAGAAGACTAAGAGAATCCAAGACATCATTGGATTTCAGTTTTATTTAGCTCCTACACTAGACTTAATGCAAAAATATGCAAAGGACGCTGAGAATCTCATCAAAGAATCGGAACATAAGACTATTGAAGATATGGAGAACATCATTGTCTCTCTACAAGCAACTCAATCAAATTTAGAGCATGTAATTGTTCAGTGGCACACTTTTCTTCCATTTGCAAAAGTCATTTACAAAGACATTTTTGCCAAAATGCCAATTTAAACCCTTTGTAATCTGAAGGCAAAAAGGGGAAGATAAGACGACATAAGAAGACTAAGCACTAAGCAAAAGAGATGACAGACAACAGTCCATCTAGACTAAGCACTAAGCAGAAGAGATGACAGACAACAGTCCGTCTAGGGGAAGTCATGCATACAGAAGAGAAGAGCTAAAGCATTTGCATAGGGGAAGTCTAGATCAGAGGAAGTATGCCACCAAAGGAAAAGGAAAACAAAGAAAGGAAAAAGGAGTCCTCAGGACACGGTATAAAATATGACAAGTGAGCATGGTTTTGCCACCAATGACAAAGGGGAAGATTGTTAGCAATATGAGTTGTCATGAGTGTATTTCACAAACACCATTCTCACCAGTAAAGGTTCACCGGTAGTTTACTCACGTTACTTTAAAGACACCGATAGAATAGAAACATAATGTATACACCAGTAGACCGGAATAAGTACATTGTACCAATCTTATATTACATAACAGGGGTGGACCGGGTATGAGATAGATACCGGTCACAACTGGTCATAACTGCATAAAGATCTGCACCGAAATCTGCGAAGCAGTTGGAGGTAAAACTGGATATTGTGGAGCAATCGGTACATACGGAGCATCCACCGCTCAGAACTGAAGATTAGCTTTTTAATAGGAGTTAACTTTAATTCTGCGGATCATTTCAAGGTAAACTCCAGCTCAGAATGCATAGCTTTTATGTGTTGCATAATTTATGGAGGAGTTTACACCCTGGTGGTTCTATGGGTCAATATAAATATAGGTCATAGGACGCAAGATAAGGTGTTGTTGATTGTTGGTGATTGCATAGAGCAGAGGAGAGATATCTTCTAAGAGAAGCGCTACAGTCGCAGTGGTGAAAGAGAGCAGAGATCAACAGCCAGGCAAACCGGGGAAGAGATCAACAGGTATGATTTGATCAGACATTCAGTGTCATAGAAGATCATTGCTTTTATAAGGTGTGAAAGCAAGTTGAAATCCTATTAGGGTGGACCTAATCGGTTCTTTGTAAAATCCTTTAACAGGGTAATATCTTTATTGATTTTAAAAGTCCTCTAGCCAGGAGACTCTTAACAGGGTTATGATCTTAATAGATCTTTTGTAAAATCCCTTAACTGGGTAGCACCTTAACTAGTGTTTTGTAAGCTCTTAACAGGGTGCCTTCATTCTACAGTAGTGAAGTTGTGAGCTATGTCTCACCGTGGTTTTTTCCTTCTAACCGAGGGTTTCCACGTATAAATACTTGTGTTGATCTGTGTGATTTTTTTTGCTTGTGAATAATTGTTTTATTCTACTTATCAATAAAGGATAATTAAACAAGTTTTCAATTACAGTATAAGAAAAGTATTTATTGATTCACCCCCCCCGCCTCAGTAATCGGTTTAGTAATATCAAGTTTATCCCTTGACAGGGATTGTCCCTTTAGGTTTTAGTCAGTTATCGGCCTTTCGCACTTTCAGACTTCCTTAGGTGTGAAAGGTCCCCAAAGCCGAAGTGTCTTGTGTCCACCGAGCTTTAACCCTTTTTTCGCATTTTCGGAGTTGTCGGATTTTCCGAGCTCCGAAACACGGAAAGTTCGATTTCCTTCACCAGAGATCAGCCTTTCAACGTTTCAGCCTTTTGGAGGTCCCAAACCTCCAAAAGTCGGAAAGATCGACAGCCGGAGGGTGGCTGATGTCATCCTCTGAAAGGCCTATATTAGGCGTGCACGGGGCTTATTTGCTCACTTGTGTTTTTTCTTCGCCTTTGTTTTCTTCGGAGCGTTTGAGTGCGCAGAGAGCTTCTAATTGTTAGGTCACCCAGTTTTTCAGCTTCTTTCACATCTTCAGGTCCTTTCTCGAGGTAGGGCTTCGTCCTCTTGTTTTTTTTATTTTTGCAAGTTTTTAGAAGTTTTTAAAGGTTTCTTAGGGTTTGACTAGGGTTTTTAAATTTTTTAGACTTCCTTCGCATCGCTTCAGGGTCACGGGGTTGTCCCCTTGGACCCCTTAGCATTGGGCTCGTGGTGGAGCTCGATTCGAGCTCATTTTCGAACTTGCACCTGGTTTTTTCTTCGTTTGGCCTTTTCGGCCCTAGTTTTTTCCCAGTTTTGCATGCCGAAAGTGCTGAAAAATCAAACCTTTCCCAAATTTTGCCAAGTCCACATTCTTTCGTACTTTCGGAGTTTTGGCACCCGACATTTTTCGCACTCCGAAATGCCGAAACCCGATGATAGACCCCGCACGATTTTGGACTCCATCTTTTTGGCATTTTGGGCTTTGAAGATTAGATAGTTTTTTGCCCTCCGATAGGCCGAAACCTCAGAACTATATCATGCCCCCCGTTTTGCGCTGTTTCGGCATTTTGGAGGTATCACATTCTTTCGGAGTCCAAATGGCTGAATCGCCGAAATTGCCTTTTGAGCCTTTCAGGCTTGTGTTTTTGGGGATTTTAGTTTCTTCATGCTTTTCTTATCGTCATCAGTAGTCTTTCAAATCTCTGGTATTGTTACTGATTCATGTCTGTTCTTGCAGAATGTCGGAAAAGGTTAACTCTCCAGTGATGAAATACCAATTCAATGGATACCACGCACCCTCCAAGGTGGGAAATCTACACGTGGAAATTACTGACACTGACATTGGGAATGGTAGTTGGAATAACTACTTGGTTAAGTGTGCCCAGCCGACAGGGAGATCCGACGACTGCACTTCATTAGTCTATTGCTGATTGGTGAATGCAGCGGCACACCCAGTGTCCATTGTCTCGTTGGACTTGATAGTTACACTGGCAAAACACTATGTGCCAGATGAAAGATTGGTTAAGAACACCATGGGAGAGGTGGTGTTAGACCTTAGGCCGAACAACATTGAGGATGTCTTTCACCTGCCGAAGGGGATAGACATGTTTTATGGTTTCACAATAGGCAAAGGCATGAACTTCAACAAAGACATCCAACTATCACATGAGATTGTCAATAATGATTATCTTATACAACCCTTGCCGAGGAACAAACTTTAGAAGATAAACATGAGGAGGGGATACATGAAAGAAGATATCCAGGCAGAGATTACCATGATCATCCGGGTATATGGGCTACAAAAATCAATCCAATTGGAGCCATGGATGATCCTTTTGATTGAGAGGATAAAGGGGAGGCAGTTTGGCTTTGATTGGGCTTCTATTCTCAGTGACAACTTGGATAGACAGCTGACTTCGATGAAGGATGACCCCCATTTCTAGACGGCTTCGTATATTGTGTATCTACTGGTTGCTAGGGAAGTGTATCTTGGTTTGGTTAAGGTCGGTGATATGGCTCAACCTAATGCTTGGCGATTTACAGTATATCCTCAACTGGTAAAAAAGGAGCATCTCATAGAAGATAGCTTGGAGCTCCGGGTAGTGAACGACACCTTTGTATTTGCAATCATTCGCTCCATAGAGGCAGACTATGCTAAAAGGTTGTTAGAAGAGGCTGCAGCAAAAGTGAAGGCCCTGGGGGCATTTTATATCCAGTTTAAGACCTTCACTTACATTAGGGTGGCAGGGAGCACTCTCACTCCCAAGAAATTGCCAAGATATCCTTCAGACCGGATTATTCTATTGGAGATGGCAAGGCAACTTTCGGACGCCTACGAACACATAAGGCATAAGAAGAAACACTGTTGGGACTTCCCTATTTCAATAGGACCCCATTTCCTACAAGACATGAGGGTGTGCAAGTGTTTGCCCCTTGCAAAACTTCAACTTAATCAGAACTAGGTTCAACCCAATTGGCACTTATAGAGACATAATGGGAAGGCATTACGTTCACAAACCACATATTGAAGATCATTGCATGAACTGTACAAATGATTATGAAGTCAGAATCTATGACTACTACCAGATTAGCTTGGAGCTGGCACAAGGTGCTCTACTTCTACGAGTTCCCCAAAAGGTAAAAGATGCAAATTCAGAGGATATCCTGGATCCCATCTACAACCAGGATAAAACTTACACTAGGGCTATCCTCGATGTTGAGGTTGATAGAGATGAGAATGATTACATTAATTTCAAAGTTCGTCATGTCATCAAGGTGACAAAAGCATGGATTTCCCGTCCATTGAAAATGGACCAAGTACCAATGAAACAACCAGCCCAACCTTCAAAAGAGAAGAAGAAAGGGGAAAAGGTATTGATGCCACAATTTAAGGAAGCTGCACTGTTAAGGCCCGAAACTGTGTACAGACACCAACGCCCAACTGGTTATGGTTCAAATCCTCAGTCTAAGCATCCAAAGACCAGGATGAATAGAAGCATAGCTCCGCTCGATGCTCCATCTTCAAGCGGCCAAGAGCAAGTAAATATACCCAAGAGGGCACCTAAGATGAAGTTGACTGGACCCAGGCCTGCCGGGGTAATAAAAGGCCATGTTTATAAAAGGAAAAGACCAACTACACCTTCTCATCTAGAGACTGTTTTGGAAGATGAAGAAGATGATGAAGATGAGGTACCACTGAGTTGGAGGACACGATCGGCTGGTTTCTTGACAAGGAGGAAGTTGCAGGAAGAGGACGTACATATAAATTTGGAGGAAGAAGCCCAAGAAGAGCTAGTGAACCGAAGGGACGCTCTGGGCAATGATGAATTTGATATATTTGACTTTGAGGATCTTCATGGTTTTAAAGAAGCTGAACAACAAATCCCAGTAGAAGGGCCTTCTGTGGATCAACATTTTCCTTTTTCATTTATGTATCCTCCAATGCAATTCACAACTACAACCCCTGTGAGAAATGTAGGAGAAGAGGTACAACAAGAACCTCAGGGATCGAGAGAGGGATCCGTAAATACAGGTCAAGGAGAGTCTATTGAATCAGAGAAGGATTACTCCATTGGAATTACTTTAGAGGAAGATACTGGAGCTCCGGTTCCTCTAATTCAGCAAGCTCCAGTTCCTCCACCTCAAGCCCCAGTTCCACCACCTCCTGCCACTTCGCTTCCATAGCAAGTCCCAACCAATCCATCTCCGACCACTTAGCTTCCACCACAGGTTCCGACTAGTCAGCCTCCATCACAAACCCCAGCTATGCATATTCTGATGCCTACTCCACCTCCTGCTCATTTACCAATGCCTTCGCCTACTCTCCCAGTAGCCCCTACTCCCCCTCTTGCTCCCACAACACCAATACTGAACCCTACTCCACCAATGGCTACTCCTCCATCTTCTCACACTGAGACATCTCAACACGGAGCCCAAGGACTGGAAAAGGAGATTGAAGGAGAAAAGGAGGAAACAAAAGGAGAATCGGAGGCAGAACACGATGCTACCACCTCAAGCTTATTCGCACCATATGAGCCTATTAATGCCTTCTCCAAACCCATCTGGATCACTAGAGAAATACAACGAAGGGTGAGGGTGTACATGGATGAAGAGGATACAGACATGGCGGTGCTAGGCCGAGTGTTCCATCAAGGAGAATCCAGTGGTCGGGTGAGGACCTTATCATACGTAACACAAGATCAAAGGGGCAGATGGAAGGCACAAGTAGTCGTACTTACATTGGATATGAGTATGGCCGAGATCACTCTGTAAGACTGTTTTTGAAGAGGTGGACCTAAGGGAACCAACGAGGGAAGGTAGCAAACATTGGCTACTTTAGGGCCAAAGCATTCATTAGGCTTCATGGACAAAGATGAGGAGAAGGTAAAATCTTTAACGGAACAAAACGAAGCCATAAAGAGATTCGTTCTTAAGACGGTGGGTTCCATTGACCCAAGTAACCCTGAGGCTTCATTACAGGCTATTTTGGAGAAAAGGGGTGCTTCTGAGATACCGGCTGATGTTTCACATTCTTTCATTGATGCCTGCTCTAATTGGAAGGCTGATTTTGAAGAGTTTGCTAGAACTTCACTTAAGACAATTTTGAGATCCTTTAGGTGTATTCTTAAAGAGATTACCAAATTGGTAGATTTAATGTGTGAAGAGGATGGTTTTGAGGAGAGAATTTTTAAATGGCAGAAGGCTCTCGATGATCTTGTACTAATAAGGAAACAACGCTTCCAAGTTTTGGTAAAGATATATGAGGGGTTAGAGTTGGACAATTTTGAAGAATGGATCAGAGATATTACTGAAGCTCTAAAGGTCTACCAGAAGTCCCTAGGTAAGATTAATAAGAAAAGGGATGAAGGAATGCTCTGGGTCGAAGAAATGCATAAGTTTTTTGAAGGTTTAGACTTGCACCTCTATGATGATGATGATGAGCAGACAATGCACCAAATCAAAGATATTGTGCATCAATAGTTAGATATCTTTAATGGAGTTAAAATGAAGGATGACCTCCAACAGATGTTTTATGAAAAGGAGGAGATGCAGAAAATGTTGGCTTGTGAAGAGGAAATAAGGGGCTGTGCTTATGAGTTGGTCACCTTTAGAGAGAGACAACAAGAACGCCAAAAAGGCATCCAAATGACGGATTTTGAAAAAATATAGGAGATAATAGACAGGCTCCGCAAGGCAGATCCGGAGATACTCCCAAGTCGCTAAGTGTCCAGTTTTGGACTGAGCCAATTTTTGCATGGAGGAAAAACCTTTTGACACTTAGTCAATTTTGTGCTTCGAGATTTTCGGCCTTTCAGCCTTTCAAGTTTTTCGGCCTCCGAAAGTCTGAAATTTTGTCAAATAGGGTGTTCAAACACTTAGTCATTTCTTCAACTTCATTTTTTCGGAGCAAGGGTCAGGGTCTGAAATTTTTGGGCCATCACCACCAACAACTTCTAGTCTTCTTCGGTAGATTTTCAGTCAAATTGATCGCTTCTCTGGGGTCGCTTTTGCATGATTTGGGGGTATCTTTCAGTTGGTTCCACGAAGGAGAGCTACAACATGGAATAAAGGGAAGAACCACAAGTTTTACAAGAAGAGTATGCATAGAAATGGAGAACTTCCAGAATAGATTTCGAGTTTTTAATGCATCTTTTGCTCCAAAATTGTAGCGCACAAGGATTAATTCCGTGCTAGATGGTTTAGATGTGTGTTAGGGATAGTTTTCTTTCAGTAAGCTTTAGTTTTAGATTTATTTTCAAGTTTCATGGGCAGCCGAAACCCTAGCTGCAAAATTTCTTTCCCTAAAGAGTAAAGCTCTATAAATTGTAAGAAAACAATGTAATTAAGGTCGGTTATTATTGCAATACTACACTTACAATTGGTGCTTCAATCGTGGTGTGATATTTTCTGCTATCTTTTCAAGATTTATGAATGTGTGTTTGCTCGTTCTTTTATTTCAAAGAGCCAATTGATTGTATGGTAATTTTGATGTGTGATTACATTAGTCTGGTGTTTATCATTGCTGCATTGCTTTGTTGTGACGAATTATTGGGAAGATTGTTCTCCGGTGCTCCAAGATAAATTTGTCTCATGTGTGCGCCCATTCACAGTGGCTTCGTGATTTGATGAATTTTGACATATCTTACATCTGCATTTATTTCCGTTGATGATTTAATCTGCAAAATTGTGATTGTGATTCGTTCAGATCTCCGTTTTGTGGGTTTTCTCCATGTTCTTGGTACTTTAATTCGCAAGGCAACACAACATTGGTTTATGTCCGTTAGTTTACTTTCTACAATTTTATTTCAAATTCTTGTCACCTTGCTCTTGTTACTTTGCTCCTTTGTTTACAAATCAGTCATAATAGATTAAATCAAATTTACATTGCTTTGCTTAAAGATTCAAAAAATATAAAAAAGAAAGAAAGATTGTTTGTTTTTAAGATTGTTTTGCAGTCCCTCGAAGATCGAACTAGGAAAGGCCTGCTTGGGAACAGATTCACATTTATCTTCAATTGAGCTATCTAAGCGGTTGAGACCCAACCCAAAAGGAACCTTGAGATTGATTTACATCATTCTTCCAAGAGGGGAATTTTTTCACGCAAATTCTTAGCCGTTGTCTCGTGTAAAAGGTCGCTCAACAAAAATGGCGCTAGAAGGAGGGTCCTCGAGAGGGAAACCCCGGAATATTGGATCATTCTCTCTCGAAAGGTTTGAACAAGTCCTCAGATCATCACCCAATAAGTGGGAATTCCTAGAACTCAAAGAAGTTCACAGAGCTCGCAGCAGTAAAGCAAAACAAAGGGAAGACTCTTCTCATCAACCAGAGTTGTATAATCTTCCTCCATTTCCACATATTGCTGCTCTGCGTGCTGCTGTTCCATTATCACCTCGAATGGCTTTTTTCGCAAATGCAAAAAGTTCCCCATTGGACCTACAAGGCCAACTCCATGAACTGCCTAAAAATCCCAAAAAATTATGTCCACGCTTCATCTATGGTTAACCAAGGACAGCAGAAGAACACATCCGTGCTTTTAAAGAATTATGCAATCGCAAAGAGATTGTACATCATGATGTCGTATGTCGTCTTTTCCCTTACACCTTGGGAGAATTTCCATACAGTTGGTACTTGAACTTGCCACGGGATCCATCTCAAGTTGGGCTGAATTCGAAACTAAATTCCTCAATCAGTTCAAGCTATACGTAGATCCTGCTAATCTCCATCATCAATTCATCTCGGTGAGGAAAGACCATAACGAAGCAATCGCAATGTTTAATCACTGTTTCCACAAGATGTATCCGAGACTAGAGGCTCCCTACACCGTACTTGTCGGGGCTGCCATATAAGTATACCTACGATCCTTGGATCCTTTGACATCCATATTCCTGAAAAGGCTACCCCCAACTGAGATAGATACTTTGGAAGAAGTGTGCAATGAAGCCATCACTTTCACACAGCAGCTGGATCCACAAGTTGGTGGAAATTATGGTGTTTCACCCGCATTAGGGAATGCTTCCGTGATTGGTCCGTTCGCGGCACATAACCAGCCCCCAATTCATCACTCCCAAGCTCAACCCAATCCCAACTTCATACACCGCCTCTCCACCACTCGCCATCACGTATCCAGGATACGATATGCATAAGGCAGCTCTCTGCAAGCAAAAAGTTCTGTCCCAAATGAGCCTGATAATACTTTGGTGAATGAGTTGGACGCCATGAAGAAAACATTGTCTCATTTGACAAGCGAAATCACCAAGATGAAGTTAAATCCATCTCAAAACCAAGGGAATTACCAACGATCTGCTGCTGCCCCAAACAGTTATCCCCAAAATCAGAACCGTAATTATGGTACAACAACAATAACGGAAACTATTGGAATACTGTGCAAGACAAACAATTTGGGCAGCAACTAACTAATAGGCCATGGAATACACACCCCAACAATGGTAGTATACCTGCTAATAACACAAAACCTTTAGCTCATTTGAAGTTAACTTCATGGAAGCCGCCAATGTACATCAACCGAATAACAAATATAGGAGGGAGGTTGATAATTAGCAAGGTCAAAACTTTAACAAATCCCAAACACACTTCAACTCCATTGTCTTTGACTCCTATGAACCAATCTTTGAGGAAGGTCCTGCTAATAACACGACTGAAGGGGAGTTCATTTTTCCATTTAATGAGCAAAGTCAGCCTGAATATTTTGAGGTCCATGCTTTTCAGAACAACAACCGGAGCAATTATAATTTGAGGAGTAGGAGGGAGCCCTTGACTGATGGTATTCCCCTTAGAATGCAACCCACTCCTCCAAACCCACAGGCTAACAACATCCCTTCACCTCCTAGAGGCCCTAGTACCACCATTGCCCCAACTACGCAACATCCACCCACTGTACTAAAGAATCCAGTCTGGTCCACCGAAAGGTATAGTGCATTAGAGGAATTGAAGTGAGTTAAAGCCAATATGTCAATGTATGACATGTTACAAAGTTGCCCCTCACAAAGGGAAGCACTCCTGAAATCTTTGGACCATTCTAAGTCGGCTCCGTCAAGCAGTAATACGAGGACCTCATCAAATGTCAATGCTGCTGAGGCAATGCCAACCATGTTTAAAGACCGAGTCGAAGTGCCACGGTTTCTGCTTAGCCTCAAAATATTCGGGAAAAATCTACACAATTGTCTGATTGATTCGGGGGCTTCATGCAACGTCATGCCAGAAGTTGGGAATGAACCCCCAACCAACTAATAGGGTCGTGATACAACTCGACAAGACATAAGTCAAGGTCATTGGGGTCTTGAAAGATGCCTGTATACAATTAAACACTGACCCTAGGATACAGGATTCCATAGATATACACATAGTAGATATCTTGGAGACATACGACATGCTGCTTAGAAAGGAATGAACCAAGTCACTGAGAGGCTGGTTTTCAACAGACTTCACACAACTTTGGTTTCCTTGGAAGGGATTAAATAACCAAATTAAAATTGACGCCGAACCAAAGCTCAAACAAATGATAATTGAATACAACGCTTCGAATGAAGTCTTGTTCTCACAAGCTGATTTGGGAGTATATTCATTCGACAGAATCCTAACGTTCCATATCAAGGAAGAAGAAGATTCCAGTGATAGCTCCGTACAAGGACTGATACATGCTCAAGTCCCTGATGAAATCCTCACAGATTTCATCAATAATATGATGAAAAATATGAAACATCTCGGACAAGAGGCTGATCCGAACACATTAATGTTACCAGGGTATTGTCGTTAACACCAAGTTAGTCATTCAAAGTTTGAATGCCATGATTGCCAAAATGTTGTAGCCCAAGTGATGAGCCAAATATCCCAAGTACCTGAATCTACCAAGGGGGAGGCTGCACAACAAGGTGATGAAGGCACCTCTCATCATGAACAACCTCTGATCTTTATAGAAGAAAACCTTATACAAGAGGAATGGAGTTCCTCGGACGATGGTTGCTTACCACCATGTCACGAGGTATGGCGTGAGACGAGGACAAAACAAAAAATGAAATGGGTACCTCTCTCTGTAAGGGAGAATCTGGAAGAAAAAGATGCAGGAATTCCTACCAACAAAAGCCCATCACCGCTAGAGAGTCCCACTAAACCCCAAATCGAATCACATCTGCCCCAGATCGTATTAGAATCCCAAACCAAACGTCACTATCCCAAGGGTCATCCCATTTGGAAACTACGATTTGATGGCTCCAAATGCAAATAAGGGGCTAGGGCAGGAATTGAACTAATCAACCCCCGGGATGGATCCTACTACGCTGCCTATAGGCTGCAATTCTTTTGTACCAACAATGTTGCCGTATATGAGGTGTTAGTACAAGGTCTCCTCATGGTGCATGAAAAGAAGATAAAAGCCCTGATCGTAGAAGGTGATTCCCAGCTAGTGGTCAGGCAGATTCGTAGCCAATATTCGTGCAGTGATAAGCGACCAGCCTCGTATCGGAATCGCATATGGGATTTGATTGAAGACTTTGAAGCATTCAATATCAGAAGCATCCCGAGAAGGAAAAAGACTATCGCCAATGCCTTAGTGGTGTCAACAAGTTCCCTACACCCATTGGAGAAATCAAAGTTGAAGAAATTCTCTATTGAGCTCGTCGCAATACCAGCTATTCCCGATAACATCACCAACTTCCAAGTGTTCCAAGATGACCAACAAATACTTGAATTCATCATGAGTGCTGGGGTCTTTGAGAAACAAGCCATAGATGAAGAGATTGATGAGATCGAAGAATCAGACGATTTGGGAATCCTAAACCTGAAAACCAATTCTATCCCGAAAGGAATGGTAGCTTTAGAAAGAATCTTCGACAAAGATGACTATGCTCACGAAAAAAGGAAGGCACCCGTTGTAGGAGGCGATGATTGTGAAATTTACAATCTGGGTACACAACTTGAACCCAGTGAGGTTCGTATTGGGAAAATTGGTACAGATGAGGAGAAGCAAATGATGGAGTTGCTCACCGAATATAAAGATGCTATAGCTTGGAGCTACGAAGATCTAAAAACCTACGACCTTGTTGTCATTGTACACAATATACCACTTAACCTAGATGCCAAACCTTTCCGTCAAAGGCAGAGGCCCGTCAACCTTGTGATTGAGCCAGTGATTCAGAAGGAAGTGCAGAAGTTGCTTGATGGTAAGATCATTTTTGCCATCCGGCATTCAACCTGGGTGGCAAATCTCGTTCTTATGAGGAAGAAGAGTGGAGAAGTCTGACTCTGTGTAGATTTCTGAAACCTCAATAGATCTTCCCAAAAAGACAATTACCCATTGCTCTCTCTTGACGAAGTATTGCAAATTGTAAATGGGTCTCAAATGATGTCTTTCCTTGATGGTTATTCTGGATACAATCAAGTCATGGTAAAGGAGGAAGACCGGTTGAAGACGGCTTTCACTACTAAGTGGGGGATGTTTGCTTACCACTGCATGCCTTTTGGTTTGTTCGATGCTGGACTAACTTTCGAGTGAGCCATGGATGAAGCATTTAGGGGCCTCGTCAATAAGTGCATCGTCATATATATCGATGACTTTACGGTATTCTCTAGAAACCGTGCAGATCATATTGAGGATTTACACAAGGTGTTGAAAAGATGCAGAGTTATGGAATTTCACTAAATCCTAAAAAATGTGTTTTTGGGGTAACCCAGGGCAAGCTGTTGGGGCATATCATCTTAGAGGTAGGTATTTCAATAGACCCCAAAAGGGTGGAGGCCATACTTAAACTGGTTCCCCCTAACAGTAGGAAATAACTAAAGTCTTTCTTTGGAAAGATCAACTTTGTCAAGAAGTTTATTAGTGGGGTCACCGAGATAGTACGTCCCCTGAATGATATGCTAAAAAAGGATGCGAAGATTGAATGGAATGCCCCAGCTAAAGAAGCATTTGAAGAGATCAAGACTTCCATCACTACCACTCCGGTTTTGGTCAATCTGGATTACACTTTACCATTCAAAGTCTACTCTTTTGCATTAGAGAACTCATGTGCAGGAATCCTTACTCAAAAGAAAGGAGAAGACGAGAGACCAATAGCCTTCATGAGCTGCCCTTTGAAAAATGATGAACTCAAGTACCCCAACCTTGACAAGCAATCTTTCGAACTGGTTAAAGCCGTCAAGAAGTTCAGACACGACATCCTCAGGAGCAAGGTTGTTGCTATTGTTCCCGCTCCTGCCGTCAAGTCGTTATTAATGCAAAATGAGTTGGGAGAATGAAGGGGAAAATGGATGGCCATATTGCAAGAATTTGATATCGAGATCTAGCCGATGAAGCTGGTAAGAGGCCAAGGCTTCACCTAAATGATAGCTGAAACAGAGCAAGGTTTGGTGTGCCAAGTGTATACCAATGAAGGGATTGTAACTGATGTCTAGTACCAGGACAATTTATTACTTGCTCCAGAACTAATGCCCCGAAGGGCTAAATGGCTCCCAAAGAAGAGCCTTAAAGAATAAAAGTGGTTCTTACATGCTAAAAAATGGAAAACTTTACAAATGCAATTATGATGGCATTTACCTAGGGTGTTTGGATAGGACAGAAGCTTAACAAGTTCTCATGGAGTTTCATGACAAATATGGCACTGGCCATGGGTCCACTGAGGCTACTGCACATCAAATATTGAGGTCTGGTTATTATTGGCCTGCCTTGTTCAAGGATACACACGAGCACGTACGTTCATGCCATGCTTGCCAAACTAGTGCCATCCGTGAGAGACATCCCGCAATGCCCCTGCAACTAGTCTATGAGGTACGTCTATTTGCCCAATGGGGGCTAGATTTTGTAGGAATGATTAACCCTCCTTCATCAGCAGGACACATGTACATCTTGACAGCAATAGACTACTGCACGCGGTGGACGGAGGCCCAAGTTTTGAGAAATTGCACCACGGAAGTAGTAACCAAATTCCTGGAGGAGTATATTATCACACACTTTGGTATGCCTTTCTTTCTGGTATGTGACAATGCACCCTCTTTCTCATCTGTGTCTCTTATCCAATGGGCATTCGAGAATCAGGTAATCCTCAAATTCTCATCCAATCATTATCCACAAGGGAATGGGGTTGCTGAATCAACAAACAAAAACTTGACAACCATAATCAAACGTCTCCTAAATGAAAATCCTCAGTATTGGCACACGCAATTGAAATACACCTTGTGGACTGATTGAGTGAGGATTAAAAATGTTTTGGGGACTTCCCCTTACCAATTAGTCTATGGCCTGCAACCCATTTTCCCTATGAACTTGAAAATACCAATCTTGAGATTTATGGATCAATACATTGAAGGTTAGGATAGAGTGCAGGTTCGCCTGATGAACCTTTTAGACCTAGAAGAAAAGAGAACCATGGCCTTAGAACATGTAGCTAAACATCAAGCTATCGTCAAGTGTTGGTTTGACAAGAGAGCAACAATAAAGGCTTTTAGGATTTCTGATTGGGTCTTGATGTGGGATAAAGCAAAAGAAAAGCCGGGCAGCCACACTAAATTTCAATGATTGTGGATAGGCCCTTTCCAAATAGCAGAAGTTTTGGTAGAGAACACTTTCAGGATTAGCTCTCTCGAAGGGGAACTGGTCCCATTGCCTATCAATGGCCAATATCTCAAACATTACTTTGGATCTTGAGGGGCTTTGGTCACTCGTACTTTTTTTTTTTTAGTTTAGTGTTTTTGTTTTGGGTTTCTTTTCCTTTGGGTCAGTCAGTTCGTGTCTGTCAGGGGGTAGTTTTCTTTAATAAATGCTCCGCACCAAGTAGTTTGGGCAAAAGGATGAAGGTATTTCTGTTGAACATTTTTGATTAGATTTTGTCTTGTAAAGAGCCAGATATAAAGATTGGAAGTGGAGTGTTCTTTCAAAGTCATTGAGCAGATTTTCGGAGCTAATCATCCTTGACACCAACACACATCTTAAAAGGTTCCGAGTTGGAGGTTTTTTCGATAGGATTTCAGTCAGAATCAAGTAACGCCCACGGTCACAGAGGAAGTCAGAAGTCAAAACCCTTTTCCACCTAAAATACGGACTAAAAGAAAAGAGCCAAAAGAAAAAACGAGGAACACATAAAGACAAAGTCAACAAGAAAAAGAAAAGTTCAAATGCTTGGGTAGAACAGTCTAATCGCTGCCCAGGTTTCCAAAAGAATAAATCAAAAATGCAAATGAAGAGGTGGCACAAACTAAGCGCTGCCTTAGTTCACTAAAAGCTCTGAAGCTGAAGTAAATGAAGAACCGGAATATTCAGAACATGATGACTTAAGCAAATCGTTTTCCGTGTAATGAATGTTGATTCTAAAGAGCCCTCTAAAGAAGTTTAAAACTTGAAAACAAGCTTGTCCGGAGGAGGGGAAGGGTGACTTTAGCAACCTCTACCGGGGCTATAAACATCTGACTAGCAGTAGAGCAAGGTTAAAATGACTTTTGGCCAATCTAATCCAGTGAGCGAAGATTTAATTATGGCTGGTTAAGAATCCAAGGAACCTTTGATGAGAAATTTGGGGAATATGAGCACATACATTCACACACTGGGTGTGAAAGCAAAGATTTTTCGATCTCGATGTGTTGATAGGAGAATTACTACCGCTGAAACCTTGTGTCCAGCTCATTGCAAGATAGGATCTCTTTGATAGTGGGGTGACTGAGAAATCCTGGGTCATTCCCTTTCTTTTTGTCGGGGCTATTTGTTGTGGTTCCACAACCACGCTCCCCTTTTGGGCCACTTGGCCCCCCCTTCTTTTGGCTTGTTTTTAGGCTCTGGCAGTCAATTTATCCCTTGACAGAGATTGTCTCTTTAGGTTTTTGTCAGTTATTGGCCTTTCGCACTTTCAGACTTCCTTAGGTGCAAAAGGTCTGAAAAACCAAAGTGTCTTGTGTCCACCGAGCTTTAACCCTTTTTTCGCACTTTCGAAGTTGTCAGACTTTCGGAGCTGTGAAACACCAAAAGTCCGATTTCCCTAACCGGAGATTGGCCTTTCGGTGTTTAAGCCTTTCAGAGGTCCGAAACCTCTGAAAGTCAGAAAGACCAATAGTTGGAGGGTGGCTAACGTCATCCTCCGAAAGGCCTATATTAGGTGCGCACGGGGCTTATTTGCTCACTTGTGTTTTTTATTCGCTTTTGTTTTCTTCAGAGCTTTCGAGCGCGTGCAGAGCTTCCAGTTGTCAAGTCACCCAGTTTCTCATCTTCTTTCAGATCTTCAGGTGCTTTGTCAAGGTAGGGCTTCGTCCTCTTCTTATTTTTTCAATTTTTGCAAGTTTTTAAAAGATTTTTTAGCTTTCTTAGGGTTTCGGCTAGTGTTTTTTAATTTTTTAGACTTCCTTCGTGTCACTTCGGGGTCGTAGGGTTGTCTCCTTGGACCCCTTAGCATCGGGCTCGTGGTCGAGCTCGATTCGAGCTCGTTTTCGAACTCACACCTGGTTTTTTCTTCGTTTGGCCTTTTCAGCCCTAGCTTTTTCACAGTTTCGCACGTCGAAAGTGCCGAAAAATCAAACCTTTCCCAAATTTTTCCATCTACATTCTTTCACACTTTCGAAGTTTTAGCACCCAACATTTTTCGCACTCCGAAATGCCGAAAGCCGATGATAGACCCCACACGATTTTGGACTCCATCTTTTCGGCATTTCAAACTCCAAAGATTAGAGAGTTTTTCGCCATCTGAAAGGCTGAAGCCTCAGAACCATATTATGCCCCCCCTTTTCCGCTATTTTGGCGTTTCATAGGTGTCACATTCTTTTGGAGTCCGAAAGGCCGAATCACTGAAACTGCCCTCTGAGCCTTTCAGGCTTTTGTTTTTGGGGATTTTTGTTTCTTCAAGCTTTTCTTATCTTCATCAGTAGTTTTTCTTATCTTTGGTATTGTTAATGATTCATGTCTCCTCTTGGAGAATGTAAATTAACTCTAGCGATGAAATACCAATTCAAGGGAAACCACACACCCTCCAAGGTGGGAAATCTACACGTAGAAATCAGTGACACTGACATTGTGAATGTCAGTTGGAACGACTACTTGGTTAAGTGTGCCCAGGCGACAGGGAGATCCGAGGACTGCACTTCATTAGTCTACTGCTCACTAGTGAATGCAGCGGCACATCCAGTGTCCATTCTCTTGTCGGACCTGATAGTTACACTGGGAAATCACTTTGTGCAAGATGAAAGATTGGTTAAGAGCACCATGTGAGAGGTGGTGCTGAACCTCAAGCCGGACAACATTGAGGATGTCTTTCACCCGTCGAAGGGGATAGACAGGTTTTATGGTTTCACAATAGGCAAAGGCATGAACTTCTACAACAAAGACATCCAGCTATCACATGAGATTGTGAACAGTGATTATCGCATACAGCCTTTGCCGAGGAACAAACTTGAGAAGATAGACATGAGGAGGGGATACATGAAAGAAGATATCCAGGCAGCAATTACCATGATTAGCCGGGTATATGGGCTGCAGAAATCAATCCAATTGGAGCCATGGATGATCCTTCTGATTGAAACAATAAAGGGGAGGCAGTCTAGGTTTGATTGGGCTTCTATTCTCAGTGACAACTTGGATAGACAACTAACTTTGGTGAAGGATGACCCCCATTTCTACACGACTCCCTATATTGTGTATCTACTGGTTGCTAGGGAAGTGTATCTTGGTTTGGTTAAGGTCGGTGATATCGCTCAACCTAATGCTTGGCCATTTACAGTATATCCTCAATTGGTAAAAAAGGAGCATCTCACAGAAGATAGCTCGGAGTTCCGGGCAGCGAACGACGCCTTTGTATTCGGAATCATCCGCTCCATAGAGGGAGACTATGCTGAAAGGTTGTCAGAAGAGGCTACGACAAAAGTGAAGGCCCTGGGGGCATTTTATATCTAGTTTAAGACCTTCACTTACATTAGGGCCGCAGGGAGCACCCTCACTCCCAAGAAATTGCCAAGATATCCTTCATCCCAGATTATTCTATTGGAGATTGCGAGGCAACTTTCAAATGCCTACGAACACATAAAGCATAAGAAGAAACACTGTTGGAACTTCCCTATTTCAATAGGACCCCATTTCCTGCAAGACATGAGGGTGTGTAAATCTTTGTCCTTCGAATGGGATGAGTGCCCCTTGCAAAACTTCAACTTAATAAGAACCAGGTTTGAGCTAATTGGCACTTATAGCCACATAATGGGAAGGCATTACGTTCACGAACCACATATTGAAGATCATTGGATGAACTGTACAGATGATTATGAGGTCAGAATCCGTGACTAAGATGAGCCTAGAGTTGGCACAAGGTTCTCTACTTCTACGAGGAACTCCATCTACAATTAGGATAAAATTTACACCAGGGCTATCCTCAATGTTGAGGTTGATAGAGATGAGAATGATGACATTAATTTCAAAGCTCATCATGTCATCAAGGTGACAAAAGCATGGATTGCCCGTCCATTCAAAATGGACCAAGTACCAATGAAACAACAACCAGCCCAACCTTCAAAAGAGAAGAAGAAGAAAGGGGAAAAGGTACTAATGCCACAATTTAAGGAAGTTGTGCCGTTAAGGCCAGAAACTGTGTACAAACACCAATGCCCAACTCCTTATGGGGCAAATCCTCAGTCCAAGCATCCAAAGACTAGGATAAATGGATGCATAGCTCCGCCTAATGCTCCATCTTCAAGCGGCCAAGAGCAAGTGAATATACCCAAGAGGGCACCTAAGGTGAAGTTGACCGGACCTAGGCCTGCTTGGGTAATAAAAGGCCATGTTTATAAAAGGAAAAGACCAACTACACCTTCTCATTTGGAGACTATTTTGGAAGATGAAGAAGATGAAGAAGATGATCCAGATGAGGTACCACTGAGTCGGAGGACACGATCGTTGGGTTTCTTGAAAAGGAGGAAGTTGCAGGAAGAGGACGTACATATAGATTTGGAGGAAGAAGCCCATGAAGAGCCAGTGAACCCAAGGGACGCTCTGGGCAATGATGAATTTGATATATCAGACTTTGAGGGTCTTCATGTTTTTAAAGAACCTGAACAACAAATCCCAGCAGAAGGGCCTTCTGTGGATCAATAGTTTCCTTTTTGGTTTATGTCTCCTCCAACGCAATTCAGAGCTACAACCCATATGAGAAATGTAGGAGAAGAGGTCCAACAGGAACCACAAGGATCGACAGAGAGAGCGGCAAATACAAGTCAAGGAGAGTCTACTGAATCGGAGGACTCCTCCATTGGAATTACTTCAGAGGAAGATACTGGAGCTCCGGTTCCTCCAACTCAACAAGCTCCAGTTCCTCCACCTCAAGCCTCAGTTCCACCACCTCCTGCCAATTCACTTCCACAGCAAGTCCCAACCAATCCCCCTCCGACCACTTCTCTTCCACCACAGGTTCTGACTAGTCAGCCTCCATCACAAACCCCATCTATTCATATCCCCATGCCTGCTCCACCTCTTGCTCATATATTGATGCCTTCGCCTACTCCCCCATTAGCCCGCACTCCTCTTGCTCCCATGCCACCAGTACAAAACCCTACTCCACCAATGCCTACTCCATCTCACACTGAGACAACTTAACAGGGAGCCCAAGGACTGGAAAAGGAGATTGAAGTAGAAAAGGAGGAAACAAAAGGAGAAGAGAAGCCAGAACGCGAGGCTACCACCTCGAGCTTAGTCGCACCATATGAGCCTATTAATGCCTTCTCCAAACCCAACTGGTTCAGCAAAGAAATACAACCAAGGGTGAGGGTGTACGCGGATGAAGAGGATACAGACATGGCGGTGCTAGGCCGAGCGTTCCATCAAGAAGAATCCAGTGGCCGGGCGAGGACTTTATCATACGTAACACAAGATCAAAGGGGCAGATGGAAGGCACAAGTAGCCATACCTACATTGGATATGAGTATGGCCAAGATCACTCTGGAAGACTATGTTTTTGAAGAGGTGGACCTAGGGGAACCAACGAGGGATGGTATCTAAACATTGGCTACTTTAGGGCTGAAGCATGCATTAGGCTTCATGGACAAAGATGAGAAGATAAGAGCTTTAATGGAACAAAACGAAGCCATGAAAAGATTCATTCTTAAGACGGCGGGTCCCGTTGACCCAAGTAACCCTGAGGCCTCATTACAAGCTATTTTGGAGAAAAGGGGTGCTTCTGAGATACCGGATGATGTTTCACATTCTTTCATTCATGCCTACTCCGATTGGAAGGCCGATTTTGAAGAGTTTGCTAGAACTTCTCTTCGGACAATTTTGAGACCCTTTAGGGGTATTCTTAAAGGGATTACCAAATTGGTAGATTTAATGTGTGAAGAGGATGGTCTTGAGGAGAGAATTTTTAAATGGCAGAAGGCTCTCGATGATCTTGTAATAATAAGGAAACAACAATTCCAAGTTTTGGTAAAGATATATGAGGGGTCAGAGCTGGACAATTTGTAAGAATGGATCAGAGATATTACTGAAGCTCTAAAAGTCTACCAGAAGTTCTTGGGTAAGATCAATAAGAAAAGTGATGGAGGAATACTCTGGGTTGAAGAAATGCATAAGTTTTTTGAAGGTTTAGACTTGGACCTCTATGATGATGATGATGAGCTGATGATGCACCCAATCAAAGATATTGTGCATCAATACTTAGATATCTTCAATGGAGTTAAAACAAAGGATGACCTCCAACAGATGTTTTATCAAAAGGAGGAGATGCAGAAAATGTTGGCTCGTGAAGAGGAAATAAGGGGCTTTGCCAATGATTTGGTCACCTTCAGAGAGAAACAACAAGAACGCCTAAAAGGTATCCAAATGGCAGATTTTGGAGAAATACAAGAGATAGTAGACAGGCTCTGCAAGGCACATCTGGAGATACTCCCAAGTGATCAAACAGGGTGATCAAACACTTTGTCATTTCTTCAACTTCATTTTTTCGGAGCAAGTGATCAATATGGGGGTATTTTTCAGTTGGATCCACGAAGGAGAGCTACAACAAGGAATAAAGAGAAGAACCACAAGTTTTACAAGAAGAGCATGCATAGAAATGGAGAAGTTCTAGAATAGATTTCGAGTTTTTAGTACATCTTTTGCTCCAAAATTGTAATGCACGAGGATTAATTCCGTGCTAGATGGTTTAGATGTGTGTTAGGGATAGTTTTCTTTCTGTAAGCTTTAGTTTTAGATTTATTTTCAAGTTTCATGGGTAGCTGAAACCCTAGCTGCGAAATTTCTTTCCCTAAAGAGTAAAGCTCTATAAATTTTAAGAAAACAATGTAATTAAGGTCGATTCATATTGCAATACTATACTTACAATTGGTGCTTCAATCATGCTGTGATATTTTTTGCTATCTTTGCAAGATTTATGAATGTGTGTTTGCTCGTTCCTTTATTTCAAAGAGCCAATTGATTATATGGTATTTTTGATCTGCGATTACATCAGTCTGGTGTTTATCATTGTTGCATTGCTTTGTTGTGACGAATTATTGGGAAGATTGTCTCCAGTGCTGCAAGATAAATTTGTCTCATGTGTGCGCACATTCGCTGTGGCTTCATGATCTGATGAATTTTGACATATCTTACATCTGCATTTATTTCCGTCGATGATTACATCTGCAAAATTGTGATTTTGATTTGTTTAGATCTCCATTTTGTGGGTTTTCTCCATGTTCTTGGTACGTTAATTCGCAAGGCAATGCAACATTGGTTTATGTCCGTTAGTTTACTTTCTGTAATTTTATTTCAAATTCTTGTAACCTTGCTCTTGTTACTTTGCTCCTTTGTTTACAAATCAGTCATAATAGATTAAATCAGATTTACATTGTTTTGCCTAAAGATTCAAAAAATACAAAAAAGAAAGAAAGATTGTTTGTTTTTAAGATTGTTTTGCAGTCCCTCGAAGATTGAACCAGCAAAGGCCTCCTCGTGAATAGATTCACATTTATCTTCAATTGAGCTATCTAAGCGGTTGAGATTCAACCCAAAAGGAACCTTGAGATTTATTTACATCATTCTTCCAAGAGGGGAATTTGTTCATGCAAATTCCTAACCGTTGTCTCGTGTAAAATCGATGATCAAGAACTTTATTCAGCAAAGTAGAGACATTATTAAATCCTTGAAAGAGAATATACGACAAGCTCAAAATCAACAAAAGATCTATGCGGATAAGTAACGCATAGAAAGAACCTTCAAAGTCGGAGCTCTTGTATTTCTACGATTACAACCCTATAAACAAACTTCCATTAAGAAGAGTAGGATAGAAAAATTGAAACCTCGATTTTATGGACCCTACAAGATAATAAGAGTTGGAGAAGTAGCTTATGAGGTAGAACTTCCCAAGAATAGCAAGATACATAACATATTCCACGTCTCCAAACTTAAGAAAGTCCTCGGACAACACACAATCCCTTGTGATGAATTATTCTCCCTAGATGAACAGGGGAAACTCATTCTGCAACTAGAAATCATCCTTGACACACGAAAAAGGAAGCT
This sequence comes from Chamaecyparis obtusa, assembly GCA_027943335.1. NCBI lineage: Eukaryota > Viridiplantae > Streptophyta > Pinopsida > Cupressales > Cupressaceae > Chamaecyparis > Chamaecyparis obtusa. The sequence continues at coordinate 973,379 of BSBK01001222.1, read as the reverse complement.
ACGAAACCGGACCATTATCGAGTATCTAGTGAAATGGAAAGATCTACCGGATGAAGATGCCACTTGGGAAAGAGAGGAGAATCTCAGATTGCTTGAGGACAAGCAAATTGAAGATGGGGGAACTGTGATGACCCTCGATTAAAGACTCTTACTAATGTATATAAATTGTATTAAAAATGAAACTTTAACAAATATTATGATTTTCTCTTAAGAAAAATATATATATTAACATGTCAATAACATTTAAGATTAATAATCAATTTATATATATTATAATATTATAATAATATGTCAATAACATTTAATTAGTAATGATCAATTTATATTATACATATTATAATATAGGTAAATAATATAACATTCTTTTTTATTTATCATAATATAAAATATTATAATATATATATATATATATATTATAATACATACATTATACTATGCATGGGGTATGCAAGGGCTGCCTTAGTCGCACCCCTAAGGGGTGACGACGTGTGGGGAGGGACGTGACTCCCCCCTCCCACACATACTTATATGTAGTCGACTACGGAAGAGAACGAAACAAATAAAAGCACGACAAAGAACAAAACAAAAGCAAGGAAAATAAAAGAGAAATAAAAGAAGGGAACATGAATTAAAAAGAAATTGTAGTCGACTACTTTGTAAGTAATAAAATTTACTTTCATTATTTATATATATATATATTGAAAGGATTTTATTTCTTTTATCTATAAATATATTGGATATATACTAAATATATATTTATACATGTGCAATTAAGATGTATGAAATTATGTTATAGGCATTTTGTGTTTTTGGATTTCTTTTATAAATCTGAATATATGATCATGCAATTTACATTAATTTTTGGTACATTTATATGTCCACCCAAATTGAGGATATGGAGACCATAGAGAGAATGAATCTTATATTCATTAAGAGATGGATCCCATATCTGGAGGGGACTAGAGGAAATTGTTATAGTTTCCCTAGTCTTGAGATTGTTATAATCTCACATAGGCAGTATATATACTGATGCCAGTCATATGCATATGCATAGGCTTGGATAGCTATTATTGCTTCCAAGAGATTCTTATGGGCAGTGCTCTATGGGATGACGTGTTGATAGCTCTGTTGCTTACAGTGGATCTTATATCCCTCAAGCCGAGAATCAGGAATTCTGTGAAACCGAACCTAGAGGCAGCTTTAAGAATCAAATTGTCCCCCACCCCCCTTTACTAAGAGTAGAGTATGAGTCATGTAAATATTGTATAATATTTTGTACTAACGTCGGTTTTGTAGGAAATTATAAAAGAGAATAAGGAGGGACATTACACTTTGATCATTCAACCAAGCTACTAGCCCTTTCAAGAAAATGATATCCAGAGTGGTGGAAATTCATAATATGTCTGGATTTTATCCCCAACACTTAGATATTTTTTAAGAAAATGAAAATTAAAGTGGGGAAATTCATAGTAAGTCCGGATTTTGGCTAGTTTTTGTGGGGAAATTCATAGTAAGTCCTGATTTTGGCCAATTTTAGTGGGGAAAATCATTATAAGTCCAGATTTTGATTAAAATAAGTGGGGAAATTCATTATAAGTCTGGATTTTGTGTACTTTTATAAAGAAAAATTGATTTTCCTTAGGATTTTGTCCATTTTAAGTATGGGAAATCAATATCTATAAGGATTTTAAGGCCTTTATGCATGGAATATGCCTTTATATGTAATTTTGGACTAATTGACTAGCCAAAATTTGAATATACTTAGGGTTTTATGTTCAACCCACTATAACTTGACCCCAAAGGACTTTAGTTTTAACATTCCCACTTAATTTCGCAACTTGACCACTTTATTTCTTTAGCACCCCTCAGACTTTTAAAGCTCTGGACTGCCAAATTTACCGGAAAAAACCTATCTAACCTAACGACTACGAGCAAAAAGAGGGGGTCCCCATTTGCAATGGGGTGATGGTGTGAAAACCTCACAACAAACATGAGGGTCCCTGCTTGTGAAACCATTTGTATAGAGAACTATCATGATTGATGGGAAGTGCTCTAATCATGTTTACTAATTTAAGGGGGAAACCTCCTGGTACATTCCCACTTTGAAGGAGTAACCTTCTATTACAATAACATTCAAACCCTATGCAACCTAACTTGAATATGCAACTCTTAGTTTTAGGAGGTAATAAGAAAGTCACATGCTACCTAGCATTTGTGGGATAAAAGAAAAGAAAAATTAAGAGAGAAGAGGTAAAGAAAGATAAATAAGAGGAGAAATGGGAGAAAATAGAAGGCCAAAGGTGGAATATGAATGACGTCTTATCCAAAAAATGGCATTTCCACCCATCTTAATCTTTGTCATAGACTTCAACGATACATAGAGATAATTTATGATCCAAAATTTAGTGGTTAGATTGGGAAGGATCTACAATTGGGAACATGTTGGACCATCAAAGCCCTCATGAAAATGACAATTGCCACCAAAGATGGCTTTTGATTCTGAAGATGATGTGTGGTAGTGAAGTCATGGGAGCTGGTTGTCATTTGTGGGAGCTGGTTGCTGAGGTTTAGGGTTATTTTGGCAGCATAATAATATTATAAAGGAAATTCTCTCTATGCTTCCTCAAGTTTATCGGGCAGGGATGATAAGGAATTGGGGGGACAGTTTTCTTTTTTGTCTAAAGTCATTTTTAGGGGATGACTATAAAAAATAAAGGGAAAATATTTAAAATATAAGAAGATTTCAAATATTTAGATGACGACATTGATAAGGCATTCATCATGGACATTATAGAACCTTAATATATAACATTAGACTTGAATTGAGATTTCACATGAGAAATGACAAAGAAATTAACAAAAATTAATTACTTTCCTTGTCAATGTGTATAATTACAACAAAATGCCCCAAGGGTACAAATTCCAACTATAAAATGACAAACAAATTGAAACTATATAGCTATTCCTAATCAGTCCACCTCTAAAAGGATTACATCAAAATTATATAGCTATAAATATGTTTTCTTTTGGACTAGAGTGCTCATCCAAAATGTGAGGATCCATAAGGAAATGATCAAAATTGGAATAGTTTTGATTTGGGAGACAGGAGGAGTTGACCATTCTAGCTAATCGTTAGATAAAAGAAAATGTTCTAGTTCAACAATATTTGGGAAACCATAGCGTTTTTTGGTGTTCGAGTGACTACCAATACTACCCATTTTTTCATTGAAATCCCCCCAACATTGAACTTGTTGGAGACCTTTTGAAATGCAGAGCTTAGATATGTCCAAATTGTTTACTTCTCCATTTTTATTGGACCTTAAATGTTAAAGAAAAGAAATTCAATATTTGAAAACAAACTCCTTAACTTAGCTATAATCTAATGAAGCCTTGAAATCAGAGTATCAATGTAGATCTTTCAAGGCTTCCACATGAGCCCTATTCCATCCTAGACACCCACAACATCAACTAAACAGCCAAACTAACCCTTGCAATGTTTGATGAACATCTCAACATCTTTTGTGTTTAGCTTTGATTGTTGCAATAAACTAAATCAATCAATTGACAATCTAATTGGCGCTTAATCATGCACCGCTTGTTAGAGGCATTTAGGCCCCTAACATTCCAAGTGAGGATCTTCATTGCCCTTCAAGGAAGGGGTTTCCTCCCCTATATCTCAGCATGTAGGATTTGGTTAAGGTCTGTTCATGGCATAGAGCTTCTTCCTCTTAATTTTGTTTGTTAGAATTTGGCCCCGTTTTCACATGAATTGAGCCAAAGTTCAAGATCTTTGCAGTAGATCAATTAATGCATCTAGGATCAATGATGACAATTGCGTCAGCGGCCTCATTTTTTGTCGGTGTATCTTCATCTTCAATCATATCCTTAAGAGTTCTGGCTCCACACACTATTCTACCTATCAGGGATCTTCCCTCACAACAACAATCGAAGCATTGTCTTCCTCGGATGTTCGCAACTCTTTCAACTTGGGTGGAAAGGGAATGTTTTCCCCATCTCTAATTTAAAGGAAAATATCTCATTAGATACTACAGTTTATGGTCTCCAAACATTGCAAGCCATCGAGGGAAAGCAACGACAATTCTCACTAAAGTGGTTGTGGGCTTTGCATCTCTTGCAAAAAATTTTGGTGATTCAATTTCTATTTCTTGTATTTAATCTCCATTGGGCATTCTAAGTTTGATTGGATTTGGGATTTCCTTGATTGTGATAACTTTGATTCTAGAATAAATTAGGCTTTCTCCATTTCAAAAGTCTACATAAGGTATTTGTTAGCAATTTAAGTTGTCATTAGTGTAAATTCACAAAGACCATGCACCGATAAGGACTCACCGGTCACTCACGCTACTTAGAAGACACCGGTAGACAAGAAACAGAGTGTGTGTACCGGTAGATGTAAGCACTAGTAGACTGATCTCAGTACTCAGTACCAGTCTTATAAGTGGATACAGAGATGAACCGAGTATAAGATGTACTGGTCTAACTGCATAAAGATCCGATCCGGATTCTGCGGATCAGTTTGAATTAAAACCGGATTCTACGGGACATCCACCGCTCTGAAGTGGAGTTAGCTTTTTAACGGGAGTTAGCTTTATTTCTACGGATATTTTAAAGGTAAACTCCAGATCACAATGCATAGCTTTTTGCTAGTTGCATGATTTCTTGTTGAGTTTACAGCCTGGCGGTTCTATGAGTTAAGGGTTTCATTAAGGTGAACTCTTGTATAAATACAGGTCATAGGACGCAAGAAATAAGGTTTTGAGAATTGTTGAGAATTGTTGAGAAAACAGAGCAGTGAAGAGACGTTTGTGTAGCAATCACAGTCACCAGAGGTGAAAGGCAAAGAGGCAGAAAAGATTCAACAACCAGGCAAACTAGGGAAGAGATCAACAGGTATGATCTGATCAGACAATCAGTGTCAGAAGATCATTGCTTTTGTAAGGTGTGAAAACAAGTTAAAATCCCTTTATCAGGGTGGACCTAATCGGTTCTTTGTAAAATCCCCTAACAGGGTAACATCATTGTTGATGTTAAAAGTCCTTTAACCAGGCAACTCCTAACAAAGTTAAGATCTTAACCGATCTTCTACCAAATCCCTTAATCGCGTAGCACTCTAACAAGTGTTTTGTAAGCTCTTAACAGGGCGCCTTCATTTTGTAGTAGTGAAGTTGTGAGCTCTGTCTCACCATGATTTTTTCCTTCTAACCGAGGGTTTCCACGTATATATCTTGTCTTGATCTATGTTATTTTCTTTTGAACCTTGGGTTCTTCTGCTACTGTTTTCTTCTTTCTCGGTGTGGGAGTCCTTTTCACATATACCTTTTTCAATTCTTTTATTGATGTCTTCTTCTTCAGATTTTCCCGAATTTCTTCATATGTCGCAAACTGGTATGCAGAGAGATCTAGGTCACTCTCTTGCAATGCATCTGTATATGCCTTGGCTACCTTGGTAGAGATCTCATACCCAAGTTCTGGTGCATACTCTGTTCTGGGCTCCACAACCTGAATTATACAGTGATCGGTACTAACCAGAAAACACACCTCATCCTTGTATTGATCAACCGAGGGAATTCTTTCCTTGGCGTGCATTCTAAGATGGAAGGCCTCAAAGTAATCGGTGATTACTTTATTGAACCGGTTTCCTAGGTTATTTACCATTTCTCCTATTTGTACCATAACTAGTTTGTCTTCTTTCCATGTAACCTTTCCTATGCCTGGAAAGTAATTCTGATAATAGAAGAACATACATACCAGCAGAGTTCCGTATTTGAGAAACTTCTTCTTCACTAGACCAAGCTTCTTTAGGTTTTCAAATATTTGCCCTCTCAGCATAGCGCAAATAACGTATTGTGCATTGTCATGCATGATCCGATGTGCGGTGTGTATAGCTCCTCCCGGTACACTGTTGATGTTGCTTGACTGATAGATTTTGTGGCTGATGACCGCAGATGCAAACCGAATGCCCTCGTCATCGATGTCGTTAACAGTCATCAACCGACTATCAAACCTTGACTTTGTTAATCTTGCGAGTTCTGCGTTGGCACTCGTTCCGAGGGTTAGAGCTTCCCCTTTATCACTATATCCGGTAACCCTTCGCAAATCTTGTTTGGTTATCGGTGTGACTGTGCCTTTCGCAAGCCGCATTCCTGGTTCATGAACCCGGCTCAGAACCAATCTTATCCAATCCAATCGAAACGCAGTTGGATACCTTACTCCATTAATCAAACCTGAAGTCTCAAGCTTGGCATACTTGGCTTGAAGCTTTCCGTCCTCGCAGAGAGAGATTTGCTTTGGATGAAAGTTTCACCCAATTCTTCCTGCTTGGAGTGAATGAACGCCGTATGTCTTCTGTCAACAAACTCCTTCAAGCACCGACAATAGAGCACCCGTCATATCGTTCTCTTAGTTCTGCATTGTCATTATGTCGTAAACTGGTCTATCGAATTGGTTACCTTGAATTAGGTTGACAACAGAAGATGATGATGCCATCGTATCCAACCGGTTTATACAGAGAGTTCTTGATAGGATTTACAGAGTTCACTTAACAAAGACCGTAAATCAAAGCAAGAAAAGATTACTCAAACATAAGAAAACAAAAATCACAGTTCGCATTGTAAAGTGAAATGAATAATCATCCTTCCCTTAAATAGACTTAGGTCACAACGGTAATTACCAAATGGTAACAATTGTTAACGGCTATAGTATTAATTACCTTACCTAATCTTTCTTACGACAACCGGTTCTCATGCGTTTACCTATTTATCAATCCTCGGTTGTGATGTCAGTACTTACCTTTTCGAAATATTTGATAGATCGGCGACTTCTTCCGGTTGCACTTTTTGACTGTGTGAATTCATTACTCACCAGCTCTACCGGGAACAGTAGGCAGACTACTGGTTCCCTTTAAACCCTTAGGCTCAGTTTGTTGAAGAGATATCACCATCAGCAGATGATGATCTTTTTTCTGTTTTCTCCTCAATGGAGCTCTTTGATTCTTTTTTGAACCAAATCTTCTTGACTTCTTTTTCAATCTCTTTTCCCTTGTTATCCTTTTGGTTGGGAGACAAGGTCCTCTTCACCAGTTTGGCCGTTCCTTTTCTTTTCTTCAGTGGCTGGTTCCTGCATTCCTTGGCCAAATGCGCAATCTTGTTACAGTTGTAACAAGCCATCCCGGTTTCTCTCCATGGATTTACCCTTCTTTCATTGTTCATGGATGAGTGATATCGAGAGTTGCTATGGTCAGATGTTCCATAGCTAGCACAGTTGGTTGTGCTTCGGTTTGTGTTCCTATTATGGAACACCGGTCTCGGTGGGGATTTGAATGCCATGGTTTTGGATCTGCATTCTTCTGCTTTGTGTCCAAACTTGTTGCATGCATAACAGTAATCTTTGAAGCTTCCCCTGTTTCCACTGGACACACTGTTGGGACATAACCTACATTCAAAGGTCCTGTGGCCATACTTGTAACAGTTGCTGTAGTGACTGTTAGAAGTGAATGGTTTCACCGGTGCATTTCTGCAGTCATTTGTTTTATGACCCAGTTTGCCACAATGTTTGCAAGAGGTTTTGAAGGACTTTTTACCTTTGTCTTCTATCAATTTCTTCTTTTTGTTCTTCCCTTGCTTGTCTCCAGAGGACTCACCGGTTTCATTGATGCTTTGACCGGTGTACCCAAGTTCTGTGGGATCCTTGTGCTTTCTTTGAGCCCTTAATTTCTCATAAAGCTTTTCTGAGCTTTCATTTCTCTCTTCAAAAACTTTCATCTGTTCCTTTAGTTGATACAATTGAATAGCCAGTCTTTTGCATGCATCATCTTTATCATGCAAGTTCTTATGCATAATTACATTTTCTTGAGTTACGATTTGCATGTCTTCTTGAAGTTGTAAAACAACAAGATCACTTTCTCTTACCGCGTCTTCTGCCAAATTTCTTGCTCTTTCAGAGGTCACTAGTGATTTTACAGCATTGTTCCTTTCATCTTCAGCTTTTCTCTTTTCTTCAATGATTTCAATCATTCTTAGAGCATTATTTTCTTGCTCCCTTTTCAGGTTGGAGATCTGATCAGTTAGACTGATTTTTCTCCATAAGATTTGAGACCGCCTCTTCAGCGTCATCAAATTGACTTTGCCCAGAGAGTTCCTCAATTGTTTCATTTTTCTCACTCAGTTGCAGAGCGAACTCCTTTCTTTTTGCAAGGGACCTTAGTCTATTCTCAAGAGAGGCAATTATATCATTGGCTTCCTCAAGCTGCTTTTGATACCTGTAACCCTCCATGATCTTTTCTCAAGCGGTTAAGCTTTATAACTATGAGAACCAAAGGCTCTGATACCAATTGTTAATGAATCAGTAAATACAATTTCTACTTCAATTTAACCTTATATATTCTTGCAGAATTAAAAGAATATACCAATACTCCTAAACAGAAATAGAAATGCTCAGGTCAACACAGCATATATATGTGGAAACCCTCGGTTAGAAGGAGAAAACCATGATGGGACAGAACCCACAACTTTACTACTGCAGTAATAAAGATGCCCTGTTAGAGGCTTACAAAGCACTGATAAGAGTGCTACCCAGTAAAGAGATTTGGTAGAAGACCTGTTAGCATCTTGACCCTATTAGGAGTTGTCTGGTAAGAGGACTTTCAACACCAATAAAGATGTTACCCGGTAAAGGGATTTATACAAAGAACCTATTAGGGTTCACCCTGTTTAAGGGATTTGAATATGCTTCACAATCTAAAGCAATGATCTATGATGACACTTTTTGTCTGATTAGATCATACTTGTTACCCTTTCCTCTACTTGGCTATTGAACCTTTCTCTATCTTTCACCTCTCAGAGGATTCTCTCTCTCCTACTCTGCTTGCTCTTTTACATTCAACAACTCTTTCATATCCTATGACCTGTATTTATAAGAGATTAATCTTATGAAAAAATACATCTCATAGATCCACCAAGCTGTAAACTCACCCATAAATCATGCATGCAAAAAAGCTTGCAAAATGATCTTGAGTTTACCTTGAAACGCTCGTAGTTAAAGCAAGTCTAATTTCAGTTCTAGCTGAAAAAGCTAACTCTAGTTTTAATTGACAATGCTTCACATAATCCGGTTCGGATTATCATGTATTAACCAGTAAAGAACTTGTACCCGGTTAGCCATTCTTCCCTATGTGTCTCTCATGACCGGTTGGAAATACTTAGACCGGTATAAGCGTGACTAGCAAAGTACATCTCTTATTTGTTTAGTCTACCAGTGCATACTTAAGAGTACCGGTGTGATGTACTGGTGCTCCGGTGAGATGTTTGCCAATGACTTTACCAATGATAACTTAAATATATCAACAGAGGATTGCTCTCAGATCTTTGACATATACCGACTTTGGTATATTCTTCCCTTACTCTTGCATATTTATATTTTGGCTACAAAATAGATCATAAGTAGTTTTGATTTATATCAGCATTCCCTGCATAAAAGTTATTAGCATATTCAGAGCATTAAAAGTGATATATTTGCATCAATATTATTTGTGAAAAATAAAGATAATATTCAACAATATTTTGCTCAATATTAAAAGATAAAAAGAATTAAATTTCTATTAAAAGATAAAAAGAATTAAATTTCTATCTTCTCAAATCTTATTACACTAACATGAAGAACATTCAAAAAGGAGAAAATTTCAAGTTCAAGAATGTTTAAAGATGATACAATTTGGGAATGTTTTTCCAAAATCTCAAATTCCCAAAATTGAAGAAGAATTGTTCAAAGCCAAAGAGATAAGCATGTTGAGGTGGTGGCCACCTGTCTCCACCAATCAGATAATTTCGTGACAAGGCGTCCAAGCTCAATGAACCTAATCTTTTCTTCCGTCATGATAAGGGATGATTTCTTATAGAAGAAAGCATTTGATGAGTTGTTTATTTTTCATTGGTTCTCATTAGATAAGCATTGCAAAACCTAATTAGGGTATAGTTGTCTTAATCTTGTTCGTCAATCTTAATTTGATTTGGGCCCTTCACTTGTGTTTGAACTCCTATATAAACCCCACTCTCATTTGTAAAACAGAGATTTAGATATTGTTGCATAAAAATTGCTTAAGTAAATTCATTGTTCAGTTGTTGGTGTATTGAAATATCTTTTGCAAGTTGCATGGTTTATGTCTCTCACTTAAAGTAGATTTTATTTTCCAAGTTGTTAGATTGAATGAAGGATTTGATGGGAAAGCTTTATGTGGAATGAATGTGTTCATACCTTTTATAGTTGGATGGGAAAGCCTAGGATGAGATAAAGTCTCTCCCAAGGATTATAAGGATGGATATGCTTTGTGTGGCCATCCATAAGGCCTAGGAAGAGTTGAAGTTTCTCCCAAGGATTATAAGGATGGATACACCAAAGTGCAGGGTTTCCATTGTTAAGGATATAGCTCCAGTCCTATGATGCACAAATGCTTGGATATATTGATGACAGTAGTCATCATGATCTATAATATTCTTGGGAAATTCAGTAAGATATATGTATGTGTATATGTGACATTAGATACATGCACATGTTAGCAATATGAGTTGTCATTAGTGTTTTTCAGAAACCTCACACTGGTAAAGGGTCATCGGTCACTCACATTACTTAGACAACAGCGGTAGATGAAGAACAAAATGTATGCACCGGTCGACTATTTCGATAGATTCACCGGTAGACCGAATCAAGAACGCAGAACTGGTCTTATGAAGCATACAGGGACAAACCGGGTATAAGGGTATACCGGTCTAACTGCAAGATAGATCCGATTCGGATTTTATGGATCAATTTGAGTTACAGTTTAAGTCAAAAGTCGGATTATACGGGACATCCACTGCTGAGAAGTAGAGTTAGCTTTTTAACAGGAGGTAGCTTTATTCCTGTGGATGCTTTGGGATGGTAAACTCCAGATCAAAGCGCATAGCTTTTTGCTGATTGCATGATTTAATGCAGAGTTTGCAGCCTGGCGGTTCTACGAGTTAAGGGTTTCATTACGATGAACTCTAATATAAATATAGGTCATAGGACACAAAGAAAAGGTGTTTTTGATAGTTGATGATTGCATAGAGCAGAGGAGAGATATCTTCTGAGAAGTGTTGCAGGCATAGAGGTGAAAAAAGAAAAAGAGATCAACAGCTAGGCAAACTGAAGAAGAGATCAACTGGTATGATCTAATCTGATAGCAGACAGTGTCAAAATAAGATCATTACTTATATAAGGAATGAAAGCATATTGAAATCCCTCTATCAGGGTGAATCTAATTGGTTCTTTGTAAAATCCCCTAACAAGGTAACAACTTTGTAGATGTTCAAAGTCCTGTAACTAGGCAACTCCTAACAAAGTTCAGATCTTAACAGATCTTTTGTAAACTCCCTTAACCAGGTAGCACTTCAATCAGTGCTTTTGTAAGCTCCTAACAGGACGCCTTCATTCTGCGATAGTGAAGTTGTGAGCTCTGTCTCACCGTGGTTTTTTCCTTCTAACCGAGGGTTTCCACGTATAAATACTTGAGTTGATCTGTGTGATCTGTTTATGCTTGTGAATGATTGATTATATTCTGCTTTACATTTAATGATCTGTTTACATGTTTTAAACATGCAGAAAGATAATATTTACTGATTCACCCCCCTCTCTTAGTAACCGGTTTAGTACTAACAATTGGTATCAGAGCTAAGTTCTCTATGCTACCAAGCCTAACAGCTTGAGAGAAAGATCATGGAAGTTTATCGGTATCAAAAACAGCTCGAGGAAGCTAATGACATCATTACATCTTTGGAGAATAGATTGAGGAGATCACTTGCAAAGAGAAAGGACCTAGCATTACAGTTAAATGAGAGCAATGAAACCATTGATGAACTCTCTGGGCAGAGTGGATCTGATGAAGCTGAGGAGGCAGTATCTGAACTCATGGACAAGAATCAGATCCTGACTGATCAGATCTCTAATCTTAAGAGAGATCAAGAGGACAATGCCTTGAGGATGACTGAACTAATCGATAAAAAGAGAAAAGATGAAGATGAAAGGAACTCAGTAGTCAAGTCCTTGACAACCTCTGAGAAAGCAAGGGACCGGGCAGTGGAAGCAGTAGGAGCAAATGAACTTATCATCCTACAACTTCAAGAAGACATGCAGAGTGTCACCCAAGAAAATGCTCACATGCAGAAAGGTTGGCATAACAGGAATGAAGCATGCAATAAATTGCCTCTAGAATTGTATCAATTGAGGGAACAAATGAACGAACTTGAAGAAACAAATGAAATTTTGAAAAGATACAATAAAAACTCGACCAAGCTTGATGAGCAACTTAAAGCTCAAAGAAGGCATAAAGATCAAACCGGTCTTGGATTCACCAGTGAAGTTACCAATGAAAATGGTGAGCCTTCTAGGTCAAATGCAATCAAGAAGGATAAGAAGAAACCACTAGCACAAAAAGGTAAGAATATCCTTAACACATCTTGTAAGCATTGTGGGAAACCAGGTCATAAAACTAACAACTGCAGAAATGCACCGGTAAGGACCAATAATAGTCATTGCAAGAACTGTCGTAAAGATGGTCACAAGACTAGTGAGTGCTGGTCCAGTTCCATATCTGTGTCCAGTAGTAGCAGGGGAAGCTTCAGGGGCTACTGCTATGCATGCAACAAATTTGGACACAAGGTAGAAGAATGCAGATCCAAGACAATGGCATTTAGATCCCCAAAGTTGGTATTCACCAAGAGAAACAAGAACCGGAGTATAGTCAACTGTATGAACCATGGATCACACAATTACAATGGCTCTTGGGACAAGTCAACCAACACAAGAAGAACGTACCCAGGAAAGACAACCAGGGTAGTTTGCTATCACTGCAACAAAGTTGGACACAAAGCCAAAGAGTGCAAGAACCGGTTATCTAGTAAGGAGAAGGGACTGGTCAAACCTGAAGAAAAAACCAACAGCAAAGAGAAGACTGAAAAATCAGTCAAACAATTTTGGTTAGTAAAAGAATCAAAGAGCCCCGCTGAAGAGAAGACAGAGGAAAGATCACCATCTGCTGATGGCGATATTTCATCAGCAAACTGATCCATGAAGGCTTAGAGGGAACCAGTAGATTCCCTACCGTTCCCGATATGACTGGTGAGAATCAGACTCACTCGGTTTGCAAGGAAAAACCGGTAAGGCAAATTATGATTAACCGGTTGGGAAAACGGAAAGTAAAGTTAGGTAAGGCATTTATTACTGTAGCCATTTAACAAATAGTTACCATTTGTTAATTACCGTTATAACTTAACTCTAAAAGAAAGGAGAATTACTCACAAGTTTTCACTCTGCTTATTGTATTATTTACGAATTCTTGTGCTAAACTTTTTTCTCGCACCTTGATCACTGAGAATCACTATTTGCAATATCGATCTAAGCTACTCTCAGCAAATTACCGATTAGCAAGTATGGCCTCATCTTCCGCTATCGTAAAATTGATCAAAGGAGATCAGGTGGACAGGCCAGCATACAACATCTTGCCGGTTCAGAATAGAGAAAACGACATGGCTGGAGCGCTCTCTTCTGTACCAAAAGGAGTTCTCTTGACCGAGGATGTTACAATGTTTATTCATGCCAAACAGGAAGAACTGGGAGAAACTTATATTCAAGGAGAGTATCTGTCACTATGCGAAGAAGGGAAACTTCCTAACAAACACGCCAATCTAGTATCATCCGGATTAATAATTGGTGTATGCTACCCTGCAATCTTCCGAGAAGACCAAGTAAGATTGGTGTTGAGCCGTCTTCACGAACCAGGTTTCTAGCTCACCAGAGGCGCATGTCACGAGATCACCAAAGAAGATCTCCACAGAGTAACCGGATACAGTGATAAAGGGGGAGCGCTAACCCTTCGCACCATCGCCAATACCGTCGTCAACAAGCTGACCAAGTCGAAGTTTGATGGTCGACTTATGACTATGAATGACATTGAAGATGATGGAGTACGCTTTGCGTCTGCTATCATCGGATACAAGGTTTATCAGTCAAGCAACTGGAACAGCATACCAGGTGGTGCAATTCATGTTGCGCACCGCATCATGCATGAGAATGCCAAATACGACATCTGTGCAATGCTTCAAAGCCAAATATTTGAAAACATGAAGAGGCTTGGAGTTGTGAAAAAGAAATCTATGAAGTATGGAACCCTCCTGATGTGCCTATACTTTTTCTACTTGGATTTCTTCCCAGGTATCGGTAAAGTGACTTGGACAACTGATAAACCAGTCATGCATCAAATCACTGAAATGGCTAACCGACTGGGAGATTAGTTAAGAAAAGCGATGACTGAATATTTTGAAGAGTTTCAATTGAAGATGCACGAAAGAGAAAGAGTACCGTCAACTATTGTTGACCTTTACAAGGACGACGTATGTTTTCTAGTTACCACCAACAATTGCATCATTCAAGCAATGGAACCAAGAGATGTGTATGCTCTTGAGTTGGGTTACGAGATCTCTGCCAAGGTTGCTAAGGCATATGCCGATGTACTAAATGATGCAAATTTGGATCTCGGTGCCAATCGGTTCAGCATGTATATTGAGATTCTTTAGAATCTGTCAAAAAGGGCACCAGTCAAGATTGTCTACAAAAAGATGCTCACACCAAAGAAGAAATCGGCGACAGAACAGCCCAAGGGTCGAAGGAAGAAAGTAGAACCGGCGCCCAGCATCCAAGAGGAAGAATTAGAAGAGACAAAGACCGAGGACACAGTTCCTCTTATTAGAAAGAAGAATACCGGTAAAATGGCAAAGGAGGATCCACCTAGAAAAGCCAAACCCACAATTGATGAAATTGTGGCAGGACTGAAAGAATTTGGGCATTTAGGTTCTGTTAGAAGAAGATATGAACTAGCCAATGATGAAGACAAAGGAAAACTTGAAGAAGTCGTAGCATTCTGCCTCCATAAATTCAATCTTCATCTCGGTGGACTACACACGACTTTACCTGAACATCTTCTACAAAATATTGAAGCCCAGTGGAAAGCCACAGAAGATAGAGAAAAGGAGCTAAGGATAAAAGCTCTTTTAGAGGTCCAGAATCACCTTACTCTAGAAGAAGCTACAGAACAAGTTGAACTTCATCAGAAAACCTTCGCAACCATAAAAAGGATAGGTCTCATGCTTATTGGAGAAATTGAGAAAGTACATAGTGAAGAAGTAGCACTATGGACCAAACTTCTCCAGACCCAGCATCAAATAGTACAAGAAGCAGCTCAAAGAACAACAGCTAAACCGGGAGCTGACATCGGTAAAGGGAAAGGAGTACTTGGAGAAAAAACACCGGCATTAGTAGACTTAACCAAAGATCAGGCAACGAATCCAACAGTTCTCATCTCTTCTAGCAAAGGTAACATCAAACCCATGCATGTTGATGATATAATTACTGAGGTAATGGACTTTGGAGAAGTAGATAATGCTGCAAAGTGGTATAGTGTACTAAACGAAGAGGACAAACAAAAGCCAATTGTAGGGATAGTAGAAACTTTCATGGATTATAATAGGACTCCAAGGGACTACAGGTCCAAGTTCCCACCAAAACTAAATAACATGCTACAATCAAAATGGAAAACCGGTCTAGTTATAAACACCAAAATCAAAAGGGAAACATTGCTTAAGGTCAAACTTGGATTCAACGAAGAAAGAATAAAGCTTCTATTAGAAGAAGCATCCATGAACTTAAAGACATTTGACAGAGTTGCAGAAATTTTAAACGGATATGAGAATCAAGTCTTCAAAGCAACTCTAGACTACTGGCGTAAGTATGACTTCAGTGCATTGGATAAACTAGGTCCTCGGGATCAAACTGACCAAATGCAAGCAACACCGGTCAGACCCACAACTGGTGAAGCATCTTCTACTGAAAAGGAAAAAGCTCAAACAAAAGAGTTTATAACTAATGCACAAATAAATGTTGAACAAGAGACAGAAACTGATATACCCATGGGAGAACTTCATACTGCTGAGGAGCAACAACAAAAAGAAGTCCCACCAGGAGAACAAGAACAAGATGCTGATAAGCAATTGGATGAAGAAGCTCAGATCGAGGAAAAACCTTTTGAAGAACAAAATCTACCAGAAGGAGAAGTTTAAATGGAGAACGGAGCTCATCAAGGAACAAAAGATAATAAGGGACAAGATGAAGACATTCCAGTCCACACCAAGCAACTTAAACCAGAGCAAGAGCAAGGACAACAAGAACAAGGAGACATTCCAAGCTCCTCCTCTAAAAGGAAGTTTTCATTTGTCGAGGAGAAGGAAGCAAAAAGGAGTAAAACTACCGATACAGTGGTAGACATCAACAAGATGTCAACCAGGCAGCTCAAAGAGCTGACCAAAAGAAAACAGGACGTGGTCCTAACCACTGAAAAGAACATTCTGTGCAACTTCGTTCCTAATATTGACGTCGATAGCAATGAACCAGTTGTTGGCAATTTGGCTGAGGTATGTACATAGATGTTGTCATTATGGCAACATATGTTCCCTATGAAGATCGCATAAGCTGGAAAGTAAGTATGGAAGATCACAGACTAAAATTGTCTAAGTATGAAATAGTGATTTTGACAGAGCACCCAATACAGTTTGTTTTGGCGACATTCACTGGAGCATGATCAGAGTTTGCGCAGTTGAACATAGACTCTATGGTGTCTAAGGATACCCCATCTCAGTGCGCAAAAGAGTACGGACAGTACGGACAAAGTTATGATTGTTTTACCGATGATAGAGTACAGCCGGTAGAGCAGTTTTGAAGACAGAATTAGTAAATGAATTAAGGGATTATTTTGCTTGTCAAAATAATAACTTAATATTATAAAGAGACCACATCCTAGATGTTTACTCTTGGATAAAGATATGCAAGCCGACAAGAGAAAGATATTATGTTTGTATCTTGTATAAATAAAGATGTACCAAGCATACTTGAAAGGTAACATGTAATATATGTAAATTGTGATAGCAGCGAAAGTTGTCGATGCGAAGTTGTAAGCAGTACCATATTGCAATCAATAAACATTTGTATTACTTGTTTGGGCAATGAGCTCATCTGGTAATCAGGTTTTGTATCTACAACTCCTAATAGGGTTGAGGCTTCTAACAAGGCCTATAGTCCCTTAACCGGGACTGATACACTATATGATTGTAACAGGCTCCTAACAGGGTCAACATCCTTAACCGGATATCTTTTGATTAGTGGATCTTTGTGGGTACCATCCCCACCGGGGTTTTCCCTTGGCCAGGGTTTCCTCGAGAACATATCATGTGTTATGAGTTCTTTACATTTACTGTTACGTATGCTATTTAGTTTCCTATGCTTTGTATGCACTAAAGTAATCTGTTATATCCATAAGTGGGCAAAAGTAAAAGTTTGTGAAATACTGATTCACCCCCCCCCCTCTCAGTATTTCCTATTTCTAACAATTGGTATCAGAGCACAGTTACTCGGAGAAGAAACATTCAAGGAAAGCCTAGCAGCTTGAGTAAGATCTCTATGGATATGGATCAATTACAGAAGAATCTTGAAGAAGCTCTTGAGCAAATTGATATGCTTACTGATGAAAGAAACACTTTGAAAAGGAAGTATGATGATGCAAAGAACCTTATTGACAAATTGAAAGGTAAGATAGAAGATCTGAAATCTGAGAAGGAATCTGAAATTCTTGTTGAAGATTGTGAAGACTTACAAAAAGAAAATGTGATCCTTAAACATGAATTGAAGATAACAAATCTGAAGCTTAGCTTGAAAGATGGAAATGACAATTTGAGATCTGAGAATGAAAATTTAAAGAATGAAAATGAAGATCTGAAATCTAAACTTGGCAAGGTAACATCTGAATTTGATAAAGTCAAACTGCAGTATGATGAACTTGAGAAATACAACAAAATTGTGAAAGGTGAATTGACTCAATCCAAACAACAACTTGAGAGGCTATATTCAAATAGTGAAAAGATTGATAAGCAAGTATCTTATGGAAAACCATTCTATGACAAAACTGGTCTTGGATTTAACATATTAAAGATAGTTAGTGAAAGCAAGAAACCAGATCTGAATGAATGTGAAAGCAATGAAGAAAAGAAGTTAGATGAGAACAAATCTGAAGAATCACCAAAGCAAGATGAATCATCCAAAGGTATGCAAAGAGAATTCAAAGGTAGATGTTTTGTTTGTAATACTATTGGTCATATGAAGAGAGATTGTACAGGTAAACAATTCAAACCTCTTAATGGTTATTGTTATAATTGTCATGGTTTTGGACATAGAGCTATTGAATGTAGAAGATCTAAAGTTATTGAGAATAATTACAATAGAAGAATGCCTAGAAATACTAACAATGCAGATCAGAGATCAACTGAAAACATGAAAAGAGGAAATGGAATAGTATGTTTCAGATGCAACAAAATTGGACATATTGCTAGAAATTGCAGGACACAAATCAATCAGCAAACACCTAGATATGGAACCAATGGAATCACTTGTCAGATATGTAACAAGATTGGATACACAGCAAGATTTTGCAGAATGAACAATGGAGGTTATCATCATAACCCTAACCCTAGAAACTATGCAAGAAGGAATGAAAATGCAAGAAACAAAGAGAAAGGTTGTTGTAGCAATGAAGATGAAGTAAAATTTGTTAAAGGCACAGATCAAGGAGGTATATTCAGCATTGAAGGTAATCAAGAAGGTAATGTATCTGAAGGTAAGAATGAGTCTTTACCTAACCCTTCTTTAAGCACTTAAATTATGTAAATTTCTGTAGATTAGGAACTTAGAATTAGTATAGAATTAGATTTTGAATGAGTTAAGTTTTGCGCAGTTAGATGAAGGTTTGTTATGTTATACTGATGCTATGGTTAAGTGCGCAAAAAGAAATATTGTGTTTTGCGAGGTCGCAAGAAGATTTATGGTTGCAGGTTTACAGAATCAGCTTTTTGGCATTTTGGCGGCAAAATAATTGAATGCGATGTCAGATCGAGTAAATGCTAAGTATTAAAAGATTGAAATCGAAGTTATTATGATTATCAAGTGATTAGAAGTGATTTGGAAGCGAAGAAAGAAGTTTGGATAACATTGTTGACAATTTGGTTTTGGGAGAGCAAGAAAAGACTATTGAAACAGAGACTACACAAACTGAAGTGCAAATGGAAACAGAGACCCATACACCTGTTGAACCACAAGAAGACATCAGTCTTACTCCTAAGACTGGAAAGGAGAAAGGAATAGAAACATTGATTGAAGATTTGAGCAAGGAAGTTGATGACGATGATCAATTAGAGTTGATCACTTCTTTGAACAAAATTATTGGAAAGAATACGAAAGTTAAGAATTTGGAAGGTAGTCTGAAAGATTTGACTGAGAAGCTACAAAGTGTCATATCTACAAAAGTCTTTGATTTAGATCCACTTGAAAGAGCAAAGATGGTAATTAATTCTTTTGATGTTGAGTTCACTAATTTGACTGATATTGCTAAGGTTAAGGCTCAGGCAGCTTATGAAGCTGAGATGTTGCAGAATATAAGTCAGAATATCAAAAATGACATTGACAGCCTTGACAGACACATTAAGAACTTAAGGAAACATCTTTAGTCTGGAAAGTGTTTGTACATTCAGTGTACAAAATCTGAAAATATTTTAATTGAGGAAGAAAAGAAGATAAAAGAGAAGCAAGATGAAATTGCAGCAGAGACAAATTCTTTGGCCAGCCTAAACATAAAGATCAGTACAGTTGAGAAAAAGATCAGAAAATTATGTGATGAGATAAGGACTTTGAATGATGAAAAGAACAAGAAAATTATCAGAATAAACATCTTGAGAGAGCATGTCTCAATCAAGTTGACTATAATAGAAGAGCAGCTAGATGGATGTCTTACTGATAAGACAGCATTTCAGAAATTCAATTTTGAGTCCCTTCAAGCTTGTCAGATTGCAGCATACGGATTGAGTACTTTACTCAATGTAGCAGAATCAATAAAGAAGGCATGGGAGAAAGATTTTGAGACTTGGAAGACAGATTTTGCAGATTGTATTGCAAGCCTACCGGCTTTGCAATAAGACAGTAAGGCAAATGTTTTGACACATTTTTGTATATCCTTTTCCACCCTTTATTTTGTCATTGTTGTCAAAGGGGGAGAGATACTTAGAAAATTGTCTATATATGATAAGGAAGGATACTCATAGGGGGAGTTCTATGGAGTATTATGAAGTGTTATAGATTATGTGTATATTTTGAGGAAATATAAGGATAGTATACTTATTTTATACTATGGCCACAATTTTGATACAAATTTTGAGATTTTTACTTGTACACTTAGCCAATTTTCTCATATGTTGCCACCAATGACAAAGGGGGAGATTGTTGGCAATTTGGCTGAGGTATGTACATAGATGTTGTCATTATGGCAACATATGTTCCCTATGAAGATCGCATAAGCTGGAAAGTAAGTATGGAAGATCGCAGACTAAAATTGTCTAAGTATGAAATAGTGATTTTGACAGAGCACCCGATACAGTTTGTTTTGGCGACGTTCACTGGAGCATGATTAGAGTTTGCGCAGTTGAACATAGACTCTATGGTGTCTAAGGATACCCCATCTCAGTGCGCAAAAGAGTACGGACAGTACGAACAAAGTTATGACTGTTTTACCGATGACCCATTACAGCCGACAGAGCAGTTTTGAAGACAGAATTAGTAAATGAATTAAGGGATTATTTTGCTTGTCAAAATAATAACTTAATATTATAAAGAGACCACATCCTAGATGTTTACTCTTGGATAAAGATATGCAAGCCAACAAGAGAAATATATTATGTTTGTATCTTGTATAAATAAAGATGTACCGAGCATACTTGAAAGGTAACATGTAATATATGTAAATTGTGATAGCAGCGAAAGTTGTTGATGCGAAGTTGTAAGCAGTACCATATTGCAATCAGTAAACATTTGTATTACTTGTTTGGGCAGTGAGCTCATTTGGTAATCAAGTTTTGTATATACAATTCCTAATAGGGTTGAGGCTTCTAACAAGGCCTATAGTCCCTTAACCAGGACTGATAAACTATATGATTGTCACAGGCTCCTAACAGGGTCAACATCCTTAACCGGATATCTTTTGATTAGTGGATCTTTGTGGGTACCATCCCCACCGGGGTTTTCCCTTGGCCAGGGTTTCCTCGAGAACATATCATGTGTTATGAGTTCTTTACATTTACTGTTACGTATGCTATTTAGTTTCCTATGCTTTGTATGCACTAAAGTAATCTGTTATATCCATAAGTGGGCAAAAGTAAAAGTTTGTGAAATACTGATTCACCCCCCCCTCTCAGTATTTCCTATTTCTAACACCAGTCATCGATTAGCTAAAAGTGTTGGCACAGGCAATCGGTGAGGATTTCACAGATCCGAAAACAGTGGCGATCGACCATTACGAGAAGAAAAGACTGGAGATACTCCACAAACAGGTTGAAGAGATTAAGGTGAATATGACAACAAACCTGAGAATTCTCCAATAGCAACTTCAAGAAGCAGGAAGTTTGATGAGCAGAACATCAAACTTTGAAGTATTTTTGCAAGATCTATCAGAAAAGTCTACCAAGATAACAGAAGAGATTAAAGCATTGTCCTCTCAGTTTGATATTAAGAGCAAGACTGCAACATCCTACAACAGAGAAATGACAAGTTTAACTCTTGCACTCAGAAAAATTGCTGAAGAGAAAAATAAGCGGATCCAAGATATTATTGGATTTCAAGTGTTTTTGGCACCCACATTTGACATCATGAATATAACATCATCTTCTCTTGAAGATCTAATCAATGAACCAGCCTACAAAACTATGGAAGACATGGAGAATATCATTATTTCTCTGACAGCAGCCCAAAAGAATTCAGAATATGTAACCGCTCAATGGGCACCATTCCTTCATTCAGGCAGAACAATATACAAGGATTTTTTTTCCAAGCTTCAACTGTGAAGATATGCTTTACCCTTTGTCCTCTGGAGGCAAAAAGGGGAAGAGTATACAGAGGAAGGAAAGGACAGAACCAAGGAAGCAAAGGACAGACCCAATGTAAAGGACACAGTATTGTACAGGACAAAACCGGACAGAACTTTGCATACCGGAGCATTCAATCAAGGGAAGGAGCGTTCTACCGATACAAGGTACTGGTATTTAGTGAGTAAAGTTTGTGAAGCTTTTGCCACCAATGACAAAGGGGAATATTGTTAGCAATATGAGATTTTATTAGTGTTTTTCACAAACCTCACACCGGTAAAGGGTCATCGGTCGCTCACATTACTTAGACAACACCGGTCGATGAAAAACAAAATGTATGCACCGGTCAACTATTTCGATAGATTCACCAGTAGACCAAATCAAGAATGCAGAACCGGTCTGATGAAGCATAGAAGGACAAATAGGGTATAAGGGTATACCGGTCTAACTACAAGATAGATCCGATCCGGATTTTATGGATCAATTTGAGTTACAGTTTAAGTCAAAAGCCGGGTTATACGGGACATCCACCGCTAAGAAGTAGAGTTAGCTTTTTAACAAAAATTAGCTTTATTCTTGTGGATGGTTTTGGAAGGTAAACTCTAGATCAAAGTGCATAGCTTTTTGCTGATTGCATGATTTAATGCGGAGTTTGTAGCCTAGCGGTTTTATGAGTTAAGGGTTTCATTATAATGAACTCTAATATAAATATAGGTCATAGGACACAAAGAAAAGGTGTTGTTGATAGTTGATGATTGCGTAGAGCAGAGGAGAGATATCTTTTGAGAAGTGTTGCAGGCACAGAGGTGAAGAAAGAAAGAGAGATCAATAGCCAGGCAAACCGAAGAAGAGATCAACAGGTATGATCTAATCTGACAGACAGTGTCAAAACAAGATCATTACTTATATAAGGAATGAAAGCATATTGAAATCCCTCTATCAGGGTGAATCTAATTGGTTCTTTGTAAAATCCCCTAACAGGGTAAGAACTTTGTAGATGTTCAAAGTCCTATAACTAGGCAACTCCTAACAGAGTTCAGATCTTAACAGATCTTTTGTAAAATCCCTTAACCGGGTAGCACTTCAATCAGTGCTTTTGTAAGCTCCTAACAGGGTGCCTTCATTCTGCGATAGTGAAGTTGTGAGCTCTGTCTCACCGTGGTTTTTTCCTTCTAACCGAGGGTTTCCACGTATAAATACTTGAGTTGATCTGTGTGATTTGTTTATGCTTGTGAATGATTGATTATATTCTGTTTTACATTTAATGATTTGTTTACAAGTTTTAAACATGCAAAAAGATAATATTTACTGATTCAGCCCCCTCTCAGTAACCGGTTTAGTACTAACAGCACATACACCCATACATACATGTATTCATTTATTCATGAGCATGGCACTATACTATAAATCATGGTGAGTACTATCATCTATAAATACATGTATACTCATGCATGACATATGAAACCAAGAAATTGAGTTAACTATGAGACGGATTCAATTATCATGTGTACATATATATATTGATTAATAATGATATTATTACTCAATATATATATACACGTGACAAGTAGATTAAACTTGATCATCTTTATTAAAATTGATAATGATCGACCACCAAATAAATTGACTATTGGTGTCGACTTCTATTCATTATTTGGTGTCGATTTCTATCGACTATTGGTGTCAACTTATATTCATGATTTGGTATCAACTTCCATCGACTATTGGTGTCGATTAATATTGTAACCATTATACGGTGATTAACTTCCATCATAATTGTGTTGTCTTGTATAACGATAACAATAGTTATCGGGCCTTGACACATTGGTTATCGCTGATGAAAAGTTATGATCCATTGTGAGGCGGCATGCCTGTTGGAAGGCATGCCTCCTCATCATTCTATATATGCTCTTGAGATGCACGATCTAAGAACACACAAAAATATATACACTACAAGTACAAGATCATACATCTCCATACACACTAAACAATATTGATATATGTTTCATTTGTATAATCTGCCATTGGATTACTTACAGGTTGCCGATTGAAGAAGTGACACTTATCTATATCAGCAAATCATTAATAGTTCAAGATCATCACAGTAAAGAACAATAAACAGATCAAGAACATATTGTTCTTTGACAGCATATTTGTATTAATAGCATTCAGCAAGTATCATAGAATTGATATATATATATATATATATACTATAAATGCAAAGTTTCGATATATATACTTATCAAGAGTATATTCTGATTATTTGATAAGTTTGCAGATCACAAAAGGTTGAGGATTTCTCTCAGATCTTTGACATATACTTTGACTTTGGTATATTCTGCCCTTACTCTCGCATATTTATATTTTGGCTACAAAATAGATTGGAAGTAGTTTTGATTTATATCAGCATTGTTGATTCCCTGCATAAAAGTTATCAGCATATTCAAAGCATTAAAAGTGATATATTTGCATCAATATTATTTGTGAAAAATAAAAATAATATTCAACAATATTTTTCTCAATATTAAAAGATAAAAAGAATTAAATTTCTATCTTCTCAAATCTGATTACACTAACATCCATAAGGCCTAGGAAGAGATAACGTCTCTCCCAAGGATTGTAAGGATGGATGAACCAAAACATAGGGTGTCCATAAAGTCTAGGGAAGAGATAAGGTGTAATGAGACGGTGAACTAGCTTGAGGACCATTCTAGGATGGTCATAAAGGCAGTAGAGCCCCAAGAGGTCCTTCCCAGAGAGCTAAGAACCTGATTATGATCTCTTCCCAAGGATTAGGAAGGAAGCAAGATTGGAAGGGAGTAGTCACAAGCCACCAAGTTGAGTTAGAGAGTTGCACAGAGTAACTTCTCTGGGACTTGGTGTAGAAAGGGCTCAAGACAAGGCCCCCCACTTTCCACTTTAATTTTGTGAAATAATTTAGATACTCCCATATTTCATCCATCTAAGACTATTGCAAGCAGGACATGCGCCATACTAAGTAGGACATCTCATTGTAAGATGGGATGATATCAGAGTTGCGCAATGACAAACCACTCACAATGAAAGACTTGTACAAAGATTGGTATTGCTTGGGAACAAGCAATTTTGGGGAAGGGCAGACTGTGATGTCCCCGTTTTAAGATAGGACTGAAATGAGATTTTATTAAATAATATAATATAATTGAATTATTAATATAATAGTATAATATATAATAAATAAATAATAAGTTCTTATTAAATAAACAATGATAATAAAATTAAAATATAAAAAATAATAATAATAAAAGATGTAAACAAATAAATGATGGAAGATATGTTGTGGACATAGACAAAGATTATCAATAAAATACCATGATGCAATAGACGGATAGCGATTTCTATAGCCATCGAAGACAGAGAAGACGAAAAGGGTATGAAAGTAATTAAGATATTGTTCGATATACTTTACATCCTCTGCCATGACATGGCTTAGTGTTATCACTAAAAATCAAGAATAAGGGAAAGTTACGTGCATTACAATAATACATCTTTGTGTAAAGAGATGATCAACCATCTACAAAGATACCTAGCAATATCAAATAAAGAAAGGAATGAAGCCATTCAGCATAAGTACGGAGAACTCGACAGTGGTAGTTAACAATCAGCAAATTAACAAACAACGATCCCGGTAAAAACAACCAATGCAACCATTGATTATTTTTTTAACAGCAACATTATAGTTAGGAAGGGATGCCCTCATAATGAGGAGTTTTGTACCATGAGAGAGTGGTGACTCGTCATCTTTCCTTGATGGATATTTAAGGAAAAATCATTGCATTGGAAAAGGGCAGAGAGATGAACAAAAAAAAGATAGTACCCTAAAAGCATCTAAAGGAATTCCAATACATCCCCATATCCCAGCAGTGAGCATTCTCCATCCATATTTAGATTACACAAGTTTAAGCTGCATGATTCCTTGGCACAGGTTGCATAAATACAAAGTTATATCAATGGAAAGAGAGTAAGATACGGAGGACAGCAACAACTATAATTTCAGATCAGATGATACAAATCAATATTATGAAACAAGCAAGTAATCATTATTCAAGATAAGCAACATCCAAAAATAAAATATGGTCTCAACGTAGAATATGTTGTTCCTAACCGGTTACTGAGAGGGGGGGTGAATCAATAAATTCAATTTCTATTCTTCCTTTATGCAATTAGATATTCTTGTCAATACTGAAATCAAAAGAATATTTTTACAAACATAAATAGAAATTAAATGCACAGGTCAACACAGAATTTATATGTGGAAACCCTC
The DNA here is from genome assembly GCA_027943335.1 of Chamaecyparis obtusa. Classification (NCBI taxonomy): domain Eukaryota; kingdom Viridiplantae; phylum Streptophyta; class Pinopsida; order Cupressales; family Cupressaceae; genus Chamaecyparis; species Chamaecyparis obtusa. The sequence goes on along the minus strand of BSBK01001222.1, from coordinate 947,042 downwards.
GGTTAGAAAGAAAAAACCACGGTGGGACAGAACCCATAAAACTCCCCTACTGCAATAAGAAATTTTCCCTGTTAGAGGCTTACAAAGCACTGGTGAGAGTGCTACCCGGTTAAGGGATTTAATAGAAGAGTCGCCTTATTAGAGGACTTAAAACACCAACAAAGATGTTACTCGGTAAAGGGATTTATACAATAGAACCTGTTAGGGTTCACCCTGATTAAGGGATTTTAATATGCTTCACAACTAAAGCAATGATCTTATGATGACACTATATCTATCGATTTAGATCATACCTGTTCACCCTTTCCTTTGCTTGGTTGTTGAATCTTTCTCTCCCTTTCACTCTTTGTGACTGTGTTTCCTCTCAGAAGATTCTTCTCTCCTGCTCTCTTTCGCTCTATGCTCTTGATTTTCAACAACTTTTTTTCATATCTTATGACCTGTATTTATAAGAAATTATCTTATTAAAAATACATCTAACAATTCCGCCAAGTTGTAAACTCTCCCAAAAATCACGCATGCAAAACTCTTGATCAAAAAGCTTGCAAACTGATATTTAGTTTACCTCGAAATGCTCGTAGAAAAAAAACTAACTCCAATTCAACTGAAAAAGCTAACTCCAGTTTCACTAAAAAACACTCCGCATAATCCGGTTCGGATTATCATGCACTTAACTGGTGTGTGATATATATCTGGTTAGTCATCTGCACCCTGTGTGTTTGCCAAGACCAGTTGGACAAAATCTGGACCGGTATAAGCGTGACCGGTTAAGGTACACTACTCACTTGCTCATTCTATCGGTTCACAATCATTAGACTATCATGAGTACCGGTGTGATGTACCAGTGTTCCGGTGTGATTAATGTTTTCCAATAACTTTGCCAATGACAACTAACTTTATGCCAACAATCTTCCCCTTTAGCATTGCTGGCAAAACACATCAACACTTCAACTGTAGACTTCCCCTGTAGATCTGCTCCTCTTCCTTTATCTCAACTTGTTTGAATTCAATTCTCCCTTAATGAGTTCACCCTCTTTTATTTGTTCATTTACACTATTTCCTCTACATTATATCTTCCCCTTTTTGCCTCCAAGGGACAAAGGGTGTTAACTCTTCATATGTGTAATTTGTTGAAGATATCTTTATAGATCTTCTTTGCAAAGTCTACGAATGGATTCCAAATACCTGTTGTTACATAATCTAAATTATTCTTTATAGCTTGCAGTGAGACAATGAAATTTTCCATATCTTCTATTGTCTTGTAATCAGGCTCACTAAGAAGTGTTTTAGCATCACTGGTTGTTTTCTGTATCAGATCAAATGTAGGTGCAATGAATAATTGAAATCCAATAAGATCTTGGATTCTTTTAGTGTTTTCTTCTAACGCCTTCCTCAAAGTGAGAGCTAAGCTTGTCAGCTCACGACTATACTCTGTTGCAGAAAAGGTCTTAGCATCAAATTTTGATGTTATTCCCTTTATCTCTTTTGTTGTCCTTTTTGTTCTCTCGGTTATGTCCTTCACAAAATTTTCAACTTTAGAAGTTCTTATGATTAGCCTTCTAGCTTCTTGTACTTGTTGTAGCTCACCGGTGTTGGTTGCCACAATGGCTTTAAGTTCTTCGACCTTTCCATGAAGAATATTTATCCTTTTCTTCTCATAATGATCAATAGCAATTGTTTCTGGGTCAAAGACATCTTCCCCAATCGCTTGTGCTAGTACCTCTAATTGATCAATCACAGGTTCTTCATCTATATTAGCATCTGGTACAAAATTGTACAAGATATTCTTTATGCTTGTGAGGACCATATCTTGTTTCCTCTTAGTGTGTTGCTTCAACTGCCTTGTCGACATTTTGCTTATGTCAACTACAGTGTCACTAGTTGGAGATGGGCTAACTTTGCTTCTTTTAGATTCAGGATCTATCGCAAAGGATAGCTTTCTCTTTGATGATGAAGCACTTGGAACATCTACAGGTTCCTTTTGCCTTACTTCCTTTGCAAATTCTTGTTCAGCAGGCTTCTCCTCTTCCTCTGTAATAGGCAACTCCTCTTGTTGAGGTATTTCTTGTTGTAGGATATCCTCTGGATGCTCCTCTTCTTCTAGATGCACTTCTTCTGGTGGTTGCTCTTTTTGTTGTTGTTCTTCAGCAACCTGTTGATCACTTAAAATAGTTTCAACTTTCTTTGTTTCTTTGTCTTCAGTCATCTTAGCTGATGACTCCCCCAGTTCTTGTTATGCTGGTTTCATTGATGTATCTTGTACACCTATTTCAATCTCTTCACCTAGGTTAACCTGTTCACTGGCTGTGAACTCTTCACCAATAACTTCCTTTTCACCGGTTGTTCCTTGATCACCTGTTAAGACTTGTTCACCAGTTGTGAAATATTTAGGTGGAACCATCTCCTTTTCCGATTCATCTTGTGAGATGTCCTGAGGACCTGTAGGATTAAGTATTTCCTTTGAAACTTTTTCTACAATGTTTTCTTCTTGTCGCTTCTTAAGAGTGTTGAAGTTATAGTTCTTCTAAAGTTCTAGTGAGTCTTCATACACTTCTTTATCATGACCATTAATGACTTTGGCCACCCTGTCCCTTATATCCATGTTGAGTGACTCAGCCTCCACCAGAATTTTGATTGTCTCATCATCAAGATCTGGTTTTACTTTTACCAAAGTTTCCCTTAAGATTTTACTATTTTGAGCTAGATCGGTTCTCCATTCGGTCATTAGCCTCTTATTCAATTCTGCAAGGAAGTGGGGCCTGTAGTCTATAGGACTTCTATTGTAATCTAGAAAGGTCTCTAATAGAGCAATCTCAATTTTCTCTTTATCATCAATGCCCAAAGCACTGAACCACTTTGCAGCATTCGACACTTTTCCAAAATCCATAATTTCATCAACTATGTCATCTACGGTTAAGGTTTGAGCTTTACCTTTTTTTGGAGATGCAAGGATGGTTGGTGGAGTTAGATCACCATCTGTGTCTCTGGTAATGTCCACAATGACCAGTTCTATTACAGGCTTTTCTCGGACCGGTGTCTCGACTCCCAGAATGCCCTTTCCTTTTCCAGTGTCTTTTGCTGGTGGCACTGAGGTCTTTTGGCATTCAGCTTCGGCTTCATGTTGCTGCTTCAGAACAGTTGACCATATGGCGACCACTTCATCATAAACTTTGTCCACTTCTTCAATCAAGACTTGACCAATTCTTTTCCTAATATTGAAACTTTGTTTGTACAAGTCAGCTTGATTAGTTGCCTCTGGCAGGCTAAGATGATTTTGTACTTCCAGTAGTGCCCTTATCCTCAGCTCTCTTTCCTTATCTATGGAAGATTTCCACCTACCTTCAATTATCTCAAGTAGACCTTCAGGTATGGTTTTATGAAGTTCAGTGGGTGTTAATTTAAACTTGTGAAGACAAAAAACTATAGCCTCTTCTAGCTTTCTCCTGTCTTCTTCATTAGCAAGCTCATATCTTCTTCCAACTGCTCCCATTCCACCTGATTCCTTTACTCCTTCAACCATTTCATCTATGGTTGGTTTTCGTCCTTAAGGTACATCCTCCTTTATCGGTTTCCCGTGTAATGACCCTCACGAGTAGGATCACTAAAAACCCCAAAATCTGAACTGTGGCAAATCGTCAAACACTTGGCATGCACTGAATGGTTTGGTTTGCAATGATGTGTTTCAATGTGATAATTGTTTTTGGGCATCAAGTGCAATTGTGATAACAATACCAATATAGAAATGTGAAACAACAATGGAACTCTAAATAACCATGCAAAGACTCAATGCCAATATATTATGAACTTCCTAATTCTGATTGCAATGTTCAGTAACTGATTTTCTAGGCACATATAGACTGTTATATTGGACATACAAAACACTTCTTACTCCATACAATGAACTATCATACTATGACCATCAATGCTCCTTTCCTTGCTATGTCAAAGATGTTAACAAGTTTGATTTCAATGACAGATTGTATAGACTGTTAAAACTACTGAAGTATGGCATGGAATGTATGAACAGTCACACATAAACAGTGACCTTACAATGCACCCTCTCAACTATAACAATCCGACTACAATATAGCAATATCAGATTACAATAGCAATGGTAATAGAGACTATTCTCTGAATACAATTATGACTGTTACAGCAGAGCACTCTATCACATAAATTGACAACAAAATGATATAATGGAACCTGGTTAAAATGCTGCCTGGTGTGTTGATGAATGCTAATGCATTGAAGACCGAAACCAATCCAAACTGCCCTTCCAAACTCTGTCAAACTGTCCTCCTGTACCTGCCGTACCAAGGCCGTACAGTACAACACTGTTATAAAATAATGGGCAGGGTTTTGTGCCCTCAAAAATATATGTTCTGAATCGCCAATGATGTATTATGATTCCCCCAAAAGCATAGAATTAATCTCCAGGTAGTTTGGGAGATATGAACAAAAACTTGAGTCTCAGACCCTGATATGAACTTCACTGAAAATGCACAAAATGATCTCCAACACTTATCAAACTGATTCACCAATTAAGTGATGAATTCCAAACCCTTATTCAACCAGTTACAAACCCTCAATATCAATTTTTCAGGTTTGCTTTTTCGGACTGCTTTTTCGAGTCTGCTTTTTTCGGACTGCTTTTTCGGATTTGCTTTTTCGGGCTGCTTTTTCGGACCTGCTAAAAACGGCCGCCTATAATTTCGGACCTGCTAAAAATTGCCTCCTATAATTTCGGCCCTACTAAAAATGCCTCCTGAAATGCTGTTTCAATCACAAACAAACCCTTACATCAAATTCTCAATGAAGTACCAATGAGATGGCTGAGTACCAACTCCAAATTTGCAACCCTTCAGTAGATATTTCACTACCTCAGTTATGCCAATCTAGGGGAGTGATTCGTTCCCAAAGATCGAATAGTATTTGCAGGCCACAAGGCTACAAATTGCTTCACAATGAAGAAGTAGAAGAAATCCCAAATCCAAGCATGTAGAAATGAAGCCCCAAGCCCTCTATTTATTCTTTTCCTTGAGAAGTTGCTAGAACTTCTAGAAACATCCAATTTTAATGTACTTTATAATAAAATAACATTATAATAATAAAGTACATTTCTCAACTCAAAATTATAACAATGTAGGCCCAAATGTCTTATAACTGAACGTAGGCTCAAGACTGAACGTAGGCTCTACTACAACTGGATGTAGGCTCACTCTGGATGTAGGCTCCACTACAACTGCATGTAGGCCCAAACTGGATGTAGGCTCTACCGAATGTAGGCTCTGTCAGCAATATGCAATCAAATGATCAACATAATGACCCTCTCTCCAAACCATTTGCCTACGAGAGTCGATGATAGACAAATCCATCATGCCAAACGATGTCAGCCAAAATGGGGACATGACATCCCGGTTTTCCTCTTCCTGAGATAAGTGGTGATTTCTTCTTTTTCTATTTCCTCCAAATCCTCACCTTGTGAAGGTTCGGTGGACACTAGCTATGCCTTCTTCCTTTGAACCTTTGGTTCTTCAGCAACTGGCTTCCTTTTCCTAGGTGTGGGAGATCGTTTCACATAAACCTTCTTAGGTGCCTTAGAAGGTGCATTCTCTTTCAAACTAGCTTGAATCTCCTCATAAGTGCCAAACCGGTTGGCAGAGAGATCTAAGTTGCTTTCTTGTAGTGCTTCTGCATAAGCCTTGGCAGTCTTAGATGTGATTTTGTACCCAAGCTCTGGTGCATACTCGGTCATAGGCTCAATAGCCTGGATGATGCAGTTATCAGTGCTCACTAGAAAGCACATTTCTTCCTTGTATTCCTCTACAATGGTTGAGGGAATTCATTCCCTATTATGCATTCTTAATTGATAAGCCTCAAAATAATCAGTCATAACCTTATTGAACCGGTTCCCCAAGTTATTTACTATCTCTCTTATATGAACCATTACCGGTTTATTTGCCAACCAAGTAACCTTGCCTACCCCTAGAAAGAAATTTTGATAATAGAAAAATAGACATACTAGCAAAGTCCCATATTTTAGAAACTTCTTTTTGACCAAACCGAGCTTCTTCATGTTTTCAAGTATCTGGTTCCTTAGCATAGCACATGTCATACTGGGCATTATCGTGCATTATCCTGTGCGCAGCATGAATCGCACCTCCAGGTATGCTATTAAGGTTGCTTGACTGATACACTTTGTAGCCGATGACTGCAAAAGGAAACCGAACACCGTCGTCTGCAATATCATGCACAGTCATCATTTGACTGTCGTATTTAGACTTGGTGAGCCATGTGACTTCGGCGTTAGCTATCGTCCTCAGGGTTAGAGCTTCCCTTGTGGCATTGTACCTAGTTACTCTGTGCAAGTCTTCTTTTGTAATAGGAGTAACGGCGCCTTTTGCTAGCCACATCCCTGGATCATGAACCCTGCTAAGCACCAGCCTAATCCAGTTGGGTCGAAACACGATTGGATATTTGACTCCGTTGATTAAACCAGATGATTCCAACTTCAAGTGTTTTGATTGAAGCTTTCCATTATCGCAGAGCGAGAGGTATTCACTTTGAATATATGTTTCACCCAATTCCTCCTGTTTGCTGTGGATGAAAGTAGTTACATCCTCAATCAGCAAAACATCATCGGGGGTGGATGATAGGGCACCAGCCATATCATTCACCCTATTCTGTAACGCCATAATGTCGTATACAGGTCTATTGAGCTGATTGACATCAATGAGGCTTGCAACAGAAGATGAAGATGTCATTTCGCTTGATAGGTAAACACAGAAAATTCTTGACAATATTTACGGAATTTGCAAAGCAAAGATCGCAAATCACAGCAAGAAAGATTACTCAGTCTATTCAAAACAATAATCACAAAACGCAATGTAAAGTGAAATGAGTAATCGGGTTCTCCTTTTATACACTTAGGTCATAACGGTAATTAGCAAATGATAACTTTTGTTAAGGGCTACTGTATTAATTACCCTTACCTAATCTTTCTTTCGACAATGAATTCAACAACTCTTTACCTGTTAAACAACTCCTCGGTTGAGACGTCCATCTTGCTACATCAGCAACTTTATCATACCGGTTATGGTGTTAGACCGGTGACTTCTTCCCGGTTGCAGTTCTTGACTGTGTGAGAACATAACTCACCAATTCCTATGGGAACAATAGCCTTGCTACCTATTCCCCTTAAGCTCTCAGGCTTAATTTGCTGAAGAGATATCACCATCCGTAGATGATGACCTTACCTCTAATTTCTCCTCAATGGAACTCTTTGTCCCCTTTTTGGACCAAGTCTTCTTGACTTCCCTGTTGGTCTCTTTACTCATGTTATCCTTCTAATTGGGGGACAACTGCTTCTTGACCTGTTTAGCTGGTCATTTTCCTTTGTTCATGACCGGTTTCTGCAGTCCTTGGCCAGATGCCCAATCTTGTTATAGTTGTAACAAGCCATTCCGGTTCCTCTCCATGGATTGACCCTTCTTTCCTTGTCCATGGGTGAGTAGCAATCAATGTTCCTATGCCTTGATGGTCCACAGGTAGCATAGATAGATGTGTTCCAGTTTACATTCCTATTATGGAATACCAGTCTCGGTGGAGATTTGAATGCCATGGTTTTGGACCTGCACTCTTCCGCCTTGTGTCTAAATTTATTGCATGCATAGCAATAGCCTTTGAAGCTTACCCTACTTCCACTGGACACACTGTTGGAACAAGACCTGCATTCAAAGGTCCTGTGACCATACTTATAACAGTTGTTGCAGTAACTGTTAGTGGTGAATGGTCTCACCGGTGCATTCCTACAGTCATTGGATTTATGACCTAGTTTGCCACAATGCTTGCAAGAGGGTTTGAAGAGCTTTTTACCTTTATCTTTTGTTGGTTTCTTCTTTTCCTTCTTTCCTTTCTTTTCTCCAGAGGACTCACCGGTTTCATTGTTTCTTTGACTGATGTACCCAAGTCCTATGGGATCCTTATGCTTCCTTTGATCTCTCAGTTGCTCATCAAGCTTCTTAGAACTTTCATTATACCTTCTGAGTTTCGCATTCCTCTCTTCAAGAGTTTCAGCTGTCCCTTCAGTTTTTCAATTTCAGCACCCATTTCTTTGCATGCCTCGTATTTATCATGCAGGTGCTCATGCATGATTGCATTCTCTTGATTTTTTCCCTGCATGTCTGCATGCAATTGCAGTATGAGAGTGTCACTCTCTCTTAATGCATCTTCAGCCAAATTTCTTGCTCTCTCAGTAGTCAACTGTGCTTCTATGGCACTATTCTCATCTTCGGCTTTTCTTTTAGCTTCTATGAGTTCAGTCATCTTCACGGCATGACCTTCATGTTCTCTTTTCAAATTGAAGATTTGATCGGTCATTCAAATTCTTCTCCATGAGATTAGTGACTGCTTCCTCAACTTCGTCAGAGCCACTCTGTCCAGAGAGTTCCTCAATGGTTTCCTGACTTCCACTCAGTTGTAGAGCCAACTCTTTTCTCTTGGCAAGAGACCTTCTCAGTCTATTCTCCAGAGAGACAATCATTTCATTGGATTCCTCCAGCTGCTTCTAATACCTGTAATCCTCCATGATCTTTTCTCAAGCGGTTAAGCTTACTATTTCTGAGAACCTAAGCTCTGATACCAATCGTTGTTCCTAACCGGTTACTGAGAGGGGGGGTGAATCAGTAAATTCAATTTCTATTCTTCCTTTATGCAATTAGATATTCTTGTCAATACTGAAATCAAAAGAATATTTTAACAAACATAAACAAAAATTAAATGCATAGGTCAACACAGAATTTATACGTGGAAACCCTCGGTTAGAAGGAAAAAACCATGGTGGGCCAGAACCCACGAAACTCCACTATTGCAGTAATGAAGTTGCCCTGTTAGAGGCTTACAAAGCACTGGTGAGAGTGCTACCCGATTAAGGGATTTAATAAAAGACCTATTAGGATCTTGACCCTGTGAGGAGTCACCTTATTAGAGGACTTAAAACACCAACAAAGATGTTACTTAGTAAAGGGATTTATACAATAGAACATGTTAGGGTTCACCCTGATTGAGAGATTTAAATATGCTTCACAACTAAAAAAATGATCTTATGATGACACTATGTCTGTCGATTCAGATTATACCTGTTCACTCTTTCCTCTGCTTGGCTGTTGAATCTTTCTTTCCCTTTCACCCTTTGTGACTGTATTTCCTCTCAGAAGATTCTGCTCTCCTGCTCTCTTTCGCTCTATGCTCTTGATTTTCAACAACATTTTTTCATGTCTTATGACTTGTATTTATAAGAAATTATCTTATTAAAAATACATCTAACAGTTCCGCCAAGCTATAAACTCTTCCAAAAATCACACATGCAAAACTCTTGATCAAAAAGCTTGCAAACTGATTTTTAGTTTACTTCGAAACGCTCGTAAAAAAAATCTAACTCCAGTTCAACTGAAAAAGCTAACTCCAGTTTCACTGAAAAACGCTCCGCATAATCTGCTTTTGATTATCATGCACTTAACCAGTGTGTGATATGTATCCGGTTAGTCATCTGCACCCTGTGTGTTTGCCAAGACCTCTTGGACAAAATTTGGACCCGTATAAGCATGATCGATTAAGGTACACTGCTCACTTGCTCATTCTACCGGTTCACAATCATTACACTATCATGAGTACTGGTGTGATGTACCAATGTTCCGATGTGATTGATGTTTGCCAATAACTTTGCCAATGACAACTAACAGCTTTATGCCAACAGAATATAAACTCAGAATTTATTAGAATCAAATATCTAAATATTCTTAATAGAATTCATTGCTTATTAATTGAGAAATCATTAGTATCAGATAAGAGACCATATCAAACCAGCAAATAAGATGTGAAATCACGGCCAACGGGACATTCGCAATTAAGCATTGATAATTATATTTCTTGCTGTGATATCCCCGTCAAAATAAGATTTATATAATTAAAATATAAATGAATAGTTAATAAAAAAAAGAGAGAACAATATATAAATAATGATATAATATTATAATCATATTATAATATCACATAATATATTACATTATAATAATAATGTTAAAGTATGAAATTTAATCAAATGATAATTAAATATTATTATATAAAATAATAAAATATAAATTTTTATAATGATTAAAAAATATAAATTGAAGTATATATAATATGCATTACATATATAATAATATTAATATTAATAAATAATAGCATGATAATAATATTAATATTGATAAGTAATAATATAATTAATTAATTAAATGAAAAGACACCTTTTCTCATGACAAAGTATATAGAAAAATATTAACACCAAAAAATGGAATATATAGGAAATTATATTGAACTAGTCTGCAAAAAATTCTAATCTAGAAATATAATTGGGAAAAATTAAGGTCCAAATAGGGAACATTACAATTGGTATCAGAGCATGTTCCTGCCAACCTGAGGGAAATATGACAACTATTGAATGGCCCTAGTTTATTAGAAAAGAAGATAACCACAAATGAGTATAACGGGCTATATGGAGTGCCAGCGAGCAAGAATTTGGGAGACTGAAATAATTACTAGCCATTGCCTACGGAGAAGTTGGGCCGGCTAGGATACAAAGACCGAGAATTCAGGTGAAGTTTAAAGAATTAATGAAAGAGTTTCTCAGACTCCTGCTTTTCTCCTGCGAGTAGAAGAAATAATGGATGGGAGATAAACAATTTGAAGGCGGGTAGGAGGGTTTTGGCTCTGCACTTCTGGTGGATTGACGATTATAACTCTTATTATTTTATTGCTAGTCTTGTTGAACCAGATTCGCGTCTTTCAGATAACTCGTCTTATGCTATTGGAGTTTCTACAAAGCATGATTGTTTACAGATTTCTTTTGCATTACACTCGTCTGCAAGGATTTTTATTGATTTATTCATAACTAAAACATTCTCAATCCAGTTTTTTTTCTCGTCCTTTTTAAATGGGATTAAAAAGAGCTTGCTGCATCTAAAGACGGCATGCCGATATTTGGTACAGCCAGATTTGGAGTCATAATCTGTGAGGAAACCGAATTTGAAAAATGACAAACACAAAGATGTTGGGATATCTTATTTGGCACAGATAGTGTTCATTTTGCATTCATCCAGGGAATGACTTACAGATTGAGCAGGCTCAGAATGGCCGTAAGACATTCTATGTAGTTACGTACTAGAATTTTATATCATCGGTAAAGCCCAATATTGAAGAAACTAATACAATTGTTATCACCTAAAATGAATCCCTAGCCAGAATGAATGTGTACAGTCTACATATTCTCTCAGCATAATTCGGTTGCGTAATCAATATAACTTAATTAAAAGAATATGGAGGCTCGATAGAAATTGGAGTGAAAATGTGTATGTATTGCTAAATAGAGAAACAATATACAAATCCGATGAATGAATACAAATACTGATTATATTGTATAAACATGTCAGCAATAGGAGTTGAATCAAAGGTGATTCTCAATAAGAGGTTAAGAAGCGATAGAGGGAAGGATAATAAGGCCTATCGATTACAAGGAAGGAAACACACGTAGAAAATTATATATAAATTGTTGAATACATATTCAATATCGAAAGTCAAAGCAGGGAATATCAACACCAAAAAATATAGGATACAACTGGCGGTCATAGGAAAATATAGAACCGATGATCCACATGGGAAAACACATGCCTGAATTACTACGGCATTATCATCCTTGATTTGATATGTAGAAGATGATAGAATATAAGGGATAAACAAGGACAGACATTGTAATATACGAATTCATTATACCTGCAGACATATATTATAATGAAGGGATCAGCGGTAGATATAGATGCACAGTGACTGATATACAAAGACGTAGACAAATACGATAACAAGGAGAAAAAGACGATAATAAGGGGTTAGAACAATAAAGTAATAAAAACTTCATTATTACTTAAAAGCAGAGTTAGCGGATCACATAAGCAACACCAAACAACAGGAAAATAATAAAAATAAATAAATAAAAAAATCATCGAGATTCAGAGCCGTCAAGGCACTCACAATATATGAGACATTGAGACTCAGACCAGTCGATCAGTCTACTGATAAATATATATATTCAACAGTATCAATCAGATATAAGTTCTAATGATAAATATATATATTCAACAAGTATCAATCAGATATAAGTACCATTCACAAGCAAATTATATCTATAACCATCATACTGCTGTTCCGGGTATGTACACAGGCTGGAGACTATTATTTAATGGTTAAAACTAATCAATGAATACATTAGAAATTGAATGCTTAAGACTTATTATCATTTTATTTAAGGAGAGATGTCAAGGATGTTTTCAGGGAGAGGTTAGAGTAAATTCCAGCCAATAGGTTATTACCAAAATAGGGTGGGGATCAGCGACCCCAAGCGCCTTGAGGGCGTCGTACCAAGAAAGGCTTAAGGGCATGATCTGTAAACTTTGGTGTCCAATCAATCTGATTACATCCAAAACATCCTTCATAAACTAAAATAATAATAAGGTTAGCATGAATATAATGATCATGGATAGGAAGATCCTTAATCTGTATTAATTTGGACTAAACCCAATCAAGGGACATTACCAATAGTATTGATAACTAAATCAGAATTATATTAAATATATATATTGATACTCAGTCTATTGCTATTAGGCTAAGAAAGGATGGATGTGATGTTACCAAGGAGGGGCTTGTGTAAATTCCAAGCAATTGGCTCTTTGTCCCAAGATAGGGTGGGGATCAGCAACCCCGAGCGCCTTGCAGGCAAGTCCCAAGAAAGGCTTAAGGGTTTGGATCTGTAAACTTTGAGGGAATCCATTGATAGTGGTGTCTAGGCAACTTGGATAACATCAACTCCTGTCGTCTTGAGCTGAATTAATAATAAGGTTGGATATGAGTATGAACAACTAATCCTATCAAGGAACATTAAAATTGGTATTAAATCTGATAAGAGAGAACAAAGGTGTATTCAGGGAGAGGCTAGTGTAAATCCAACCGATCGGTTATTTCCAAGATAGGGTAGGGATCAGCGACCCCGAGCGCCTTGCGGGCAAGTCCCAAGAAAGGCTTAAGGGCTTGGATTTGTAAACTTTGAGGGAAACCGTTGAGTTTGGTGCCTAAGCAATCTGTTTACATCCTAAGTGTTCTCCTTGACTAAGAATATTAATAAGAGTTGAACAAAACAAGCATCCCTCTAAGTGGGTCACCTCATGTGGATGCTTAACACCTACCACCAAGGCCAAGGGGGCCAAAGTTCCACTCTTGGGCTTAGTATGGGATTGGCTTGGAGTAATTTATCAAGACTCGCATTTTCTTTGGAACTTATATATACACGTATGTACTAATGATCACTTGTGGTTGCAGGATTCTATTGAAGAAGTAAATTTTGTAAATCGTTTTCTTGACCCTAGCTTAGGCATTAATCAATAATGCATGTATTATGCGTCTACATCGTGTCTACTTCGTGTCTTCATGCATTCATGTGTCTACCTCATGTCTGCTTCGTGTCTTCATGCACTCGTGTGTTTACTTTATGTATGCTTTGTGTTTTCATGCATTAAGATGTATAGTCCATGAATCCCTTATGTCTTTTTGCATCCAATTATATGCTTTGTAAGTTGGCACTCCGAGAAATTATGTATAAATGATTTTTGCTTGAGGACAAGCAAAATTTGAGGGGTGGACTGTGATATCCCCGTCAAAATAAGATTTATATAATTAAAATATAAATGAATAATTAATTAAAAAAAGAGAGAACAATATATAAATAATGATATAATATTATAATCATATTATAATATCATATAATAGATTACATTATAATAATAATGTTAAAGTGTGAAATTTAATCAAATGATAATTAAATATTATTATATAAAATAATAAAATATAAATTTTATAATGATTAAAATATATAAATTGAAGTATATATAATATGCATTACATATATAATAATATTAATATTAATAAATAATAACATAATAATATTAATATTGATAAGTAATAATATAATTAATTAATTAAATGAAAAGACACCTTTTCTCATGACAAGGTATATAGAAAAATATTAACACCAGAAAATGGAATATATAGGAAATTATATTAAACTAGTCTGCAAAAAATTCTAATCTAGAAATATAATTGGGAAAAATTAAGATGGTCCAAATAGGGAACATTACACTTGCACAGAACGAAGGCAGATTTTACACATCTCTGAAGGTCCACCCATCAAGGCTTAACATCAAACAAGACAGTCCTTAACATCGAGAAGGGGGCACTACATATAATCAGATCCATCTTGCACATCTGCAATCTATTGCATTTATAATACATTCAATACATATTATCATATTCTAATCTACCTTATATAATTCCTTATAATTACATTCGATATACCTATCAGATCCACAAGTTAAGATTTATACAATTGACATCAATAGAGCATAGAAATCACCATCATTATACAAATATTGACGAACTATCAAAGTGTTGCATAGTATCAAGATAATTAACCTTGCATTTGACACTCCAAAATTCATTGTGAGCAGACGTTTAATAGAAAGAAGTCCCTTGCAATTGAAGTGGAAGAACATTGTCCCAATATTGAAAACCTTAATTTGAGCTTGGTGGTAAGACCTTTGCCCCTTGAACTCGAGGTAATGAACCCTTCTAGTTCAACCTCTATTCAACCTGTGTATGTCTGTGAATCTGATTTGTTTTTGTAGAGTTTTGTATTTTCTTTTATTTTGAAAATATATACTTTTTTGGATTTTGGAATAATTGACAAAATCAACAATGCTTGCATATAATGAAATCTAAAACTAACTTGCAATACACAAGCAGGAAATGCTTCTTATTGAATTGCAGTATATATACAATGCCAAAGGAAACAACTTGTTAAATTCTGAAATAACGTTGCAGCTAATAAAGAAAACCTGGAATGAATCACACCACTTGAATTATGGCAGGTAACCTTTTCAATTTGTAAATAAACCCTTTGAATCTGCCAGGCATCCATAATGAGGCAGAAATTACACCAAAAACCCAAGACACTGAGCCTAGAAAACTCACACCACAGCGTGGGGTCACTTCTGGGGTGCTAGAATCTGTACGGCCGGCATTGGCATTGTTGGCTATGAATTATAAATGCTATAAATTGCTGCTATAGGGTGGCTATGGATTTACCCCTTGAAATAACACTATCTCTCAAACTTCACCATTTAACACAACCTGGACCTCTGTTTGAAGCCCACATGCAAGCAATAATTCAATTGGTCTTTCACAGTCTCAAAATTGCACATACACTGAAGAATTATCGTCCTCCAAGGCTGTAAAATACTGAAACCCTAGGTTCCATGGCTCAATTCCCAAGACATACATTCTTAAAAATAAATAGACATGCATAATGGTTTGATTTCTCTTCTTGGCTTTTTATAATTCCTTCATGAAAATCGATCCAAGAGTCTTCACATGCAAGTCTCATTAATAACTTAAATACATTTTCTTTTGTTGCATAGTTGACTTTATAATATTAAATCATATAACCCCTTGGTTTAGGTGTCATCTTTAATAACTCAATTAATGATACCTTTAGGCCCCATTCACTTTATTGACTATATAATAAGCTTTTATAACGAATTATTAATAAAGTGCAACTTTATTAATAATTAAATAGTATTCACTTAAGCCAATAAACTTATTTCAATAAGTTAACTAGAAATCAAAGTGCCTACTGCATATGCCATGTGACCAAGTGCTCTGCCAAAAATAACATGTTGAAAATGACTTACTATAAATAGTAAGTCCCCGAATATCTACTCAAGCCAAAGGTGCCAGAGCTCAACACTACAATATAGCCCATTTAGGTTCCCTTCTATAATTAGAAATCCCGACTTTCCCAAAATAGTACTTGTGTGAAACTAAACCAAATGAAGAGCAACCGTGAACACTCCTATACTCCAAAAGGGAAAGAGCCTCATGTTCTACCAACTAGGGCCCTCTAAGCACTTGACTTTGCCTACGAGGGCCAATGATAGGATAAACCAAATCATAAACTATGGTGAGCTAAAATGGGGACATTACAGTCCGCCCTCCCTGAAATTGCTTGTCCCCAAGCAATCTCTCATCTGAAATATCACTTTACGCAAGCTAGAGAGAAAGCACAACTCCACTGGGATCCCACGAGTAAAACTATGTAATGTCCCTATCATCACTAACCAAATCCTGCAACGACATCATTAATACTAGAAAAATATGCCAAACTGAGACCATCTCAACAACCAACATCGCAGGAACAAAAACATCATGTCAAAGAAACTCTATCGACTGGCAAGACTTTCCCCCATTCACTACGCAAGATAAGTTGTCATACATATCTCTAGCTCATGTGTGACTGAATTGTGCATCTAGAAAATATCATGTACATGAGAATCAAATGAAAAAGTATATGCACTTTTTACCATGTACACCCTTGAAAACTCCTCTGCAAGACCTATCTGGAATCTTGATGCATTGGTAGGATCACAAGCATTAGGAATGCTCATCTCAAGAGGGGGATCAACTTCAACCTCAAAAAGCAAATTGTCATATGACAATACAGTATCTGTCTCAAACAAAGATTGTTCACAAAGTGAACCTCACCACTGTGCTAATCTGACCTATATATCTTTGAACTGCCAGAATCATGAAATGTGTCACACTACTCCTAAATCATATCATGTCCCTCCTCAAACACCTTGCTCTTCTCTCTAAAAAGAGAAATAGAGCACAAACTCCTCTTTGTAATTCCCCTCAACACTTACCTCTTGCCCTAGAATTCAAATCTCATCTCCATCATAGGCAAGTTGAGGGTGAACTCTCCAATGTCTTGAAGCCACTGCATACCTAGCACTATGTCTAACTCACCCAAGTTGACTACATAGAAGTTAGCCTGTAGCATGTAGTCACCAAGTGAAAGAGTGAGATTACATATAAGCCTAGTGCAAGCAAGGGTATAACCATCCGCCACTCTGATACAAAATCTAGGGAAGTCTTCTGTTTGGAGTCTACACCTATTGACAAAACCCTCATCAATAAAATTATGTGTAGCCCCAGTGTCTAGCATGGAAACACATTGTTGTTCATCCACTAATCCCCTGATCCTAAAAGTAGATGCACATGGTACAATGGTAGATAATGCCAATGGGGATAGTTTGGCATCAGGTCCGAACTATGAAGAGACTTTCCAAGCCTCATAATCACCAGAAACAGCTGGCTGGTCTAAAAAATCAAACTCATCATCATCATCATAGTAAACCCACATGGAACAATTAGCTTTGCCCTTCAACCTTAATGGACAAGTATGGTCACAATCATAGGGTTCTTTGCACCAATAACATAGTTGTTTCTTCCTTAGGTCCTCATGAGTTGCATCATCATATTTTGGTACTGATTTTTTCTTTTGATCTACAACTGGTGGATGATCCTCCTCAAAAGACAAAGTGGTAGATTTAGGCTAAAATTGCCTCTTAGGAGCTGCAAGTTCCATACTCCTTACCTTTTAAATGGCCCCATGCAAGAAAGGAAGATCAAAAGCCTTAAGCCAACCTCTAAAAGGCTCCTGAAGACCCTCAGTAAATAACATAACCAATCATCTCTCTGCCATGTCAGGTACCATTACAAGAAGCCTCTGAAACTCACCAATATAAGAATCCAAACCGCCCACCTATCTAAGTTGAGCAAGATCTCTGAAATATACCTCTGGATTCTATTGGTCAAAGCACTCAATTGACCTGTCTGAGAATTCTTGATAGGAAGTAATGAGATTATGCTACAAGGTAACCATCCCATGATGCCACCAATCGTGGGCTGCACCATCCAGATGCAATGCTGCAAATTTAATGGCATCCACTTTTGTCGTAGGACAAAGAGTCAAGAAAGTGTCCAATTTACCAATCCAAGCTCTAGTTGTGACCTTCCCACTGCCATCAAATGTAGGAAGAGAGAGGTTGCTAGTGGCATGTTTAAGATCATTATTTTGGTTCCTTGATCTTCTTTCTTGCCTTGGCTTGCTATGCTCTCTCCTCTGGGTCATGAATCTGTCTTTAACTCTTTGTGGCAATGCATCCCACTCATCATGCATGGTGAAAACGTCATCAGCAAAGGCTACACCTTCTTCCACTACACTCCCTACCTCAAATTCAGTCCTCAAGAATGTAGAACGTGTAGTGTAAGAACCCCAAATCGGTCCTTAACTGCTGCAAATGTTTATCTCAATTTGTTGTTTGAAAGTTTATGATTTTTTGGGATTTTCAAGGGTTTTAGAAATAAAAAGCAAATATGCAATAATCTGAAATTCTGAAACTATTCAATTAACTGCTGCAACTTCTATTTATTTTCCAAATGAAATACAAAAAGAAATCAAGACAATCCTTTATTGGAAAATGATTAACAAAGGCAACTACAAAATGCATAAAAAAACCTAGGAGAATACATCAGCTGCTGCCAGAACTTATTTATTTCAACTCTACAATGTTGTGGCTGTAAATCTGAAGGAGGATAATGGCTGCGACTTATTCCTCCATAAAGCTGCAATTAAATACTATCTTCTTCTTCCTGCTGCTGAACCTAATGCTGCTGAACCTAATACTGCTGAAGCACAAATAGAGTCTTTGGATGAGACTCTCTGAAATTCCAAATTCACTGGATATTTCACCAGCTCAAATGGATACACACAAAAGAACTACATTCTTCAATGGCAAAGCAAAAACCCTTCTCAGAGCTCGAAATCACAATGATCAATTTGCAAAATAACAATGGATGCCTTCCTTCTTTCCCCAGCAAGCATAAATAGGCCTTCCAACCCTAAATCGTAATTCCTTGAAAAGCTGCGATTTCTTTCTTTAAGGCATTAAAAATATAATCATTAAATAAATTTAATGATTTAGACTTAAGAAAACATGCCAATAAATTAATACATTAATTTGGCCCCCTTCATGATACTTAGACCCATCACTTAAGTGATTTAATATAAAGTTAATTTACAACTTAATATTAAATCTTTTGCCATTTAATTAATATATAACCACTGAAAACTGAATAACTCCCTCAAAAATGAGAATCTGGCTTAACCGTCTGGAACTGGAGTTGGCATAATAATTTCCCATGTGATCAAATAATATTTCTAAAAATAGTAGGGGTCCATCTCTGACTCTAAAAGTTGCTAAAAATAGCAAAACTCAAACAAACAGAGTCTGAAACCTCTCCATACCAAATCAAGGGTGTTGAGCTCTGCAAAAGTCGAACCATCAGATAAGCATATCTCCTTTGTGCACAAATTGACCCTCTATCCATCTCTTCTAGCCTACGAGGGTCCAATGACAGGCTAATCAATAGCTAAAATGATGTCTCTAGCTAGAAGGGGACATCACATGTAAGCCTATCATAGGTACTTGTAGGAACTCTTCTTGCCCTAGGAGTCCCAACTACACTACCATGCTCTTCTCGATCATGATTTTACCCTCTAAGCAAAGACATCTTCTGAATGGCTATGGTAAGCTACTGCAAAACATTGGTCACATGTTGTCCTGCTATAAGCCCCCTAAATATATACATGGCTTCTCTATCTTCATTATTTTCTGCATTCTTGGGTGGACTACCACATCTTCTATCGCCCATTGTTTCCAATGGTGTTTCTTGTAATTGACCAACATGTTTTGTTCTTCCCCTGCGTTTATAACACCTGTTAGGATCAAACCGTTGTGGTTGCATAAAAACCCCCCAACCCTACAGGATGGCAAGAAACCACTCTGATACCACTGTGATGAACCCTGCTAGTTCAACCTCTATTCAACCTGTGTTTGTCTGTGAATTTGATTTGCTTTTGCAGAGTTTTGTATTTTGAAAATATATACATTTTTTTGTATTTTGGAATTATTGACAAAATCAACAATGCTTGCATAAAATGAAATCTAAAACTAACTTGCAAACCACAAGCAGGAAATGCTTCTTATTGAATTGCAGTATATATACAATGCCAAAGGAGATAACTTATTAAATTCTGAAATAACGTTGCAGCTAATAAAAAAAAACCTAGAATGAATCGCACTACTTGAATTATGATAGGTAACATCTTCAATTTGTAAGTGAACCCTTCAAATCTGCTAGGTGTTCATAATGAGCCAGAAATTACACCAAAATCCAAGGCTAGAAAATTCATGCCACAGCTGGAGGTCACTGCTGGAGTGCTGGAATCTGTACGGCCAGCATTGGCATTGTTGGCTATAAATTATAAATGCTGCAAATTGCTGCTACAGGGCGGCTATGGATTTACCCCTTGAAATAACACTCTTGTCTCTCACAAACTTCACCATTTAACACCATCTGGACCTCTGTTTGAAGCCCACAAGAAAGAAATGATTCGACTAGTCTTTCACAGTCTCAAAATTGCACATACACTGAAGAATTATCATCCTCCAATGCTGTAAATTACTGAAACCCTAGGTTTTATGCCCAATTCCCAAGACATTCATTCTCAAAAACAAATAGACATGCATAATGGTTATATTTCTCGTCTTTTTATAATTCCTTCATGAAAATCGATCCAAGAGTCTTCACTTGCAAGTCTCATTAATAACTTAAATACATTTGCTTTTGTTGCATACTTGACTTTATAATATTAAATTATATAACCCCTTGGTTTAGGCACCATCTTTAATAACTTAATGATATCTCTATGGTCCCATTCACTTTATTGACTTTATAATGAGCTTTTATAACAAATTATTAATAAAGTGCAACTTTCTTAATAATTAAATAGCATTAACTTAAGCCAATAAACTTATTTCAACAAGTCAACTAGAAATCAAAGTGCCTACTACATATGCCATGTGAGCAGGTGCCCTGCCAAAAATAACAACTTTTCGAAAATGACTTATTATAAATAGTAAGTCCTTGAATATCTACTCAAGCCAAAGATGTCAAAGCTCAACACTGCAACATAGCTTGTTCAAGTGCCCTTATTTAATTATAAACCCTAACTTTCTTGAAATGGTCACTTACTATAAATAGTAGTGTACAAAACTGAACCAAACGAAGAGCAACCCTAAACACTCTTGTATTCCAGAAGGGAAAGAGCCTCCTGTTTCGCCAACTGGGACCCTCTAACCACCTGACTTAGCCTATGAGGGCCAATGATAGGCTAAACCAAATCATAAACCATGATGAGCTGAAATGGGGACATTACACTCACCTTGTATCATGATAAGGATAGACTATAGGTGGTTCCCCGAAACCCTAGGAGTGGTGATACCCCTCAACTCAACTAGGGGAGTTTTCTAGAAATCCCCTTGAGGAGCATTGCTTCATAACCCCACTAGTGGCATTGCTCCCAAAACCCCATGAGTGGCACTACTCCTCAACCCAACTAGAGTGTTTCCCTAAGACCCCCATGATGGGCACTACCTCTCAAATCCATCGTGCTCTCTACTCCCAAAACCCCCACTAGTTATTGGGATCTCTTGTCACATAAGAAACTTGATTACGATGAAGGGATCTAAGAGTGAAGACTAGAAATGACAACTTAGACAATTATTTTTATCACTCTATAAATATCATTGATCAATGATGAAGGATTGTACCATCACAGATTGTTATTCAAGCTAGATTTTTATTGAAAATCTGAAACTGGTTGGCATGTAATTATTTTATATTGACTGTGAAGCATTCATTGCACAATACAATGTAATTGATGATATGGGCACAAAAGAAAACTATATTCAACTATTCATGGCTACTACATATCTCTATGCTACTGAAATGCCTTCAAATTTCAAAAACAAGTTTTCCTTTCGTACATTTTTTTATGTGTTTGTTAGATCTGATTAATTCTTGTTTAAATTATAGTATTTTAAAAAATATCTTATGCTTTTGGTTTGCCAAACTTTTTTCCCAAAAGATTTTTGCTGTTATGGGCAAAGGCAAGCATCCTCTTTCATTATCCTTTTGTTATTTTTTGTGAATTCAAATTTGAAGTAATCAAGGACAAAAAATACTGACATGCAATTTTGGAGGATGAAAACCCTCTCAAGTTCATTGTGGATTTGGGGACAAAAACCCTCACATCCAATTGGGGTGATTCTACATCAAGGGTTTGTTGGAAATATTCAGGAATTAACCAAGTTACTGAGAGGGGAGGGGTGAATCAGTAACTTCAAATTTTCTTTCAATTACAGATGTATTAACATATAGTTTACTTTATCCTTTTGCATATAAAAAGCATGAAACATAAAAGCATTCACAATAATGACACATAGATTTGGTTACCCAGAAACCTTCCAAAAGAAAGTAAAACTGGGGTGGGGATGAAACCCACAAAGCTTTAGTACTGCAGTATAAAGTTGGCCGGTTAAGGCTTACAATTGATCACTTCTGATGATCTGCCCTGCTAGGAGCAATAAGGACTGCTAGGTCCACCTTGTTAGAGGATTTTTACAAACTTACAAAAGAAGTATGTACTCGGTAAAGAGATTTTACAAAAGACTGTTAAGTCTACCCGGTTAAAAGATTTTAGTACTGATTCACCTGTTAGGATGAAACAGTAGATCTCTTGCTTTGCAACTGGATTGCTGAATGAGATTCGCTGATGTACTGATCACCTTCTGTGATGGATTTATCTTTGCTGCTTCTTATATTGCTGTAGCCCTTTGTAATTCGCTTATCTCTGCCTTTCTCTCTTTTTCATATTCATTCATTACATCTTGGCATTTTTACAACATTGTTTATATACAAGTCTAAACAATTAATTACAATTACAATTACAAAGTCGGCTTGACAAATAAACATAAGTGCTACTAAGTCGGCCCAAGTATGGTTACACGGTTCCTGCAAACTAACTCGGTGACTTTCTGATACTCGGCGTCCACTGCATTACTCGGCATCGTCATGCACTCGGTAGAAGTGAAGGCACGGTTCATACTAACCACTTGGTAGGTTTTGAACTCGGTAAATACTAGTGACTCGGTAGACATAATGTTACTCGGTTTACACTGTCCTGCTCGGTTTGCATTGTCCTGCTCGGTTTGCACTGTTCTGCTCGGTTTGCACTCAGAATGCAAATAAGTGTTGTCACTAGTGGCAATCCTGCTTAATGCCAACAATCTCCCCCCTTGGCATTAGTGACAAAAACACTTATTGCCCAAAACTTATATACATGAACCATGCTGAGATTTATTTTGATTTTTCAAAATTTGTCTTTGTCATAGGGCTTTATAAATTATCTCCCCCTTTCAATGTGCTAACTTTTTCTTCTATACATATCTTCTTCTATACATATCTCCCCCTTTTTGGTGATAATGCCAAAGGTGTATATACAAGTGATTTACAGAGAGAATCCATAATTTGATAGAAAAACAGAATGTACCTTCATTATCAGTGCCAAGGTTCTGTCCCAATTTTCTTGCAGAATCTTGCATGTTTGGATTGCAATTTGGACTTCTGCAGAGAGTATAATCATGTGATCTGCTATTGAGAACTGATTGTCATGAATTAATGTTTTGGAATGTTCAATGTGCTTATACATTGTATTCATGATGGGAAGGATCATGTTCTGAATGTCTAGCAGTGTGGACCGGATCCTTGTGTCTTCTTTCAGTAGTTCTGACTGCATATTTGATAGGTATGAGATTTTCATGTGATGAGCAGAGTTTGAACTCGGTTCAAGTTGCAGTTTCTGTATGCTAATCTTCAAATCCTCATCAATTTTATTCATTTTATCCTTGACATCCTTGGTGAACTCGGCAACATTGCACAGTCTGGCCAAAAGAGAGGTAACATTCGAATAGGAAGATTCAATGTTTGACAAAACTGAAGACAATTCGACTTGATTAATAGCTATGTGCTGAGCAATGTGCTCAAGCACTTTATTGTTGAATTTCTTCTCGGCTCTTTCAACTAACTTGTCTGTCCCAGATGAATCCTCATTGTACTTATTTACTGCTTCTGCTAATTGTAACAAAACATGTTGAGAGGAGTCTACTTTAATACCTAATGCTTCTGACAAAATGTCCTTAGCATCCTTAATGATTTTATATTCCTTGTCTCTCTCCTCTTTAAGTTTCTTTTGCTTCGCTTTCCTTTGGAGGATTTCACCTATATTTTGCATTTGATCCGCTGATAGATTTGCAAAATCCAATGTTGGAATCTCTATTTCTTCATCTAGGTCTATATCCTCTACTATATTCTTGCCCAAAAATCTTATACTCGGTTGAGCCTTAGGCTTATCTGTACTTAATGCCTTAGTAGTAGTGACAGTAGACATAGTAGGACTGGCTATAGAGAATGGTATACTGTCTACTGGAGAACTTAAAGTATTTACACTTGTAGAATCAAAAACTGGAATACTTACTGCTGGAAAACTTGATGAAGTAGGAGACTGCAACTCGGTAGAAGAAATGGTAGTTGCTTCTGTTGTTGCTATAGGTGATTGGACAAATGTTGAAGTTGTCACAACCATGCTTGAAGGTGTCTCCGGGCTAGATGTAGTAACTTTTGCTGGAGAGGTAGGAAGCGATGCAATGACTTCTGTTGCTATCCTCACAGTATCATCTACCTCAATGGCTTCTTCCTGTTCATCATTGTCATCTTCAATGTCTTTTATTATAACTGTTTCAGTACTCGGTTGGTGAAGATGGTATATGTTCTTCCATGTGGCATTTGCAGCCTTCACAACCGATTCAATATGTTAATCAGAATCAAACAAGTATTGAACTTCAGTGTCATCTTATTTTCATTCTCCTTCAATGCCTTCTTTATTTCATCATTTTTCAAGCTCGGCATTAACTGTCTCAGGGTTTGATCAAATATGTCTTTTACAGTTTGCTTTGCATTGGTCCATCTCATTTTTATTGGATCTAATAAAGCTGCTGGAACCTGTGGGGCTATTTCATCAAGAGAGTATTTCCACTGTCCCATCTTTTCAATAACAGCATCTTCAATCTCCTTTTGTTCTGTTTCCGTTCTTGTTTCATATTTTAAAGATTTTATATTACTTACTCCAGATCCTGATCCTTCTCTAAAAAGTTTGATCTTCTCTTGAAGGGTTAGAGGAGGCCTTTTGAATATTATATCTTTGTCTGCCTTGTCTGCCTTACCCCTTGCACTTCTCCTTGTAAATACAGCAGTGGGAGGCTTAGGTGCCTTAGTGATGAATACCTTTCCTTTCTTCTTTGCAGGTTCTGGTTCCTCTGTTTTCTCATCCTTTTCCTTTTCTTCTTCAGTGTCTTCTCCTCTGTCCTCGGTTAGCATTTGCATTTTGGCTATCCTCTTCTTTCCTTTATTTACTGCCTGTGGAAGCGTTATACTTAATTCAATTCTCACCTTTGCTTCTTCATATGTTCCAAAATATGGAGCTTTGGGATTAACAGGCTGATTAAGGAGGGCTTCAATGATATTCTTTGTCTCATCAATGTTTACCTCATAAGGAAGAGGTTTTACATGTACAATCCTTGGTTTAGCTGCTTGAATGTATACTCTGTCACAGTCCACCATGAAACAAATATCATCCTTATAATCTTCCACCAACTTCTGTGGAATCCGGAATCTGTCATTCATTTTCTCTTTGAAAGACTCAAAATAACTATCCATGATGCTCTCAAAATTTTCACCCATTTCTGAAATATATTCATTTATCTCATAAAGGACTGGCACATCTTTTCTCCATACTACTTTTCCTTTGGAAGGGAAGAATTTCTGAACATAGAAAAATAAACAGACCAGTAGAGATCCAAACTTATATGGATTGTTTTTGGAAGTTTGAATGCTTTCCATGTTCTTGTTAAACTGTTTTAACAATAAATTTGCAAGGTCAAATGATAAATTATTCTTTACCACCTTGTATGCTAGGTCTATGGCTTCACAGGATACACTATTCTGTCGACTTGAACTGTATATTTTATGGGCAATGATGTGTGTTCCAAACTTCAGTTCAGCATCAGTAATGCTGCTTACTTTCATGCCTCTACTGTCCCACTCGGCTAGGGTTTTCTTCTCCAGTTCCGGCCGACCTAGGGTTTTGGTAGTTTTAGCTTTGTTTAACATGGGAAGACCGGTGATTTGATGAATCATCTTCTTAGTGATCTCTATGGGTTGCTCAAGCCAAATCTTTCCTTCATGTACACGGCTGAGAATGTATCTAACCCATTTCTCCCGAAAGTTTCGAGGTAAATGTGCAATGTGAACTAATCCCTTGTCTTCCAGATGTTTGTGCTCGGGTTTTAGAATACCATCCACACACAG
Source organism: Chamaecyparis obtusa (assembly GCA_027943335.1). Lineage (NCBI taxonomy): Eukaryota > Viridiplantae > Streptophyta > Pinopsida > Cupressales > Cupressaceae > Chamaecyparis > Chamaecyparis obtusa. Next base: position 920,732 of record BSBK01001222.1, on the reverse strand, counting down.
TTCCTCACGCACAATATCTAGCTCTAGGTTTCCCATTTCTTGAATTGCACAATTGAAATGATTGCGAATATCGTTAACAAGTAGTACCTTAGGAGGAATCTGAGATTGAGCTCCGTTCAGGTCTAGGGCTGCTGCAATTGCGGGCACAAGTTTGAAATCTGGTGCTTTCCATTCCCCTTGGACTATCATTTTTGATCCTTTCTTCGTTGAAGTGCTGGATGATGCCATGGTAGCTCACAGAGAATTCTTTTCGCAAAAGTATTTGAATCGCTGGATTGCTCTTGAAATTTTCTGCTCTCAAAGTGCTAAAGTTCGCGGTGAAGAATGAGTTTGATTTCTTGCCTTTTGTTTACAACTCTGTCATTAATGCTCAATACAAATTAGGGTATGAATTCCGACAGACTGTCACCCACTATGAATTAATTGCTCGGTAAAGACTTCGCAACTCGGTGAACTCGAGAATTCATATTGCTCCGACCTCGCTCGGTAAAAACTGGTACCGACCTTGCTCGGTAAAAACTGATACCGACCTTCCTGTGATCTTATTGCATCTTGTATGCCGATTTAGATCTTTCTTTTAATTCGGTTCTGGAACTGCTTGAAATTGGTCTATGAGAATACAGTTCCAGTGCTTTCTTGGGAATTTAGTTTGAGTCGGTAGAGCCACCCATTCCATTACTTGGACTGGTTTGCTCGGTAGATTTAGGAACCCACTGTTGTCTCATCTGTTTCCTGACCTTAGTTGCTTCATTCTTCTTTCCATCTTCAACTTCACTAGCATTCATGCAATTTTTGGCTATGTGACCGAGTTTAGTGCATTTGAAGCATCTTATGGTAGTATCTCTTTTCCTTAGATGATGTTTTATGCAGTTCATGCCAATGTGTCCATATTCTCCACAGTAATGACATCTACACCAGGTGTTGTAATCCCATCCAAACATTGCTTTCATAATTTGTTCTGCTGGATTGAATGTTCTGGATCTGCACTCGGATGCCTTGTGACCTTGTTTGTTGCATTTGTGACAATTACCTTTGAATCTTGGTTTTTCCCTGCATTCATTTGCTTTGTGACCATGCTGATTGCAGTTGTAGCATTTTCCATTGAATTCTGCTTTTTCATTGCTCCAACATTTATTTGAAGTATGTCCTATTTTGCCACAAAGATTACAAGTAGGTTTCTGATTTCTTTGAGTACCTTGCTTAGAAGATTCACCTTCTCCTTTGTATCCAAGTCCTGTTTTTCCTTTTTGCCTATGAAGATTTCGCTCATATAGCTGATTTAAGTCTTCTTGGCTTTTCAGCATTCCTTCATTGATTTGTTTTTCGGTGTTTAGGTCATCCATCAATCTTAGATTGATTTGCTTTTCAGATCTTAGTTCTTCTCTTGTGCTTTCTATTTCTGATCTTAGAGTCAAAATTTCCTCATTTGTATGGGAGATCTGATCAATTAGGTTTTCTAGCTGAAGGGTTTTATTTTGGACTTCATTGTTCCTTCCATCCAATTCATCTTTCAACTTGTTTTTTTGTTATAAGATCTCACAAAATCTTGTTGAGTGTAGCTCTTGTTCTCTTTTTAATTTTCTCACTTCTTCCTGCAGAGACCCATTCTTTTCTAGGAGTTCTTTGACAGCATTGTTTGCTTCATCTGAGCTATCTGAGGGAAAAAGATCTTCAATCTTTTCTTCAATGTAATTCTGATCATTCATCTGATTTGCAAGTTCCTTCCTTCTTCTTAGGGATTGGGAAAGATGTTCTTTTGCTTCTTTAAGTTTAGCTATGGCCATTTCCAGATCTAGCTTTTCATTTTCAATCACCTTGTTCAGTTTGAATACCTCCATTGTCCTGGATCTTTGCTCAAGCTAGTTAAGCTTTATCTTGAGAACCAATGCTGCTTTGATACCAATTGTTGGAAATATTCAGGAATTAACCAAGTTACTGAGAGGGGAGGGGTGAATCACTAACTTCAAATTTTCTTTCAATTACAGATGTATTAACATATAGTTTACTTTATCCTTTTGCATATAGAAAGCATGAAACATAAAAGCATTCACAACAATGACACATAGATTTGGTTACCCAGAAACCTTCCAAAAGAAAGTAAAACTGGGGTGGGGATGAAACCCACAAAGTTTTAGTACTGCAATATAAAGTTGGCCGGTTAAGGCTTACAATTGATCACTTCTGATGATCTGCTCTGCTAGGAGCAATAAGGACTGTTAGGTCCACCTTGTTAGAGGATTTTTACAAACTTACAAAAGAAGTATGTACTCGGTAAAGAGATTTTACAAAAGACTGTTAAGTCTACCCGATTAAAGGATTTTAGTACTGATTCACCTGTTAGGATGAAACAGTAGATCTCTTGCTTTGCAACTGGATTGCTGAATGAGATTCGCTGATGTACTGATCACCTTCTGTGATGGATTTATCTTTGCTGCTTCTTATATTGCTGTAGCCCTTTGTAATTCGCTTATCTCTGCCTTTCTCTCTTTTTCATATTCATTCATTACATCTTGGCATTTTTACAACATTGTTTATATACAAGTTTAAACAATTAATTACAATTACAATTACAAAGTCGGCTTGACAAATAAACATAAGTGCTACTAAGTCGGCCCAAGTATGGTTACACGGTTCCTGCAAACTAACTCGGTGACTTTCTGATACTTGGCGTCCACTGCATTACTCGGCATCGTCATGCACTCGGTAGAAGTGAAGGCACGGTTCATACTAACCACTCGGTAGGTTTTGAACTCAGTAAAAACTGGTGACTCGGTAGACATAATGTTACTCGGTTTACACTGTCCTGCTCGGTTTGCACTGTTCTGCTCGGTTTGCACTCAGAATGCAAATAAGTGTTGTCACTAGTGGCAATCCTGCTTAATGCCAACGGGGTTGTGATTATACTCATTGATTTAGCTAGACATAATTATCATTTTGCAAGCAAATTAGCAGTTTGGTCAAATAATCAACTTTTTATTGAGCTATCAACAGTTCCTAGTTATAAGGGTTTATAAATTTCATTATAGTAGGGCTGATTGAATTACCAGCTACTGCCATAAGCACAGACCCAGCCACTTGCCTTAAAGCTGATTGCATACAAGGTCTTTGGTGGCTGTAACTCTTCTTTTCCAAGTGGCACCTAGTGAAGTTAACATCAAATTTATCCTAGATATGGTTTCCCAGATCCAAGTGGATCTCCACAGATTTCTGTCACAAATTATCATTTATTAATGCCTAATTGCAAGATATAATCAATGTTGTTAATGCTGATTATTACTAATTTTACTCAGTCAATTCTTGTTCTATGGTTATGATTAATTTAGCCTAAATTTGATTTGCCAGTTGTGGTCAAAACTGCTTACTTCTATTCCTGTTTTTCAAGAGCCTAATCGGCCATCTGAATTGGGTTATTGATCTAAATTTCCTAAATCTAACTTATACTAAATTTCTGCCTCCTCGAGGCAGATCTAGAATTTATTGTCAATTATTAATAGCAGATGCTAGACTAAATTTTAAAAAATTAATTTACTAATTTTGATTAGCATATTTTTTACTTATTGCATTCATTTCCAATCACTTGTATTTAGAAATAAATAAATGAAAATTAGTATAGTTTCCTAGTGTTCCCAATTTGGGACATTATGAGGGACAAGTAATTTCAGCTCTGGTGCATCACCTAGTATGGTTAGTTTGAGCTAATTTACCTGTATTTGTCCTCACCTCTAGTTTGATGAAGGTTGGACTGTGGAGATTGACAAAGGCTAGCCACTCTGTATGTAGTATAGAAGACTCTTCATCAATAAATGTGTTTTGAAGGGCCTCCATGAGCCCTTTCACCTCTTCATCATTATATGAAGGCACTCTTCCAAACCAATTACATACTATTCGGGATTTAGAGCATAGGTTTCCATATCAAATGGAGTGCTCATAGTGCTCCACTACCACATCAATTGACCAAATATTCTCCTTATAAAATCCAAAGTAGGATCCTACTATGAATGGTTTTCTTCATCTACCTAAAGGGTAGGAGAGTCTGTATTATCGTATCTTATGACTTTCATAATAGGTGCAGTGAAGGATCAAACATATCTATAAATGCAAGCAAGTTACAAAAATTAAAAGTTAAAAAAAGATTAAGAATTTAAGACTCTAATGGCAAAGAGTGAATGCTATTAAAAAGAGCACACGATTATACTGAGAGGGGGGGGTGAATCAGTATAATAACAATTTTTAACTTTAAAACTTTATTCAAAGATTACTTCCAATTCACAAACGAACAATTATGCACATGAACACAAATTTTACGTGGAAACCCAATATGGGAGAAAACCACTAAATAATTTCCTTTTATATATAATATTGTTCTTTTACAATGTTTTGTAGGCACCAACCTACTAGAGGCTCCAACCTCTATGTTTATGAGCACCAACTCACTGGAAGCACCAACTCCCACACTTCGCAGGCACCGACCCACTGGAAGCACCAACTCCCACTGCTGTCTTCGTGAGCACCAACCCACTGCAAATAAATTTCTCTTCCACCTTGGCAATGTTGCTATCTTCAACTGATGATGGACATTACAATCTCGTCATACAAGTCTGTCCTTAATTTCTTCATATAATATCGCCTTGAATGTACTTATACCTTTCTCACATCTGCACTTTTATTCCTTTATATCTGCACCTATTATATCTCTTTTAATCTTTATCATTATCTTTAAATCTGTATATGCATAATAAATATATCTGATTAAAATCTGAATATACAATCATTTATTCCCCTTTCATATTCACTGCTCTTTTTATTTTCTTTTATTTGCTGACTTCTTCTCACTTCTTTTCTCCTTATTACATTGCAGACATATTTTATTTCAAAATAATGGACTGAATATATATATTCAATTATTATGTCTCTCATAAGACATGACTCTTCAAATTAAAAAGGTGTCTCTTTATAAAAAATATTATTAATCTTCCTTTTAATGAAACTCTAATAATCCTTCATTTGCCGACTCTACCACATTTACATATTATTACAAAGCTTTTAATAATAAAACCATTGATTAATGTCTCTGCCGTCTTTGACCATTGTTCTATCTTCCTTCAATAGACGGTTTGCTCCATACTTTGATGTTGTTCACTATAGAGCTGCCCAATTCCAATAGTGTCATTTGTAGATGAAACCATGCGTAGAGTTCTTATTTCCAATCTGATGTGCTTTATACATTAAACATCAAATATTTCATATCTGATCCTGAAGTTATGATAGTCTTCCAAAAATTATATACCATAGCCGTTTCATATCATATTATTAACCTTCGACACTTTTTGAGTATGCTGTTCGATAATCATAATGTACACATTTGTTTCAACCTTTAATCCTTCGACATATGTTCTTTAATAACATATGCTCTTTAATCCTTTGATTTCATTTAACGGCTTCAACTGCTGCATACATCTTCGATAATAATGTTTTCCGTTGAATATATACATACGTGTGACGATCTCAGATTGGTCTTCGATCTTTAATATTTTCGATATTATACTTTGAAAAATCTCAACCGCTGTTGCATACATTTCTGATATTCAATCTGCTTGCATCCGTTTTGTATTCATATATACGTTTCTGCACTTTACGGGCTCTGTTAAAATTTTGTATACGTCCTCCCTGTTTGCTTTCGAAACATATCTTCTTGCCGTTGATAGTATCCAGGTTTGTATATTTAAAACTTCATCAATTCCAAAAACTTTCGTATGGTGCTGTATGCATACGTATCTTTGAGCCTCTTCAATGAATTTTCGGACCTTCGAAACTTATTCAATCTTGGATACATATTCAAGACGCTATACCCTGTATTTCTCAATTCTATATTCAAGACGCTGCAATGTCTTAAGCTGATTCTGATATCTATTAACGTCTTTTTATATCTTCGATAATATAGGTTTACCATCAGTATATGTGTTAAACATTTTGAATCAACGTTCAAAGGCACTGTCGTCTATGCTGCATATATTATATAACCTTCGACAAATATGTGTGAAACATTTTAAGTCTTCAAACCTTCGTTTAATTAAACCGCTGCTTACCATCTTTCGATAATATACCATCTTTCGATAATATATATAAATGTGTTTGTTCCAACCTTCGACAACTTGCTGCTGCATTTACTATTGAATCCATTCCTAGTGGTAAATATGGATCAACTAAATAGGGATCAGATACTCAACGGATTATTCCTGTTTACAGACCTCCAGATCTTTGTCTGCTCCCTGCTAAAGCTTGGAGGCCCTCGCGTCTCAGCTTTCAACCCAGATCAGCAGCACCGATTGCAGTATAAGCAGAGGCTATATTTCCCTCTATATATCCCTCTATAATCTCTGTTGCTTACGTATCTGTACTTCTGTATGTATATCAAATTTTTGTATACTGCTTGTTCTGTATATTATACTGTATATGCCTTATCATTGTTATATAATCTCTGTGCGTAGGGTTCATGTATTTTCAAATACGTATGTCTTCATTTTATATAAATGTGTTCATAACATTGCCTTCAATATCATTTGTCTCTCTTGTGGAATCATTCCATTGCTGACAACAATGCGTGCAGTCTCTGACATCTTTCAAGACAATATCTTCTTCTTTAGTAGATCCTCTATCATCTCTTGCTGGAATGAAGGAGTTATTGTATTTCAAGTTGAGCCCTTCAAGCTTCCTCTTGACAGATCGCTGTGGTGAAGAGTTGCAGTCACTACCCAACATGCAATTACAATTACAACGATCGCAGTTGATTTTACTCCAATGGAAGTAAACACTACTGGCCATTCCTTTCACAACAGTACCAAAGCCCCGGTCTCTAACTTCACAAGTTACATTGCATTACATCCACAACCTTCTTTCTCTGTCGTATATATCATATGCTTTTGATTTTGACATCAATGACAATATGTCCATCAAGGTGCAGTGAAGGATCAAACATATCTATAAATGCAAGCAAGTTACAAAAATTAAAAGTTAAAAAAAGATTAAGAATTTAAGACTCTAATGGCAAAGAGTGAATGCTATTAAAAAGAATGAAGACAGTTTACAAGTTAAAAACCTTATAAATTAAAATCTTAGAATTTAAGTAATAAAACCAGCAATTTTTTATCTTATTGTGGACATCACTTATCATCAATGATCTTTTGTTTCACTTATATTTTTAGTTGTACTTTCCTTTGTCCATCTACCCCACTCTGAATTCACTGCCACTAATTTTAGAGGCTCTTGCACCTCATCCATCCTCTCTAACTAAATGAGGCAGGTGACATATCTGGTATTCACAAGGTTTAGGAATCCCTTCATCGAAGAAGTCCTAACAAAGCTGTGAAGTGTGATGGTTGGAAACGAATAGCTATATGTCTATAATTTCTTCTACCACTTCTTTCACGCACTTTATCTTCCCAATGTCCTTCAATGTGTTGTTCAATGCATGGACACAACATGGAGTCCAAAAAATATGCTTGTAAACACTCTTCACCAGCAAGATAGCTAACTGACACAAATGAGCTGAACCGATCGCTACTATTACAACACCGGAGGCTCCAACCCCTTTTATGACATCCTTCCTTTTACCTGAACAATCAATAATTGTAATAAAATAAGAGCCAACTGAACATGTGTCAGTAATATTGCTGAGTGAATAATATTTGGTCCACCAATCAATTATGATGGGATAGTCATACCTTTCCAAGCTTTCCACGTTTCTTCTATCAATACACTCACCTTATAATATTCTCTATGAAAGAGTGCATAGCTGATGTCCTCCAAGTGGAAAAAATGGAGGACTGGCAGCTATTAAATCTTTGAACATTTGTTTGAAATAGGAGAACATGTTACATGAAATGGTGTGACATGGGTATAAAATAATTTAGCGATGGAAGACTAAACCACCTTTTGTGATTGTACGATCTTGCAACAACAGTTGTTCTTTTGTTGTTAGAAGCAGAAGCCTCTCCCCTTTATAGTATCTATGATTTTGGTAGACAATGACACACTAGGCTGCATAGTCTGCATAAGTTAAGGTTTCTCATTCTTAGGACGGGTACAAGCTGCTACTTTACTTTCATGGTAGAAGTTTACTTGATAATAATAAATATCATTTATAGAAACAAATATAAAGAATCTTTCTATATGGAATTATTTTATATCACATAAAAGAGGAAAGTTCTTGGAGAGTTTTCATTTGGTGTTTGAATAAACAGTCACTACTTATTTCATATGCTTTTGCAGTTTATTTTATGTAATATTTTGTCTAAAATCTGTGGCATAGATTTTGTCCTTTTCTAGCACAAGTTTTCTAGGAATCATGAAATGTGGTTATTAACTTATTTGAACTTCAAGCATATGCCCATGCATGCAAAGAAAGCAGCTCCTTGACTTTTATTCTCAGAGAGTGACTGTTATAGGGATTGTCTAGAAATGATTATGAGGGGACCTGTTAGTATTACTTTACGCCATCGTTTACAGTGCCAAGTTCTTCGAGATGCAGGACCTGATGAAAGATTGAGAGAAGAACCCATTTTGGTATTGAACGAGGTCAGTATTGACCGTGGAATGTCATCATTTCTTACTTACTTAGAGTGCTACTGTGATGGCTCCTTTGTTACCTGCGTTCAAGGAGATGGATTAATTCTATCAACAACATCTGGCAGTACTGCTTATTCATTGGCAGCAGGAGGCTCCATGGTGCATCCCCAGGTCAGTTTTCATCTTTGAATGTTATCTTCTCAGATAATATAATCAGTTCAGTACAAATGACCTGTTTTTATTCTAAGGACATTTTTTCATCTCTAAAATGAAAATTCCTACATCTTACAGAAGGAACAATCTCTAATCTACTAATTCAAAGATCACATTTTGATCTTCTGAATACATGTCTAGATTCGATTTATACGGCTACTGAAATGGAAAATCAGATCACAGCCTTGAGTGGATACCAATGTTTTGTCTTTGATCATGCACTCAATTTTGTAAACTTTCAAAGTTATATCTGGCAGTGTGCAAAATCCTTGGAAACTATGTACCATAATATTGAGGATCTCTTGCAGATCTGACTCTAAATTTCATCTTAAATGTTTACATCTAGTATTTTCTTGCTTATGTAGTTTACATTAGTTTTCTGCCAAGCATAAAAAAAAAATTCAAGATCATCTTGAAATCTGTTGCATATTGTGATTTATATGCACCTTCTTATGGGTACTTTCTTCTGGTATTTCTTTCGACTGTAGAAGCTTATTTCTGCATTATCTGTTTATTATTTTTTATTAGAAATTTAGGTTTCTTTTCCTTAATCCGGACAGGTTTGTATCCATATTGTGAGTTCCTTATACGGTTACATTACGTTTTACTTTGCTGGGAAGATATACGAGGGTTGGAAATTTTCAGTACAATTTTCATTGGCACAGAAATTATGTAGATTATGAGTATGCCTTCGGGACAACTGTATGGCATCATATTCAAAGATTCTGTTAAAGTTTCTTTGTTTCTGACACTGACCATATCATTCTGCCATATGCAGGTCCCTGGAATACTTTTTACTCCAATCTGCCCACATTCTTTATCATTTAGGCCTCTCATCTTACCAGAATATGTAACAGTTAAGGTGCAAGTTCCTTTCAACAGTAAAGGAAAAGCATGGGCCTCTTTTGATGGCAAAAATCGAAAGGAGTTAAAACCGGGAGATGCTCTTATTTGCAGCATGGCTCCATGGCCTGTTCCAACAGCATGTGAGGAGGACTCCACACATGACTTTTTGCGCAGTGTTCGTGAAGGTCTTCATTGGAATTTGAGGAAATCCCAGTCACTAGATGGACCCAGAGACGTATGAATAGCTAAGTTTTATAAAATGTAGCCACTGATACTTTAAGGAAATCATACCTTTCCTAAATTCGATTTCTCATCTCTAATATTTTGTGTCATTCTAATTCTATAGCGAGAATTCACTCCCATTGCTTGTAAATGTGACAAATCCACTGCTTGGCATGGAATTTGAAAAAAGCTGCCATTTTTATGGAAAATGTTTCTCAAAGTGGCTATGTTACTAAATAATATGCTAAACATTAAAATGTCTTTATTATTCAAGTGTTTTATAGTTGTTCTGGTGTTTGCCTATTCATTTTTTCTTGAGTTAATGGAGTTTACAATCTTCAATAAAAAAAAATTAAAAAAATTCTATGTATGTCCAAACATCACACAGCCAAACATATTGTCTCATGCAGATCAATAATAATTTAACTTCCATTTGAAGGAAGAGCCGCAAATGCATTCCAGAAAAAAGTAGATGTTAAGTGTTGTATTTTAGAAAGATAACTTTATGTGAAACTATCCATGAGTACTTAAAATCGTAGAAAAACAAGGATTGTTGAATGAAACATTCAGATTTCTTATATGCTTTGAAGTTAGATGAAGAGAAATCCAATAGGAATCAAGATTAATGTAATTCTAAAGTCATAAATGATTTCATTTTGTCATCATTTTAACGTAACTGTACTTAGGGAATTGTTTAATCACTCTCAATTTAAAAACTAAGTTACCAGTTCGAGTTCGGTTTGAAGTTCGGGTTCGGAGAACCGGTTCGCAAGTTCAACAAAATTTTGGAAAGGGGTTTGGGTTCGGGTTCGAAAAAATATGTAAGATTTTTAAATATATATATATATACATATTTATGAAGCCTAGAAGCATGAGTTAAAATTAGAATGTCACATAGTATCATAAAAACAACATTTAAACAACAAAAACACCATAAACTTATAATCATAGCATCATGAATCGTGATCATACCATCATATATTTCAAGTTCAACATTAAAACTAAAATTATCATAACGTCAAGTTCAAGTATCATTGTTTCAAACTTTCAAGTTCAACTAATGCATTAAAAATGTATTAATCTTCATCTTCCTCTTCATCTTCATCTTCATCTTCAACATTAGTTGACTCAGCAATAGAGCTAAGGCCAATGGGATCAGCAGTAGCAACAATAGTATTGGCGTCAAAATTTGCAAAATCATCAAGTGCAAGCTGAGAAGTGGAAGCATTCAAGTCTGCAACCTTTGCATTTACATCCCACCTCTTCGTGTCCCCTTCTTTGTATTCTTTAGTCTTGTGTGAAAGAAGATGCAAGTTGTAATGCACAAATACCAAGTTCTCTGCTCTTTTTGATTGCAATCTATTGCGCTTCACTGAGTGGATGAAAGAATATGTGCTCCAATTTCTTTCCGATGCAGATGAACTAGCAACCTATGAAGACAAGACAAGGTAAGAAATTAAAATAAAATTATAAAAATTACTTGCTAGTCATGAAGATAAAGTAAATTAAAAATAAAACTTACTTGTGATATGATTTTTATTGCAAGGGGCTGCAATGTTTGGAATCTTTGGCCATGGAGGTACCACCAACTATGAGCATCCTTCCTAAACCGATGACGAAGAGCATCATTACTTAGACTTCTTGCATTCACAAACTCTATGAACTCATTCGTAATCATATCTCTCATATCATCATCAGGTAAGAGTCTTCAAAATGCTACTTTGTATCCATCAGACACTTCTAAATCTCTATAGGGTGGTAGCCTTCCTGGTAGATCAAGATATTGGTTGCTATAATATTTGGGTGTCAATGCATAGGCAAACAAATGTAGAGGTGTGGTCATTTTGTTCCACCGTTCTACAATAATTGCTTGCAATTGTTTGAAGAGGGTCTCTTCGGGATCTTGCTCTTTTTCATTTACAATTTATTTGATCTTCTCAAGCGTTGAGTCTATGCCATCATAGATCTCTCCAAGGCAAGGCCTATCCATGTCAGCGTACCTAAGCATGCTCATAATGGGCTCGATGAACTTAATGATATATTCCACATGTTCCCACCATATGTCATCTAATATCCTTCTCTTTATTGAAGCTGCCCTCTCACTGTTGGTTTGCATATAGCCCAATTGTTGCTGATTACCATATTGCAAAGTGCCTCTTTCACTTGCACAAGTCGTCTCAAGACAATTAAATTTGATGCAAAACAAGTTTCAGCAACCTGTAACATATATTAGAGCAAAAAATACAACTATTAGATACATGCTTTATAAAAGAATACACATTACACAATAAAAAAAATAAAAATCAGAAATTGTAAGATACTAATTTTTTTTTAAAATTCACTTACCTTCAGTAACTCCAAACATGAGAACATTCTGAATATTCTTGAGTCATGTGATGGTTTGTGATGAACATCTGGATATCCTCAGCCTCTGCATACACTTCCTTGATCCACCCAATTGTGTTCCCTATCTTTTGTAGCATAAGATTGAGTGAATGGACTGCACAAGGTGTCCAAAAGATATGACTATATCACTCTTCAACCAACAAACCAGCAGCTCTACAATTCTTTGCGTTGTTTGTTGTGACTTGGACAACATTACTAGCACCCACTTGTTCAATGGCAGAGATGAGAATATTAGCAATAAATTGCCCATCTTTTACTTGTCCCTCACAATCCACCGCTTTCAAAAACATTGCCCCTTTAGGGGACATCGCTAGGACATTGATCAAGGGATGGTATCTAGCATCTTTCCACCCATCTGAAACAATTGTTACCCCTGTCTCGATCCATGAATCCTTTATGGGCTTCAATTGATCATCAATCCACTTGACCTTTTGATCCAACAAGGTGGTTCGTATTTTCTCAAAATCGGGGCCCTGATACCCTCTTGGAGCTTCATTGGCACTTTTCAACATCAATCTCCAACATGGAGAGCGACCAACATTAAGAGACAGCCCATTTGCAAACAAGCATCTTCCCACATCAATTTCGGCAATTTCCTGACTTTGATTTTGAAATGCAGTTTCTAGTGGTCCCTTTCTTTTGTGTGTAAGGCCAAGGGGTTCTTTTTCAGGCTCACGGGTAGCTGTGATAGTAAAAAAGGGGTGGTCTTCTATCATAACATATGTGGGGGGTTGTGTTACCCTTGCTTTTTTTTTACTTTTACTTCTATTGCCAATGTCATCAATTGAAATTTGTCTACATTCTTCTCTCTCTTCTGTTGCCTCATGCTCTTGAATATACTTTAGTATAGTTTCATTGGGTACAAGTACACCTCTTTTTTCAGGGCATTTCTTGACTCCTCTACCAGAGTATCCACACAAATGGCCTACTACACGAAAATATGAGCTATTTCTTTCTACATCACAACCCCTACATTTTCAATGGAATGCACCACCTCCAGGAAGGGCTCTTATAATATCAACATGTTTCCACAAAGGAGAATCAGAGTTGGATTCTATTATTTGTTCGGTACTGCCTACCGAGGATGAGGTAGATGTCATTGTAGTTCCTTTTCCTATGGGAAGAAATTTCAAATTGTATACATATTCATTATTCAATATAAAACTTAAAACTTTAAAGTTTAAAAACAAGAGAATGAAAAATTATCGAAAAAATGGCTAATATGAAATATCTTATGGAGAATGAAAGATAAATGAAAAAACTAAAAAACTTAAACAAAAACAAAAAATAAATGAAACAATAACTTACCTCTACTCATTGTAAGCTTGCAAAAGTGTAAGTATGAGGCACAAACTCTTGAAGAAGGCGCACAAACTCTTGAAGAAATCTCACAAACCAATCTTGAAGAATTTTCCAACTCCTCCTTGCACAATCAAGAACTTGCTCTTTTGCTCTTGCTAAAGTCAAATAGCCTACTTGCACACAACAAATGATAATCACAAGCACAAATTAGGCTTTCATAATGAACTTTTAGGATTTTGGACGCCAAAAAAATTAAAATTATGCAAATTTTGTCACTTAAGTGACGTCTGAGAGGCAAAGTTCGTCCAAGTTCGTTCGGGGTTCACGAATTTTTGTCATGGTCTGCTCGGGTTCAACTGTTCGGACCACCAGTTCGAACTGGGTCCGAAAAATCAAACCCTGCCCGGACCCACAAGTGAACTGGACCCGGACCACGGACTAGTTCGCACCTGAGCTAGTTCAGAGGGGTCCAGGGAGAACCATGGTAACTTAGTTTAAAAAGATAAAAAAAAAAGGTTAACTTTCAATAGATATGAAATGCATACCAACTTCCTTTCCACCTTTCAATCACCCAGATCCTGAGTTGGGCAAGGTGAGATCATACAGTGTCAAGATTCAACAAAACTTAAATCAATTGTTGAAAGAAAACGTCAAGCAGCAAGCTAGCTAATACCAACTTTTCAGTGGGATGTATATGCATTGTGCAATACAGAAAAGTAAACATCTTATTTAGTGAGAATTACAATGGCATCTCCACTTATATGGGAAATCTTAGGGGCACGTCCACATTTTAGTGTGAAAGCCTAAACAATTGAAAGTACAAGAAACCACATTTTAGTGTGTGAATACAAGAAACCACTTGCAGTAGGGTAAGTACCAGAAACCACCAGATCAATTCACTAATGGTATTACCATCCAAGGTTACAACGTAAATGCTTGGAAAGATAAAATTCTAGTAGTATAACATTTTGAAGTGTTACAAGTTTAGTACATAACTGAATAACTGCGAATGAATGAATGAAGGATTTTAATAACGTCCACGAGGCCAAAGCGGCCTCTGGGACCCGCCTGCTAACAACGGCCTAATCTAGTTGTAACCCTTTGATTAATTATTCTCTTCTTCGGTGCATTTTGATGATCAAGTTTGTGGTCTGGTCCAGCTGCTTTTCTTCGAAGAGGTGGCTCATACTGCTGTTTTCTAACATCTTTGAGTACCTGGTTATGATGTCGTTGTATGTCGGGCATTCCATGACAAAGTGATGTTCTGTTTCAATGGCTCTCGTGTCACATAATAGGCAGGTCCTATTTTCCCATTCCTCTTTTGGTACTTTCCATCTACCCGTCTCACATCTCAACTGGTGAGAGCTAGTTCTAAGCTGGGCTATAAGCATTTTTGCTTTCCCCTTAATAGCTGCTCCTAAATACGCTTTTTCATCATGGCAAGTGTTGGGGTTAAATTCCTTAGCATAGTAAGATTATTTCCTCCTCATGTGCCTTGTCCACATGATGATACGAAATCTTTTGCAAACAAACTTATTAATTTCTTCAGTGCCATCAGGGCAGCTATGGATGTTGACGTCCCACTTTTGTAGCCATTTGTTGTTTTGCTTCATCCATGTGTTTTTTCTCCTTTCTAGCTTTTCTTCAGTGACTAGCCTAGGCCAGCAATTGCTTCCCATATTCTGGGTTTTCTTTAAGTAGCATATTAGCCAGACCATTGCAACAGCTTCTAAGGGAAAGGCACCCACTTCTGCCAATAAGATCTCATAAGGCACTGTGGTTTTGATTTTAAGGTTGTTGATGATAAGGTGTTTCTGTATTCTTTCTACCTGTTTCCATTTCTCATCCGACAAGCTACTACCCCAAATTTCACACCCATACAAAACCATAGGTGTGACAAGCAGCCCAAATAGCATTTTCTTTGTCTTCCAATCCCAGAGTTCGGCGTTCCTACACTTATTCTGTAAAGAATACAGCGCCTTCCAGCCCCCTTGAATTCTTTTAGATCTACATGTTTCCCAACTAAGTTTATTTTGGAAGTCTATTCCCAAGTATTTGTATTCGCTCACAATCTCTAGAGGGTTTCCCTCAAAGAGAAAAGCGTCCAGGGGTCTCTTGTTGCTCTTCAACGAGAAGATCATAACTTTGGTTTTGTTGGTGTTAACTTCCATACCCACCTCCTGACAAAAGCTTTCCGATGCCTTCAAGTGCTCTCTCAAACCATTAGTCGTCTTGGCGATAATGATGAGATCATCCACATATAACAATAGTTTTATCACATAACTAGCAGTTGAACCCCCTCACCACTGGCTCTATTTAACCATGCTTCTAACTTGTCAATGCAAATCCCAAACAAGGTAGGAGATAGTGGGCACCCTTGTTTGACCCCTATGTCGTTGCCAAAGCACTTTGATAACCCATCCGTAGTTTTGATTTTGGCCTTAACCTGTTCATATAGTCTATGTACTGTTGTCCTTAGCACCATAGGGATACCCATCTCTTCCATTTGTTTCCAAAGTTTGTGACAGGGTACTGTGTCAAAGGCTTTTTTGAAGTCCACAAAACAACAAAAAGTCTCATCTCCTAGAGTGTCCCATATTTTCTCAACTAAGTATCTAAGAGTCACTCTGTGATCTATGGTGGAGTGTTTCGGTCTAAAACCATCTTGTCCCTTTGCTCTTTTCTCCTCTGTTTCAGCCCATTTACTAATTGTTCATTCTACCATGCTTTCAAATAGCTTGCCAAGAAGGGGGTTGATCATGATGGTCCGATAGTTAGAGGGGTTGTTTGTGTCTCCACTTTTGTAGATCGGAACCACCACACTAATCGTCCAATTTTTAGGGAAACCCTCCTCATTGGTACTGTTAAAGATACGGTTGATATGAGGTGCAAACAAATCAGCACCCCACTTCAGGTATTCATCTTGGAGCCCATCAATATCTTGTGCTTTACCTGCTGCTAACCTCCTTATGCCTTGAGTGATATCGTCACTGTTGAATAGGTCCCTTGTGTGCTTAGTTATCGGAGTACCATGATCACCTAGCTTGCGTTCATAAAGCGCTTTGGCATATTCCAATCATTGAGTGCCAATTATGGTATTCTCTACTTGCTTCTTTTTATGTCAAAGTTCATTCCAAAACTTTTTAGGGTTGTTTTTCCCGAGATTAATCAGCTCAAGTCTTCTCAAGATCACATATTGTTCCTTCTTCCATCTTAGCAACTTGTTATACTCATTTTTTTCATTATTCTTTTGTCCTTTCATACTGCTTTTTGCCCTCTTGCATTCATCATCAAACCACAGGTTAGTCAGGAATGTATTCTTAGTGTCTCTTTTGAGTTTAGATCTTTTACAATCCTCGAATGCCTTGTTGATAATAGGAACGAGATTATCTTTGTCAACATGGTGTTGTTTGGCAGCATTTGAGTTCTTTTACTGATTGTTAGATATCCTACTAAGAGAGTTTCTGAAAATTTCTTGATTTTCTTGTGTCATTAGGATCCTGCCAGTCAAAGAACCTTTTCTTTCCTTGTTGATCTATTGAACATTTTGTTTCTCTTTTATGTGAGTTGCCAGCTTGAGTGAAATCGGATTATGATCCAAGTTTAGACTGATTGGACATTCCCTTATCTCAAACTCCAATATCTTTGAGGTGTAGTTTTGAGAGCAAATGACATAATCCACTACACTCTTCCCGTTGTAAGTTTTGCAAGTAATGTTTCCTGAATTGGGTCATTTCTTCACTCCATTGCAAATGACCATGTTGTGAAGGCAGCAGACACCCAGTAATTCTGCCCCGATATGATTGACCTTGTCTTTGTTGTCTTGTGACGATCTCTCCCAATGTTGGGCATCCTCTTCCTCTAACCATATCGGATCACTGCTTTCTTTGTACCCTCTTTCAAGATTGAGAGTTTGATTATTTTTTGTCCTGGCATTAAAGTTACCTATGAGTAGAATTTCCCCTAAGGTGCTAAACGTAGAAATGTCCTTTTTGAGTGAGACAAATGGATCTTCATGGTCTAGATGCTTCTTATAAAATTTTGATCCTTTAGGAGCAAAGTAGCATGCTGCCACCCGAATAGAAACCTGATCTTCTATTATTTTTATCTAGATGTATTGGTTGTTTGCATCTTCTTTCTCCATATTGATAAATCTGCCCCATGTTTCCTTAATCAAGATGGTGATACCTCTGTGTCCTTTGCCATTTTCCATCCTTTTGTTCCACATTGAGATTTTCCTGTAACCCTCAAACTCTGAGACCTTGCAGCCATCATGTTCATGTGTCTCCGTGAGAAAGATAATGTCTGTTGTAATGAAGTGTTGTACAAGACAACTAGTGAAGACACCCCCAAAATATGCCAAATGTTGAAGATAACTCGCTCAACTTGAACAATATTATAATATACCTTGTATTTGATTAATAAGATGGTTACGTATCGTAGGTCTTAAATGGATTTTGCAGTGCTAATACCATCTAGATAGCAAGAGAATCAACTTGGAAAATTCACCAATACACATTTAGCATACCCAATATGAATGTAGTCATAAATATCTCTTCAAACATGCTCAAACTTCTTCAACAAACACTTGAGAGATGGATTATTAGACTGTAACTATGATCGGCAAGGTGTAGGTCAACAATATTAAAGAACAACAGGTATGAGAAAAAATACCATCATGACACATCATTTTCCCACACCCAAACCACATGAAAATTGGTTAGAAGACATAAGCAGCCCCGTACATCAATAAATATTCCTTGAAACTTATGTGCTTCACCTGCTAATCCACACACCTTCCTTGTAGGGTATGGCCAAGCCAGATTTCTCTATGTCATCCACCTCAATGATGACATGTATGTTGCACCAAAAACAATAGGAGATAATAATTTTTAAACCCTTATACCATCAAATCCACAATACTTTATGAGATTCTTTTAGCTGAGGTGGGTATGTTCCCAATTGAGGTGGGTTTTTATGCTACTTAAAAAAAGGTGGAAAATATGGATAAGCACAACCATTGGCCAAAAATGATTAACTAGTAAGAGGATGAACAAGTGGGAAATAAATTTGCACAATTGTCCTAACACTAATGAGACAAAAAAGTGGGTGAAAAATTTAGGAATATCATGTGAAGAAAACAACTAGGCAAGAAAAAAAATACTATCAAAGAATTTAACCCCACATGGTAGCATAATGAAAAAGTTTATTTGAGATCTATGATTAAGGGAAAGGCTAAAATTTTAATTGCATAGTTGAGAACTAGTTCTCATCATCTAAGACGTGCAACTAGTAGATGGAGGGTGCCCAAAGAAGAATGGGAAGAAAGGACTTGCATTTACTACAGCAAGGGGGTGGTGGAAATATAATGTTATTTCATTAAAGAGTGTGCAATGTATGCAAATGATTTAAAAGTAGACAACTTGAATGAGCTTTTCAATAAGTCAAGGCTTCACAAAACAACTAGTTTCTTACTCAAGATTCATAACCAAAGGGGCAACATGGAAAAGAACTTAATAGGGGATTAATTTGGTGTATTTTGGTCTCTTAGACAACTGGTCTCATGGACATCATTAAAATACCTCCATTGGTTCATTCATATACCTACTTGAGGACTATATAGCCTAGTATGATGATGAGGTACAACCAAGAATGTCTCATCCCAATCACCTCAAACTCGCATCAATGGAAGACATTGCAAGATTATTATCAATCACTAAAAGACATTGAATACCTCCCTGGTTGAAATCCAAAATTGAAAACTTTGTTTGAAACATAGTGATCTCTAAAATGAAATCACACTAGTCTGACAAGGGATTATCTTTCAAATCCAAAACTAGAAATGTAGAGAGAATTTTTATCTTTTGAAAATCATGGAAAAACTCAAGTTCAATCTAATGGTGTAACAATATCATTCATCAACATATATGCAAATAAACCCCATTAAAGTCATTTTATAACTTTTGGAGGCAAAATAACCAATTTGAAATTGTAAAATAATTCACTTCCTCACTTGAAAGGCCTTTTAAAAGATTAACAAGCATTTTCCATATGTAAAGGTCCATTTATTTCTCCTAGGCATCCAACTTGAGAACATAAACACCTTTATAAAATGATGTTACACTTAAGTTGCCAATTCAACAGTAAAACATTATAAACTTCAGTGAGTAATTAAAATATCACCTAAGTTGTGGAAAGTATTGAAACAACATTGAAATTCATTTTGCTAGGGTTTTAAGGAAGACTAAAGCAATAAACAATATTGAAATACAATGCAAGATAAGAGAGGAAAAACAACAAAACATAATAATGCAGAGATTTAATGTGGTTCATGCAATGTGGGCTACATCCACCAGAAAAATAGTTGTCCACTTCTTTCTATTATCCAGCGAAGATCAAATTATATGCCTTTAAGATGGTTTACAAAGGTCGATTTACATGCCAAAACACTACCTGACTCCTTTATTAATAATAGACAATTTTTACTTTAGGGGTGTTGCCCTCAAAAAACCCCATCTAGGGGGCACTACCCCTAGAAGCCCCTATTGGGGGCATTGCTTTCAAACCCTTACTATGGGCTTGTCCCCAACCCCCCGCCAAAAGGATCATCCCTTGGGCCCTGCAAGAAGGGATCTATCCCCTTACACTCCCCCATTAATTGATTTGTGGGGAAAACACAGCGAACAAAGTCACCAAAATTTAAGCCTAGTAGCATGATTAGTCACCACATACCAACACACTTTTGACATCATCATGATAAAACTAAAGTAGTAGGATGATGATTAGAGATAGTTGGATGACTTACTAAAAGTACAATAAACATTCTCTTTAAGAAGTTTGGAGAACAAACCAAGAGTCAAAATCACTTTCAAAATTGTCATTGTGATGCATACTACCAACTAGGCTCATCACCATAATTAGAAACCAAGAAATATTGAACTTGTGCTCACCAAGAACTTTGGGAACCCTTTCCCTTACCAAGTAGCCTAAAATAACTTGGGGATTGGACTAAAAGTCACAAATTAATTATTCCTTGAATTGGGTGTTGGATTTATAATAGAAAGTTAAGTACTGAGAGGGGAGAGGTGAATCCGTACTCCAAAAACTTTTACCAACTATTCTCACCATTTACCAAATTGAAAACTTTGCATGTCACAACATGACATGTAGAAATCAAAACATGAAAACATAACTCATAACATAATGATTTTTGGTCTCGCAAAAACCCTTGGTTAGAGGGAAAAAATTTAGTGGGGATGGTACCCACAATCCTTCACTATTGTAGTAAAAAGGTTGCTCGGTTAGAGCTACAATGTTTAGCTACTTTTGATAGCTTACCATGTTAGGAGTATAAAAGACTTATACAATCTACCTTGCTAAAGGATTTTACAATCTCTAATCTAAGAGAAGTACCTGGTTAAAGGATTTACAAAATAAGACCTATTAGGGCCTACCCAATAATGGGATTTTACAATTATGATTACAATATAATTCAATATAAAATATGTCTATAGTAATGCATCAACAAATGTTGTTCAGACTCAATATGTTCAATAAAATCTTTACCTCATTTTGTACTTTGGTACATTTCAATCACAATTCAGTTTATGTACTCGGCAACCTCAAATTTGATTCACCTTCATAGTTCTTCTTTAACTATTATGTTACTTGGTAGCTTCACTTCAACATTTCATCACCATCACATCAACTTCACATACTTCTCTGACTGCTCATCATCCTCTCTCTCTCTCTCTCTCTCTTTGATCTTCATACTGCTCTTTATATACTAGATCTAGAAGCGGTGGAAATGTTCTAGATTCTTCTCCTTAAACGGTGGTAGCATTGATTACATTTCCAATGAATATATTCCTTTTATTTCCAATTGGTGAATCTTACCTCGTAATCATGTGCAATCATGTTTGCATTCCCAATGTTTTACCAAATGATCTTCTTGAAATTAGTAAAACATTTTATGCTTGGTGTCCAGATTCAATGTATACATCATGATCTGTTATGTCGATTTGTGTTACTCGGTAACATGTTTTGTTCTTTCTCAGTAACATGTGCTCTCATCTTGGTAACTACCATGCACTTCTTGGTGCTTGTCTTACTCCGCTCGGTGCCTATCATTCATTTGCCTTTACTAAAATTGTATATTCCTTTACCGACTTCTTTGTTTTCTTTATCAGCTGAGTCCTATGATCCCTTCATCTTTTACCGACTGACTTTGACTATCCAATATGACTTTGACAAAACTAATGACAACAAAATAACTCTTTAAGAGTATCAATCTCCCCCTTTGGCATTAGTTTGGCATCTTTGTTAAAAACTTCAAATTCATCAAAATTTTGTCCTTAATCAAAATTGTGACCATTAACTCCATAACTCCCCTGTGATAATACTTCATATATACATCTTCCTTATATTAATATATTGTATAGTATATATATATATATATATATATATATATATATATATATATATATATATATATATATATATATATATATATATATATATATATATATATATATATATATATATATATATATATCCCTTTTTGACAAATATACCAAAAACAAAAGTACTTACTTTGATCAGGTGGATGAATCTTATCAAAAACATGTTTATACCTCTTCTTTGCATCATCCAATGATGTCTCCCATAATTCCTTCAATGTTTGGAGTACAAATTTTTTTTCACCAATATATGTTTCTAATCCAATCATGTTATCCATAGCACTGATGTCGAGGGTATTGACCAATTCCTTGGCCTTGTGTATATGTTTCTACAATGATTCAACTTGGGGAATCAAAATTGTTTGCAACTCAAGAAGTTCCATTCTTATCTTGTTCTCTTCTTAGTTCATGTTGCATTTCCATCAAATGTTTCAGCCTCGAGTAATAGACTTGAAGTGATCCAGGCTCAGTTGTAACATTCATCAACTATTCGGACAACTCTTTCTCAATAGAATCATCCTTCTTTCTTATCTCCTCAATGAAATTTAATATAAAACAAATCTTATGAAATAATGAAAGAATATTATGCAATTTATTTTCCAATTTTTTATCAACTCAGAAAGTGTTACCTTATCCAATGCAACATTCTTCAATATATCCTCAATAATTTTATGTTCCATTTTCTTCTTGTGTACTTGCATTAGGTACTCGATGTTCTTTGTACCAAGTTCTTTAACCTGCTTCACCAACTCCTCCAATTGACTCTGTAGGTTGCCCTTGTCATTTATATTAGCTCATCAGGAATAATTTCCTGCAGTATATCCTTAACACTTTCTAACACATCTATCTTTTGTTTCTTAGCTAGCATTTTATCTTGGGCTGCTTTCAGGTTTAGTATATCTCCAAATTCGGATAATTCTTTTGGGCTTAGTGAAGAAATGTCTACCTTTGGTATAATTATTGGTTGGCTCAAGTCAACTTTGGTTTTCTCATGTTTCCTTTTCTTTGTCTTCTTCTTCTCAACTTGAATGCTTTCACCAGTAGAAAATTTTGAGGAACATGATGTCTTTATTGCATCAGATGTGGTCTCGATTGTAGTTTCTTCTATTCTTTCTTCTCTTTTCTCTTCTTGCTTGTCTTCTTTCTTGTCTTCTTATTTCTCCTCTTTCTTCTCTTCTTGTTTTTCTTCTTGATTTTCCTCTTTCTTCTCTTCTTCTTGCTCCTCTTGCCTCTCCTTCTCTTTCTCTTGTTGTTGTTTCTGACTTGTAGTCTCAGTAGAGGTAACCTGCTTGGTATTCTAATCCTTGTTTATCCCGGTTTCCTTATTTATCTCGATTGTTTTCTATTTTGTCTCCTTCCCCTGTTCGGTAGTCTTCTCTTCTGCATCAGTAGGGATATCTTTAACAACTTCATAAATGACTTCATGAATCTCAATAAAATTAGATACTTGTTGTGGCATTGGATCTTTGTCCATCAATTTTGTTGCAGTTGTATCATTTGTGTCCATATACTCAATGTCCTTGTCTTCGTTGTCTATGACATCTTCATCATGTCGTATTTCTTCAGTTGGGTCTTTATCTGTGATATCTTCAATGATCACTTCATCTTTTTCTTGTGTCAAGTCAATAGGATTAGACTTACCTTGGTGTCCCTTAGTCTCAGTTGACTAGTCTAGAAAGAAGATTTTTCTCCATATTTCATGAGTTTCTTTATGTACTGCTTCCAGCTCTCTGACCATGATCCTTAATGATCTTCCTTTGACAATAAATCTATTAGAGTTCTTTTTTAGTGCTTCCTTGATCTTGGGTAATGACAACTCAGGTATAGTTATAGCTATGGATCTTTCCCTCATCTTCTTTTTAGATGTCATTGCATACTTCCATCTTGTATCAATTTTCTTGTAGAGTTCATCAAGTAGTCGGTTGCCAATTTCAACAGGTATACTCCTAGATTTGTGCAATGTGAAAACAATTGTCTCCTCTATTTTTTCCTTGTCTTCATCACTCCTCATATCATACTTGGTATATTTAATTCTCCAAACCATCCATACTTCTTAAGATTCTCTAGAAATTCATCTAAATTTTTTAATTTTGAGGGCAGGTTCTGCACAACTTTGAATTTACTCAAATGTTCAGACTTGGATTCACTATCCTCTTGCAATTTTAGCTTTCTCCTTGGTCTGGTACATGCTTTCTTTTCCCTCACATAAGTTTTAGGTTTTGGTTTCTCTAGCTCAGGTTTCCTCTTCTCCCTTGGTGTAGTTGTCGACCTTGTCAGTGGTCTTGTTCCTTTGGGGCTCAATGATTCCTTTTTAACTTTTGTTTTCTTTCCCTTGACTTCAGATGGACTTGCCTCATCTTCTTCAATACTAACTCCAAGATTTTCTGATAAATCATTGATCATTCTATTTTTTTTCCTTTGATCCTTAGGTATCAAGATACCTAGTTTTATCTTCTCCTTCACTTCCTCATATGTTTCATACCAATTATCTCTCATTCATAGGTTTAGCTAGTAGGGCTCCAATTTGTTGTGATGTTGTATCAATATCAATCTCATAGCCCATCGTTTGTAGCCAAATAGTCCTTGGCTCAACAACTTTCAAAATATGTGTCAGTGTCAACTTCAAAACATATGGTGTATCGGTGTTCTTCCACTAATTGAGGTGGAATTCTGAATTTATTATGCATCCTTGCTTGAAACTTAGTGAAATAATCATTCATCACAATATCAAAATTATCTCCTAAACTTTGGATGTATTCATTAATCTGATAGATGATTAGTTTCTTCACATTCCAAATTACATTACCAATAGATGGAAAGAAGTTTTGGAAGTAGAAGAATATACATACCAACAGAGAACTGAACTTCAATGTGTTGGTCTTTTCTTTTCGAATAGTGGCCATGTTGTCATCAAATTGCTTCAACATAATTTCACATAGATCAATCTTCATATCCTTCTTGACAATTTTGTATGCTAAGTCAACTGCTCCACATGGTACACTATCCACTCAGGAAGATTAGAAGAATCAGTAAGATATGGCATTGCATGCAAATTTTAGTTCAGGGTCTTCCATAGCTAATAATTTAAAACCTCTTCCATCTCATTTAGCTTGTGTCAATTCACATAACTTATTTTCCTTTTGTCTGTCACTGATTGGGTATCCAGTCACAATGTGTAGAACATCCTTAATGATCTTGACGGGTGCATCTAACCACATAAAATGATTGTTGACTCAGCTTATCATGATTCTCATCCACTCGGTCTTGAATACACTTGGAATATGTAGGGCATGCATTAAACCCTTAGTCTCCAGGTGGATATGTTCATCCTTCAATTTCCCATTCTCACACAGACTTTGGAAATATGTATCAATATCATCTTGACAAATTTCCTCAATTTTGCAGTGGATGAAAGCATGGATGTCTTCGATCAAGATAACTCTTGGTGGAATAAATGAGAGAGCTCCCATATTGTTTGGTTCGATGGCTTTCACAGGAGGAAGCTTGTATTTAGGGTTGACAGGATCAACTCTCTCAACAACAACAACATGATTTTGTACCTTAGGCACCATTTATTCAAATATATAACTACTTGGTTGAAGTAGGGTTTCATGTGAAACAACTCGATCATGCTTTCACAACTTAGGCATACACCAGAAATCACTAAAATACTTTCAAATGTGCTTGGATCTTCTTAGAATTTCCTCAACAATCACTCATATGTTTCTAGATGACTGGACTCTACAATGCGCTCAAATGCTCTTTGAAAATGTTAGGTGAAAATGACTAACAAAGGGGTCTATTTATACCTTTTCCTCAATTAGACCAACGACTTGAATTTTAGCAATTAATGTTGTCACCGACTCTCTTTTTACCGATCACCAAACTATACTTACTTTCATCGAATGAAACAAAATAACATTGTCTTTCACCATCAAACATCAACTTAATAATATATGTCCAAATGCATCTAAATATACTTATATGGATCTTTGCACAAATGTTAGAAACCGATTTAAGATTGAAATTTAACTCACAGTTCCTACTCATACCTTTAACCCGTTAGGTGAAGATAGGTGCATCTGATCCAGATGATGAGGTTCTATCAACTGTTCTAAATGATGTTCCATCATCTAGAGACTTCTCCATATTTTATTCATCTGGTTTCTTATTTATTCAACATTCACTTGTGTTGTGTCATTTGTCTTTTCCTCAGTTGGAGCTTTACCTTGGTATGTGCAATCTTTGGCTAGGTGACCAACCTTATTATAGTGGAAATACGTCATTCCAAGAGTTCTCCATGATCTTTTGTTATTTCTACCATGTATCAATATGTAATTTTCTGCTATGTGTTCAAATCTCCCACATGATGTACATGAAATTCTTGTGTTGTAGTTCCATGGTATTGTTGAACTTTGTGAGTTGTTTGTAGTATTGCGTCGATTAGGTACCCATTTGACATTCTTTCTTTATGACCTACAATCTTTAGACTTATGACCATATCTATTGCAAGTATTGCAGTAACCATTGAATTTTGGCTTCTTTGTATTATTAGCAATCCTTGATCGACACTCAAATGCTTGATGTCCATACTTATTGCAATTATAAAAATAACCATCAAATTTAGGAATGCTTGGTGTTTTACCTCTTTTGCTCCTGCAAACATTAGTTGTATGACCAGTCTTCCCACAATGATAACAAATTGGTTTCTTTGTCTTTAGTGGGGTAGCAGTATCTCAGTTGGTAGCTTGGTTTCATGACTCTCCCTTCTTGGTAGTGTTGTTTTTAGTGAACCCAAGTCTAGTTGTATCTCTCGGTTGTCTCTTACCTCTAAGTTGTTCTTCCAACATCCTTAATGTTTCTTCATTCCATTTTAGTACTTCATTTGCTTCCTTTTTTGATTTCAGTTCTCTTTTCAATCTTTCAACCTCAGACCTTAATGCTTGATTTTCAGATTCCTTCCTGGTTGTCTTATGATTTGTATTTAGTGATTGGTTGGTCATAGCATAATGTGTTTGTGTCATTCTCATGATCTCATCATCCTTTTCTAGTTAGTTTTGCCTCATCTTGCCTCTTGTCTTCTTCTGCCATTCTTTTTGCATCTTTAGTTGATCATTCAAACTCCCTTTAGATGATGTCTCAAGTATCTAAACATGTTCTTGTGTAGATTTCAACTCATCAGATAAGCATTTTCTTACCCTCAATGACTTTTCCAATTTCCTTTTCAAATCATCAATCCTCTCATGTGCATTTTCCAATTCAAACTCAAGATTATCAATTTTCTTAGCTTGCTTATAACTTTCCATGGCAATGATATTTTCATTATCAGGTGGTTAAACATTTATTTTAAGAGTCCAAGCTCTGATACCAATTATTGGATTTATAATAAAAACTTAAGTATTGAGAGGGGAGGGGTGAATCAATACTCCAAAAAATTTATCAACTATTCTGACCATTTACCGAATTGAAAACTTTGCATGTCACATCATGAAATATAGAAGTCAAAACATGAAAACATAACTCATAACACAATGATTTTTGGTCTCACAGAAGCCCTTGGTTAGAGGGAAAAACTACGGTGGGGATGGTACCCACAATCCTTCACTACTGTAGTAAAAAGGTTGCTTGGTTAGAGATACAATGTTTAGCTACTTCTAATAGCTTATCCTATTAGGAGTACAAAAGACTTATAGAGTCTACCTTGCTAAAGGATTTTACAATCTCTAATCTAAGAGATGTACCCTGTTAAAGGATTTACAAAATAAGACCTATTAGGGCCTACCCAATAGTGGGATTTTATAATTCTGATTACAATATAATTTAGTATAAAATCTGTCTGTAGTGATGCATCAACAAATGTTATTCAGACTCAATATGCTCAATAACATATTTACCTCATTCTGTACTTCAGCACATTTCAATCACAATTCAGTTTTTGTACTTGGTAACCTCAAATTTGATTCACCTTCACGGTTTTTCTTTAACTATTTTGTTACTTGGTAGCTTCACTTCATCATTTCATCACCATCACATCATCTTCACATTCTTCTCTCTCTCTCTCTCATCTTCATACACTATTCTTTATTTACTTGATCTAGAAGTGGTGGAAATGTTCTAGATTCTTCTCCTTAAACTATGGTAGTATTAATTATATTTCCAATGAATATATTCCTTTTATTTCCAATTGGTGGATCTTACCTTGTAATCATGTGCAATCATGTTTACATTCCCAATGTTTTACCAAATGATCTTCTTGAAATCAGTAAAATGTTTTATGCTCAGTGTCCAGATTCAATGTATTTATTATGATCTGTTATGTTGGCCTATGTTACTTGGTAACACATTTTTTTCTTGCTCGGTAATATGTGCTCTCATCTTGGTAACTACCATGCACTGTTTGATGCCTGTCTTGCTCTTCTCGATGCCTGTCATTCATTTTCCTTTACCAAAATTGTCTCTTCCTTTACTGACTTCTATGTTGCTTTACCGACTAAGTCCTATGACTCCTTTTACCGACTTACTTTGACTATCCAGTATGACTTTGACAAAACTAATGATAACAAAATAACTCTTTAGGAGTATCATTGGGGACATTACATTCTTACCTCTCCAAAATTGTTTATCTCAAACAATCGTAGTCTCAATCAAATGGTCAATTCTAAATGATAAATGTAATTCTAGGATCCAAAACCAATCTTGGAGGTATGTATACCATTGTGTTTGATATTTTTTGTTGCTGCACATCAACAATTAAAACTTCTTTCACCTTTCTTGCTAAATGAGCAACATTCTTTGCAAGAATTCAACGAGCTTATAATATGGTAAAATTGATCCTAGATTAAATATGTGCATTAACTTAGGTCAATCCTTCTCCAATTCAACATTAGAGATGTGAGTAGGCTTTGTTTCTTGTCAACAATGAAGAGTCAATTTTCCCTCTAGACTTACACCTTTGTAAGGTTTTATTTGATAGAGATTAGTTGAGTTTATGCAATGAACTAGGCTAAAGAAGGATAATGTTAACAAATTTAACAAAATGAATGAAATGTAGGAAAAAAAGTATAGAAAAAGAAAGTGAATGTAGAAATGAGACATAGAGAAGAATCTGATGCTAACTAGATAGGACTAAGGTGTAAGGTGCTAGTATCTAAAAGATATTCTAATGGGAGTTAATGCCAAAAATAGAATCATCAAGGATATAGGTTGTCCTTAAAAATTAGGAAAGTGTTTGGATAGTAGAGTGAGGCTTTGGTGTTCTAGTTTTTTCCATTGTCCAAAGTCTAAAACTATCTGTTGATGTTTTGTAGCTTCAATAAGATAAACACTATGAGTCAATGAAGATATATATATATATATATATATATATATATATATATATATATATATTAGAGAAATTAATATAATAGTCAAGAGATATTATGTGTGTGTGTGTATGTATGTATGATCATAATTGTCATTATATTAATTACATAATAATGAATAAACATGTCCTATGAAGGGACATGTCTCTTCTTGGCTCATTCTCAATATAAATGCACGAGATTGTTGCATTTGGAAAACATATACATTCAGATAGTGCTATTACATTTGCAATGATCCTAAAACCTTAACATGGTATTAGATCCAAGTTGCAAATGTAAGGGAGTAGTTTTTTGATGGTTAATGTGTGACTATCTCGGAAAATACAGCCTCAGTATGAGGACCATATCTCACAAATGCACCATTGGAGTTTGCTAAATTTTGGATATGTTGGTGATAAACAAATTTAAAAGAATCTCAATGGAGCAATTGGAGAGAAAATGTTAGGTTCAAAAGTTATGACCGACTGTGTACGGGTCTATGCAAAATATGTAAAAGATCGAGGTTCCTTCTTTAAAAGCCTAACCGCTTGAAGGGAGATCTAATAAGATTGAAGGTTATGATAGTGTATAGAACCTTTAGATATTCAAGATAGGTCATGTGAAGAATTCTAGTAATGTTTGAGAATGATGACATCATTCTTTGAATTTGCATGATATTTTCTATATGGGCTCACCTTATAGAATCAAATACTTGAAATTTATAAAAGGTAAGTATTCCATATTTTTATTAATGCACATAATTTTTAAGTTTGTAATTCATGCTATACTACTGGTTAGTAAAATCTTATATGCTTCTATCATTGGTATTTTCGGTCGAGATAGTTTAGTGAGCTATTTGTAATCTCTCTCTGAAATACCTTCGAGATTGCATTCAAGGGAGAAAGAACTTAATGCTTGCAAAAAAATTGATGATTGAGACCAGATGCGGAGGGAGTTTGACATTTCAAAAGAAGACAAGAGGTTGATACAAGAACTTGAGCTTCAGAGGGAGCAGATAGAGGATATAGTTAAATCAATTTTTGATAATCTTGGTTGTATTGATTAAGAGGGAGTAGTCCATACTGAGATGGATTCTCCAGTGATCAAGAAACTATAATAGTCAGAGGACTGGGAATTATGATTTCCTTTTGGGCCCTGTGTATCATGAGGAAGTGATGACTTCCAAATGATTATCACTTATATTTGTTAAAGTTGTTGGAAGGTGACGATCTTACAATAACTTGACCTTATATCATGATAGACATCTTATGATGGCTGAAAGAGATCATGACAAATGATATCTTGCATGGTGGATTGATTTCCTTAAATAGGCCATGATATTTTATTGTGATAGACATCTTATGATGGCTGAAATAGATCATGACGGTTTAAATAAACAACTAAGTGTTAGATGTCATTAAATTGACGGTCTATGAGTTGTTTGTATAGATATATGATAGGTATTTGGTGAATATCATGTGTTGATATTTTGTAGGCTAGTACCCTATTGAGTACTTTGTTATTCCTAACCGGTTACTGAGAGGGGGGTGAATCAGTAGATACTATTTCTTTTGCAATTTCACACTTGTACAAAGATTCTTGCAAGATAAACAGAATGTAAACAATCATTCACAAACAGAAATAGAAATACTCATATCAACACATCATGTATACGTGGAAACCCTCAGTTAGAAGGAAAAAACCACAGTGAGACAGTGCTCACAACTTCACTACTGTAGTAATAAAGATGCCATGTCAGGATCTTACAAAGCACTTGCAAGAGTGCTACCCGGTTAAGCAATTTGGAAGATCGGTTAAGATCTTAACTCTATTAGGAGCTGCCTTGTTAAAGGACTTTCAACATCAACAAAGATGTTACCCAGTTAAAGGATTTATACAAAGAACCTATTAGGGTTCACCTTGATAGATGGATTTGAATATGCTTTCATAGTATAAAAGAAATGATCTCAATTGACACTCTTTTTTTGATTAGATCATACATGTTGATCTTTCTGGCTGTTGATGCTTTCTGCCTTTCACCTCTTATGACTGTAGCTCTTCTCTCAGAAGATGTCTCTCTCCTTCTCTAAAACACTGGTTTTGTGTCCTATAGCCTATATATATAAGAAATTAATCTTATTAAAACCTAACTCATAGAACCACGAGGCTGTAAACTCATCCATAAATCATGCAGCAAAAAGATTTACAAGATGATCTTGAGTTTACCTTGAAAACATCAGCATAGAAATAAAACTAACTCCTATTAAAAAGCTAACTTCAGTTCTAAACGGTGGATGCTCTACATATTCCAGTTTTAACTTAAATAGCTCTGCATAATCTGGTGCGAATTTATATGCAATTCGACCGATATCAATATTATACACGGTCCATTCCTGTATGTAATATAAGACTGGTGCAATGTACTATGTTCGATCTACCGGTGCATCTCCTTTGTTTAGTCTATCGGTGCATATACTCTGTTTCTAGTCTACCGGTGCCTATAAAGTAATACAAGTGATCTACCGATGAACCTCTACCGGTGGGAATGGTGTTTGCATCTATCTTCACTAATGACAACTTAAATTTTCTAACAATCTTCCCCTTTGTCATTGTTGGCAAAACCATTACTCACTCATCACAGTTAATTCCTTGACCTATAGACTTCTTCCATGTACTATACACTTCATCTCTTCCCTCTTCTGTTTGCAGACTTCCCCTGTTCTAGTGCTTTAGCTCTTATGTCCTGTAGTCGATATGTCATGTATCTTTTCTAAGCTTCTTACCTTCTTACCTTCTTCCCTTCTGTTATGATCTCTCTCTTCTTCCCATTTCTTCTTCTTCCCCTTTTTACCTCCATAGGACAAAGGGTTTAGCTTCATTGTTTATTTTACATGTGTAGCTTGGTGAAGATATCCTTGTAAGTGTTCTTCATTGAATGAAGAAAAGGATTCCCTTGACTAGTGACATGTTCTAGATTTTTGAGTGTTGTTTTCAGCGATACTATGATATTCTCCATGTCCTCTACTATTTTGTATTCTGGTTCACTGATTAGATTTTCTGTCGAGTTTTTGTTTGTTGCATTAAATCAAATGTTGGGGCAAGAAACAGTTGAAATCCAATTAGATCTTGGATTCGCTTGATCTTTTCTTCAGAAGTCTTTCTCAAAATGAGAGCTAGACTTGTCATTTCTCTGCTAAAATTTGTTGCAGATTTATTCTTGACATCAAATGTTGAAGACAAAACTCTTATGTCTTCAAAGGTCTTTGTTGAATTCTATGTTAGATCTTGCATGAACGTATCAAAATTAAAAGTTCTGGTCATCAGAATTCCTACAACTTGAATCTATTGTTGAAGTACCCTTAAATTGGTGGATATAGTCACCTTTATTTCTTCAACCTGTTTATGGAGAATTTTGATTCTCTTCTTCACATAGTGATCAATTTCTAATGTCTCTAGATTAGTGAGATCTTCTCCGATCGCTTGTGCCAAGATCTCCACTTGATCAATGACAGGTTCATCTTCATCAATGTCAGCATCAAGTACAAAGTTGCACAGAATGTTCTTGACACTAGTAAGGACCATGTCATGTTTTCGCTTGGTAAGCTCCTTTAGCTGCCTTGTTGACATTTTTCTACTGTCAACCACCATCTTGGTAACCTTTCTCCTTTTGTCTTTTGTGTGTGCTACAAAGGATAGCTTCCTCTTGGATGAGGACAAGCTTGGAATATCTACCTATTCCTTTTGTCTTGGTTCTTGTACCAGTTGTTCTTGCGCAGGTAACTCATGTTCCTCTTCATCTTGTTTTTCTTCATTCTCTAGTAGGTCCATCTTTTCTGGTAGGATTTCTTCTTCTAGCCTTTCTTCCTCTATCTTTGCTTCCACTTCTGGTTGCACTTAAAATTCTGGTTGAGCATCCTCTTCTTGTGGAAATTGCTCTTCCAGTGGGACTTCTTCCTTGTGATGCTCTTTAGCTGTATGCAAATCACCCACAACAATTTCTTCTTCAACACCTGTAGTGTTGTCAGTGGTCATCTAGACTAATGACTCTCCCAGATTCATCTGTTCACCAGATGTGAACTGTTCTTTATGAATATTCTTCTCACCGGTTATAGGTTCTTCACGAGAAGTGAATTGAACTAGTGGTTCTTGTGCTGGTTTAGTTTGATCTTGTGGACCTGTTCCCTCAAGAGCACTGAAATCATACTGCTTCCAAAAATCTAGTGTCTCTTGGTAGACTTCATTTTCAAAACCATTTATTATCCTAGCAACTCTATTTCTAGTATCCAGATTCATTAATGCTTCCTCTAGTAGAAGCTTGATTCTCTCTTCACTGAGACCAGGTCTGATATGTGATAATGTCTCCTTATTGATTCTAGTATTGGTGCCTAGACCGGTTCTCCATTTTTTCATTAGCTTAGAATTGAGTTCAGGGGGAAACTTAGCCCTATAGTCTCTTGGGGTTCTGTTGTAATCCAGGAAGGTTTCCAATAGAGCCACTATTACTGCTTGCTTATCTTCCTCCCCTAGCACACTATACCATCTAGTGGCATTGTCTAGTTCTCCAAAATCCATCACTTCATCAACTATATCATTAATGGTCATGGTGTGAGCCTTACCTTTTTTTGGAGAGACAAGACCGGTTGGGCGAGCTGGATCACTGCCTTTATCATCAGTGATATCGACAATGACTAGTCTAATAGGATTCTTCTCTTTAAATGGTACTTCTACTCCAAGTACTCCTTTTCCTTTTCTGGTATCAGTGATCGGTGGCTCAATGGTCCTTTGGTGTGCTTCTTGTACTTATTTCTAGGTCTGAAGAAGTTTGGTCCATATTGCTACTCCTTCCTCATGAACCTTCTCAGCTTCTCCAATAAGCATTTGACCGATCCTCCTCTTTGTCAAGAAATGTTGCTTATGCAGTTCATCTTGGTGAGTGGCCTCATCTAGAGTAAGATGGTTCTGAACCTCAAGCAGAACTCGAATCCTCAGCTTCTTTTCTCTATCCACTGAAGCTTTCCATCTAGCTTCAATAATTTCTTGGAGATCATCAGGTACAACCGTATGAATTTCAATAGGAGAGAGGTTGAATTTGTAGATACAGTGAACTACTGCTTCTTTAATTTTTCTCCTATCTTCTTCATTGGCCATTTGATATCTTGTGATGAACAATCCCATTCCACCGATTTCTTTCAATCGTGCCACAAACTCATCAATTATGGGCTTTTTGGCTCTTGGTGCATCTTCCTTTACCAGTTTACCAGTTTTCTTCTTTCTGACTAGAGGAACTATTTCCTCAGTTTTTGTTTCCTCTTGTTCTTCCTCTTGAGTGTTGGGTACCAATTGTGCTCTCTTCCTTTGAGCTTTGGGTTGTTTTGTTACCAGTTTCTTCTTTGGTGTGGGGGTCCTTTTGGTGTAGACATTCTTTATTGGTGCCCTTTTCTTTAGATTTTCTTGAATCTCCTCGAAGGTACCAAACTTGTAGGCTGAGAGATCTAGGTTAGCTTCAATCAAGGCATCTGCATATGCCTTAGCTATTTTGGATGAGATCTCGTAACCTAGTTCAGGAGTATACTTGGCTCTTGGTTCCAAATCTTGTATGATGCAGTGGTCAGTAGTAACCAGAAAACATACATCATCTTTATAGGAGTCAACAATAGTTGAGGGCACTCTTTCCCTGGCGAGCATTCTCAATTAGAATGCCTCAAAGTACTCGGTCATTACTTTACCAAATTGGTTTCCCAGTTGGTTGGCTATATCGCTTATCTACATCATAACTGGCCTATCGGTTCCCCAAGTCACCTTTCCTATTCCCGGGAAGAAATTTGAATGGTAGAAGTAGAGGCATACCAGTAGGGTCCCATACTTTAGGGATTTATTTTTGAAAAAGTTGAGCTTCTTCAGATTTTCAAATATTTGACCTTGGAGCATGGAGAAAAGATCATATTTTCATTGTCATGCATGATCTGGTGAGCGGCATGAATGACTCCACCTGGTATGTTGTTCAGGTTGTTGGATTGATAGATCTTGTAGCCTAGTACAGTGGATGCAAACCGGAATCCTTCGTCTTCAATGTCATTGATAGTCATAAGCTGACTATCAGATTTTGACTTCATAAGCTTTGTGACCACAACATTGGAGATGATTCTTAGGGTTAGTGCTTCCCCTTCCTAACTGTATCCGGTCACTCGATGCAAGTCCTCCTTGGTAATTTATATGCATGCTCCATTCGCGAGCCAAAACCCTGGATCGTGCACACAACTGAGAACTAGTCAAATCCCATCTAATTGGAAGATAGTTGGATAGAAGACTCTGTTGATGAGACCAGATGACACCAGCTTCGCGTATCTATCTGGAAGCTTTCTATCCTCACATAATGAGAGGTACTCACTCTGGATGAAGGTCTCACCCAGTTCTTCCTGCTTGGCATGAATGAAAGTGATCACATCTTCCGTCATGAGAACGTTGTCAAGAATAGATGATAATGAACCAAACATGTCATTTTCCCTATTTTGAACTGACATTATGTTATAGACAAGTTAGTCGATTTGATTCCCTTGAATCAGCTTGTCGACAGATGTAGAAGATGCCATTGTTATCAACCGGTTAACATAGTAAATAGCTTGATCGGTCTTTAAGAGAAATCTTATCATTGATCAAGGCATGAGAATATTACTCAAGCATAAAATATTGTAAATCACAAATCGCAAAGTAAAAGAAAATGAGTAATCTTCTTCTTTTTACATAGATTTAGGGCATAATGGTAATTACCAAATGGTAACTATTTGATTAATGGCTATAGCATTAATTACCATACCTACCCTTTCTTTCCTTTTTTGCGAACCAGTATTCAATCTTTTTTTTCGGTTGAGAAAACACCAGTTGATCAATGCTTACCTGTCTAGTCTTTCTTGCAAATTGAGTGAGTTTGATATTCACTAGTTCTATTGGGAATAGTAGACAAGCTATCGGTTCCCTCTAAGCCATGTAGGATTAGTTTTCTGAAGAGATATCACCATCGACCGATGATGATCTTTCCTCTATCTTCTCCTCAATGGAGCTCTTTGATTCCTTCTTGAACCAAATCTACTTGACTTCTTTCTCGGTCTTCTTTCCTTTGTTGTTTTTCTCATTGGAAGATGAGGTCTTCTCCACCGGTTTGACTGATCCTTTCATTTTGTTCATTGACTGATTTTTGTAGTCTTTAGCTAGGTGTCCAACTTTTTTGCAGGTGTAGAAGACTATCCCGGTTTCCTTCCATGGATTTACCCTTCTCTTGTTGGGTGATTTACACTAGGATCCCTTATGACTATGCATGCCACAGTTAGCATAGTTGGTTGTCCTCTAGTTCTTGTTTCTTTTGGGGAATACCAGTCTTGGTGGGGATCTAAATGCCATTGTCTTGGAACTGCATTCATCAGCTTTGTGTCCAAACTTGTTGCATGTGTAACAATAGCCCTTGAAGCTTCCCCTGCTTCCACTGGACACACTTGTGGGGCTAGACCAACATTCATTGGTCTTGTGGCCATGCTTGCAATAGTTTTTATACTAACTGTTACTTGGCTTTATCGGTGCATTTATGCAATTGCTTGTTTTATGACTTAGTTTCCCATATTGTTTGCAAGAAATGTTGAAGGTCATTTTACCCTTTTGTTCTTCCGGTTTCTTCTTTTCCTTCTTGCTTTTGTTGGCTCCTGATGACTCGCCAATCTCCATGGTGTCTTGACCGGTGAACCCAAGTCTGGTGGGATCTTTTTGATTTGTTTGAGCTTTGATTTTCTCATCAAGCTTGACCGAGCTCTTGTTGTATCTTCTTAGGGTTTCATTCCTTTCTTCAACTTCTTTCATTTGTTCCTTCAGTTGATACAACTCTATTGCCAACCTTTTGCATGCATCATCTCTATCATGCCAACCCTTTTGCATGTTGGCATTTTCTTGAGTGACTATTTTCATGTCTTCTTGAAGTTGCAAAAAGACAAGATCACTTTCCCTTATCACTTCCTCTACCAGATTCCTTTCTCTCTCAGAGGCTATTAATGACTTGACTACAGTGTTTCTTTCATCTTCAACTTTCCTATTTTTCTCAATCAGTTCATTCATTCTTTGGGCATTATCTTCCTGCTCCCTTTTTAGGTTGGAGATTTGATTAGTTAGGATTTGGTTCCTCTCCATGAGCTCAGAGACTGCCTCCTTAGCTTCATTTGATCCACTTTTCCTTGAGAGTTCATCGATTATTTCATCGCTCTCACTCAATTGCAGAGCCAACTCCTTTCTTTTAGCAAGAGATATTCTCATCCTATTCTCCAGAGAGGCAAATATTTTGTTGGCTTCCTCAAGCTATTTCTGATACCTATAACCCTCCATGATCTTTTCTCAAGCAGTTAAGATTTATATATTAGATAACTTTTCTCTGATACCAATTGTTATTTCTAACCGGTTACTGAGAGGGGGTTGAATCAGTAAATACTATTTCTATTGCAATTTCACACTTGTACAAAGATTCTTGCAAGATAAACAGAATGTAAACAATCATTCATAAACAGAAATAGAAATACTCAGATCAACATATCATGTATATGTGGAAACCCTTGGTTAGAAGGAAAAAAGCATGGTGAGACAGAGCTCACAACTTAACTATTGCAGTAATAAAGATTGGTTAGTATCTTAAAACTGTTAGGAGCTTACAAAGCACTTGCAAGAGTGCTACCCAGTTAAGGGATTTGGAATAAGATCGCTTAAGATCTTAACTCTATTAGGAGTCACCTTGTTAAAGGACTTTTAACATCAACAAAGATGTTACTCAGTTAAAGGATTTATACAAAGAACCTATTAGGGTTCACCCTAATAGAGGGATTTGAATATGCTTTCACAATATAAAAGAAATGATCTTAATTGACACCCTTTGTCTGATTAGATCATACATGTTGATCTTCTTGTTCTTCCTAGCTGTTGATGCTTTCTGCCTTTCACCTCTTGTGACTGTAGCTCTTCTCCCAGAAGATGTCTCTCTCCTGCTCTATATAATCAACAACACTAGTTTCATGTCCTATAGCTTGTATATATAAGAAATTAATCTTATTAAAACCTAACTCATAGATTCGCCATGTTGTAAACTCATCCATAAATCATGCATCAAAAATATTTGAGAGATGATCTTGAGTTTACCTTGAAAACATCTGCGTAGAAATAAAACTAACTCCTGTTAAAAAGCTAAATTCGGTTCTAAATGGTGGATGCTCTGCATATTCTAGTTTCAACTTAAACAGCTCCACATAATCTGGTGCAGCTTTATATGCAGTTCGATCGGTATCAATCTTATAACCAGTCCATCCATATATGCAATATAAGACCGGTACAATGTACTATGTTCAATCTACTAGTGCATCTTCTTTGTTTAATCTACCGGTGCATATACTTTGTTTCTAGTCTACCGGTGCCTATAAAGTAATACAAGTGATCTACCGGTCAACCTCTACCAGTGGAATGGTGTTTGCATCTATCTTCACTAATGACAACTTAAATTTGCTAACATACTTGGTGAATATCATATGTTGATGTTATGATAGGCCAATACTCATAGTATTTGGTGAATGTCATGTGTTGACATTCTAATAGGCCAATACTCAAGATATCAAATGGATAGAATCATCGATGGAGGCAATCAACCTGATAACTTGTGGATATAATCGCCGATGGAGGCACTCCAACTAAGAACTTGTAGATAGAATTTCTGATGGAGGCAATCTACCTGAGAACTTGTGGATAGAATCACTGATGGAGGCAATCCACTTGAGAACTTGTCGATAGAATCATTGATGGAGGCAATCCACCTAAGAACTTGTTGATAGAATTGCCGATGGAGGCAATCCACATATTGAGACTATGTTTCTATTGATTACATCTTGAGTATGATGACTTTATTTCTTACATCATATGATTGATGTTGTCAAGTGTCTTAAGTGTTGATATTAGATTGATTTATCCTCCCTAGCTAAGAGGGAGTGTTGATGTTTTGTAGCTTCAATCGGATAAACACTATGAGTCAATGAAGATATGTATATATACTTTTAGTATATATAAGATGTATATATATACTTATATATATAATGTAAATATTAGAGAAATTAATATAATAATCAAGAGATATTATATATATGTATGTATATATATAATCATAATTGTCATTATATTAATTACATAATAATGAATAGACATGTCCCATGAAGGAACATGTCTCTTCTTGGATCATTCTCAATATAAATGCAAGAGATTGTTGCATTTGGAAAACATATAC
Source organism: Chamaecyparis obtusa (assembly GCA_027943335.1). Classification (NCBI taxonomy): domain Eukaryota; kingdom Viridiplantae; phylum Streptophyta; class Pinopsida; order Cupressales; family Cupressaceae; genus Chamaecyparis; species Chamaecyparis obtusa. Next base: position 881,088 of record BSBK01001222.1, on the reverse strand, counting down.
AATCAGATAGTGTTATTACATTTGCAATGATCCTAAAACCTTAACACTATCTACCATAACTTGCACTATTTATTTGTACCACTATCACTATTTGAATCTTCTAGATTTGTACCTATACACATGAAAGAGAGGAAAACATTGTGTTGTATAGGGGCTTATCTTGGCCAAACCCTATGGTGGTATTCCTACCTACATGACAATAACCGCAAGCTCTCAAAAGAGCAGAAGCAAAATAGATAACATCAATGAAAATGATTGCCTTAGGTATGAAACCCTTGCTTGAATCACATGTAAGGTGATAAAGACTTTCTCTCATGAAATTATGCAAGATGTTAGTACAACATGATACTGATAATCAACAATAAATAATAGAACATTACTTGATAGGAAATGAATGTATGCTTGATAAGAGCCCCAAGTGTCTTAGCTTAATTTTTTTTGAATTCTAGATCTTGAGAGAGATATTCATAGAAGTTGTTGTTAATAAGAAAGGGAGTTGGGGTCAAATTGATAGAACAATATCATTGGGTGCTAATTCTCTACCCTATTTGGTTGTTCAAATGGTTAGACATTGTATGTTATAACCAAGTTTGCTAAATGGGTTCCAAGAAATACAAATTTTCTTATGAACAATCACATACACCAAAAAAGGAGTGAAAACATAGCATTAAATTGTGATGAATCAATTTATGACACTACAAAGGTTACTAAAATTGTAATTACTTTTACCAAGTTTTCATTTCATTGTTATGATAAAATCTACGAAGTTAATGCTAACCTTCCCTCTCATTAGGATACCTTGCATGATAATCACAATATGCGGTGATTTGATGTCCACACCACAAATACAAGTAGAAAACAAAAGATGACAACCATTTTTCACTTATATTTCCAACATGTACATAATTTGGTTAGTTGAAATATACATCTTCTGTTGAATTACAAAGAGGGGGGCGGGGGGGTGAATCAGTAATCCATGATCCCAAATACCTTAACAACTTTTATTTGATTAACTTGGTAGTAGATTGGTAATACATAGTTCACTATTTACTGAAAAATAGTAAATAAACTATAACAATCAATAAATCATTCACACAAATCATTCACAACATATAAAACCAATATTTAATGTGGAAACCCAACTTTGGAGAAAATCACTATGGGAATCTTCACCCACTAAGAAAATACTCTTCTGAAGTATGCCAGGTTAAGATCCAATCTAGTTAAAGATTACAATACACACAATTAGGTTTGACCCGGTCAAAGGATTTACCTCAGATCTATTAAGATCTTCACCCTGTTAGGACTGGCCTTGTTAGAGGGATTTAAACACTCTTTAGAATGTTACATTTTTCAAGGATTTTACAATAAGACTCTGTTAAGAGATTTCTCTATTAAAAATGCTAGTAAGAAACAATAAATAAATTTGACCTATAGATTAGCAACTATTTTTGATAATTCAGATCCTTGTGTGCTCTTTTGTCTTCACTTAAATTTTTCATTGTCTACTAGCATCGACACTTCATCAAATCCTTCTTTTCCCACTCAAAATCTCTTTGTTCCTTCTTCACTGCAACAGTCAGTAACCTTTCAACTATTCAGTTTGCTAGTCATTTGTCCATACAAGATCATCCTTTATATAGACAACTTTTGCCTCTTAATCTCCTCTATTATGTTTTTCTTTGATCAATCTTGACTGCCCAATTTATTATACCTTGAATCTGGATCTCGGTAACACATTTTCTTTTCACCTAGGAACTTGAACTTTTCTAGAAACTTGTTCCATCTCTTTTGCCTCTTAGATTTTATCATAGATCTTCACCTTGAATTTTCCTATATGTGTATCTCTTGGGTGGTCCCACAATAGTGAGTCCCACTTTTTGACCAACTTTGACATAAAGTTCAACATTCTGAGAAAAAACTTCACTTTCGAATATTTGTTGCCGCAAAACTATTAGGAATTTGAAGATGATGTAAACTAGAGTCTTTTAGAATTTTCTTTCTAGTTTCTAAATATATATATATATTTTTAAAAAATAATCATTTAAATTCATTTTTCCTTCTCCTTCTAAAAGTGGTTTGCGTGAAAAAACTATGTTTTTAAGGAGTTACCGTCACTTGGATCAACATAACTTTTTTTTAAAATATGATAACAATGTAATTCTTTCGAGATTATATTTTTAACTTCAATATCTAAAGGATGCAATTGGTTTTATTCATTTTGGATCAATATTTCATAGTTTATTAAGTTTTAAAGTGACCGTAACTGTAATTTAGACATAAGGTCACTTGGATCGCTCTAACTTGATCTTTGTATATCGAAATTCATTTTTTATTTTTTTTATAGAAAGGTAGCACAAATATGCTTTTCCTACATATTTTTTATAAATTTTTTTTTATCATTTACTATTTTTCTCGAAGTCTTGAAGAGACAGGTTGTTGAATAACCAAACAACCTATGTTTAGTTAAAGTAATATTTAAAAGTGATAATGAACTCAATATATATTAAAACTATATTCATTAGAAAGCTTGTTCCGAATAGCATCATTTGACATCATCTATTTGAAAAATTTATCTTGTTTAGTCCTTGTTTCAGACCTCGAAAGACCATTTTTCTGAAGATTTGTTGTTTCCTGAGAGCAAAATTTCATTTTTGGGGTCTTCGTGTGAAGACCCCCTTTGCACGAAGACATCTGAGGGGCTTCGTGTGAAGACCCCTCACACGAAGCCCCCCAAGTGAAAATTCCTACCGCCAAAATTTTATCTTGGGTACTTCGCATGAAGTTATATACTTCGATCGAAGTCGGCATGTAAAATGATTTTGTAAATAAAATTTACAATGGTATAAAAGTAAAATATTTTTTTATTATTTTATATCGAATTGCAATTAATAAATTTGCATTTTCTATTATTGAAAACACTTTTTGAAGGAGGACTGATATTTCTATTTTTTCAAATGCATAATTTTTATTGACGATCTTGTGGAAGACATTTTTTGAGTTCGAAGAAATGGGCAACAAGAAGGGAAGACAAAGTAAATCTTCTAGAAAAAGGTCACCTGGTGCTGAACAAAGAAATCATGAAGCTGCATTGACATATTATCATAAAACTAAAGAAGCTGAAGTAGGAGGGTCAAGTCAAGTCGAAGAATTGCACATTGAAGAAGGGTCAGGATTACTCCCTACAGAAGCTCAAACAATTGATGTTGGAGAAGGGTCAACATCACATGCTCCTACTAGTATGGATGAACTTTCAAATTTAGCTCAAATTGTAAAGAAAAATATTAATTATAGAAACTTAGATCATTTACTTACAATGGATGTGGAGAATTTGAGAGCACTTGCTAATGTTCAACTCTTAAGTCTTGCTAAGAAGAGATCAATGAATATGATAGCAAGAGAAATATTGTATAAATTTGATAATTTTGAAACACTTGAACAAGCTCAATTGCTTACAGTTGTACTTATAAATAAAAAGTTGGAAGGGGCATTAAAATTATTGGGTATAGACACATCATCAAAGAAGAGAAAAGTTGTTGACATGCAAACTGATATGATTGAAAATCTTAAGAAAGGTTTGAACCAACTAGGGAAGCGATCTCAAACTATAGATAAATCCATTACAAGAAATTTATGTTGACATCCATTGTAGGTAACACTATGGGACGAAAAAGATAGATATCTTTAGTTTCATCTCACTTTGGTTTGAATAGGAAAACAATATCACGATATGTTAATAGGAGAATACTTTTGGATGATAGCACCTTGGAAGGCAATTGGGCAATCATGTGTAGAGATCCTCATTCTAATAGGATTGATGAAGGAACAAAAAATTTGGTCACATCATTTTGGAATGATAATACACAGCCTTCATCAAACACTAGAGATGTTATCAGACATAGAATTTTAGCTAATCAATATGAATATCATACGAAGCATTGGTTGGACACAACACAACATGAAATGTATTTGTCATTTTGTAGTTCAAATCCTAATATAAAGATTGGACAAACATTGTTTAAAAGATTGAAGCCATATTATATCAGGACAAACAAAGTGTTTGAAACTTGTTGTTGTCGTTATCATATTGAATTTGATCTCCACTATTAGATTTTTCAAAAGTTTGTAGAAGACACTTATGGTTTTGAAAAAGCTCCTCCTAGTAGATGAAGTGAGTTCATCTCATCCATTTTATGTGACAAAAGAGATGATGTAGCTGGACAAATAAATTGCATAAAAGGAATATGCCAAATATGTGCCGATTTGTCTATTTTTCCTTTGAAAAATGAAAATATTGATGTAACAAAGATGGTAAATTGCAAGAGTTACAAATATGTAAAGAATGAAACAAAATTTGGGAAAGAATCCAAAATGTTAGAATATGTTGAAGAGGAGATAAATGTGGGAGTATTTATAGAAAAATTTAAAAAATTGATCCAACCCTACATTCATCATGCTTTTTTTGCAAAGTGGCAAGCACAACAATTTCAAACACTGAGAGAATTTCCCACTTGGAACTATTGTATCAGTTGTTGATTTTGCAAAAAATTATTCTTTTGTTCATCAAAAAGCAATTCAGTCAGAGTACTATTTTTCAGAGAAAATTACTATTATGGTACATGTGTGTTATCGACACGCACAATTAGATTTGGGTGGTATTCAGAGCACATTTGAAGCACGGGTCATCAAGAAGGAATATCATTTTTATATAAGTGATGATAGAGAGCATGACATTCATTATGTGGAACACTGCTTCAAGATATTTTTTGCAAATTTAAAAGAAAGAGGTATAAAAATTGAGAAACATTATGTTTGGTCAGATGGATGTGCTGCACAATTCAAATCATTGAGACCATTTTATGCACTATGTAGATATCATCGTAATGAAAACATACCACATGTCTGAAGTTTCTTTGAGAGTGGACATGGAAAAGGTGAACATGATGGTGTCGGAGCTTGCATCAAACGTGCTATACGAAAGTATCAAATGAATTATAAGGGAATGCATATAAAAAATGCACATGATGTGGTTGAATGGTGCAAGACACATTTTGCACCAAATGAGAATGACACGTCATCAAGATTGAATCAGGTGGTGCCATATAGAAAATTTTGGGAGATAAAAGGTATGCACACATTTTTAAATTATTTGAAAGTGTTTAAAATTTTTATGATATTTTTTATTCAAATTATATTTATAGAGAATGTATTATATATGCATTTGTTCAGGTGTGGATAAAAAAATTATGCATGGTTGCAATAGGATAGAAAAGACGTGATCTTTGCATTCAGTTATGAGTACGAATTGTCGCAATTAGATGTTGAACAATAGGGACTACTCATGCTTTTGTTGTCACTGCATTGCTGACAATTATGAGGAATGTATCAATCAAGATCGTGGATATGTAGTGTTAGCTTGTGGTGACTAATATTGTATAATATGGCTTAGGGTTAGGGTTTTTTTCATTATGTATGATTTTAGTACTTGTGGCAAAATTGGGCTGTAAGGGATTACAGATTGTAATTAGGTTGTAATCACTGGATAATAATAATATTGGACTCGCTGTTGGTGGACGTAGCCCAGGGATTGGGTGAACCACGTTAAATCTATGTGTCTTGTGTTCTATTCTGTGTGGTTTATTATTTTCTGATATTAGTTATATTTGCACATAATTGTTATTTCTGCCTTGTTAATCCTAACAAGTGGTATCAGAGCGAGGTTATTTTCATTCGTTCTTTCATCTATTCTCTGAAGCAGGTCTCACAAGTTAGTGGGAGAGTCTCTCGGTTAAGTGGGAGAAATGACAGATGAGGGTAGGCTGAAGGTTGATAAGTTTAATGGGCAGAACTTCCAGTTATGGAAGATGCAAATGGAGGATTATCTCTATCAGAAAGATCTATGGCGGCCATTAGAGGGAGTAGCCAAGAAAGAGCAATCAATGTCTCAAGAAGATTGAGATATTTTGGATAGGAAGGCACTGGGGAGTATTCCTCTATGCCTGGCACAATCGATGGCATTCAATATTACTGAAGCAAAGACAGCTAAAGATCTGATGGAAACCCTAGCGAAGTTGTATGAAAAGCCTTCAGCTTCAAACAAGGTATTTCTTATGAAGCGTTTATTTAATATGAAAATGGTAGAAGGTGGATCAGTTACTGATCATTTGAATGAGTTTAATACAGTTACAAGTCAATTAACCTGAGTTAAAATTACTTTTGATGAAGAGGTTAGGGCTCTCTTGATTTTGTGTTCTTTGCCAGAAAACTGAAATGGCTTGGTAATGGTTGTTAGTAATTTTGTTTTTGGTTCTAATACTCTAAAGTATGATGATGTTATTGATGTTATATTGGGTGAGGAAATTCATAGGAAAAGCTTAGGGGCATCCACATCGGGTAGTGTATTGAACACAGAAAGCAGAGGCAGAACAAAAGATAGAGGAAACAACTCTGAAAATCATGGGAAATCAAGAGGAAAATCAAAGGGAAAGAGGTCCGAATGTAAAGGGCCAAATGATTGCTGGTATTGTGGAAAACCAGGTCATAAGAAGAAAGATTGTAGGTCTCGGAAGAAAGATCAAGGAGACAAAAATGATGGAAACAAGGAGGCAAATGTGGTAAGTAACAAATCCGAGGAGGATGCTTTGCTCTTGTCCTTAGAAAGTATTGATGATTCATGGGTTTTAGATTCTGGGGCTTCATTTCATGCTACACCCCATAGAAGTTATTTTGTTGATTATGTCCAAGGGGATTTTGGGCTAGTTTATTTGGGAGATAATGAACCCTGTCAGATTGTTGGAAAGGGAAAAATTAAGATTAAGTTGCAGAATGGGAATCATTGGCTACTACAAGAGGTAAGACATGTTCCAAGACTGAGTAGGAATTTAATTTCAGCAGGGCAACTAGGTGATGAGGGTTGCACAGTTACTTTTAATGATAAAAATTGGAAGGTTTCAAAAAGTTCCTTAGTAGTAGCAAAAGGTGTGAAAGTAGGCACCTTATATCTTTGTACAGGTCATACTGTTCCTTCTACTTTAATTATTTCAGAAGATAATGAATGTTCAGGAACAGTGGCTGCAGTTGAGCAGGAAGAACATCAAACTGTTGTTGTAGATTCTGACACAGCACTGTGGCACAACAGACTCGGGCACATGAGTGAAAAAGGTATGAAATTACTTCATTCAAAGAAAGTTTTACCTGGTCTGAAATGTGTCAATATGAATTTATGTGAAAGTTGTGTTTATGGAAAACAAAAGAGAGTTAGTTTTGTGAAGAGTGGGAAGGAAAAGAAAAATGAGAGATTAGAGCTTGTGCATACAGATGTATGGGGACCAGCTCAGGTATCTTCCCTTGGTGGCTCTCTCTATTATGTTACATTTATAGATGATGCAACAAGAAAAGTATGGATTTATTTTCTTAGACAGAAATCTGATGTATTTCAAACTTTTAAGAAATGGAAATGCTTGGTTGAGAATGAGACTGGTAAAAAGTTAAAATGTCTCAGATCTGATAATGGTGGTGAGTATTGCAGCACAGAATTTGAAGAATATTGTTCCTCTAATGGTATTCGTAGGCAGAAAACTGTACCAAGGACTCCACAAGAAAATGGAGTGGCTGAACGCATGAACAGGACAATAATGGAGCGTGCAAGGAGTATGAGGTTGCATGCTAGGCTGCCCAAAAATATGTGGGCAGAGGTAGTGAACACTGCTATTTATTTAATCAATAGAGGCCCCTCTACTCCTTTGGACTATGGTATTCCAGAGGAAGCATGGAGTGGTAAGAAGGTGAGTTATTCTTTTATCAAAACCTTTGGTTGTGAAGCTTTTGCACTTATAGATTCTGAAAATAGCACCAAGTTGGAAGCTAAGTCAAAGAAATGTGTATTTGTTGGGTATGGCATTGATGAATTTGGTTATAGGCTTTGGGATTTTGAAAATCATAAAATTGTAAGAAGCAGGGATGTCATATTCAATGAGAAAGTATTGTACAAAGATCTGTTGCTGCAGCATGAGAAGAAAGAAAATGACTATGTAGTACTGGATGATACTCCACAAGTTCATGTTCTAGTAGTTCCTTATGCTCCGCAACAATAGCAACAACAGCAACAACAAATACCACACACCCCAGTGAGTGTTAGACGGTCAACAAGGCTAAGTAGACCTCCAGAAAGATTTTCTCCATCTTTGTATTCTATTTTGTTAACAGATGCTGGTGAACTTGAATGTTATAATGAAGCTGTGCAGGTGGATACAAAGCTTCAGTGGGAGTCTGCAATGACAGATGAAATGGACTCTTTGCTGAAAAATCAGACATGGGATTTATGTAAGTTACCTGCAGGTAAAAGGGCTTTACAAAATAAATGGGTTTATAGGATAAAAGAAGAGGATGGAGGTACGAAAAGATTTAAAGCCAGATTAGTCGTAAAAAGATTTGCATAGAAACATGGTATTGATTTTGATGAGATATTTTCTCCAGTTGTTAAAATGACTTCTATTCATACTGTTTTAAGTATTGTGGCTACTGAAGATTTGCATTTAGAGTAGCTTGATGTTAAAATAGCCTTTCTTCATGGTGATTTGGATGAAGAAATATATATGGTTCAGCCACAAGGATTTGAGGTCAAGGGTAAGGAGAATTTGGTGTGCAGACTAAAGAAAAGTTTATATGGCTTGAAGCAAGCACCTTGGCAATGGTATATTAAATTTGATACTTTTATGAATGGGCATGGATATAGTCGGTGTCATTCTAACCATTGTGTTTATTTTAAGAGGTTGGATGATGACAGTTACATTATTTTATGTTTATATGTTGATGATATGCTTGTAGCTAAGTCTAACATGGATCACATTAAGGGGTTGAAACAACAGTTAGCAAAATCTTTTGCTATGAAGGATTTGGGGGCAGCAAAACAAATCCTTGGTATGAAAATTTGTAGAGATAGGAAAAATAAGAAATTGTCTCTATCTCAGGCTGATTATATTGAGAAGGTGTTGCAACGTTTCTCTATGAAAAATGCCAAAGCTGTCAGCACACCTTTGCCTGGTCATTTGAAATTGACTAAGGATATGTGTCCCAAGACACCAGAAGAAGAGACTAAAATGTCTAAGGTACCTTATGCTTCAGCTGTAGGGAGCTTAATGTATGCTATGGTATGTACTAGGCCAGATATTGCACACGCAGTGGGAGTCGTTAGCCATTATATGAGTAACCCTGGTCTTGAGCATTGGAATGCAGTCAAATGGATTCTCAGATATTTGAGAGGCACATCCAGTAAGTGTTTACACTTTGGGGGTTCTACTACTACTGTACAAGGCTATGTTGACTCAGATTTGGCAGGAGATATAGATAGCAGGTGGAGTTCTACAGGTTATATATTTACTGTTGGTGGGACAGCAGTGAGTTGGATTTCTTGACTACAAAAGGTGGTTGCTTTATCCACTACAGAGGCAGCCAAGGAGATGATATGGCTTCAATTCTTCATGGAAGAATTGGGACATCCACAAAAGGATAATTTTCTACATACAGATAGCCAAAGTGCCATTCATCTTGCAAAGAATTCTGCTTTGCACTCAAAGACAAAACACATACAGTTGTGGTACCATTTCATTCGATCAATTTTGGATGATGGACAGTTAAGGCTAGAAAAGATTCATACTGATGATAATCCAACAGATATGTTTACAAAGGTAGTAACAAGGGAGAAGTTGAACTTATGTTCAGCTTCAGTTGGTCTTCTAGACTGAACAAAAAAAAAGAACAGCTGAGTCCAAGGTGGTTCAATCCAGTGGGAGCCTCATGTGGGTAGCGGTATTGCTACAGGATCAGTCTCCAAGTGGGAGGTTTTTTAGTATAGTGTGGATACTGATCAGTCACCAAGTGAGAGATTGTTAGCTTGTGGTGACTAATCCGGAAAGTACTATCCAAGAAAGTACTGTACACTTTTCCTCCTGACCTCACCGAAGTTATTTGGGCCGACTATTTTTTAGTTATTTGGGCCGACTACTTATAACTCATTCAAACCCTAAAGCGGGAAAATATTGTATAATATGGCTTAGGATTAGGATTTTTTTCATTATGTATGATTTTAGTACTTGCGGCAGAATTGGGCTGTAAGGGATTACGGATTGTAATCAGGTTGTAATCACTGGATAATAATAATATTGGACTCGTTGATGGTGGACGTAGCCCAGGGATTGGGTGAACCACTTTAAATCTATGTGTCTTGTGTTCTATTCTGTGTGGTTTATTATTTTCTGATATTAGTTATATTTGCACATAATTGTTATTTCTGCCTTGTTAATCCTAACATGTAGGTGCATGGAATCTAGTGCCACTAGTTGTTACTGATACATTTGATAAAAATGAAGATGAAAACTTCGATGATGTTCTTTTGATTTCTATTGATTACGATCATATCTCGGGATTGGTCAAAATTGGTAAGTATATATATTTCACATTATATGGTACATTGAGTTGCATGATAGATAGATATAGATAGATCTATAGATTGAACTAAGTATTTATTTTAAGATCTCACACATGTACATATATAAATTTATTGTGTAGGAGATGTCTTTGCAGTGATTGCTGAGCGTGGAAATGTAGGAGTTGGTTATTATTTACTGCGTTGTACTGCAGAGAGGATGAAGTTACTTGAACCTAAAGAAAGTGATGGAATGTTGTTCCCCATAGGTTTGTATATGGTTTACATCAATATATTGAACTCAATTTGTAAATTTTAAATTTCAACCTTTTAACAAATTTCAAATTGAGTTTGTTTAAATTTATATATTGTTAAAATTTGTGACCTGCAGGTTTAGTTGTTTTAGAGGGAACATATTTCAAGCAAATAAAAGTAATTCAACATGGTATTCACTTTTTTTATTACGAACCAGACAATAAGGTGTTTCAATATAGTCACCTAGTAGTTGCCACATCCATTTATCTCCATACAGTTAAATCTCAACATGGACGTCATAAGTGGAGACAAGATAGTCAGGATCATGAGAGAATATTATAGGTTCTCCATGAAAGGTTTGAACCATTTGAGTTGGTCTAAAAAGTATAATATGTATACTTATTTCTTGTGTTAGGACCTACTTGATATCTCTGGATTAAATTTCATTATACTTTGTTTATATATTTAAACATATGATGGACTATAATTTGTTGATATATGATGAACCTATTTGATCGTTCAACGATATTAATATATATAATTTTATACGTATACTTTGATTATTCAATAATTTTTTTAGATTTCATATTAGTTAAAGATTTTATGTATGCTTTGATGAAATTAGTTCTATTATGTATGACATGTGTTAGTTGTAGAATTAGTTAGAATAGTTATTATTGATGCAGGAGCATCCTGGGTGTAAGAGCAATTTTGCATCACCCAAAAATATTTTTATTTTTGTATTCAATAAGGGCTATCTTGTGCAGAGCTGCTATTTATGGAAAGTTACTATTTTTGGTAATTTTTGTATGTGCTCAGAATGATCTGATTTCTTTCTTGGAAGTTCATTTTGGTCATATAAGTCTGCCAGTAAAGTTTCATTGTCAGATCAAGTGTATATTGGAAGATATTGAAGATTTTTGGTATTGGCAGCAGTGTACAGAAACTTTGAACTCAATTTTGAAGGCTTTAGAGGCTCCAAATGAGGTTGAAAATTTGGGTGACGGGTGCTTGCGCGGGTCAAGCCTATAGAGCACTTCGTGAAATTTTTGAAATGGGGTTATAATAGCCGATCGGGTCAACTGGTGATGACTTATGGTCTTCAGAAGTTGGGCCACCTGAAATGGCGAAAAATAATTTTTTTCAAAATTTATGTTCGGGTTTCAAAGGTTATCTCGAGCCGACTATGATGTAATAAAATGTAAAATAAAATAATTCTAAGTTTGGTCGGCCTTATTGGCTAAAATTCTAGAACCTTCCCAGGCGGTGGAAATTTGCCTATATAAGGAAAGCTGTATTATTCTCTTAGGCAGTTCAAAATAGTTCTGGGTAGTAGATCTAGGTATTGATTTGAGGCTTTGTCCTACAGAATATTGTAAGGGAATGCCCATGTGGCTTTGCATATTGTAATTCTGAAAGTTTGTAATTCCACATTTGTGGAGATAATAAGAAGCCAACTTTCTGAAGCCAATTTTCTATTCTTGCATATTGTTGTTGTTTCTCTATTTCTGTTATGTGTTTGTGGTATTAAGGGGAGCACCCTTCATCAAGTGGTATCAGAGTAGGAGTTCTTGAGTGTGTAAATAGATCACCGACTGTGAGACAGTTTGCACCAGGACCGTGGTTAGGGTTTCAGTGCGCATCGCGAAAATGCCTCCATGAAGAGAACGTGGCGGAAGAGCTGGTGCTGTGACACCTGAGGTTAGAGAGCTGCAGAGACAAGTGCAAGCATTGCAAGAAGAGATTTGTAAAGGAATGAATCTTAATGTTAGAGACGAAAGCGAGGATGAAGCTGAAGAAGAATATCAAGAAGGAGAAGCTGAAATTGTGAACCAGGAGGAAGAAAGACTTTTTCGGGCGATTTTCAAGATTGGGAAAAGACCTAAGATTGAGGTTCCTACATTTTTTAGAAATCTTAACCCAGAAGAATTGATCGACTGGATCAATGAATCTGAGGAATATTTTGAGTATGAAGATGTTGAGGATCCTGATAGGGTCAAATTTGCAAAGGCCAGACTGAAAGGTCATGCGAAGATCTAGTGGCAAGAAATTCAATTAGAGTGAAATAGAAGAGGGAAAAATAAAATCACAAGATGGGATCGGATGGTGGATAAATTGAAGCGACAGTTCATTCCTGTTGATTATGAGCTTGATCTACTAAAGAAAATGCAAAGTTTGAAGCAAGCAGGAAGATCTGTTCAGGAGTATACAGAGGAGTTCTATCGACTCCTCATCAGAACAGGCCATGCAGAAGCTGATAAGGAGAAAGTTGCCCGATACCTTAATGGGTTAAGGCCAAGCATTCAGGAGGAGTTGAATCTGGTTCGAATGAACAGTATTGAGGAGGCATACCAGTTTGCCCTAAAAGTAGAGGAAAAGCTGAATAAGAAGTTTGAGAGCAGACAAAATGGAAGAGGTCGTGGTAGAAGATCTAGTGGACGATCATATGGTGGCTGAAATGAAGATCCGAAAAAGAAGGATGAGGCCAGTAGCAGCCAAAATCAGAGAGGAAATAATTCCAATCGTTTCCAAGATCAGAATAATAGAGATCAGAGGGGAAGAGGTAGAGGACAAGGTTCAGGAAGAGGAGGCTTTCGTGGAACATATTTTCACTGTGGAGAAGAAGGTCATAGGGCATTTGAATGTCCTTAGCACCAAGGCAGAACAGACAAGAGAAATGAAGGCCAGGCCAAAGTTGCACATGTAGATGAAGATGCTAGATCATCAAATTCTGAAGATGCTGAAAAAGGAGAAATGCTAATTAACAGAAGAGTCTTGCTAAGTGGTGAGAATGAACCTGAACAAAGGAGGAGCCTATTTCACACTAGATGCAAGTGTGAGGGTAAATGCTGTGATGTGATTATCGATAGTGGAAGCACTGACAATTTGGTGTCAGAGGAGATGGTGACAAAGTTGAAGCTCAAGAGATAGAAACACCCACATCCATATCGGATTGTTTGGGTGCAGGATGACCACAAGGTCATGGTCAATGAACAGTGCCTTGTAAAGTTCAAGATCGGCGGGTACCAAAATGAGGTACTATGTGATATCATCCCTATGGATGCATGTCATATGTTGTTGGGTAGACCGTGGCAATTTGACCGATGTGCTGTAAACGATGGCCGTGCGAATACCTATTCCCTGACAAAGGATGGAGTGCGACATAAGCTAAAGCCATTCAAGGAGACCGAAGAAAAGGTGTGTGGGAGTGCAAGAATAACATTTGTTGATGGAAGAAAATTTCTAGATGGTATGAGGCATGAGCATGTGTGTTTTTCTTTAATTCCAAAAGCTAGTAAAGAAGAAGTAGAGGATGTACCTGTAGAGGTTGCAAATTTGTTAAACGAGTTTTCAGATATTGTATCTGATAATGTGCCTGATGGATTACCACCCATAAGGAGGATCAGTCATCAGATGGATTTGATTACAGGAGCCAGTTTGCCAAACAAGGCAGCATACAGAATGACACTAGCAGAAAGTGAAGAGTTGAACAGACAAGTACATGAGTTATTGCAGAAGGGGTTGATTCGAGAGAGTCCGAGTCCCTGTCCTGTACTAGCGGTATTAGCACCAAAGAAGAATGGAGAGTGGAGGATGTGTACAGATTCCAGAGCAATAAACAAGATCACAATCAAGTATAGGTTTCCATTGCCACGAATGGATGATATTATGGATTGTTTGAATGGAGCTGTGTATTTCTCTAAGATAGATTTGAAGAGTGGATATCACCAGATTCGGATCAGAGAAGGAGATGAATGGAAGACTGCCTTCAAGATGAAGGAAGGACTGTATGAATGGTTAGTCATGCCTTTTGGGCTAACCAATGCACCGAGAACTTTCATGTGGTGCATGAACGAGGTTTTGAAAGAATTTCTAGGTAAGTTTGTCATTGTTTACCTAGATGATATTTTGATTTTTAGCAAGACATTGGAGGAACATATGATGCATATTCATATGGTGTTTGAGAAGCTGAGAGATGAGAAATTGTTGATTAATTTGAAGAAGTGCAGTTTTGTGAAGAAAGAGTTAGTGTATTTGAGATTTGTAGTTTCAGCAGAAGGTCTAAAAATGGACCCAGAGAAGGTACATGCTATCCTTGAATGGCCTACTCCAAGGAGTGCTACTGAGGTAAGATCTTTTCATGGTCTAGCTAGCTTTTACAAAAAGTTTATCAGAAATTTTAGCAATATTTGTGGACCCTTGACTGAAACAATAAGAGGGGATAGAAAAGAGTTTAAGTGGACTAATGGGGCAGAAAAGAGTTTTCAATTGTTGAAACAAAAAGTTACAGAACAATTTGTTTTAGCCCTTCCAAATTTTAATAAGGTGTTTCAAGTAGATTGTGATGCTAGTGGTACTGGAATAGGAGCTGTTATGAGCCAAGAAGGTAAACCTGTTGCGTATTTCTGTGAGAAGTTAAATGATGCCAAGAGGAAGTATTCTGTTTATGATCAGGAATTTTATACTATAGTTCAGACATTAAAGAAGTGGAGACATTATCTGCTTCCTAAGGAGTTTGTTTTGTATACTGATCATCAAGCTTTGCCATATTTGAATAGTCAAGAAAAGTTGAATCAGAGGCATTTGAAATGGGTTGAGTTTTTGCAGAGTTATACATTTGTTTTGAAACACAGGAGTGGAAAATCTAACAGGTTTGCAGATGCTCTTAGTAGAAGGAAACTATTGTTGACAGAAATGCAGATTGAAGTGGTTGGGTTCAAGGAACTCAAAAATTTGTATCCAGAGGATCTTGATTTTGGTGAAGCTTGGAAAGCTTGTAAAGAACCTGTTACTCTAGACAGAACGAAGTGGCTGGATTTCATCATTCAGGATGATATGCTATTCAGAGGGAGTCAATTGTGCATTCCCCGAAGCTCTATGAGGGAGAATCTCATCAAGGAGAAGCATAGCGGTGGATTGGCTGGACATTTTGGTTGAGATAAAACTCTTGCTTTGGTTAGTGAAAATTATTATTGGCCACAGTTGCAACAAGATGTCAAGAATTTTGTACAGAGTTGCTGAGTATGTCAGATGGCGAAGGGAGTGAAGTAGAATACAGGGTTGTATCAGCCATTACCTGTACCAGAGAAGCCTTGGGAGGATATCAGTATGGACTTTGTTCTTGGTTTGCCAAGGACACAGCGGGGACATGATTCAATTTTTGTGGTAGTTGACAAATTTTCAAAGATGGCACATTTTATTCCCTGCAAGAAGACTAATGATGCTGTTCATGTAGCAAAATTATTTTTCAGAGAAGTAGTGAGACTACATGGTTTGCCAAAGACTATAGTTTCAGATAGAGACACTAAATTCGTTGGATATTTCTGGCGTACATTGTGGAAGAAGTTGAAGACAGATTTGAAGTTTAGTTCATCACATCATCCACAGACTGATGGACAGACAAAGGTGGCGAATAGGAGTTTGGAAAATTTACTGAGATGTTTGGTTAGAGATAAGCCAACAGGATGGGATTTGATTTTACAACAGGCAGAATTTGCATACAATAATTCTGTCAACAAGAGCACTGGTAAATCACCATTCCAGATTGTATATGGAAGTAGTCCAAGAAATGCATCTGAATTGAGGAAGATAGATAAAGGAGAAATAAGTAGTGCTGAAGCTGAAGATTTTGCAGAACATTTGAAGAACATCCATGAGGAGGTGAGGAAGCATATTACCAAGATGAACGCACAGTATAAGGCTAAGGTAGATGAGAAAAGGAGGTATAAGGAATTTCAGGTTGGTGATGAAGTCATGGTTCATTTGCGGAAGGAGGGGTTTCTAGTTGGTACATATAACAAGCTGAAAATGAAGAAGTTTGGACCATGTAGGATACTGAAGAAACATGATTCAGGAAATGCATATGAGGTAGAATTTCCTACTGAGCTAAATATTTCACCAGTGTTTAACATTTCAGATTTGATAGAGTATCATGAAGGAGGTGTTGAAGATGAGGTTGCAGTAGCACAGTGGAGTATTCCAGCAACCAGTTCAGATATCAAGGAGATTGAAGACATACTGGACAATTGTGTTGGCAGAAGCACAAGGAAAAAGAATATGAAGAGTATTTGGTCAAATGGAAAGGACGACCTGTTGAAGATTCATCATGGCTAACAAGGGAGGAGGTTAACCCTCTTGGTTTTCCTCTGCACACCTGAGTCGTGACAGGGTCACTTCTCAAATTATCCCGGGTGTCGGATGCAGGAGCATCCTGGGTGTAAGAGCAATCTTGCATCACCCAAAAATATTTCTATTTTTGTATTCAATAAGGGCTATCTTGTGCAGAGCTGCTATTTATGGAAAGTTACTATTTTTGGTAATTTTTGTATGTGCTCAGAATGATCTGATTTCTTTCTTAGAGGTTCATTTTGGTCATATAAGTCTTTCAGTAAAGTTTCATTGCCAGATCAAGTGTATATTGGAAGATATTGAAGATTTTCGGTATTGGCAGTAGGGTACATAAATTTTGAACTCAGTTTTGAAGGCTTTAGAGGCCCCAGATGAGGTCAAAAATTTGGGTGACGAGCGCTTGCACGGGTCAACCCTATAGAGCACCTCGTGATATTTCTGAAATGGGGTTATAATAGCCGATCGGGTCAACCGTTGATGACTTATGGTCTTAGAAAGTTGGGCCACCTGAAATGGCGAAAAATAATTTTCTTCAAAATTTCTGTTCGGATTTCAAAGGTTATCTTGAGCTGACTATGATGTAATAAAATGTAAAATAAAATAATTCTAAGTTTGGTCGGCCTTATTGGCTAAAATTCTGCAATCTTCCCAAGCGGTGGAAATTTGCCTATATAAAGAAGGCTGTATTATTGTCTTAGGCAGTTCAGAATAGTTCTAGGTAGTAGATTTGGGTATTGATTCGAGGCTTTGTCCTACAGAATATTGTAAGGGAATGCCCATGTGGCTTTGCATATTGTAATTCTGAAAGTTTGTAATTCCACATTTGTAGAGATAATAAGAAGCCAATTTTATGAAGCCAATTTTTTGTTCTTGCATATTGTTGTTGTTTCTCTATTTCTGTTATGTGTTTGTGGTATTAAGGGGAGCACCCTTCATCAAGTGGTATTAGAGCAGGAGTTTTTGAGTGTGTAAACAGATCGCCGACTGTGAGGCAGTTTGCACCAGGACCGTGACTAGGGTTTCAGCGCGCATCACGAAAATGCCTCCATGAAGAGAACATGGCGGAAGAGCTGGTGTTGTGACACCTGAGGTTAGAGAGCTGCAGAGACAAGTGCGAGCATTGCAAAAAGAAATTCGTAGAGGAATGAATCTTATTGTCAAAGATGAAAGCAAGGATGAAGCCGAAGAAGAATATCAGGAAGGAGAAGCTGAAATTGTGAACCAGGAGGAAGAAAGACTTTTTCGAGCAATTTCCAAGATTGGGAAAAGACCTAAGATTGATGTTCCTACATTTTTCAGAAATCTTAACCCAGAGGAATTGATTGACTGGATCAATGAATCTGAGGAATATTTTGAGTATAAAAATGTTGAGGATCCTGATAGGGTCAAATTTGCGAAGGCCAAACTGAAAGGTCATGCGAAGATCTGGTGGCAAGAAATTCAATTGGAGCGAAATAGAAGAGGGAAAGATAAAATCACAAGATGGGATCGGATGGTGGATAAATTGAAGCAACAGTTCATTCCTATTGATTATGAGCTTGATCTACTAAAGAAAATGCAAAGTTTGAAGCAAGCAGAAAGATCTGTTCAGGAGTATACAGAGGAGTTCTATCGACTCCTCATCAGAACAGGCCATGCAGAAGCTGATAAGGAGAAAGTTGCCCGATACCTTAATGGGTTAAGGCCAAGAATTCAGGAGGAGTTGAATCTGGTTTGAATGAACAATATTGAGGAGGCATACCAGTTTGCCCTAAAAGTAGAGGAAAAGCTGAACAAGAAGTTTGAGAGCAGACAAAATGGAAGAGGTCGTGGTAGAAGATCTGGTGGATGGTCATATGGTGGTTGAAATGAAGATCTGAAAAAGAAGGATGAGGCCAGTAGCAGCCAGAATCAGAGAGGAAACAATTCCAATCGTTTCCAAGATCAGAATAATAGAGATCAGAGGGGAAGAGGTAGAAGACAAGGTTCAGGAAGAGGAGGCTTCCGTGGAACATATTTTCACTGTGGAGAAGAAGGTCATAGGGCATTTGAATGTCCTCAGTGCCAAGGCAGAACAGACAGGAGAAATGAAGGCCAGGCCAGAGTTGCACATGTAGATGAAGATGCTAGATCATCAAATTTTGAAGATGCTAAAAGAGGAGAAATGCTAATTAACAAAAGAGTCTTGCTAAGTGGTGAGAATGAACCTGAACAAAGGAGGAGCCTATTTCGCACTAGATGCAAGTGTGAGGGTAAATGCTGTGATGTGATTATCGATAGTAGAAGCACTGATAATTTGGTGTCAGAGGAGATGGTGACAAAGTTGAAGCTCAAGAGACAGAAACACCCACATCCATATCGGATTGCCTGGGTGCAGGATGACCACAAGGTCATGGTCAGTGAACAGTGCCCGGTAAAGTTCAAGATCGGCGGGTACCAAGATAAGGTACTATGTGATATCATCCCTATGGATGCATGTCATATGTTGTTAGGTAGACCGTGGCAGTTTGACAGATGTGCCGTACATGATGGCCGTGCGAATACCTATTCCCTGACAAAGGATGGAGTGCGATATAAGCTAAAGCCATTGAAGGAGACCAAAGAAAAAATGTGTGGGAGTGCAAGAATAACATTTGTTGATGGAAGAAAATTCCTAGATGGTATGAGGCATGAGCATATGTGTTTTTCTTTAATTCCAAAATTTAGTAAAGAAGAAGTAGAGGATGTACCTGTAGAGGTTGCAGATTTGTTGAACGAGTTTCTGGATATTGTATCTGATAATGTACCTGATGGATTACCACCTATAAGGAGGATCAATCATCAAATGGATTTGATTACAAGAGCCAATTTGCCAAACAAGACAGCACACAAAATGACACCAGTAGAAAGTGAAGAGTTGAACAGACAAGTACACGAGTTATTGCAGAAGGGGTTGATTCGAGAGAGTCTGACTCCCTGTGCTGTACTAGCGGTATTAGCACCAAAGAAGAATGGAGAGTGGAGGATGTGTACAGATTCCAGAGCAATAAACAAGATCACAATCAAGTATAGGTTTCCATTGCCATGAATGGATGATATTATGGATTGTTTGAGTGGAGCTGTGTATTTCTCTAAGATAGATCTAAAGAGTGGATATCACCAGATTCGGATCAGAGAAGGAGATGAATGGAAGACTGCCTTCAAGATGAAAGAAGGACCGTATGAGTGGTTAGTCATGCCTTTTGGGCTAACCAATGCATCGAGCACTTTCATGCAGCTCATGAACGAGTTTCTGAAAGAATTTTTAGGTAAGTTTGTCATTGTTTACCTAGATGATATTTTGATTTTTAGCAAGACATTTGAGGAACATATGATGCATATTCGTATGGTGTTTGAGAAGCTGAGAGATGAAAAATTGTTGATTAATTTGAAGAAGTGCAATTTTGTGAAGAAAGAGTTAGTGTATTTGGGATTTGTAGTTTCAGTAGAAGGTCTAAAAATGGACCCAGAGAAGGTACAGGCTATCCTTGAATGGCCTACTCCAAGGAGTGCTACTGAGGTAAGATCTTTTCATGGTCTAGCTAGCTTTTACAGAAAGTTTATCAAAAATTTTAGCAGTATTTGTGGACCCTTGACTGAAACAATGAGAGGGGATAGAAAAGAGTTTAAGTGGACTAATAGGGCAGAAAAGAGTTTTCAATTGTTGAAACAAAAAGTTACAGAACAACCTTTTTTAGCCCTTCTAGATTTTAATAAGGTGTTTCAAGTAGATTGTGATGCTAGTGGTACTGCAATAGGAGCTGTTATGAGCCAAGAAGGTAAACCTGTTGCGTATTTCAGTGAGAAGTTAAATGATGTCAAGAGGAAGTATTCTGTTTATGATCAGGAATTTTATGCTATAGTTCAAGCATTAAAGAAGTGGAGACATTATCTGCTTCCTAAGGAGTTTGTTTTGTATACTGATCATCAAGCTTTGCAATATTTGAATAGTCAAGGAAAGTTGAATCAGAGGCATTTGAAATAGGTTGAGTTTTTGCAGAGTTATACATTTATTTTGAAACATAGGAGTGAAAAGTCTAACAGGGTTGCAGATGCTCTTAGTAGAAGGAAACTATTGCTGACAGAAATGCAAATTGAAGTGGTTGGGTTCAAGAAACTCAAGAATTTGTATCCAGAGGATCCTGATTTTGGTGAAGCTTGGAAAGCTTGTAAAGAACCTGTTACTCTAGACAGAATGAAGTGGTTGGATTTCATCATTCAGGATGATATGCTATTCAGAGGGAGTCAGTTGTGCATTCTCCGAAGCTCTATGAGGGAGAATCTCATCAAGGAGAAGCATAGCGGTGGATTGGCTGGACATTTTGGTTGAGATAAAACTTTTGCTTTGGTTAGTGAAAATTATTATTGGCCACAGTTGCAACAAGATGTCAAGAATTTTGTACAGAGTTGCCGAGTATGTCAGATGGCGAAGGGAGTGAAGTAGAATACATGGTTGTATCAGCCATTACCTATACCAGAGAAGCCTTGGAAGGATATTAGTATGGACTTTGTTCTTGGTTTTCCAAGGACACAGTGGGGACATGATTTAATTTTTGTGGTAGTTGACAGATTTTTAAAGATGGCACATTTTATTCCCTGCAAGAAGACTAATGATCTTGTTCATGTAGCAGAATTGTTTTTCAGAGAAGTAGTGAAACTACATGGTTTTGCCAAAGACTATAGTTTCAGATAGAGACACTAAGTTCGTTGGATATTTCTAGCGTACATTGTGGAAGAAGTTGAAGACAGATTTGAAGTTTAGTTCATCACATCATCCACAGACTGATGGACAGATAGAGGTGGTGAATAGGAGTTTGAGAAATTTGCTGAGATGTTTGGTTGGAGATAAGCCAACCGGATGGGATTTGATTTTACCATAGGCGGAATTTGCATACAATAATTCTGTCAACAGGAGCACTGGTAAATCACCATTCCAGATTGTATATGGAAGTAGTCCAAGAAATGCATCTGAATTGAGGAAGATAGATAAAGGAGAAATAAGTAGTGCTGAAGCTGAGGATTTTGCAGAACATTTGAAGAACATCCATGAGGAGGTGAGGAAGCATATTACTAAGATGAACGCATAGTATAAGACTAAGGCAAATGAGAAAAGGAGGTATAAGGAATTTCAGGTTGGTGATGAAGTCATGGTTTATTTGCGGAAGGAGTGGTTTCCAGTTGGTACATATAACAAGCTGAAAATGAAGAAGTTTGGACCATGTAGGATACTGAAGAAACATGATTCAGGAAATGCATATGAGGTAGAATTGCCTACTGAGCTAAATATTTCACCAGTGTTTAACATTTCAGATTTGACAGAGTATCATGAAGGAGGTGTTGAAGATGAGGTTGCAGCAGCACAGTGGAGTATT
Source organism: Chamaecyparis obtusa (assembly GCA_027943335.1). Lineage (NCBI taxonomy): Eukaryota > Viridiplantae > Streptophyta > Pinopsida > Cupressales > Cupressaceae > Chamaecyparis > Chamaecyparis obtusa. The sequence continues at coordinate 858,912 of BSBK01001222.1, read as the reverse complement.
CCAGCAACCAGTTCAGATATCAAGGAGATTGAAGACATACTGGACAGTTGTGTTGGCAGAAGCACAAGGAACAGGACATATGAAGATTATTTGGTCAAATGGAAAGGATGACCTGTTGAAGATTCATCATGGCTAACAAAGGAGGAGGTTAACCGTCTTGGTTTTCCTCTGCACACCTGAGTCGTGACAGGGTCATTTCTCAAATTACCCTAGGTGTCTGATGCAGGAGCATCCTGGGTGTAAGAGCAATCTTGCATCACCCAAAAATATTTTTGTTTTTGTATTCAATAAAGGCTATCTTGTGCAGAGCTGCTATTTATGGAAAGTTACTATTTTTGGTAATTTTCATATGTGCTCAGAATGATCTGATTTCTTTCTTGGAGGTTCATTTTGGTCATATAAGTCTGTTAGTAAAGTTTCATTGCCAGATCAAGTGTATATTGGAAGATATTGAAGATTTTTGATATTGGCAGTAGGGTACAGAAACTTTGAACTCAATTTTGAAGGCTTTAGAGGCCCCAGATGAGGTCCAAAATTTGGGTGACAGGTGCTTGCGCGAGTCAAGCCTGTAGAGCGCTTCGTGGCATTTCTGAAATGGGGTTATAATAGCCGATCGGGTCAACTGGTGATGACTTATGGTCTTCGAAAGTTGGGCCACCTGAAATGGCGAAAAATAATTTTCTTCAAAATTTCTGTTCGGGTTTCAAAGGTTATCTTGAGCCGACTATGATGTAATAAAATGTAAAATAAAATAATTCTAAGTTTGGTCGGCCTTATTGGCTAAAATTCTGGAACCTTCCCAAGCAGTGGAAATTTGCCTATATAAGGAAGGCTGTATTATTGTCTTAGGCAATTCAGAATAGTTCTAGGTAGTAGATCTGGGTATTGATTCGAGGCTTTGTCCTACAAAATATTGTAAGGGAATGCCCATGTGGCTTTGCATATTGTAATTTTGAAAGTTTGTAATTCCACATTTGTGGAGATAATAAGAAGCCAATTTTCTAAAGCCAATTTTTTGTTCTTGCATATTGTTGTTGTTTCTCTATTTCTGTTATGTGTTTGTGGTATTAAGGGGAGCACCCTTCATCAATTATTCACTCATTCAATGTATTAACTAGTTTTCTTTTATGATATTAATTATAGATCCCTTTAAGAGCTCCCCTTAAGACACTAAAAAATGATGAAATTAGTTATACTGTGTATGACATGTGTTAGTTCTAGAATTAGTTAGAATAGTTATTATTCACTCATTACATATATTAAGTAGTTTTCTTTTATGATATTAATTATAGATCCCCTTAAGACACTAAAAAATGATGAAATTAGTTATATTGCATATGACATGTGTTAGTTCTAGAATTAGTTAGAATAGTTATTATTCATCATATCATCTAATCATATCATCTAAACAAATCATATCATCTAATCAAATAAAACCATGTAATCAAATCATCTAATCAAATTATATATCATGAAATAAAATCATCTATTCAACTCAAATAAAATCATATCATCTAAACAAATCATATCCTCTAATTAAATAAAACCATGTAATCATATCATCTAATCTAATAAAATCATATTCATCTAATCAAATAAAGCCATCTAATCTAATCATATCATCTAATCGAATAAAACCATCTAATCAAATCATATATCATATCATCTAATCAAATAAAATCATATCATCTAATCAAATAAAACCATGTCTCTAATCAAATAAAATATATGTTCAACATGTCTTGAATCATAAACTGAGTCTCAAACAAAATATATGTTCAAGATGTCCTAAACTAGGGAATCATCTAGGCGCATGCAAACAAAATGACCCTCTGAGTGACTACCATGAGCATCCTTTGGATGTGAGACATCAACTAATCCCTGTGAATAGAAATGCATACATATATATGATAATAATCTAAAATAATTAAAATATTATAAATGCATGTTTAAACTTACATATTTTTAAAACTTACTTGACCACTACTAGGCATCACATCTACTGAATCACTCTTATGAAAAACATCATTTGGCTATAAAGCAGCAACTGACCCCTACAAATTTAGTTTACAACAGTTGGTTAAATATACATGTACATAATAGATATATTATGTAAAGCACTTGAAATATATAAATACATGTGTACATATGCATGCTTAAACATACATATATCTAAAACTCACCTGGCCACTAGTAGGTGTCACATCATGTGGAAGATGCTCTGAGCCCACACTAGAGGTAACAGGCTCTGCTAACTATTCCTACAAAATATTATACATTGAACAAACATCAATAGACGTGTGACTACAATTAATTATTCACTAAAACTCCTAATAAAAAAGAAAAGAAAATTTTATATGTACTTGAGTCTTAGGAGTAGGAGGATCATCAGCACACTGCACCATTGTATCATCAATTGATACTGCATCAGCCACACCACCTAAGGTCCCAAACCTCTATAGTAATGAGGAGTGTAGGGGTGACACTAGCTGGGAGGGGAGTGATGTAGAACCTGAACCATCTGGATGCAATAACATATCCATAAATGACCTGCCATCAGTGCCAACGTACACTTGACCCAACCCACGCAACTGGTCATCAAAAGTGTCTAGGCCCTCAGTGGTGATGCGTACATCTCTAATATGTATACCTGGCTCTACAGCTATAGAGTGATCTATGGATGCCTAGTGCTTTGCACTATGATGTGCCTGACTAGTAGATGGTGCGTCCTGTGTCGATGGAACTACAGGACCCCGTGTAAGTGCAATGAAATCCCTGACTGAATGTATGGGGATCCTATGCGTATTAGCAATATGAGAATAGGCCTGCAGGAGATCCTCCAAAAAGTAAAGGGCCATATCTAAAGTACTCTAATGACCCGATAGTGCTCATATCTCACTAGGTACAGGAAGACTTGTAGCTCTATATGTCTCCTCACTCACACCTGCATTAGTACTAGACAAAGCCTCGAAAGATGATCTGGCTTTACTCGGTCTAATCAAAATGTATCTGCCCACTGGATCTAAAGTGATTGATGTGGCCGTAGAAGCAATCTCTCCTATACTACCCACAACTCTCCTCTGAGAAGCAATGATGACTCTATCTGCAGTAGCAACCATTGTCGGTGCCACTACCGGAGTCCTCTCCCCAACTAGCTATCTACAAGGCTGCACAACTCGATCAGCCCTACGATACTGATTACGGTCTGCAACCCTACCAAGCCCTTGACCATAATATGCTGGGAAATCTAAATAGTTGACTCTGAGTCCCAAATGGAACTCAACGTACAACTACTGTGCAAAATATAGTGGAATCTAGTCATTATTTAGATAACGACCGTGTGCTGCAAGATGTCAAGGGTAAATCATACATGCAATCTGAGGTATCACACACTGTGTGACCTGATATGCCCTCACCACTCTCATCCCGTCATAGTGTGGGAAAACCTCTCGTTTGATGGTTTCCTTGAAGACGAGGCTTTGAACCATTGCCAAGGAAACATCACCTGAGACCTCCTCCCTCAACTCTCAAAAAATGGCCTCAACTGCTTGAGGCGTGAAGGACAAGTGAGACCTCAATCTACCAATCATAGTCTCCAAACTACTCAATATAGTAGCATACATATCTCTGTATATACCATCCCTTGTAGACCTAACAATAAACTATCTAAGTCGATCTATCTCCGTATTAGCCACATGAAAAATAGTATGCATATCAGGATTCTGAGGTACACCTTGAGCGGCCATCTAGATACATCACATGTGAAAGCTAAGTGTTAATAATTAAGTACTTGATTACATGTTATAACTGCATGTAAAATGGAAAAAAATATCTAAATATATAGAATTATAGGTCTTATTAGGTCTTAATGGTCCTAAGATGTAAAATAATTAGGTCTTAAGGGGTCGTAGATAACATAAGAGGTCTTATTAGGTCCTAATAGGTCCTAATTGGTCTAGTTACCTGTTTAATTGGTCATAATAGGTCTAGATAGGTTTAGTTAGGTCTATTTGGACCTAATAGGTCCTAATACATCTAATTGGTCAGACTAATGTTGGTTAAAGACCTAATACCTGTCTAATTGGTCATAATAGGTCCTAGTTAGGTCTACTTGGTCCTAAGAGGTCTAGTTAGGTCTTTAAGTAGATAAACAACTTAGACATATCCTTATTTCCTAATATGACGTAATGTGACCTATTAGGACCTAATATGACCTAGAGTGTCTTAAGGGGTCATGGGTAACGTAAGTGGTCCTTGATTGTCTTAAGGGGTTGTGGGTAACATAAGAGGCCCTAAGGTATAGATAAGAGTCATGGAGTGTCTTAAGGGGTCATGGGTAACATAAAAGGTCCTAAGGGATCCTAGGTTACATTAGTGGATCCTCGTATGTATAATGGGTCTTCAGGATCCGAATAGATCATATATGTCTTAAAACATTGTAAAGGATGTATAATGGTCCAATAATATTAATGGGTCATAGATGTGATAAGTGGTCTAAGTCCATTCCTAGGACATCCTAAGATTCTTTAATGGGTCTTGGGGATCCTAAGGTTTCACATTTGTTTTAAGATTTCATAAGGGATCCAGATAACAGTCCTAGAATGTTAATGAGTCATATTTCCTAATATGACCTATTAGGACCTAATATGACCTATTAGTGGACTAATTAGTCATAATTGGTCCTAATTGGTTATATTAGGTCCTAATTGGTTCTAATTAGGTCCTAGTTAGGTCTTTAAGTAGAGAAAAAACTTAGACTATATACCTTGTTTCCTAATATGACCTATTAGGACCTAATATGACCTAGAGTGTCTTAAGGGGTCATGGGTAACATAAGTGGTCCTAGAGTGTCTTAAGGGGTCGTGGGTAACATAAGTGGTTCTAGAGTGTCTTAAGGGGTCGTGGGTAACATAAGAGTCCTAGAGTGTCTTAAGGGGTCATGGGTAACATAATATTAATGGGTCGTAGATGTGATAAGTGGTCTAAGTGGTCCTAAGGTATAGATAAGATTCATAGAGTGTCTTAAGGGGTTGTGGATAACATAAAAGGTCCTAAGGGGTCCTAGGTTACATTAGTGGATCCTTGTATGTATTAATTGAATCTAAGATACATAAATGTGTCATAAGACAACCTAAGATATGTTAATGGGTCTTCAAGATCCGAATGGGTCATATATGTCTTAAAATGTCGTAAGGGATGTATAATGATCCAATAATATTAATGGGTCATAGATGTGATAAGTGGTCTAAGTTCAGTCCTAGGACATCCTAAGATTCTTTAATGGGTCTTGGGGATCCTAAGGTTTCATATTTGTTTTGAGATTTCATAAGGGATCCAAATAAGTGTCCTAGAATGTTAATGGGTCGTAGGTGCAATATAAGTGGTCCTAGACTATCTTAAGGGGTTGTGGATAACAATGAGTCCTAGATGTGTCTTAAGATAATGTAAGGGATGGATAAGGGTCAAGTAGAGTGTCTTAAGGGGTCGGGGGCAACATAAAAGGTACTAAGGATTCATAAGTTACATTAGTGGATCCTCGTATGTATAATGGGTCTTCAGGATCCAAATAGGTCATATATGTCTTAAAATATCGTAAGGGATGTATAGTGGTCAAATAATATTAATGGGTCATAGATGTGATAAGTGGTCTAAGTCCAGTCCTAGGACATCTTAAGATTCTTTAATGGGTCTCGGGGGTCCTAAGGTTTCATATTTGTTTTAAGATTTCATAAGGGATCTAGATAAGAGTCCTAGAATGTTAATGGGTCGTACGTGCAATATAAGTAGTCCTAGACTATCTTAAGGGGTTGTGGGTAACAATGAGTACTAGATGTGTCTTAAGATAATGTAAGGGATGGATAAGGATCAGGTAGAGTGTCTTAAGGGGTCGAGGGAAACATAAAAGGTACTAAGGGGTCATAGGTTACATTAGTGGATCCTCATATGTATAATGGGTCTTCAGGATCCAAATAGGTCATATATGTCTTAAAATATCGTAAGGGATGTATAATGGTCCAATAATATTAATGGGTCGTAGATGTGATAAGTGGTCTAAGTCTAGTCCTAGGACATCCTAAGATTATTTAATGGGTCTCGGGGGTCCTAAGGTTTCATATTTGTTTTAAGATTTCATAAGGGATCCAGATAAGAGTCCTAGAATGTTAATGGGTCGTAGGTGCAATATAAGTGGTCCTAGACTATCTTAAGGGGTCGGGGGTAACATAAGAGGTCCTAAGGGGTCCTACGTTTCATTAGTGGATCCTTGTATGATATTAATTGAATCTAAGATGTTCATAAATGTGTCCTAAGACAACCTAAGATATGTTAATGGGTCTTGATGATCTGAATGGGTCATATATGTCTTAAAATGTCATAAGAGATGTATAATGGTCCAACAATGTTAATGGGTCATAGATGTGATAAGTGGTCTAAGGGATCAGATTAGGTTACATTAATTGATACTAGTATGTCTTAAGGGTTCTTGCGGGCAATGATGGGTTCACATATATGTATTAACAGAAGCTAAGATAGATGAATATGTCCTAGGACATTTTAAGATATAATAATGGGTCGTATGAGTCCTAAGGGGTCCTATGTGTCAAGTAAGATTTCCTAATATGTATTATAAGATCTTGAGATTCCTAAAGGATCCTAAGTGTCTTAATATGTCGTAAGAGAGGAATAAGGGTCCTAGAAACTTATTGTACTACAATTTTTTAACATTTTCTAACATACTACTAGATCATTTTCAAAAATTTAAATACAATTTACAACTTTGAACTTAAAATTTACAACTTTAAACTTAAAATTTAACATTTTCTAACTTTAATCTTAATGTTTTCTAACATTTTCTAACATTTCTACTATGGTTTCTAATGTTTTGTAAATATTTTCTAACATGTGCTAACAAACTATTACGATTTTCTAACATTTTCTAACATATTATAACATTTATTCTATGATTTTTAATATTTCTATTATTTTCTAATATTTAATTACGATTTTCTAACATTCTACTATTAATTTCTAACATATTAGATAATATTTCTAACAAATTTCTAACATTTGTACAAATTTCTAACATTTCTAACAAATAAAAAATTATTTAAAACAAATAATTAGCTAAAATAAATACAAAACATATTATTTACAATAAAAAATGAGAAAAATGTGTGTACTTGATACTACTATGAAACTGAAGACGTTGACGAAGCTCAGGAGGTGCTGGTGTGATGTCATGCTGAGATACTTCGCTCCAAGCCTGGGGGTCCACAAATAGTGTAAGCAAAAAGATCAAAATAAAATAAAAATGCTGGAATTTATAAACAATCTGGTCGTAAGTGCCCTCGTGTGAAGTCCCTAAGAGGCTTCGTGTGAAGCCACCAAGAGGCTTCGTGTGGAGTCCCTCTTCGCACGAGGCCACCCTGGGGTCTTCGCACGAAGCCTCTTGTTTGGTGACTTTGTGTGAAGTGGCAGAGATACTTCGCACGAAGCATAGACTCCATACGAAGGCATTAAATTTTATTTTTTTCGCCCCGCCATGATTTTGTTCATCCCTAAAAGTGGGACACAGCTTCGTGGGATCACCCTCTTATAACTAACTTTCCTCATCATCATGATCATCCATCTCATTGTAGCTAATCATTAAATGTAGATTCAATCCTTATTTAATATCCATTCCTTGCTCGGTGTTCTTCATTTGAATTTTGGTTACATCGCTCGGTATCTTGAGTTCCTTTTTCTTTACCAAGTGACCTTTCATTTTACCTTTACCTTACTGAGTGACATATCCTTCTCGGTAGCCGAAACAACTTAACTTACTGAATTGTCAAATCTTCATTACCATGCTTTACTGACTTAACATAATCATATGTTAGGTAGAAAACAATTATATCAAAATAATTTAATCATTGTCCAATCTATATCATTTTCCCAATTAAGTTCTTCAACTTCTCAACTTCTCATTTCTTGTTCTCCTTAACTCATTCAACTTATATCATTATCGAATGATATGGAAACATAATATAAACTATAAATCAATTTCTTGACATCAATGCCAAGACAATAACTGATCTAACCTTTCTACTATCATCATGTATTCCTCTAAATTTGGTCATTCTTCATCATCATCTCCATCAAATAATCAATCTTCAACATTACTATCAATTATAGTAACAATCTCCCTCTTTGGCATTGATGGAAACACTAACAAATTTAGTGTTCAATTTATGATGGTATCCTTCACTCTCATTCATATTTTGTACTCCCTCTGACTAGTAACTTCGTCTTTACTTGATCTACCTTCTATAATCTATCTCTTTTTGTCAGTAACATTCTCCTTCTTTCTACCAGTAGCATTCTTTTGTACTGTTCCTCTTTGACAACAATTTCCATTTTGATTCCATCAACTTTTTTCATCAATACATCAACAACATTCTCCTTTTTTTTATTCAGCAATCATCAATGATATTCTCCCTCTTTCATACATTCACCCTTTTTGATAAACTTCTCCTGACATCTTCAGACTTTTCCCTACAATAATGGCATTCATCTCCCCCATGATAATATATCATCAATTACTATTCTCCCTCTTTCAATAAACTTCTCCTTATTTGACAACTATGCCAAAGAAACATAAACTTCTCAAATTATACCTTAAGTGTATAGATGTTGCATTGCAGTCATAAACTTTGTTTTCACAACTTTAGGCTTCACCTAAAGAGTGAACACTAGCATCAACTCACAAGATATATATTCTATTGAGTTCCTGAATTGATGCAACATGCATCTTTCGACCTTAATGAACATTGGATAGGGGAAGAACCCCTAACTTACCTTAGATATACTCAAAAGCATTCTTCAGTAGTGGCTTTGTAAATATGTCAACTATCTATTTTTAAAAAATTCACATACTCCAATATCACATGCTTATCTTGTACTTCCTCTCTCAAGTAGTGATACTTAATAGATATATACTTTGTCTTTGAATGCATCACCAAGTTCTTTGATATGTTAATAGCATTGGTATTATCACAATAAATTATAATTGGATTAGTAATATCTTCATGTATACCTTTCAGTAGTTGTTTGATCCATGTAATATTAGAACAATTCATAGTTGCAACAACATACTCAGCTTTGACAATAGATTGTGAAATACAACTCTATTTCTTGCTTAATCATGTTACTAGTCTTTCTCTTAAAAAGAAAGCTCCACCACTAGTGCTTTTTCTGTCATCAATATTTTCAGCTTAGTCAGCATCACTATATACCTTAAGATCAAAATATCCTATTCTTGTGTATAACATATTGAAATCTTCAGTCCCTTTTAGATATCTAAATATCATTTTTACTGCAAATAAATGTGTCTCCTTTGGGTTTGCAAAAAACCTTGCAACTATACCAACTGAATGTGCAATATCAGGTCTATGTACAACATATTGTAGTTTACCAATCATAGATTGGTAAAGTGCTTGATTTACTTCCTTTGTGTCATCTTCCTTTGATAATTTACAACCAGTAGCCATTGGTGTTCCAACTAGTTTTGAGTCTTCCATATTGAATGTTTTTAGGATCTTCTTAATATACTTAAATTGAGTTATGTAGATCTCATCCTTTACTTGTTGAATTTGAAGTCAAATAAAGAATTTAATCTCTCCAATCATAAACATCTCAAATTCATTTATCATCTCCTCAGCAAATGACTTAGACAATATCTCATTACCACCAAATATAATGTCATCAAAAAATATCTCAGCAATCAAAATTTCATTTGAACTATCACATTTCAAGTATAAATTAATGTTATCACTAGTCCTTTCAAATCCAATCTTAACTAAGTAAGAGTACAATCTTTCATACCGTGCTTGGGGTGCCTGCTTCAATCCATATAAATATTTATGCAATTTGCATACCATATCCTTATTGTGTTTGTCAACAAATCCATCGGGTTGTTCAATATAGACTTCTTCTTCAAGAATTCCATTCAGAAATACAGATTTAACATCCATTTGATAAACTTTGAAACCTTTGTAAGTAGCACATGCAAGCAATGTTTTTACACCTTCTAATCTAGCAACATGTGCAAAAGTGTCACCATAGTCAATACCTTCTTCTTGTGCATACCCTTTGTAAACTAATCTTTCTTTTTTTATCACATCTCCTTTCTCATTGAGTTTATTTATGAAAATGTGATTTGTTCCAATCGCATTCTTGTCCTTGGGTCTCGGTACCAATGACCAAGTTTTATTCTTTTCAATCTAATCAATTTCTTTTTTCATTGCATTCGTCCAATCTTCATTCTCTAGTGCATCCTTCACTAATCTTGGCTCAAAATTAGGAATCAAACAAGTGTTATCTTTCAACTTACTTCTTGTCATGACTCCTGCATTCTTGTCTCCAATAATTATGCTCGGTGAGTGGTGTCTTCTCATATATTTTGCTAATACAGGCTCGGTAGACTATTCATCACTGTTTTCATCTCTCGGTGGAGGCTCATCTTGTTCATCACTTTCTTCTTGTTGATTCTCGGTTGTGTCAACTGAATTACCTTCTTGTACATAAAAAAATCTTTTATAATCCTCAGATTCCTTTTTGCTATCTTCTTCATTTCTTTCTGCAAATTCATCAACTCTTACATTTTCACTTTTAATAATATTTTTAGTATCCTTGATCAAACATTTATATGCTTTGTTATTTGATGAATAACCAAGAAATATACCTTCATCTCCTTTAGAGTCAAACTCTCCATTTGTAGCATCTTTCAATATGTAACATCTACTTCCAAAACTTTTGAAGTAACTTACATTCAATGTGTGACCAAACCAAAGTTCATAGGGTGTCTTGTTTGTACATTTCTTCAACTGTACTCGGTTGAGAGTATAAATTGCAGTACTTATGGCTTCTCTCTAGAATGTTTGTGCAACTGTTTTGTCAATCAACAAAGCTCTAGCATAGTCAAAAATGGATATATTCCTTCTCTCAAGTATCTCATTTTGTTGTGGAGTCCTTAGTGCAGATACTTGTCTTTTAATTTCATGCTCATTGTAGAAGACAGTAAATTCATCAAAGATAAATTCACCTCCTCTATCTGATCTCAAACACTTCATCTATTTTCTTGTTTCTTTTTCAAATCTTTCTTTATACCACTTAAACATTTGAAATGCATTAGATTTTTCTTTTAGAAACATAACAGACATCATTCTTGAATAATCATCAACAAATAAAATAAAGTATTGATCTCCATAATAGCTTTGAAATCTCATAGGACCATAAAAGTCGATGTGAACCAATTCCAAAATACTATTGGTAGAGTAAGATTTGTTTGAAAAACTAGATTTTGTCATCTTACCAATCTGACATTCCTTGCACATCACTTTATCAGGTTTGCATAATTTTGGTAGTCCTCCGACTCTACTCTTCTTACTTACTTTGATCAAGTTGTCAAAATTCACATGACATGGTCTCTTATGTCATAGCCATACATCTTCAATTTTACCAAACAAGAAACTATTTGCGTCAGTATCAAGATAAAATAAATTACCTCTTGATTGTCCACCAGTTCCAATCAGATCTCCATTATCACCATAGACCTTTACCTTTCTGTTTTGAAATTCTAGTCAGTGGCTAGTATTTTTCAATTATGCAATACTCAATATGTTATAGTTCAGTCCTTTAACCCAATATGCATCATTACATTTCATCTTCTCATTTAAAACAATGGATCCCTTACCTTTCACAGGGCATGGAGTATCATTGCCAAATCTGACAAGTCCTCCATCATACTATTCTAGATTATCAAACTTGTCAATATCACCAGTCATATGATGTTAACATCCACTATCAATAATCCATGGGCCTGGTTTACTTACATGAGAAACAAGCTCTTTATCATCTTCATATTTTTCCTCATCTGATTCCTCGTTTGCAACAACATAGATAACTTCATATCCTTCTTTGATATCATCAGATTCATCATCAGTTACACCTTCCCTATCTAGGTACCAAGACTTCTTAGCTTTGTCCTTAAAATCTTTGAATCTTCAGTGTCAGTTGTCTCTTTTGTCATTCTTACCATTCATGTCATTGTCAGGACATCTAGATGCAATATGTCCAATATTATAATAATTAAAACATTTCAATGTCAACTTTTCTATGTACTTTCCTTTACCTCTAGGTAGTCAGTTAGCCATCAATGCTTCCAATTCTTCTCTTTTTCTTCATTCAGAATACTGTCATACTCACTTCCATATGAATTACTATGATTTTCTCTTTCTCTTCTTGATGGTCCAATGATTACAAATGACTTAAAGGAATTTTCAATGGTCAGTAGACTATTATCATAATTGCTAAGCTCAAATACAGTCAACTTATTGATTAGGGCTTCAAGAGTAACAATATTATTCGATATAGATCTCAATTCCTTAATTGCAAATACTATAATAGCATACTTAGAAGAAAGAGTTCTCAAGATTTTACTTACCACTTCTTCATTGGTCAAGGTTCCACCAACACCTATGATGGCACTCACTACTTTGATTATGTTGCTATATTGTGTGATGTTCTCTTAATCTTTCATCCTCATTTCATCATACTTTCCCTTCAGAATATCAACCTTAGCTTTTTGTACATGTTGATCTCCTTCATAGATAAGTGTAAGCCTATCCCACATCTCTTTTGAATTAACACAATCCTTTACATCATTAAATTCAGCATTAGAGAGGGAAGAAGCAATCTCTATCATAACCAAGTTGTGTTCCTGCTTTTCTCTCATCTGATCAACTGTCAAATGTTAGGTAGGTAGTGGAGTGTAACCATTATCTAGCAGATTCAGTGCAGATTCTCCAATCCCAGATAAATACAATCCCATTCCTCTTTTCCATGTAGAGAAACTTTCATTATTTAGCTTAGGTACTTCTCTCCTATACATTTTCAGATCTTTTACTCAAGTCTTTTAAACTTATCACTTCAGATTACTTAGCTCTGATACCAATTGTTGGATTACAGAGAGGGGGGGTGAATCAGTAATCCCTGATCCCAAATACCTTAACAAATTTTCTTTGATTAACTTGGTAGCAGCTCGATAATACAGAGTTCACTATTTACCAAAATAGTAAATAAACTATAACAATTAGTAAATCATTCAAAACATGTAACACCAATATTTAATGTGGAAACCCAGCTTTGAGAAAAACCATTGTTAGAATTGTCACCCACTAAGAAAATACTCTTCTGAAGTACGCCTGATTAAGAGCCAATTTGGCTAAAGATTACAATACACATTGTTAGGTGTGACCTAGTCAAGGGATTTACCTTAGATCTATTAGGATCTTCACCCTATTAGGAGTGGCCTTGTTAGAGGGCTTTAAACACTCTTTAGAATGTTACCTTTTTCAAGGATTTTACAATAAGACTGTTAAGTCTACTCTGTTAAGAGATTTCTCTGTTACAAATGCTAGTAAGCAACAATAAATAAAATTGACACGTAGATTTGTAGCTATATTTTCTCAATCAGATCCTTGTGTGCTCTTTTGTCTTCACTTCAATTCTTCATTATCCATTGGAATCAACACTTCATCAAATCCTTATTTTCCTACTCAGAATCTCTTTGTTCTTTCTTCACTGTAATAGTCACTAACCCTTCAACTATTTAGTTTTATAATCATTTGTCCATACAAGATTCTTTGATCAATCTTGACTATCCAATTAATTATACCTTGAATCTGGATCTCGGTAACACATTTTCTTTTCACCTAGGAACTTGAAATTTTCTAGAAACTTGTTCCATCTCTTTTTCCAGTTAGAGCTTTCTGTAGATATTCACCTTGAATTTTCTTGTTCGTAGATATCTTGTAACTAACTTTCCTCATCATCATGATCATCCAGCTCATCATAGCTAATCATTAAATATCTATTCAATCCTTATTTAATATGTGTTCCTTTCTCGGTGTTCTTGATTTGAATTTCAATTACATCACTTGGTGCCTTGAGTTCCTTTTACTTTACTGAGTGACCTTTCTTTTTACCTTTACCTTACTGAGTGACATATCCTTCTCAATAGCCAAAACAACTTAACTTACCAAATTATCAAATCTTCATCGCCATGCTTTACCGACTTAACATAATCATATGTTAGGTAGAAAATAATTATATCAACATAATCTAATCATTGTCTAATCTATATTAGTTTCCCAATTAAGTTCTTCACCTTCTCAACTTCTCATTTCGTCTTCTCCTTAACTCATTTAACTTATATCATTACTGATGATATGGCAACATAATATAAACTAGAAATCAATTTCTTGACATCAATGACAAGACACTAGTTGATCTAAGCTTTCTACTATCATCATGTATTCCTTTGATCTTGGTTGGTCTTCATCATCAGCTCCATTAGATAATCAATCTTCAACATTACTATCAGTTATAGTAACAATCTTCAATTGAAAACATAAAGTAACCTTTCTCAATAAATGAGTGATCTAAAAACACACATCCTTGTAGTTATTCAAGTATGAATCAGTGATGTGCAATCTGAAACTTTTTTGTATTGGCACCTTGTTAGTGTAACAATTATAGAAAATCTAAATTCTTTCAATAAATATAAAAAGTCTATACATTCCATCAACTAAAAATGCATTCCCAATGCCATTAGTGTTAGCTAATATAATCACATTTTTAACAACAATAACTTACCAACATTTCCTCTCGAATCTATGATATGAATTCAAACATGATTATAGTTTTTCAATGTTAAAAACCATATCTCACAATATAATTTTTTTTATAATTAGCAATCTAAAATTAAAATAACAGTTACAAAAATGAATTATTCTCATTTGTATAGATGATGAAAGAAACAAAGTGATGAAAAATATCTCTACTAAAATTGAAAATTCATTACAATCAATCACCAACTAAAATTTATTGATTTTTGTGACCACAAGTTAACAACATAACACCTTGGAGAGGTGGTTAAAAAGAGAATTGACATAATGGAAAACGTTGAGAAGATGGAGAAGATGGTTGGGAATATTGCGGAGCAGAGTTTTTCCATTCTTAAGGCTTTGGCTGAGCATGTCAATATTCTGATGGACAAAATGGATTAGGGGAAAGGGGAGCAGGTGCTCATTGAGGTCAAGGAGGATCGTGGACCCAGCAAGAGAACTAGATCAAGTTTCAAAAAGTTGGAGGACAATAAGAACAAAGATATTGAGGAACTCAAAGTTTCCTCTACTAACATGCAGATGTTGGCTAAATAGGCGGTTGATCTTATGAAGTGTATTTAGCTAGCTGGTTGTTGTCCTGTTGTCTTTTTGTTGTCCTTTTTTCTCTATCTTTCTGTTTAAGGACTTGTTCATTTTTTGATGTCTCTTTTTGGTGTTGATGCACTGTTTCTGTTGGTACTTTAATGCTTATTTTTTAATCTTGATGTAAAAGATTTTGGGTCCTTTCAAAACCTGTTTTAACATAATCAAAACAACATAACACCTAAAATCACTTAAATGTAACTTACTGGTGGTTGGTCTATATCAAATCAACAACATTAAAGAAGCAATTTGGCCTTGTAGAACTCTAGAAAATTCTTTTGCATGAAAACTGGATAATGGGACAACATAAGTTCATATTTTTGCCTTCTCAAATTATCACTCATAGAGACTCCTTTGAAGATAGTTAAAATCTCAATATGTTTCCACATTTCACCAAAATGATGATGTATCCACATCTTTTGACAAACTCAAACTTGGAAATCGTGCAAGGTTGATACATTACATACCAATCTCTATTTTAAAAAAATGCCTTTTCTATTTTCAAAACATTGCATTGATGAAGATGTCTTCGAAATGAAATATTTTCCATTTCATGGGACAACTACATCACCAATATTTTCTTCCTCTTTAGAGGGTCAACCAAGAAGATTCCCTACTTGAATTTGATCATGCTTGATAATTTTGGTCTTTATTTGAAACTTCATGTGAATCAAGAAAATGATCCTAGGGAAAATCTTTGTACTAATAATAATTTTGAGCCCCCTCAACCTCCTTTTATATTTTTTTGGAGGGAAAATATCCAATTTTAAATTTATAAATAATTTTATTTCCCACCCAAAAGACCTTTTAAAACACCGATGAAATTTTTTTATCTACAAAGGCCCCTTTATTTATCCTAGGTATCTAAATTGACGAGCATAATTTAAAAAAAAAATGATATTACACTTAAGTCATCAATTTAAAAATAAAACATTGGAAACTCGAGTGAACAATTACAATATTTTATCTAAGTTATGGAAAATGCTACAATGACAAAAGAATTTAGTTCTCACCATACAATGATGAAAATCAATTAGTAGAATGGTAATTGGAACCATCACATTGACTTACTAAAAATAGATGTACTTTATAAGAAGTTTGGAGAATGCTTCAAGAGCTAGGAAATATTTTCCAAAAAGTGATGTCATCTAAATTTCTCTAAGTTTTTTCATGTACTATAATGCCTTTCAATGGTGATTTTATTTATTCTTAATCCTTGAGAAGCAAGAAAAAATTTCATTCTTCGAAATATATTTTACTCTCCTTCCTAAAGATTGGTCCTATTATTTATTTTGATTAGAAGTTCCCCTATTTTCTTTGATTGATATTTTTGAAGGCAATAAATTTCATGAGTAATTTTACTCTATCTCCACAACCTTTAACTTACAAAATAGACAATATTTCCACTCTTCCCTAGAGTCTACTATCTACCAATATCAAACTTAAGTCACCATGAACAAACACTCCATCCATTCTCCCATATGAATCTTCTATATACTAGAATTGGTTTCAACTAGTCCTTTGTTAGATATAAGAAATCTCTATTGTCCTCTTAGTATTTATTGTGATGAATTTTTTTTTCTTATGTTTCTATATGCGTTTTAATTTAGCAATATGATGTCACCATCATTGTTTTTAATTAATGAATGAGCATTTACATAAATTGATGATATAGGAGAACTTGTAAAACCCAGAAATATCTCTTTCTTTTGTTTAATTTTATTGGTCAACATAGTATATTAATTGTTGTGCCGATGTTTGTGAAGTGTGTATTGATTGGATTGTGATTTTACATGTCTAGTCTGAAATTTAAAGAATATATTATTGTAATGAAACTAACAAAATTTAAGACATTAGTGCCATGTAGGCACTCAAAAATAGATACTTTCCTTTTGAAATTAGACTAAAAATATTTTACATATCAAAGAATGATACTATTGTGTTGTGTGTTTCCTTGCAATATTAGTTAAAGCATGTAGGATTTAGCCCATGCCTTGGAAATTATATATGTGAAGAAATCATTTGGAAGCCAATGGGTAAAAAACAAACACCTTTTCAATTACATTACATTCTTAATGCTTAAAGATATATAATATAAAATAATTAAAAAATGATTAGAGAATTAAGGCATAGATTGAAGTCAAAGCATTGTCAACAATGGAATGTTGTGATGGTTAATTTGTGGTGTTGTTCTTGTTATCAAGGTTCAAACCATATTGGGATGTTATTGTTGAATGTTTAAATGAGAATGAGGTCCCTCATTCATGGCCTCACTAGTTCATAGCTTTGGGTCAAAAGAGTTTACCGGGCTCTTACTAAAGAAATAAATTGAAGCTGAAGCATCCTAAGATCATAGAATTTTGGTTATATACAAGAAACAAAAAAAGAGTCCTTTTGGTTTGCACACTTGGAAGGATCAAACATATTTCATAATAAATGGTAGATTCTATTTTTAAATGTTTGTTGGAGTCATAGCTAAAGATGGTGGAGCCATTATCGAAATCAAATCTAGAGTATAAAGGTTGGGCAATTCAATGCATCATTGAGCTTATAAAATCAAATAGAGTAATGTATAGTCTTTACAAGTAGGTTGAGTATTGACATCTTGATAAAATATGTTGGTTTGGGCTCATAAATTTTGGACTATAGAGCATGTAATAATGTGTTTTCTCTATTTCTTCATTTTTATTCTTTACTCTTTTGTTTTCATTTTGTAGTATAGACAATCATTAGTTTTATATTCATTTGACCTATTATAGATTTGTATAATTTGATTTGAAAGAATGATCAAAATCTTTTGTGATATCCTAAACAAAAAAATTTCAATGTTGTATATCATTATTGAATCAAAAGAGTCATTGGTCTAGAAATTATTAAGAGTGAGAAAAAATTAAGTAGCTAGATGACCATAATTGACAAACAATGTCGATATGATGAGATCGCTTCAATGGAGGCTTGATGTCATAAGTACATAAAGAAGATCTATAATCATGACACAAGACATTAGCCATGATGAGAGATAATATGTTGCCACTAGGAAAAATTAAGGCCTTTCAAACCACACATACCTACATGGTGCATGCCATTTTCATCATCTTCACTTGACAAAAAAATAAGGTATTTGACACTTTTTTGTTTAAAAAAATTATTTTTTTAGAAGTCCTTGGGTCCCCCTAGGTTCACCCAATGTCCACTCAAGGTACCTCAAGTTCTTGGGGTGGCCCATGGGTGAACCCCAATTCATCTTGGACACAAATGCCTCTAATATAGATAATAAATTTTAAACCATGGACATACATTCTTTGTTGGTCTAATTTTCTCAAAGGAATTTTTTTGTTTTGAGTAATGTGTTTCATATTGAAATACACATCAAAATGTGGAAAATTGTTAGCATTATTTACTTGTGTTGTCATTGATGCCAACCTTTGGTGTGGCACTAATGTTAGTGTGTTGAGACTATGAAGAAAGTTGTTGAGATTGTGACAGAGGATTTGAAGAGGTTGTTGAGACATTGATTGAAGATTTGAAGAGGTTGCTAAGACATTGATTAATGAAGAAAATTTAAATAATTTATTGGCGCTATGGCATTGATTAATGAATAATATTTGAAGAGGTTGATCAGAAATTGATTGATGAAAAATACTTGAGGAATAATTACTTAGGAAGGTTTTGATTTATCCAAGAGACAAAAGTATGATAGGTAAGAATATGTAGGAATAATTATTTGAAGAATTTTTGGGGAAATTCTTTTCATTCCTTCACATGAGATGATGGCTACTTTTGGCTCTAGATTTAATGATTGGCTACTATGAATATTGCACTATCAAGTGTGAAATTCCTCAATTCATTATTTTTTATAATGATTTGATGCACTATTTGGATGATAGTGAGGATTGTTATTAGGAAGGTTTGTATAGGCTCAATAAATGGATTTCATCTATCTACAATGGGATTTCATATATGCATCTTGGTTGATTTGGTTGGATAGTTCATTTTGTATTCTAGTTCATATATCTTTTGATGACTTTCTCTACAGGTGAAGATTTTTTTATCACATGTGCTATGGCTTTTGACTGACTGAGCTATTTGTAGTGAATTGATTTGAGTATTATGGGTTCATATATTGGTTAAGGGAAGATATAAAAGACTTAAGATGATTTTACCATGGCATACCATGCATTATATTTTTCTATATGGTTTAGAGAGTGTTTCTGGGTCAATCGGTAACTTATTTTTAATGTCTTTTTACACATTACTTTGGATCCATCTTTCGAAGGTATTTTAATGCATATGGATGGACTATATTATTTGAAGAAGAAATTTTATGGTGTGTTTGGGTCCCATTTATCTCATGGGGTGGACCACATTGAGTTTTTTTGTTCAAGGTTGTTGAATTTGTATTAATAATGCTTATATATTTATGACTGACCTTGTTGATATTTTTTATGGACAATTTTTTAAATATATTTTGGTTAATAAGGATGATATGAGCATGAGTGAATGTGAGGTAATTGTGAATATTGTGTGAATCAAGTTTGAAGGCAAAATTGGGAGATCCAGGTTGAATTAAGGTGTAGATTGTGGAATTAGACTGGAGGGTCACTATATCAATTTGGGAGAGATTGTTTTCATTCATTGCTAAGAGTGAGTTTCTTTTTAATATTTTTATTTAATGTTACATTGAGGATTAATGAAATCCTAGGTAATTTGTCTAAATTGGTAGGGGTAGTGAGTTTCATGGATTTTGGCCTAGAACATTGTAATTAGATATTTAAATATAGTGATTATATTTATCACCCTAGTTTTTCCCATCTTTGGTTTTCCATGTAAATTTAGTTTCCATGTGTGTGTGAAATCATTGCTTTATTTTCTATTGATGGCTAGTTGGATTAATTGAGATATATGAAAAAATAATTAAATTTTTAATTATGTGGATTTACCCCCCTCTCAACACCTAGTAGTGTTAAAAAATTGGTATAAGAGAAAGGTTCCTCTAGTGAAGCTTAACCGCTTGAGGTGAATCCAAAATGGCTAGTAAAAAAAGCACCAAAGTACCTTAGTTCGATGGAACAAATTGTCTTTTGGAAGGAGATAATTGATACTCATTTGGACTCCTTTCTATATGGTTTTCTTGATGCTATCATAAAATTCTATGTTCCTATAGAATCAAGTACTCTTACTGCTCAATAAGAGATCAAGTCACATGAAAAAAATGCAAAGGCAAGAAATACAATTATCAATATTTTGGGTGATTTAGAACTATTGAAAGTCGTGGGTTGAAAATTAGCATTTGATGTTTGGGAAAATCTTGCTAGCATTTATGAAAAAGATAAAAAGATCAAGAAAATCAAGTTATAAAATCTAAAGCACAAGTTTGAAACTCTAAAGAGATCATAAAATAAGAACATCAAAGGTTATCTACATCGATTAAATGAAGTTGTCAATTTCATTAGATGCTCCAATTGAATTATTGAAGACAATAACTAACATACAAAATCTTATTGATTTCTATACAAAAAATTTGAGATATGAATGCGTATACTTTAGATGGGCTATATGGTGCAATCATTGCATTTGAGCTTTCAAAACTTAAGCAAAACCAGTGTGAGAATAAAGATGCTACTTCCAAAGCTTCTCAAAATACTAAAGATAATTTTGGTTCAGATGAAGAGGCAAGCTTTGTTAGAAAACTTAAGAAAGGATCCAACAAATATAAAGATAAGTTTCCCTTAAAATATTTCAATTGTGGAAGAGTAGGACACTATGTTGCTAAATTTCCTTTTATAGAGGATAGAAAGAAACCAGATGTTGATGAAAAGTAAGAAATTCATATATAATATAGTAGGAATGGTATATCATATGACAAAGATAAGGAAATGAAAAATTACTACATAATGGAATCTCATTCATTAGAGGAGGAGGAAGGTAATGATTCAAATGATGCAGTGTTGTTTCTGGAAACCAATGATGAAGACAATGTTAGATCTAAAGAACAAAATACAAATCTACATGCAATGGAAGAATCTAGATCTTGGATCATAGAGTTTGGTTTCTCAAATAATATGACTGGTGACAAAAATTTATTGGTACATCTTGAGAACTATGATGGAGGATCAATCTCTTTTTTTGACAAAGGTTCAACACCTATATGTGGTAATTTATGATAATCATAAAGCTACTAATGTTTAGTATGTGAAAGGATGAAGGAAAAGTATTTTGAGTGTTAGTCAATTGTGTAATTTGTTGGCATAAATGACACTGTGATGGTAATTAATATGCTGGTATAGATTTGGTGTTGTGATGATCAATTACTATGTTGTCATTGATGTCAAGTACTGACCTAGTGTTCTTAGTATCTTTCCAAGTATGAGAGAAAGATGAATAGTAAATTGTAAGTGGTTTCAATGGTAGGGATCCTTATGGAAGACTTTGGGATGTCTATAGATGTTAAATTTATGATTGTAACTGTTGAGGTTAATCTTTTAGCAAGTTATGAGTGGTTGAAGTTTGAGAGGGAAATTGCTTAGAATAGTTTGTGACAAACAATGATTGATTTGATCAGTTTGTCAAATCTATGATGAGTTAGCCGACATGATCATAGGATGATATTTTTGACTATGTGTTGATCCTATGTTTATGACCATGACTATTTTGGATGAATGGTAAGCATTTTTTTTAAAAGTTGTTTCAATAAACGATGCCAATATTCCAGAGTTAGGGTTGGTAGATATTCTATCAATGATTAGTGATCGAATTGTGATGATTCATGTGTCTTCCAAATATCATGCTGAATGAAAATAAATTCATATGTGGTGATGATTTGGCATTACATTGATCTAGGTAGATGTTTTATCAAGATGAAGGTTGAGTTGGTCAAAACATGTTTGACTTCTCTTGATAAAATGAAATGTAAGGATTTATCTTATGGCCGACCTATTTGGAAAAGATATTTGTTTTATTGGGATGTGTGTTTTGGCATGATCTCTCTGAGTGCAAAGGATGGAAAGTGATTTGAAATGTGTTATGTAAATTTTTTGGGCAGTGACAAGATTAGGGCTTGAGCAATGATATTTATATCATGAAATCAAATATTTGTGTGCGTAGATCATGATTTTGACAGTGTGATCAAGACAGTGTATTCCATAGTTGTCTAAGAAGACAATGAATGTATTATAGAGGATCAATCAAGAAAATGAGTTGTTATTTCCAAATCACAAGACCCTAACAAGTTTCTTATTTATAAATCCCTTTACCGGGTAGATCCTAACATATCTTATTTATAAATATCTTAATAGAGTGACTCATTAACTTGAGTTTGAAATCTCCTAGAAGAGTTACTCCTAAAAAGGTAAAGCTCCTAAAAAATCTAGAGGTAAATCACATAGTTGGGTAGAACCTAATAGTGTTGTTGTGAATTCCTAACAAGGTTAACCTCCTAATAGGGTGTACTTGAAAAGAGTACATTATTCACGGGTCATCTATTCCACCATGGTTTTCACCCACTTAGGTTTCCACTTGAAAATATATGTGTTATGTGTTTCATTCATTGTTATGGTTGTGTTTATTTGATTAAGTTTCATTTGCTTATCAATTGGTAAATTTGTGAATGTTGATTTTCAGCTAAAGAAGTGGAAATTTGCAGATATCTTAGATTAAGAATTCCCTCCCCCCCCCCACTCTCAGTAATCTTGGACCCTTAGGACTAACATAATCAAGGTTTTCAAGTCAATTTTTTTGAAGGTAATTTTGAAATCAGAAATGG
The DNA here is from genome assembly GCA_027943335.1 of Chamaecyparis obtusa. Classification (NCBI taxonomy): domain Eukaryota; kingdom Viridiplantae; phylum Streptophyta; class Pinopsida; order Cupressales; family Cupressaceae; genus Chamaecyparis; species Chamaecyparis obtusa. The sequence continues at coordinate 835,842 of BSBK01001222.1, read as the reverse complement.
ATCTTGAAGGCTTGTCATAGAAGGAATGGAGAATGGCAAATTTTCACTATCTAAAGAAGAAAAATGGAGACAGTTTCTCTTTGACTCTAAAGAATGAATTCTGGCTATGGAAAAAAAGGGATACATCAACTTTGAAAACCTAATGAAGATCAACTCTTCTAATATGGTGAGGGACATGCCAAGTGTTACTATACTTTCTAATACAATATTTAGAGAATGTTAGATTGAAAAGAACACATTCAATAACAAGGAGTATTCAACCACAAGGCCTTTGGATTTGATATGCATTGATCTATGTGGACCTACAAGACCAAGAGCACTCAGTTATGAAATTTACTTTACATTTCTTATTAATAATTATACTAGAATGACATAGGTGATTTTTTTAGAGAAAAATATGAGTCTCTAGATAGATTTAATATTTTCAAAATATTGATTGAAGTTCAAATGGATACTAGGATTCAATGTTTGAGATATAATAGAGGAGGCCAAATTACATTATATGAATTTAATAGATTTTATCAGAGACATGGAATTAGAAGGTGTAACATAAGAAATGGGGATCAATGGGTAGATCCTATTTCTTATAGAAAATTTGGAAGGAAGATGAACCACTAGGCTAAAATTTTCTTGAAGCACTAAGTGAGTGTAATGATCCTTCACTATAATTGAGGTTTGATTAGGGAGATATGATTGAATGATGTAATATAGAGGCTAGAAGAAGGAAAATATAATTTTTTGGATGCACGGGCTGACAAAACGTAGACAGATCAGTACAAACACCATAAACGGGGTCCAGAGGATGTAACCAGCCTTTAAAATCAATCTAAATCTATTCTGGAGAGACTAGGTTGCCTGGGTGACCTTTTCCTAGGAATATGTCACTTGGGCTGCATGTTCCTTGTACTTTCAGTTGTTTTTAGTTGCAAACTATCCATGAGGTCCTAAGCTTCCCAACTTTCATCCAGTGAAAAAGGTCCATGTACCTACACATATAAAATAAGGAAAATATTATGTAGATAGGTGTTTGCCTTAGTCAAACCCCGGTTGAGGGATAAACCTTGAAATTAAAATGAAATATGCTTGAAAGGAAATATTTCTAATATGAAATAGAAGCTAGATCTAAAATATGAATTCTTATATGTTGATGGTCCAATACTTGTTTGGATATAACTACAAGTGTCAATGCAATATCTTTGAGTCCACACAAAAAACTAAAGTAAATCATGAAATACAAGCCTTGTCCAATAGGTGTTGAAGTTTTCCATAATGTGTGATGAAGAGAGAGAAGAATGTCTTGGAGACTTGAAGACTTGAATGCTTGGTATATGAATTTTATGCTTATGTTATGATATAATTATTTTTTGGTGTACTCGTATGCTTGGCCTTTAATGAGGTAAATAAGCTTGAACCATGGAGAAGATTTCCTTGAGAATACCTTATAATTCTCTACTATCCACCTTAGAATGCTTGAATGCAAATTTGTATGAGAGAGAGAGAGATTGAATAGAAATGTCCCTATGATCAAATGAGGAGGGGTAAGTTTCTTTTAAACTTCTCACAAGATTTTAAGTGCTCAAAACTTGAAGGAAGTCAATAGGATTTAATATTTCATGCTTAACAATTCAGACAAGCCCCCAATTTGAATTTTAAGGCAAACATCATGACCTATTCCCCTAAAATGCATTGAAATATGGCTCAAGAATAAAGATTACAAAGAAGATTCATGAATAATAAATGATGCAGAGTTGGAGTATCATAAATCAATGTGGGAGAACATACATGATAAAATGGGGACTAATTGTATGTGCTTACAATTTAGAACGGTATGGAAGGAAATTATTTGCACCAAAGACTCCATATAAAAATAGAGTAGTTGAAAGGAAGAACAAGACTATTATTGAGATGGCCAAGATAATGTTGAAAGATTCTAATATGTCAAATGTTGATCGAAGAGATGCAATACACATTGTATATTATCTTCTGAGTAGAATTCAAATTAGAGTAAAAATATGCAAAGACTCCCTATGAAATGTAGTTTAGAAAGGCACCTAATATTAAATATTTAAAAATCTTTGGAAGGAAATGCTACATTAAAAGAGATGAAGTTAATCTTATAAAATCTGATGCAAGATCATATGAATGTATTTTCTTGAGATAGTATCCTACAAGCAAGGCATACTGGTGCTATAATTTAAGGCTAAAGAAAGTAGTAGAAAGTGCAAATGTCAAGGCCGATGAAGTATGGGATCAAACTTCTTTTAAATGAGAGAGTGAATTGGCATAGGTTCATGTTACACTGATAGAAGAAAGGAAATCTCTAGAGAATAATGATAATGACTTGGGAGATGAAGAGAAGAACCAAAATAAACACCAAAGACACATATTATGTATGTCCAGAAAGATCATTTAGAGGAACAAATCATTGGAGGAAAAGATAAATGTGTTCAAACAAAAAGGTAGATTGGCTAGAATAGGGGAGAAATCAAACTTTTATTTTCTTTTTGAAATTGAACCCAAAAATTATATAGAAGCTAGCAAAGATGAATACTCGATAAAAGATATAGAAGAAGAGATGGGTCAAATATATAAAAATCAAATATGGGAACTAGTACTTGGATCGGTGAACAAAAATTTAATTGGAACAAAGTGGGTATTTTAGAACAAGCTAAATCAAGGACAAGTTACTAGAAACTAGGCAACATTGGTATGTAAAGGTTATATTCAAGTTGAAGGAGTATATTTTGAAGAAAAATTTTCTCTAGTAGTTAGAATGAAAGCTATTAGAATGTTTTTGGATTTTGGTACACGTAAGAATTTTAGGGTTTATCATATGGATGTTAATTTTACATATTTTAATGGAGTACTTGAGGAAAACAACCAGATAGTTTCAAACTCTTAAAAAATCAATATATGGTATGTAGACTCAAAAAAGAATTGTATGGTTTTTAAAAATCCCTAGGGCTTGGTATGAAAAACTAGACAAATATTTTTTGTAACAATAGCTCAACAAAGTTTAGTAGAAGAAAGATGGTACTTTTATTTCTCAAACTAAGTACATAAAATAACTGCTAAAGAAATTTGAAATGGAAGAATCAAAACTAGTAGCAATACCAATGGCTACTAGATGTTAGTTAAGAAAAGATGATGAATCTCTTAAATTTGATCATAAATTATATAGATCTATGATTTGTGGACTAATATACTTAATGATACTCCTAAGATTTGTTTTGTTCTCAGTGCTCGATTATCCCCACACCGGATAAGCAGTAAGTAAATGTTTTGGATTTTTTCTTAAAAAGGGGGGAATAGATATATAAGGGGGAATATATATAATTTTTTTCCAAAAAGGGGGAATGAATATGTATGTAGAAAGAGGGATTATTATGTATGTACTATGTATATAGTATGGATATGTATCATATTATTACTTCAAGGGGAGTAATAAGTTTTATTGAGGAAGAAGAATGGACAAGGAAAAATTTTGAGTAATGACTTTGAAGTTTTTTTGAGGTTTTTTACAAACATACCAAACTAATGCCAAAGGGGCAGATTTCTACTCCTAAGAGTTATTTTGTTTTCATTATTTATGAGGAGTTCATAATATTTTTCAAAGTCATTTGGTAATGATGAAAAGACAAGTCAGTAAAGAAAAGAAAGTCATTTGGTAAAGGAAATATGAAGACAAGGAATTTTGGTAAAGAAGAAGCAAGAACAAGCACCGAGAAAGGAAGAACCAAGCACTGAGAACCAAATTGTACCAAGCACTAAACTAATAAGAGAATACAATTACCAAGTTAAGGAAAACATGTTACCGAGAAGAACATGCCGACATGAGAAGAATTTTTAAGTACATTGAATCTGGACACTGAACAGAAAATAGTTTTCCAATCTTGAGGAGATCGTATAACAGAACATTGGAGATTGAAATATAACGATTACACATGATTACAAGGTGAGATCTTCCAATGAAAATAAAGAATGTAATATGCATTGGAAGAGTACCCAATGCTAGCACCGCTTGAAGAGAAGATTCTAGAACATCTAGCACCGCTTCAAGAATTGTATATAAGTGGATCAGAGTGTGAAGATTCATATGCATGTGAAAATGGTGATATGAATGCAAGAGGAGATTGCATGTACGAAATAGATTACTGAGAAGGTGATGAATAGTGAAGCCACTGAGTAACAAAGCAGTGAAGAACAAATTAAGATTGAGATCTACCGAGTACTAAATTGTTAGTGTAAAAGGTACATAGCATGAGGTAATGAGTTATTGAGCACATAGAGTCTGAATAGAATATGTTGATGCAAATTTGACAGACATATTTAGTGTTACTAATTAAAGAGTAATCAGATTTTGTAAAGTCTCTTAACCGAGAAGATCCTAGAAGATTTTATTTGTAAATCCTTTAACAAGGTACAGTTATTAGATTAGAATTGTAAAATCCTTTTACAAAGTAGACTTAGCAGTCTTTAGACTCTTAAGAAAGTTAATACTCTTAACAGAGTAAGCCATCATAAATAGATATCATTGTAGCTCTAATCGAGAAAAATTTATGTTGTAGTAGTGAAGTCATGTGGGTGTCATCCCCACCGTATTTTTTATCCTCTAACAAGTATTTTTGCAATACCAAAATATTTGTGTCATGTGTTGATTATTATATGTTTTATATATTTCATGTAATGCAAGCAAATGTTAAGGAATTGATAAATTATTGTGAAGAAATTTTAAATAAGTTTGAAAGTGTTTTACGGTACTAATTCACCCCTCCCCTCTTAGTACTTACCTTTCCACACCTAATCCAACAATTGGTATGAGATCCCAGTCTCTTATTAAGGAGTTTAGTCACTTGAGAGGAAAGATCTGGAAAGATGGAAAGTGACAAGTATGAAATGGTGATTGAGAATATGGAAATGGAACTCAGAATGGCTAACAAGTAGGTTGAAGAATTGAGTAGAAAATTAAAACATTCAATCAACAAAAGGAAGGAGATTGCACATGAGTTGAAGGATACTCAAGATCAAGTTGAGGAACTTGAAGAACAATCAAAGGGAAGAATTTCTGATGAATTTGATGCTATCATATCATAACTATCTGAAAAGAACACAAACCTAGTTGATCAGGTGAAAACACTGAAAAGAGAACAAGAAACATAGTCGCTAAGGATGCATGAAATCATGGAACAAAAAGGAAAATTTGAGGGTGACAAAACAATTGTTGAAGAAGAGAGAAGGAAAATGAATACAAGAATGGATGAGAAAGACAAGGAAGTAATGAGGTTGACACAAACTCACTACAACTTGACAGACCAACTTTTTATTGCAAATTAGGATGTTGTAAAGAAAGTTGGAGAACTTGCTCAACTGAGATTTGAAAATGAACATCAGAAGAATAATTTGAAATATGAGAGAGGTGATAATGAAGTCCTAAAAATAAATGAAGAAGCATTGAAGATTATGGATGAACATATGAGAAATCAAAGACAACTAAGAGACACTTCTAGACTCAGTTACAATGCAAATTGTACTACCGAGAAGGGTGAGTCCTCCAAAAAATAAACCAACTGAGACAAAGAAGCTACCCCACCGAAGTCTAAGAAGCCTATGTGTTATCATTGTGGAAAACTTGGATACACAACAAATGTTTGTAGAGGCAAAAGAGGTAATCCATTGAATACTCCTAAGTTTAAAGGTTATTGTTACAATTGCAATGAGTATGGTCATAAGGCATTTGAATATGGATCAAGAGTTATTAAAAATCCAAGGAAGCCAATATTTGAAGGTTACTATAACAATTTCAAGAGATATGGTCACAAATATGGAGAATGTAGGTCACTAAGGAAAAATGAGAAATGGGTCCCTAAACAAAAGAATGTTGAAAACAACCAACAATGACCTACTATACCATGGGATTATAATAAAAGGATCATTGGTACTGCATGTGGAATATTTGGTCACATTGTTGCAAATTGCTTTAGGATGCATAGTATGAACAACAAGAAATCATGGAGAAACATTGGAATAGATTTTTTCCATTATCACATATTCGATCACCTAGCCAAGGACTACATGTACCGAAATAAGGATTCAATCGAGGAACAACCAAATGAAAAGACCCAAGTTAACATTGATGAGATTAGAGAGAAGATGAATAAGACTTGGAGAAGGAAGTCTCAAGATGATGGAATAGAATTGAGAACATCCAATGACATCACATCCTCTGGATCGGGTGCACCTATCTTAACTTAATAGATCAAAGGTATGTATATAGGAGCTGATAACCTAAAGTTAATCTTAAATTGGTTCCTACATTTAGTGCAAAGATCCATATCAGCATATAAAGATGCATTTGGATATAAGTTTTGAAATTATGATTTTATATGTTGATCGGTAAAGTGTTTGAGTTATGTTACTTCATCCGGTGAAGCAAAGTGTAGTTTGATTAACGATAGAATATAGTTAGGTAAGAAGAATTAAATGTATATTATAGCCATTGGAAGTCCTAACCTAGAGGAAAAACTATAAATAGAGGGTTTATTATTTTATTGTTACCTTAGACCTTTGCGAGAACTTTGAAGCATTGACAGAGACAAGATCACAAAGCGATTCTGGGAATTCAATTGAGAATTTTGAGCATTTATAAAGACCATTAGAGGTATTTCAAGTGTTCACCAAGATGAATTTACAGATTCTATTTACTATTCAATTGGAACCCTAGTATTTGTTGAACTATTTTAAGATCAAGATGGAACCCAAGATGCAAAAACTAGTTATAGTCGAGAAGATAGACCTCGTAAATCTAAAGTATAAACTTCCTCCAACCATTGCTGTTGAAATTGATAAAGTTAGAGCCCTATCCTTGATCCAACCAAGAGTTATTTTGATTGAAGACATTTGCGCCTTCATCCATTGTGAAATTGAAGACATATGTCAAGGAGAGATTGACTCATCTTACAAAAACTTGTGTGTAAATAGAAATTTGAAGAGCAACCACACACATTTGGAGACTAAGGGTTTGGTCCATGCAATCTATGTACCAATGGTTTTTAAGTATTAATGGATGATAATTGTGTTAAGAAGATTACATTATTAGTTTATGTGGCTTGATAGGCTGGTGAAAATTACAAAGGCCATTTTGCATATAGTAACAGGATTTTTGGTTAGTGATAGACCAAGGGCTTACAAGAAAATAGATAAGAATAAGTTGTGTGAACTTACCAAAGCTAAGTGGGATGGAAGAGGACTGAAATTGTCTACAGTTGAGGATCCTAAATTGAAGTTCACATCAAATATCATATCCTACAAGATATTCCAATCATCTCAGGTAGATAGTATACCTCGTGGAGTTGTAGACATAGCCTACAAGATTGTCAAAAGGACATGAAGATAGATTTTTGTGAGATACTATTAAAATACCTAGATGACAACATGAACAACATTAGGAAAGAAATGATAAATACATTGAATTTCGGACCACTGTTGGTATGTATTTTCTTCTACTTCCAGAATTCATTTCCTATAGTTGGTGAAATTACATGGAAAGTAGATAAACCCATTGTTTATCAGATTAGTGAATATATTCAAATCATGGATGATAATTTTAATATAATTATGGATGACTATTTTAGCAAGTTTCAATCTAGAATGCACAAGAGATATATAATTCAACCTTAGTTAGTGGAAGAATATAAGGATGAACTATGTTTTCATGTTAACTCGATATGGAACATATGAAGAATTTAAGGAGAAAATAAGGGTAGGTATATTGATACCTAAAGAAATCAAGAAGACAAGAAAAATGATAAATGTATTATCTGAGAGTCTAGGAATTATTGATGTTGAAGATGAAGAAGTTTTTGAGCCTTCACATATCAAGGGGAAGAAGATAAAAGTAAAGAAAGAAACCCCTAGCCCAGATAGTGTAAGACCATCTACAAGGTCTACCTCTACATCGAGAGCAAAGAAGAAAGAAAAAGTTGAACCAGTGAAGACAAAAACCTAGTTATACAAAGCAAGGCTATAGGAAGGCATGAAAGAAAATTGGAATTGCAAAAGGAGAGTGATACTGGTTCAGATGACTTATCACAATTTAACATTGTACCGAGTAAAAAGATGAAAAGTATTGATGAGATGCTCAAGACACTAGAAAGATATGGTGGACATTCAATCATGAAACAATTAAAGTATGACACCAGGACTGATGAGGAGAAGAGTAAGATTGAAGAGATAGTAATTTCTACATTGCATCAGTTTAGAACCACACCTGTTAAAGTGGTACAAAATCTTGATGTAGAGCTATATAAGAAAATAGATGTAAGATGGAAGTATGCTCTTGCTATTGAAAAAGAAATGAGAGAAAGGTCACTTGCAATCACTGTCCCAAACTTGAAAAAGAGAGGAATAAAAGATACACTAAAAGAATATTCAGCAAGATTTCTAGTAAAGGGCAGGGCAGAGAGCATCATGGTCAGTCAATTGGAAGAAGTAAAAAAAGACATCGATGATCTTTGGAAAAAGATCTTTTCTACAAATCAATAGAATATTGAAGGATTCAAAGATGAAGAAGATAAATCCAAACCAGTTGATTTGATAAAAAATCAAGAAGTAATAATATAAGATATAACTAAACAAGATCCAGATGAATCAATCAAAGTTGATGAAGATGTCATGGAAATCGAGTGTTAGGAATGAATGCTAAATATACCCTATGGGAGTATTAGCAACCATTCTGTAGCAATTGTTGTTGCATTCATGACTGTGATTGTCATTGTGTCAACACAGTGATCTACTAAAGATTAGCAGAGGAACAGATAGTGTTTGGGTTAATGCATGTGGGATATTAGAGATCAAGATATGCAATGTTAAGGACTTACTCTACGATGTGTTACATGTTCATGGTTAAGAGCGCAAACAATAATTCACTTATTCATGGAAGTTATGAGAATTTCAGTGGAAGCAGTATCCAAGTAGTGTTCCTGAGTAGTGGTTTGTGGTAATCGGATGATATCTCCTAATCAAGATGGAATCTGGTTATGCGTAGTTAGAGAGCAGTTGAAGACATGTTTTTAGTGATGTGGATGATAGTGCAAACTTCGAGGTCACACGAGTGAAGAGTTATTCTAATTGGAAGCTGACAATTTTGTGTAATTTTTGTGTAGTGTGTGGAAACTTTTATTTTGTAATTTGTATGCCGACTCATTTGTAATTACTTGAGTGTGGTATAAAGGAAGGAATGTTTTCCTTGATGTAATATGAAGAACTATAAGAGTGAATGAAATTGTGAAAGTGAATTTGTGGAAAGAGGATATGCGAGGTACAACGATCTGAAATTGAGATCTGGTGTAACAGTGAGTGTGGTTTGGCATAGTCAAAGGAGAGTTAACATATTATTTGTAGGAGTTTTTCCTTGCAGGACCAAACTTGAATCAATAGATGGGCTTGATTCTCAGGGTAGGCACTCAAGTTTGACAAGAAAATAGTCCAATTGATGAGGATTGAAAGGAATCCTCCTTCTTCTTTGAGCTCCACATCACTCAAGCAGGTATTGCCTTATCTGCACACTCAAGACACCTCATGATAAACAATAGGCCTACAGATAGATTATTGTGGAATAGTCTTCAAACCCTTGTAGGTATCTTGCACCTCAATGAAACCAAGATCTCATGCAATAGCCCTACTTGCATAGAGTGAGTATGAAAACTAGAGACCTATCCTAACAACATGAAAGGGAAAGGGTAGAACTGAATGTAAATGATTTTTTGATGGATTTAAAAGGACCCCTGAGATACCCTAAGTCCCTCATAGACCAGTGCCTTATCCATTGGGTCACAGAGTCAAATACCCTATTGCAAAAGATAGCTATGAAACAAGAAAGCAATAAATTCAATGTGTTGATGCCTAACATCAATCACACACCATGACCAAACCTCACTTCAACAACCCACCTATGTATTCAAGTATGTTATCACCCATCCAAAGGTTTTTAACCCTCCCCTTAGAAGAGACCTATAAACAGATAATACATTAACCAGCATCCACTGGAAGACAAGCATGACATATCTTTGACACCTCAACTCATACATACATGAAAACTAATCCCAAACCAGTTATCTCTGCGAAGACAACTCCACTTGCAAACACATAGGAAATGCAAACAGAAAAATCAAACACCCTTGATGTATGATTAATGAATTCAGAATTCAAATGGAGATAGCTTGGTAATAGTATGAATAAATTGAGTCTCAAAATTTATTCTCCCAATTCTCCCAAAATTTGCAGAAGAAGGAACCCTTACAAAATAAAACATTTCACTACTTATACCACTAGTCACCTTGGAATCCTCAAAGAGGATGCATCAAGCTTCGGGTGACTAGGGTAAGGGTTTCAACTACCCAACCAATCAAAAATTACATCAGAAGTTATTGCAGGGGAAGAAACACAAGCAACCCAGAGAAAATGAATCTCAAATAGATTTGCAATCATCAAAATTTGCGAGAATAGTACAAAACATCAAGGAATTGCCATGAAAACCAGTCAAATCAGCCACCTGTAAACACACCTCGAGCACAAATAACATGGTACAAAACCCTGCAAATGATCATGGAATACCCTGGACCACACTGCAACCACAGGTGCCACCAAAAAAATCAAATTCGGCTGTGAAAGCATTCAAAACCAGTCCTTTTTATGTTGAGAAACCCTCAAAAATTTGAATTTGAACTGCAATAGTCACATTCATGGTGCCTGCAATGTATAAATGGTCAATATTTGAATTTAGATCAACTTTAAGTCATGACCATTTGATCTTGCCTTTTTGCGGTCTTTATGTCTTTAACCCAACCAGATACCTCAAGTTTACTCCTAGCCACCACGCGACAAGGCTTTTTCCCATTCGTGGAATGAAATAATTAACCCACCTTTAACTCTGCGACCTGCCGACTAGAGGAAAACATTTAACTTTGGTCTCTTATTTAGTGAACTAGCGACTGAAGGTTTTTGCCAGTTCACAAAGAACTTTATCTATCTGCCAAATGGTTTAGTGATTACGCGAATACACATTCACTGAATCACCAGTCAATTCAAAGTACCAACATCTCATTTTGCGAATGAGTGAAAAGCATTAAAATTCATCGGGTTGCTAACCATATTTGTCAGGATTGCCAAATCTTAGACCAAAATCTGGGCCCGCCTTCAAGAAGATCAACGGTTGTCTCATCTTCACATAGCCTTCCAAGATTCTTCTAGATCATAAGACAATCGTCGGATGAAGAATCTTACCTTGCTTTGACAACCCTCTGACACCAAAAGATATCAACAGTTGTCTTAAGTTCGTAAGTGTCAGAAAAAATCCATCAGATTACATGCCGACCGTCGATGCTCTGCAAGTGTCAGAACCCACTGATCCTTGAAAAACCTAGCCCCACCAACAACTACCACCGCACTAATACATGGACCAATCATATACCACCAACTGTGCACACGTAGTAGTGGACCCATCTGCAAAGAAAGGCAACGTCATAAAAGAGAATCAACGATCGTCGCAAAAGTGCAAGCCTCTGACAAAACCTTTGTGCTTTTGCGACAACCATTGGATCAAGATGGTGTCAGAGTCGGGCCCAAGAAAATATAGATCTAAGGACTTTAGGAAATATAATTGCTGAGACTTAGACTTAGGAAATATTAAATGTAAGGGACCTAGGAAAATTAAAGACTGTTGGGTGATGAAACCTTTAATCACAAGATCGCATAACAAGAAAAAGGTTCACATGATCATGCGACAAAGGGGACAACAATTAAGCACATGTGAATTAGGACCTTTAAGTGACCCAAAAAGTTAACTTGAAATTAGAACAGGGCTAGGGCATTACAAAGGGTTTTTATGCAACGACTAGTTTTTCAAAATTTTGAACTAACGGTTAATGCCAGAGACCAGAAAAATGACTACAAAGACCAGAAGAAAAGGGTTAGAGCCATGAAATTTTTTGCATGTGCTAATAGTGGCTCTATCTGGGGATGTTGGGTAACTTGTGCCCATGCAAGAATTCAAGATTTCTGGGAGAGCAGACCACCCACAAGACAAAACACGGGGACCACAAAAATTGGCAACCAAACCAGAGAAACAGGAAGGGAAACACACAATAGGAAAGGGAAATATTTATAGAGATTTACAAAAATTACAACCTTACTTAGTGGCCCCAGGCCACCAAGAGAAAACCAGTGACCCTCGTGCATCAAAAATTTGATTTTCATCTACATATGTGACCAACCACCTAAAATTATCCTGATCACCCTACTGCCAACATATGTGAATAACCATGGGCTGAAGAATAAAATTGTACTGATCACTACCCATGTTCTTCCAGTCATAACTATCACACTCATATTCATATTCTAAGAAGTAGGGAACATCATCTACTTCTCCTTGATAACTGGAAATAGAAAATTGATCTAGTAATGCATCAGAAAATGTGACATATTGATTATCATGCATTACCATAGGATTACCTGGCTGAAAATGACATGGATCCTCAAATTTGCCTTCATACTTTGCCTCAGCCAATGAGCAACTTGGTTCCTCCCTGATGTCTTCATGAACTGGATCATGAACCAAGTGAAGGTCTATTTCAAAACTTTTGTGATAGGGGAGAAACTAATCTGCATCATTATTTTTACCAAAAGAAGTCTTGTCCCAACTATTGAAGACAAGGTCCTCAATATTGTCACCATCACTGTCATATTTAGAAAAAGAAGGAAAAGGGTATGAACAAGAAACTTGTTGATCACTGCAATTTTCATGATAGGAAAAGACACTGTCATGTCCTTCTACCTCTTCTTTTGTAGAGTCATTACATGAGGAGATCTCTGGTGTACATGGGTCATCCAGATCACTTTGAACACTAGCCTCATTATCAATGTCAAAGGATATATCATAAGGGAGCTGCAAATCAAAATCCATAACATGTGCATACCTTTGAAATTCTTCAGCCAAGAGTGCTGAAATCTTTTCACTACTCAATGAACTTTGGGCCTTGATATCATCTTCCTCAGCTTCACCCTTATTGCTGCAAACACCATCCCTGTGAGGAACAAGGATAGACATCTCTGGCCTTAGATCATCTTGTGTGAAACAATAACTGCAGGAATCATCATCTGCATCATACTCAATACTCTGCCCTTCACACAAAACATCATCAAACCGGGACAAGAAGCAAGAATCCTGATATTGAAAAGAAGAAAATTCTATAGACAAAATAGAAATATTATCAACCTCATATCCATCTTCAACACTCTCATATGCACTGACCTCAAAATCAACTTCATACTCAATACTTTCTGCATAATGAGAATCAACATCAGAAACACTGGCCTCCTGATGATCAACATCAAGAACCACCAGTCTTAGCAATCTTATGTCCTTCTCTAACTGCCAGTTCTCCATTTTCATTCTTGCTAATTCCTTCTTGAGAGTAGCAACTTTATCAAAATGCTCAACAAACTTAGCTCTCAACACATCCCAAGAAGGGATTGAACATGAAGGCAAGGACAGGAACCACTTCCTTGCACCATTAGAAAATGTCTGCACAAGAAACCTCATAGCAACATCTTCATGTTCAATATCCATTTCACCAAAAAGACCCATGAGGTCATCTATATGTTGGCTTGCAGAAATAGATCCACTAGCCAGGAATCTAGGCAAGCACTCCTCAATCTCAGTAGGAAACTCATTAGGGGCACCTTCAATGCCATCAAAACAAAAGGGCCTATATTCCTCCATAAGGAACTGCCCACTACTACTCATCCCTTTATACAATGCTCAACACTTGATAGAGAAAAATTTCTTTACAACTGATTTTCATAAAGAACAGAGCATATGAAAACCAAAATATCTGAAACTTATGCAATAGAGATTTTGTTGACTGAAAACAGGGCAGATCTAGAGCTCATCATGTAGCTCCATCAAGTTCTTTACTTTTGTAGAGTTGCCACCTCATTGCAGAGGAAAATATAGTGCTTGTATTATAGCTTCTTCCAATCACCCAAAACCTCACCAGGATTTTCACACTGTTTACCAGGGACTACACTGATCAAACAAAGATTTCAAAGCTGCCACTCAATACTTAGTGAGAAGATGTTAGCAAATGCTTTATTTTTATATCTAACTCTTTACTATGGCCTCCCCAATAGAGTCACCAATTTGATGGAGTTTTTCCTTGTAGTACCAAACTTGAATCAATAGATGAGATTGATTCTCAAGGTAGGCACTTAAGTTTGACAAGAAAATATTCCAATTGATGAGGATTGAAAGGAATCCTCCTTCTTCTTTGAGCTCCACATCACTCAGGCGGGTATTGCCTTATCTGCATACTCAAGACACCTCATGATAAACAATAGGCCTATAGATAGATTATTGTGGAATAGTCTTCAAACCCTTGTAGGTATCTTGTACCTCAATGAAACCAAGATCTCATGCAATAGCCCTACTTGCATAGAGTGAGTATGAAAACCAAAGACCTGTCCTAACAACATGAAAGGGAAAAGGTAGAACTGAATGTAAATGATTTTTTGATGGGTTTGAAAGGACCCCTGAGATACCCTAAGTCCCTCATAGACCAGTGCCTTATCCATTGGGTCACAGAGTTAAATACCTTATTGCAAAAGATAGCTATGAAATAAGAAAGCAATAAATTCAATGTGTTGATGCCTAACATCAATCACACACCATGACCAAACCTCACTTCAGCAACCCACCTGTGTATTCAAGTATGTTATCACCCATCCAAAGGTTTTTAACCCTCCCCTTAGAAGAGACCTATAAATAGATAATACATTAACCAGCATCCACTGGAAGACAAGCATGACATATCTTTGACACCTTAGCTCATACATACATGAAAAGTAATCCCAAACTAGTTATCTCTGCGAAGACAACTCCACTTGCAAACACATGGGAAATGCAAATAGAAAAATCAAACACCCTTGATGTATGATTAATGAATTCAGAATTCAAATGGAGATAGCTTGGTAACAATAAGAATAAATTGAGTCCTCATACATAAGACAAATCAATTACAGTATGTATTATATTCTTTGAAACAACAAAGGAAGAAAGAACACCCTATATGCAAAGAGAAGGAGAAAATGATGCAGGAGCATCCTGGGTGTAAGGGCAATCTTGCATCACCCAAAAATATTTCTATTTTTGTATTTAATAAGGGCTATCTTGTGCAGAGTTGCTATTTATGGAAACTTGCTATTTTTAGTAAGTTGGTCTTACGATCTTGGAATGTTCTAATTTTACATATGGAGGTTCATCTCAATCAACCTACTAGCAAAGTTTCATGGCTAGATCAGGTGTAGTTTTGAAGATATTGAAGATTTTCGGTATTGGAAGCAAGGTACAGAAACTTCGAACTCAGTTTTGAAGGCTTTAGAGGCCCCAAATGAGGTTGAAAATTTGGGTGACGAGCGCTTTGCGCAAGTCAAGCCTGTAGAGCGCTTCGTGGCATTTTCAGAATGAGGTTATAATAGCCAATCGGGTCAACGGGCGATGACTTATGGTCTTCGGAAGTTGGGTCACCTGAAATGGCGGAAAATAATTTTTCTTCAAAATTTTTGTTTGGGTTTCAAAACTCATTTTGAGCCGACTTTGATGTAATAAATTGTAAAATAAAATAATTCTAAATTTGGTTGGCCCTAAGGGCTAAATTTCTAGAACCTTCTCGGGCGGTGGAAATTGCCTATATAAAGAAGGCCCGTAGTGTTGTCTAGGGGAGTTCTGGGTAGTAGATCTAGGTATTGATTTGAGGCTTTGTCCTATAGAATATTGTAAGGGAATGCCCATGTGGCTTTACATATTGTAATTCTGAAAGTTTGTAATTTCACATTTGTGGAGATAATAAGAAGCCAATTTTCTGTTCTTGCTTATTATTGTTGTTGTTTCTCTATTTCTGTTATGTGTTTGTGGTATTAATGGGAGCACCCTTCATCAAGTGGTATCAGAGCAAGGTTTTTCTGAGTGTGTAAACAAATCACCGACTTTGAGGCAGTTTGCACCAGGACCGTGGTTAGGGTTTCAGTGTGCATCATGAAAATGCCTCCACGAAGAGAACGTGGCGGAAGAGCTGGTGCTGTGACACCTGAGGTTAGAGAGCTGCAGAGACAAGTGTGAGCATTGCAAGAAGAGATTTGCAGAGGAATGAATCTTAATGTCAGAGATGAAAGCGAGGATGAAGCCGAAGAAGAATATCAAGAAGGAGAAGCCGAAGTTGTGAACCAGGAGGAAGAAAGACTTTTTCAGGCGATTTCCAAGATTGGGAAAAGACCTAAGATTGAGGTTCCTACATTTTCTAAAAATCTTAACCTAGAGGAATTGATCGACTGGATCAATAAATGTGAGGAATATTTTGAGTATGAAGATGTTGATGATCCTGATAGGGTCAAATTTGCGAAGGCCAGACTGAAAGGTCATGCAAAGATCTGGTGGCAAGAAATTCAATTGGAGCGAAATAGAAGAGGGAAAGATAAAATCACAAGATGGGATCGGATGGTGGATAAATTGAAGCGACAGTTCATTCCTGTTGATTATGAGCTTGACCTACTAAAGAAAATGCAAAGTTTGAAGCAAGTAGGAAGATCTGTTCAGGAGTATATAGAAGAATTCTATCGACTCCTCATCAGAACAGGCCATGCAGAAGCTGATAAGGAGAAAGTTGCCTGATACCTTAATGGGTTAAGGCCAAGCATTCACGAGGAGTTGAATCTGGTTCGAATGAACAGTATTGAGGAGGCATACTAGTTTGCCCTAAAAGTAGAGGAAAAGTTGAACAAGAAGTTTGAGAGCAGACAAAATGGAAGAGGTCGTGGTGGAAGATCTAGTAGACGATCATATGGTGGCCGAAATGAAGATCTGAAAAAGAAGGATGAGGCCAGTAGCAGCCAGAATCAGAGAGGAAACAATTCCAATCATTTCCAAGATCAGAATAATAGAGATCAGAGAAGAAGAGGAAGAGGACAAGGTTCAGGAAGAGGAGGCTTCCGTGGAACGTGTTTTCACTGTGGAGAAGAAGGTCATAGGGCATTTGAATGTCCTCAGTGCCAAGGTAGAACAGACAGGAGAAATGAAGGCTAGGCCAGAGTTGCACATGTAGATGAAGATGCTAGATCATCAAATTCTAAAGATGCTGAAAGAGGAGAAACACTGATTAACAAAAAAGTCCTGTTGAGTGGTGAGAATGAGCCTGAACAAAGGAGGAGCCTGTTTCGCACTAGATGCAAGTGTAAGGGTAAATACTGTGATGTGATTATCGATAGTGGAAGCATTGACAATTTGGTGTCAGAAGAGATGGTGACAAAGGTGAAGCTCAAGAGACAGAAACACCCACATCCATATCGGATTGCCTGGGTGCAGGATGACCACAAGGTCATGGTCAGTGAACAGTGCCTGGTAAAGTTCAAGATCGGTGAGTACCAAGATGAGGTACTATGTGATATAATATCTATGGATGCATGGCATATGTTGTTGGGTAGACCATGGCAGTTTGACAGATGTGTTGTACACGATGGTCGTGCGAATACCTATTGCCTGACAAAGGATGGAGTGCGACATAATCTAAAGCCATTGAAGGAGACCGAAGAAAAGGTATGTGGTAATGCAAGAATAACATTTGTTGATGGAAAAAAATTCCTAGATGGTATGAGGCATGAGCATGTGTGTTTTGCTTTAATTCCAAAAGCTAGTAAAGAAGAAGTAGAGGATGTACTTGTAGAGGTTGCAAATTTGTTGAATGAGTTTTAAGATATTGTATCTGATAATGTACCTGATGGATTACCACCGGTAAGGAAGATCAGTCATCAGATAGATTTGATTCCAGGAGCCAGTTTGCCAAACAAGGTAGCACATAGAATGACACCAGCAGAAAGTGAGGAATTGAACAGACAAGTACATGAGTTGTTGCAGAAAGGATTAATCTATGAGAGTCTGAGTCCCTGTGATGTACCAGTGGTATTAGCACTAAAAAAAAATGGAGAATGGAGGATGTGTACAGATTCCAGAGCAATAAACAAGATCACAATCAAGTATAGGTTTCCATTGCCACAAATAGATGATATTATGGACTGTTTGAGTGGAGCTGTGTATTTCTCAAAAATAGATCTGAATAGTGGATATCACCAGATTCAGATCAGAGAAGGAGATGAATGGAAGACTGCCTTCAAGATAAAAGAAGGACTCTATGAGTGGTTAGTCATGCCTTTTGGGCTAACCAATGCACTGAGCACTTTCATGCGGCTCATGAACGAGGTTCTGAAAGAATTTATGGGTAAGTTTGTCATTGTTTACCTAGATGATATTTTGATCTTTAGCAAGACATTCGAGGAACATATGATGCATATTCGTATGGTGTTTGAGAAGTTGAGAGATGAGAAATTGTTGATTAATTTGAAGAAGTGCAGTTTTGTGAAGAAAGAGTTAGTGTATTTGGGATTTATAGTTTCAGCAGAAGGTCTAAAAATGGACCCAGAGAAGGTACAGACTATCCTTGAATGGCCTACTCCAAGGAGTGCTACCAAGGTAAGATCTTTTCATGGTTTGGCTAGCTTTTACAAAAATTTTATCAAAAAATTTAGCAGTATTTGTGGACCCTTGACTGAAACAATGAGAGGGGATAGAAAAGAGTTTAAGTGGACTAATGGGGCAGAAAAGAGTTTTCAATTATTGAAACAAAAAGTTACAGAACAACCTGTTTTAGCACTTCCAGATTTTAATAAGGTGTTTTAAGTAGATTGTGATGCTAGTGGTACTGCAATAGGAGCTGTTATGAGCCAAGAAGGTAAACCTGTTGCTTATTTCAGTGAGAAGTTAAATGATGCCAAGAGAAAATATTCTGTCTATGATCAGGAATTTTATGCTATAGTTCAAGAATTAAAGAAGTGGAGACATTATCTACTTCCTAAAGAGTTTGTTTTGTATACTGATCATCAAGCTTTGCAATATTTGAATAGTCAAGGAAAGTTGAATCAGAGGCATTTGAAATGGGTTGAGTTTTTGCAGAGTTATACATTTATTTTGAAACATAGGAGTGGAAAGTCTAATAGGGTTGCGGATGCTCTTAGAAGAAGGCAACTATTGTTGACAAAGATGCAGATTAAAGTGGTTGGGTTCAAGGAACTCAAGAATTTGTATCCAGAGGATCCTAATTTTGGTAAAGCTTGGAAAGCTTGTATAGAACCTGTTACTCTAGACAGGATGAAATGGCTGAATTTCATCATCCAGGATGATATGCTATTTAGAGAGAGTCAGTTGTGCATTCCAAGAAGTTCTATGAGGGATAATCTCATCAAAGAGAAGCATAGCGGAGGATTGGCTGGACATTTTGGTCATGATAAAACCCTTGCTTTGGTTGGTGAGAATTATTATTGGCCACAGTTGCAGCAAGATGTGAAGAAGTTTGTACAAAGTTGCAAAGTATGTCAGATGGCGAAAGGAGTGACGCAGAATATAGGGTTTTATCAACCATTACCTGTACCAGAGAAGCCTTGGGAGGATATCAGTATGGACTTTGTTCTTGGTTTACCAAGGACACAGTGAGTACATGATTCAATTTTTGTAGTAGTTGACAGATTTTTGAAGATGACACATTTCATTCCCTGCAAGAAGACTAATGATGTTGTTCATGTAGCAGAATTGTTTTTCAAAGAAGTGGTGAGACTACATGGTTTTCCAAAGACCATAGTTTCAGATCGAGATACTAAATTTGTTAGATATTTCTGGCGGATATTGTGGAAAAAGTTGAAGATAGATTTGAAGTTCAGTTCATCACATCATCCACAGACTGATGGACAGACAGAGGTGGTGAATAGAAGTTTGGGAAATCTACTGAGATGTTTGGTTGGAGATAAGCCAACAGGATGGGATTTTATTTTACAACAGGCAGAATTTGCATATAATAATTCTATCAACAGGAGCACTTGTAAATCACCATTCCAGATTGTATATGGAAGTAGTCCAAGAAATGCATCTGAGTTGAGAAAGATAGATAAAGGAGAAATAAGTAGTGCTGAAGCTAAGGATTTTGCAGAATATTTGAAGAACATCCATGAGGAGGTGAGGAAGCATATTACCAAGATGAATGCACAGTATAAGGCTAAGGCAGATGAGAAAAGGAGACATAAGAAATTTTAGGTTGGAGATGAAGTCATGGTTCATTTGCGGAAGGAGCGATTTTCAGTTGGTACATATAACAAGTTGAAAATGAAGAAGTTTGGGCCATGTAAGATACTGAAGAAGCATGATTCAGGAAATGCATATGAGGTAGAATTGCCTACTGAGCTGAATATTTCACCAGTGTTTAACATTTCAGATTTGACAGAGTATCATGAAGGAGGTGTTGAAGATGAGGTTGCAACAGCACAGTGGAGTATTCCAGCAACCAGTTCAGATATCAAGGAGATTGAAGACATACTAGACAGTCGTGTTGGCAGAAGCACAAGGAACAGGATATATGAAGAGTATTTGGTCAAATGGAAAGGATGACCTGTTGAAGATTCATCATGGCTAACAAAGGAGGAGGTTAACCGTCTTGGTTTTCCTCTGCACACCTGAGTCGTGACAGGATCACTTCTCAAATTACCTCGGGTGTCTGAGGCAGGAGCATCCTGGGTGTAAGGGAAATCTTGCATCACCCAAAAATATTTCTATTTTTGTATTCAATAAGGGCTATCTTGTGCAGAGTTGCTATTTATGGAAACTTTCTATTTTTAGTAAGTTGGTCTTACGATCTCGGAATGTTCTAATTCTACATATGGAGGTTCATCTCAGTCATATCAGCCTACCAGTAAAGTTTCATGGCTAGATCAGGTGTAGTTTTGAAGATATTGAAGATTTTCGGTATTGGCAGCAGGGTACAGAAACTTTGAACTCAATTTTGAAGGCTTTAGAGGCCCCGGATGAGGTTGAAAATTTGGGTGATGGGTGCTTTGCGCAAGTCAAGCCTGTAGAGTGCTTTGTGGCGTTTCTAGAATGGGGTTATAATAGCCAATCGGGTCAACGGGCGATTACTTATGGTCTTCGAAAGTTGGGTCACCTGAAATGGCAAAAAATAATTTTTCTTCAAAATTTCTGTTTGGGTTTCAAAACTCATTTTGAGCCGACTTTGATGTAATAAATTGTAAAATAAAATAATTCTAAGTTTGGTCGGCCCTAAGGGCTAAATTTTTAGAACGTTCTCGGGCGGTGGAAATTGCCTATATAAAGAAGGCCCGTAGTGTTGTCTAGGGGAGTTCTGGGTAGTAGATCTGGGTATTGATTCGAGGCTTTGTCCTACAGAATATTGTAAGGGAATGCCCATGTGCCTTTGCATATTGTAATTCTGAAAGTTTGTAATTTCACATTTGTGGAGATAATAAGAAGCCAATTTTCTGTTCTTGCATATTATTGTTGTTGTTTCTCTATTTCTATTATGTGTTTGTGGTATTAAGGGGAGCACCCTTCATCAGAAAATATGTAGGAAAAAACCTTTCTTGGAACCAATTCTCCCAAAATTTGCAGAAGGAACCCTTACAAAATAAAACATTTCACTACTTATACCACTAGTCACCTTGCAATCCTCAAAGAGGATGCATCAAGCTTCGGGTGACTAGGGTAAGGGTTTCAACTACCCAACCAATCAAAAATTACATCAGAAGTTATTGCAAGGGAAGAAACATAGGCAACCCGGAGAAAATGAATCTCAAATAGATTTGCAATCATCAAAATCTACGAGAACAACACAAAACAGCAAGGAATTTCCATGAAAACCAGTCAAATCGGCCACCTGCAAACACACCTTGAGCACAAAGAACATGGTACAAACCCCTGTAGATGATCATGGAATACCCTGGACCACACTGCAACCATGGGTGCCACCAAACAAATCAAATTCGGCCATGAAAGCATTCAAAACTAGTCCTTTCTGTCGTTGAGAAACCCTCAAAAATTTGAATTTGAACTGCAACGGTCACATTCATGGCACCTACAATGTATCAGCGGTCAATATTTGAATTTAGATCAACTTTAAGTCGTGACCATTTGATCTTGCCTTTTCATGGTCTTTATGTCTTTAACCCAACCAGATACCTCGGGTTTACTCCTAGCAACCACGTGACAAGGCTTTTTCCTTTTCGCAGAATGAAATACTTAACCCACCTTTAACTTCGCTTCCTGGCAACTAGAAGAAAACATTTAACTTTGGTCTCTTATTTAGTGAACTGGCGATTGAAGGTTTTTGCCAGTTCACAAAGAACTTTATCTATCTACCAAATGGTTTAGCGATTACACGAATACACATTCGCTGAATCACCAGTCAATTCAAAGTACCGCCATCTCATTTTGCGAATGAGCGAAAAGCATTGAAATTCATCAAGCTGCTAACCATATTTGTCAGGATCACCAAACCTTAGACCAAAATCTGGGCCCGCCTTCAAGAAGATCAATGGTTGTCTCATCTTTGCATAGCCTTCCAAGATTCTTCCAGATCATAAGACAATCATCGGATGAAGAATCTTACCCTGCTCTAACAACCCTTTGACATCGAAAGAGATCAATGGTTGTCTTAAGTTCTCAAGTGTCAGAAAAAACCCATCAAATTACACACCGACTGTCGATGCTCTGCAAGTGTCAAAACCCACTGATCCTCGAAAAACCTGGCCCCACCAACAACTACCACCGCACTAATACATGGACCAATCATATACCACCAACTGTGCACACGTAGTAGTGGACCCATCTGCAAAGAAAGGCAACGTCATAAAAGAGAATCAACAGTCGTCGCAAAAGCACAAGCCTCTGACAAAACCTTTGTGCTTTCATGACAACCATTGGATCAAGATGGTGTCAAAGCCGAGCCCAAAAAAATATAGAGCTGGGGACTTTAGGAAATATAATTGCTGAGACTTAGACTTAGGAAATATTAAATGCAAGGGACCTAGGAAAATTAAAGACCGTCAGGTGATGAAACCTTTAGTCGCAAGATCACGTAACAAGAAAAAGGTTCATGTGATCATGTGACAAAGGGGACAACAACTAAGCACATGCAAATTAGGACCTTTAAGTGACCCAAAAAGTTAACTTGAAATTAGAACAGGGCCAGGGCATTACAAAGGGTTTTTATGCAACGACTAGTTTTTCAAAATTTTGAACTAAGGGTTAATGCCAGAGGCCTGAAAAATGACTATAGAGACTAGAAGAAAAGGGCTAGAGCCATGAAATTTTTTTCACGTGCTAACATTGTTGAGATCAGTAATATTTTGATATTATTCTATTGAATAATATAGAGATCAGTTGGACAGTGTGTTTAGTGATCTTTCCATTGAAGTTGTTTAGGCAGTGGGTCCTTCTGTCTTCCATAACTCCTAACAGAGTTAGAATCTTTTGGCAGGGATTCAAAATATCCTAACAGTGATTCATATGTGTTGAATGTATTTCATAAGACTCCTAACAGAGTCCATCCTTTCATAAGGAATATTCATATTAGTGCATCTTTTGTGGGCATCATTCCCACCGGGGTTTACTCTTTGATCAAGAGGTTCCCTAGTCGACATATCGTGTGTCATTGTGTTATTGTGCATGAATATCTTTCTATGGTTGTTGGTTACATTTCTTATATGGTTAAAATCTATTAAAGTTGATAAAGGTTATAATTATCTGATAATTGATTCACCCCCCCCCCCCCCCTCTCAGTTATCTTGGTGGACTTTACTTTCTAACAATTGGTATCAGAGAGGCAGGTCCTTGAAAGAAAAGTTTAACAACTTAAGGAGATCCATGGTGAATTTCAGGAAAGAAAACCCTAAGTTTGATGGAGTGAATTTTGACAGCTGGAAAGAAAAGATGAAGACACATCTACTATGTTTAGGACCAAGTTATTGGTTGATTACTATGAATGAGAAGACCATCATTGATGAAGATACTATTGAAACATGTACTAATGATGAAAGAGATCTATTCATGTGTAACATACTTGCCAGAGAAGCACTTTTGTCAGCCCTTTCGGAGAATGAGTACAGTCAGGTAAAATATTTGAAAACATCTCATGAAATTTGGTTATCTTTATAGTCTACTTTTTAAAGTGATGAACATCCAAAGAAAGTCAGATTACATAATTGGATATGTGCATTTGAAGATATAAGATTGATGGAAGATGAATCTGTTAGAAGATATATTGGTAGAATGTCAGAGATTATTGCAGGTATAAAATCTTGTGGAGGAACAAAGACAAAGAATGAAGTGATATGGAAAATTCTGAGGACATTAACTCCTGCATTGAAGAAGACAACACAGATGATTGAACAAGTTATACCTTGTACTACGAACTTTACAAGAGAGACTCTTCTTGAAAGATTGGAAGTAGCAGAAATGAACCTGAGATTATTAGGAGACTTACCTAGAATGGATATAGCATTTAGTGCTCTTAGTGTTCACCCTACTTTGTTAAGAAGCATCAATGTGAGCTTCTTGACAAAGTAGGGCGAACACTAAGAGCACTAAATGTTGTCCACATCATTGAGAAATGCAATCCACATCGTTGATTATGAATTAGATGAAGGAACTCATCCTAGATCTAACATTGAGACTACTGAATTATTCTATAAAATTGACAATGATTTGTTGAATGAAATCCATAGTGAGGTAATTGAAGAACTGACACCTGAAGTGAGATTTGAGACAGTGACACCTAACAAGAATCTATCAAGGAATCATCTTGTTGAGCAGATTATTGGAAGCATAGACAGAGGAGTTCAGACTCAAAATAAGGTACAAGAATAGTTATGTTTGACTTCTCAAATTGAACTTAAATCTACTAGTGAAGCTTGTGAAGATGAACATTGGATTAAATCTATGAAAGAAGAACTAGATCAGATTGAAAAGAACAAGACATGGGAATTGGTCCCTAGACCTAAAGATAAGAATGTTATAGGAATAAAATGGGTATTCAAAAACAAGATGAATGAATAAGGAGTAGTAAGGAACAAAGCAAGATTGGTATGTAAAGGATACTCATAGCAAGAAGGAATTGACTATGAAGAAAATTTTGCACCAGTAGCAAAAATTGAAGTAGTAAGAATGTTTTTGGCTTATGTAGCTTTTAAGAAGTTTAAAGTATATTAGATGGATGTGAAGTCAGCATTTCTAAATGGAGAGTTGGAAGAAGAAGTCTACATTGAGAAGCCTGAAGGTTTTCCTTTAACTCAAGAAGGAGACATGGTATGTAAACTAAAGAAAGCTTTATATGGACTAAAGCAAGCACCTAGAACTTGGTATGCAAGATTGGACAAGTATTTGATAAAATTAGGGTTTACAAAATGAACATCTGATAGCAACCTATACACAAAAGAAATTGAAAATATTTTATTGGTTGTAGTCATTTTTGTTAATGATATCATTTTTGGAGGAGAAGATGAAGCCAGTGATAAATTTTTAGATGAAATGAAGACTAAATTTGAAATGAGTATGATTGGTGAAATGAAATATTTTTTGGGATTGCAGATAACATAGAATAGTGATGGTATATTTGTAAGTTAGACAAAGTACTTGAATGATTTGTTAAAGAGATTTGGAATGGAGAATTATAAACCAATTGGAACACCTATGGTAACTGGACATAAGTTATCTAGCATAGATGAGACTCCTGCAGTGGAATAGAAGAAGTACAAATCTATGATTGGAGGATTGTAGTACTTGACACATACAAGACCTGATATAGCACATTCAGTTGGAATTATAAAAAGATTTCAAGCTGAACTTAGAGAATCACATTATGCAGCAGTGAAGAGGATACTGAGATATTTAAGAGGCATAATTGAGTATGGATTGTTGTATGAAAAATATGATGATTTTACCCTATGTGCATATACAGATGTTGATTGGGGAGGTAGTGTTGATGATAAAAAGAGCACCAGTGTTGGAGCATTTTTCCTTAGAGGAAGATTGGTATCTTGGCTAAGTAAGAAGCAGAATTGTATTTCACAAAGCACGACAGAAGAAAAGTATGTAGCAGTAGCAAACAATTGTAACCAGATAATTTGGATGAAGCAGATGTTGAAGGACATTGGAATAAAAATTTTTGAGCCTGTTGTTATACATTGTGACAACACCAGTATAGTTAGTATGTCTAAGAACCCTGTATTACATTCTAAGACAAAGCATATAGAGATAAAGTATCATGTAGTAAGAGAGAAAGTTGCTGAGAAAGAAGGCAGACTTGAATACATAAGCACAAAGGAGCATATTGCAGACATATTTACAAAACCTTTGCCTAAGGATACATTTGAGTATCTGAGAGGTATGCTTGGGCTTATTCCCTAGCCTACTTTTGAGAAGTGATGCATATTGTTGCATCCGTCCAGTGGTATATGAGCCATATCTTTCTTCTGAACTGGATGTTGGTACTTCCTTTATGGGGGAGTATCTATATCTGAGTTGAGTCATGAGGACTCTAGTGAATGTATTTTATGAACAGTGTCTTTTGACATTAGAGCTGTTGTTGACATAATGATGAAATTTTTGTCATTGATGTAATGGGGGAGAAGTTAAATGAAAAATAATTTGTACCATCTTTTAGAGAGAACTAAATAGGAAAACGAAGCAATATTTGATTGATGAAGAGGACTTGAAGTATTTTTTCAGAGTAGCAGTGTTGCAGTGTTGGATTTATGGAATATTGGATGTTTTTCATCTATGTTGACATCAATGCCAATGGGGGAGATTGTTAGGAATCAATGTTGAATATATCTTATGGGAGTATTAGCATCCATTTTATAGCAGTTGTTGTTGCATTCATGACTGTGATTGTCATTGATGTCAACATAGTGATCTACTGAAGATTAGTAGAGGAGCAGATAGTGTTTGGGTTAGCACACGTGGGATATTAGAGATCAAGCTATGCGATGTTAAGGACTTACTCTATGATGTGTTGTATGTTCATGGTTAAGAGTGCAGACACTAATTCACTTATTCATGGAAGTTATGAGCATTTCAGTGGAAGTAGTATTCAAGCAGTGTTCCTGAGTAGCGGTTTGTGGTAATTGGATGATATCTCCTAATCGGGATGGAATCTGGTTATGCGCAGTTAGAGAGCAGTTGAAGACATGTTGTTAGTGACGTGGATGACAATGCAAACTTTGAGGTCTCATGAGTGAAGAGTTGTTCTAATTGGAAGTTGACAGTTTTGTGTAATTTTTGTGTAGTGTGTGGAAAATTTTATTTTGTAATTTGTATGTCGACTCATTGTAATTACTTGAGTGTGGTATAAAGGAAAGAATATTTTCCTTGATGTAATATGAAGAACTATAAGAGTGAATGAAATTGTAAAAGTGAATTTGTGGAAAGAGGATATGTGAGGTACAAAGATCTGAAATTGAGATATGGTGTAGCAGTGAGTGCGGTTTGGCACAGTCAGAGGAGAGGTAACATATTGTTGAGATTAGTAATATTTTGATATTATTCTATTGAATAATCTAGAGATCAGTTGGACAATGTGTTCAGTGATCTTGCCATTGAAGTTGTTTGGGTAGTGGGTCCTTCTGTCTTCCCTAACTCCTAATAGAGTTAGAATATTTTAGCTAGGATTCAAAATCTCCTAACAGGGATTCATATGTACTGAATGTATTTCATAAGACTCCTAACAGAGTCCATCCTTTCACAAGGAATATTCATATTAGTGCATCTTTTGTGGGCATCATTCCCACCAGGGTTTACTCTTTGATCAAGAGGTTCCCTAGTCAACATATCTTGTGTCATTGTGTTATTGTGCATGAATATCTTTCTATGGTTGTTGGTTACATTGCTTATATGGTTAAAATCTACTAAAGTTGATAAAGGTTATAATTATCTGATAACTGATTCATCCCCCCCCCTCTTAATTATCTTGGTGGACTTTACTTTCTAACATCGAGGCCATAGAGATAGAAGCTATAGATGTAGATGATTCTGCAAAGGCGAGATTGTTGACAGAAGATTCTATCATTGTTCAAGTATTGAATTTGCCTGAGATAGAGGTGAAAGGAAATGCACCTACCAAAGTTGAGGTCTCTACCGGGCCTGCCTTAGTCCCACATAGTGATCCCAATTTCTAGACCTTGCATTTCATTTTGATTATGTTATTGAGATACTTGGACTCATTCGATTTACTGTTATGTTATGATGGACATGTTAGACTATATATTTTTGTTGATTCTGTATATGGATCCATGATTAGTGGATTCGGATTTGATCATGTTAGACTTTATTATTATCTTCATGTTATGAGAACCTGATGATTATCTTATGATGATGATAGATTATGGATGATCTTGATTTTGTTGAATTATGCAATTGAATTATGAATTAAATTATGTAGTTGAAATTGAACTGATTTGATAAATGTACCTTACATGACTATATGCAATTGAATTTTGATTAAATTAAAGATGTTATATCTGATATGTTATTCGTATTGGTTTTCTTCCTTGAATTACTGATGCTGCATTGAGGTGTTGTAGGTGGAAGGACCATGGAAATATATTTGGGGAAATCACATTGAATGTATGTGCAATCAGTTAAGCCAAGACCCCGTCTATGAAGAGACCTGAGGCCTCGTTGTAAATTATTTTTATTCGTAACAATAATTTGGATATATGTGTGTAGGAATGTTAAGTGTTGTGACAATTTAGACATACCTTGTGTGTAATGTTATTATGTGAAGTGCCACTTGACACTAGTGTTTAATGTTATCAAGGTATGCCATGTGGTTGAGTGAGAGAGCATTCTAGAAGCCTTAGGGGGAAATCCTAAGTACACCCACTTGTCATAGGACCCCATAATGAAGTCCCCATCTTCCATTTTCGTGCATACTCTTAATCATGAGTTTTAGAGGGTTAAAAGTGGCCTTAGGGGGTGGTTTTATGCATATTTAGCTAACCCATTTCATGTACCTATGGGTTAGGGGTATTTTCAACATGGGAGAAGCCCAAAATTGACTTTTTGACCCCTCCAAAAGTGCATATTTAATTTTGAGCGAGATTGCATCTTGGCATATGGCCCAAAAAGTATTTTTCATGACCATCTTCCTTGTTTTGGAGAAGTCCTAGCTCACCCACCTCCAAGGACCACCTTTATGAGGAGAGGGGTGTGTAAGGTCTGAAGTTTTGTCAACCAATGGGAGGGTTTGCTTTTCCCTAAGGTTTTGGGGAGTTGGGTTAGAAGTCTTTTTAGTAGAATTTTGGAGAACATTGGGGTTGTTCACCCATTCTCTATCCTTAGAGATCACCAAAGTTAGAGGAGAAAAGAAAGCTTGGAAAATTGGAAAAGGGCTCAAACTCTCTTACATTTTGCATTTGGACTTGAGGTTGGATATGCTCTCACTCTTGTTGTAGTAATTGTATGAGTTCATGTTTTTCTTTGGCTCCCCATGGTTGGTCATGGAGGAAGCTTTGCTTTGTTTTCTTTGTTGTGTTTTAGCTCCACATGGTTGGTCATGGTGAGAGAAAGTATTTCATGTGTTTTCTTTGTAATTGGTTTTGGGTTGTATACTCTTGGATTCACTCACCCTTGGGAGGGAAGAGCAATCAAGAGGGGGTGTGGGAAATGGAGGCAACTCCATGCGTAGAGTCTCATCCATGTGTGGGGAAGGATGAAGCTTGGGTGAGTGATTTTCCCCAAGTAACTTTGCATTTAGCCTATGAGGCATTGGGGGTATAAGGAGGGAAGATTGGCCATGTGAGCCTTGTTATGAAATTGTGATATTTTGGTCCATGTGTGGCCTTGTTTTTTTTATGCAATGGTTGTCTCCATGGGTTGTCCACCCACACCCCACAAAAAGGAGTTCTTGGAATTCCTTAGTTTCACCCTTGAGGGAATTTGAGTTTTTATAATTGTATGTTTTCTTGTGAGTGTTTGTGTATGAGTGTATGTATCCCATTTAATGTGGTTTCCCCAAGCTCGGGGGTGGCCTCATGAGAGGCCTAGGATGGGAGGTGAGCATCCCATGGTTTTCTTCCATATTTTTATTGCAGGTATTGAAGTCTTGGTTCATGTAGATGAAGCTTGATGGAGCTCATTCCTTGGATGTGTTTGTATGAAGAAACCACTCCTTGTAGTAGGAGCATACTTGTGGATTTGGATAGTGTTTTCATTCTTTTTATTGGAGCACTATGAAATTGTATATTGTATGGAAAGAGAGAAAATTATGTTATTTTGATACTATCCTTCATTGTATATTTGAGTGTGCAAATGTATATGAAAAAGTTATGTTACTCTTGAAATGCAAAACTCATTTCCATTTGAAGTTGAAATGTGTATAATGTAATGGTAGGAGAAATTCTATTTTACTCTTATGATGGAGAAAGATAAAATATAGTGTGTTTTTTGTTATATCAAATAGAAGAGAGTTATCAATACTTTGTAGTTATTGCATGGAAATCATTGTATATATATGTTAAATGATTTGCAAACAAAGAATAAGATTTCTGCCTCTCTCTATTTTTACAAGACACTTTGATAGCTTGTTATTGCATATTGTTTTAGAAGCAATAAATTTAGCTGTGTATTTTGATCAATTTAAATCATTAGATTCATCTCTATAATAGACTATATGTTATATTTAGATAAATTGATATACCAACCTTATCACATAAATAATGTACCTAAACCAAATAAGCAAAAATATAAACCATGTAGAAAAAAAGAGAAAATAAAATCTTCACATACAAATTTAAATAAGTGGCAAATGAAGACCTACATGTCTCTGTATTTTGTATGGGAAAAAAACATCCCATACAAATCCATGCCACAGACATTAAAATAACAATATAATTCATCCACTCATTTTCTAAACAATAAAATATTAATTATATATTTTCACCCTCATTACTCCCCCAAAAATGGCGCAGAGTATGGTAGCCCTCACCTTGCAATAAATTATTGATGTTCTGCATTTTTAATTTAATGCTCCTGTCTAGCATATGTCATAGTTGATTTATCCCTTGGGTAGCGTGGGTTTTGGACTAGTTTTGTTTGAATTTGGGGTGGGACCCACAACCCTTGTCCCCTTCTTCATGCGCCAGCCCCTTGTTGACATGCACTGTTTTTGGCATTAATTCATTCTCCCTTCCTATATTTTCGCACCCTCTTCCTTGGACTTTGGTCTTTGGAAAAGAAAGGAGGAGATAGGGTAGGGAGTAGGTAGCTAGATAGAGTAGGGAGTAGATGAAAAGGTAGGGTGTTTATAGGTAGTTATTATTTTACATTGTTTTTATTTATTTATTTTGTTATTTATAATTTGTTCAATGTCATTAATTATATAATATGTATATATTATTAATTAATATATTTTATTTTATTAATCAATTAAGAGTTATATTAATTAATTAATATATTATAATTATTAATTAATTATATATATATATATATATATATATATATATATATATATATATATATATATATATATATATATATATAAAATTTAATTATAATCATTGATTATATATCGTTAATTAATATTTTATAATTTATTAATTAGTTAATAAATATATTATAATTATTAATTGAATTAATATATGTTTATTTAATTATGGTTATTGGTTTAATTGATTATTTATTTTTATATACAATATTTATATATTGACAATCTAATTGTAATAATCAATTTGACATTAATTTATATATATAGAAAATTATTAATCTATATATATATATATATATATATATATATATTATATATATATATATATATATATATATATAGGAATATTATTTAATAAATATTTTAGGAATATTCTTTTACTCTTTGAAAATCTATATGATTAATAGATTAACGTTTGACAAATTGTTCGTAAATTTGATTAATGAAACTTTTTAATATTGAATTTCCACTTAATATCCTAATTAAAATAATTAAGCTTATTAGACCTTTCCTGATTGAATTCTAGATGTAGCTAGTAGGGTGATCTAATCATGATTTGTGCACCCTAACCCCTTCGAAACTCGGTTACAACTTCTCTCCCTAGATTGGATTCCTCGCTAGAACTTTTCAGCTAGTAACTTATGGAAAACAACTTTGTAGAGGTATTGTCCTTTTGACTCTTTTGAACTTTGTCATAGACACCTATTAACCTGCATCATAAACTTGGAACTATTATCCTTAAAAAAATAAAAATTTGTTGGTTGTGTTTTGGCCCGAATTTTTGGGCATTACAACATCATTCCCACCAGGGTTTACTCTTTGATCAAGAGGTTCCCTAGTTAACATATCTTGTGTCATTGTGTTATTGTGCATGAATATCTTTCTATGGTTGTTGGTTACATTGCTTATATGGTTAAAATCTATTTAAAGTTGATAAAGGTTACAATTATCTGATAACTGATTCATCCCTCCCCCCTTCTCAATTATCTTGGTGGACTTTACTTTCTAACATCGAGGCCGAGATAGAAGCTATAGATGTAGATGATTTTGCAAAGGCGAGATTGTTGACAGAAGATCCTATCATTGTTCAAGTATTGAATTTTCTTGAGATAGAGGTGAAAGGAAATGCACCTACCAAAGTTGAGGTCTCTACCAGGCCTGCAAAGGATACTGAAACAAAAGAGATCGAGAAGACAACTGAGACTGAATCCACTCAAGGTCAAAATGAAGAGTCAATTACCCCCACTGAGACCACAAGACAATAGCAGGAACAAGGAAAAGAGAAAGAAAAGGTAGAAGAGAAGAAAGATTAAAAATAAGAGAACAAAGAAGTTAAACATGATAAGAAGGAAGAAACAAAACAAGAAGAGAAAAGTAAAGAAAAGGAAGATAAAATCGAAGAGACATCTACTCAATCAAATGCAAAGAAGGCACCTAGTTCAAAGGGAAAATCAAAGAAGAGAAAATTAGAAAAAGAGGTTGATATAAATGAAGTCATTGTAATACCTAAGGTTGATTACTTAACAATGAGCCCTAAGGAATTTGCTAAGTTCGGAGACTTTTTAAAGAGGAAAGATGCTCAAGATAAACTCTTAGCCAAGAAGTAGAAAATAGATATTTTGGAGAAAGTAAAAAGTATTTTGAATGAAATTGTACCTAAGGCAACAATCAATGAGAAAGTAGATATTTATAGTCAGTTAGAGAACTTTTCAATCAGATTAATCAACTAGATAGAGACACCACTGAATTTATGTTGAAAGTTCATAAGAAAGAGATGGAGACAAAGGTGATTGAAGAAATTATTCAATTAGTTTCTTTAGATAAGGTAACTCTTTCAGAGTTAATAAATGAATTAGAAAATGAGTTACAAACAATTCTTTTACTATGTCAACAAATATGTTTGTTTTCCAATTTCACTAAGGAGATTAGAGAAAAAGATGATAATGTGGAAAAAGATCTCACCGAGCAATTGTCTAAGATTTCCACCGAGCCGAAATCTATAACAGAATACTATGAGAGGATAAAGTACTTGATGGGGGTGTAATTTGAGTTGAGAAAGGAGGAGAATCAGATCAAAATGGATCTACTAGAAATCTAAACAATTTTGATACCACACATAGAATCATTGCAAAGACAAATTCAAAAGGCTAAAGATTTGGTTAGCACACCAGATGTAAGTGCTATGGATAGTATGGTAAGTCTTACAGAAGATAGAAGTGACCAAATTATAGTGTTATAGATGCTTAAATACACATGGAAGGCATCATTCAAGGATGCACATGACAAGTACAAAACCATTTTTGATAAGATCCCCACACCGGATAAGTAGTAAGTAAATGTTTTGGATTTTTTGTTAAAAAAGGTGGAATATATATAAGTTTTTTTTCCAAAAAGGGGGAATGAATAAGTATGCAGAAAGGGGGAATATTATGTATGTACTATGTATATAGTATGGATATGTACCATATTATTACTTCAGGGGGAGTAATAATTTTTACTGAGGAAGAAGAATGGATAAGGAAAAATTTTGAATTTTGGTAATTACTTTGAAGTTTTTTTGAGGTTTTTTACAAACATACCAAACTAATGCCAAAGGGGGAGATTGATACTCCTAAGAGTTATTTTTTTTCATTAGTTATGAGGAATTAATAATCTTTGTCAAAGTCATTCGGTAATGAAGAAAAGATAAGTCGGTAAAAATAAAGTCATTCAGTAAAGGAAATAAGAAGAAAGAGAATTTTGGTAAAGAAGAAGCAAGAACAAGCACCGGGCAAGGAAGAAACAAGTACTGAGAACCAAGTTGTACCAAGAAATGAACTGAGAAGAGAAGACAATTACCAAGTTAAGGAAAACATGTTATCGAGAAGAACATGCCGACACTGGAAGAGTTTTTAAGTACATTGAATCTAGACACTGAACAAAAAATGGTTTTCCAATCTTGAGGAGATCTTATAAAAGAACATTGGAGATTGAAATTTAATGATTACACATAATTATGAGGTGAGATCCACCAATGAAAATAAAGAATGGAATATGCATTAGAAGAGTACCCAATGCTAGCAGCACTTGAAGAGAATATTCTAGAACATCTAGCACCGCTTCAAGAACTGTATATAAGTGGATCAGAGTGTGAAGATTCATATGCATGTGTAAATGGTGATATGAATGCAAGAGGAGATTGCATGTATGAAATAGATTACTGAGAAGGTGATGAACAGTGAAGCCATTGAGTAACAGAGTAGTGGAGAATATTTTAAGATTGAGATCTACCGAGTACTGAATTGTTAGTGTAAAAGGTACATAGTATGAGGTAATGAGTTATTGAGCACATAGAGTCTGAATAGCATATGTTGATGCAAGTTTGAAAGACATATTTAGAGTTACTGATTAAAGAGTAATCAGAGTTTGTAAAGTCTCTTAACCGAGTAGATCCTATAAGATCTTATTTGTAAATCCTTTAACCAAGTACAGTTATTAGATTAGAATTGTAAAATCCTTTTACAAGGTAGACTTAGTGGACTTCAAACTCTTAATTGGGTTAATACTCTTAATAGAGTAACCTATCAGAAATAGATATCATTTTAGCTCTAACCGAGAAAAATTTATGTTGTCGTAGTGAAGTCTTGTGTGTGTATCCCCACCATAGTTTTTATCCTCTAACAAGTATTGTTGTGATACCATAATATTTGTATTATGTGTTAATTATTACATGTTTTATATATTTCATGTGATGCATGCAAATGTTAAGGAATCAATAAATGATTGTGAAGAAAGTTTAAGTGAGTTTGAAAGTGTTTTACAAAACTGATTCACCCCTCCCCTCTTAGTACTTACCTTTCCACACCTAATCTAACACTTGATTGTATCAAGCCCATATATTATACATGGTGTATGCAAGTCCAAGTAAATTTCATGAGGTTCCAGTAAAAATGATCTCCAGATACTTGAAAGGTACTCTAGATTTTGGACTATGGTACATGAGAGATGATGATTTCTCTTTGAAATATTTTATAGATGTTGATGTGGTAGGATGTGTAGATGATATAAGAAGTATTAGTGGTGGATAATTCTTTTTCGGAGACATGTTGGTCTCTTGGATTAGCAAGAAACAAGATTTGGTCTCACTGCCCACTGCAAATGAAAAATATATTGTAGAAACATCTTGTTATACTCATATAATTAGGATGGATTAGACACTTAAGGACTTGGAAGTATTCTTTAATGAGGCAATTCCAATAATATGTGATAATACAAGTTCCATTAATATCTCCAAGAATCCACTAATGCATTCAAGAATAAAATAATTCTATCTAGTATCATATATTAAGCGAGAAATTTATTGAGAAGTAAGTGAGGTTGGAATATGTGCCTACTAAGAAACAATGAGATTTTTACAAGTTGTTGCAATGGATACATTTGAATATCTTAGAGAAAATGGGGGGTTATTGTCCCTCCTTTTTAAAAATAGATGCATAAGATGTAATCATCTTTCTAGGGGGGAACAATTTCCTTTATTGTTTCCTAGATTGATGTTGCGGTTTCTCTTAAAGGGAGAATTATTGGTGGATGGATTGAAAAAAGTGGGTTTCCCTAAAATAGGGAGAAATAATAGCTATTGCTAGTAGAATCAAAAGGAAGTTTTGTGCCCTTTGTCCATGATGTCAAAGAGGGGAAAGGATACTTAGAAGGATATTTTGTATTAGTTATCATTGGTATTTCCATCAATGA
Source organism: Chamaecyparis obtusa (assembly GCA_027943335.1). Classification (NCBI taxonomy): domain Eukaryota; kingdom Viridiplantae; phylum Streptophyta; class Pinopsida; order Cupressales; family Cupressaceae; genus Chamaecyparis; species Chamaecyparis obtusa. Next base: position 799,696 of record BSBK01001222.1, on the reverse strand, counting down.
AAAAGATGAATATATTTAACATTATTGATTTGTGTTGTCATTGATCTCAACCTCTTGTATAGAATTAATACCAGCTTGCTAAGACTATAAAGAAGGTTGTTGAGATTGTGATAGAATATTTGAAGATGATTTGAAGAGGTTTCTAAGATGTTGATTGAATATTTGGAGAGGTTGTTGAGATATTGATTGATGAAGAAGATTTGAAGAGGTTGTTGAGACATTGATTGATGATGAAGATTTGAGGAATAATGACTTAGGAAGGCAGTGATTTATCTTGAAGATAAAAGTATGATAGGAAAGAATGTGTCACACCACCTACATTCGGGATTCCCTTTTAGGATCCTCATGTTTTCTCCTTTGAGCATCAGTTAGACCTTCCAGTTTCACCTCTCATTCAGGGGTTTCCTTGTTTTGTGCCTTTGTTTCTTCCACATTGGAGTTGCATTGGTTCTATCATTTCCACAGGAGTTCCATCATTCTGGGGGGGCTTTGGTGTCTCATCCCTCTCTCATGGGGGGGCTGGTTGTACTTATGGTTTTGAGAGAGTCTCTTGAGCCATTTCTTTTTCTGCATTTTTCTATCTCTTTTTGGAGTAGGGTTTTTTCCCACTGGGTTTTCTCTATTTCTCCATTTTATAGAGATTTGGTTGTGCTGGGTACCTCATCAGGCCATGTTGCTGGGACCCATTTTTATGCTTTCAGCACTGTAGTTTCCTTTGCTTTCTTCTTGCATTGTTTGTAGCTGCATTGTTGCTCATCTTAAGGGGGGGGGTGTTAGAGTAAAGTTTTAATTATATTAATTAACTTTACTCCCTTCTTAAGATGTCAACTCATTTTTCTTTAGTTAAACACACATGCACTAGTTTTTTAAATATAAACTTGCATGCATTAGTCATGTAATAGTTAAACTAATTATTACATGCACTAGGGTTTTCCTTTCCAAGGCTTCCAATCTCCTTTATAAGGATGATCCATTGTACATTTAATTCATTCATTATTTGAGGATATTTTCTTCTTCATATTTTTGAGTCAAACCCTTGCCCTCTTCTTGTCTCTACTTCCTTGTAACAAGTTTTCGTATGCAGGTGATCTTCGAGTTTTGTGGATTTGTATTGCTCAAATCCTATAAATTCTTTGTATTCCTCAACATGAGATGATGGTTACTTGTTTCTCTCAAATTAATGATTGTCTATGGTGATTGTTGCACTATCATGTGTGTAGGTCCCAAGTTGATTCATTTTTATAAATATTTGATGTGTTTTTTAGCGAACAGTAAGGTTAGTTGTCCTGAAGGTTTGGTCAGGATTAAATAATGGATTTCATTGATCCACAATATGATTTTAGGGTATGCAATTTGGTGGAATTGTTTAGATGGTTCATATGGTATTCTAGTTTAGATATCTTTTGATGGGTCTTGTTGTCACATGTGTTATTTTTCTATCTATTTTGGCTTTTGGTTGACTCATCTATTTGCATTAACTTTATTTGAGTACTATGGGCCATATATTGGTTAAGGAAAGAACAAGAGACTTAATATGATTTCACCATAGCGTACTATGCTTTGGATTGGGTTATATGATTTAGAGATTATTTTTGGGTTGACCAATAACCTATTTTAAGTGCATTTTTACACTTTACCTTTGTGTCCTACTTTGGAGGGAGTTGTGATGCATATGGATGGACTGTATTATTTCAAGAAGAGATTTTGTGATGGGTTTGGGTCCCCTTTATCTTTTGGGGTGAATGTATTGAGTGTTTTTGTTTAAGGTGGCTGACTTTGTATTAATAATGCTTATACTTTTTATGGCCAACCTTTTTGATGTTTTTAAATGAGAAAGTTTCTATCTATTTTGGTTGAATTAGGATGGAATGATTATGAGTGACTATGAGGTAATATCAAATAATGAATAAATAACGTGTAAAGGAAAAATTTGGATATCAAGGTGTTGGTTTCTTTTCTTTTTACTTACAGATTTACAATATGATTGACAAACTAATGTCTCTGACTCTTTAAATCCACTCCAAATTTTACAAGAAAAAGGACCAATTAACAAGGACTAAGAGATTAGTCATCCTACACTTCAAGAGTTAATGCTCAGGTGGGTGTACCTATGGATTCACATCTTAAAAGGAATCAGTAAAACCTATTTGCATTTACTCAATACAAATAATATGCATTAGTATCCTTGACACATTGACTAAAAGATTTTATCATATATAAGTTGATTGATGATGAAGAATTGCCTCCTAAGAATATATCAGTGTCTTATTCTAGGGCACAAAGTCAAATACAACATACATCAACAAAAAATTTAACTCAAACACACCCAAAACCTAGAATAAGTGCTTTGCAGATTATTCCTCTCACTCTCACATCCAGACATCAAATTCTCACAAGAAACATAAAATCTCTAAAATTATCCCCAAGAATTGCCCCTCCCTTGAAAGGAACTCAAAAATAACTTCACAATCTACTTTGTAAATCATACATTAAGTTTCTTTGCAATATTAACATATAAGAATTCAAGATCATAATAAGAAGACATTCATAAATCTAAGATGGAATTCCAATGTATTCTCATTAAAAAAAATTTAGTATCAATACACTGAAAATGGCAGAATGCCAGAAAAAAAACTCTAAATCAAAATTATCTCTTTTCATTTGCTAATTTCACCATCCATATACAAATATAACAATTTGCTATATATAGTCACTAGCCATCTTGGAATCCTTGAGAAAAGGATGCAACAAGCTTCAGATGGCTAGGACATAATTAGGGTTTCCAACAACCACAAAAACCTACAAAAATCATGCAATTTACTATAGAAAAGAAATGCCAAAAAATATGGAGCAAAATGATCCAATCTGATCTTCAATTAAGGCCAAAACCCTACTAGCAAGCCATAAGGATAGGAAAAATCTCTTAGCGGATAATAGGATCATTACTTGGTACATTAGCCACCCTTGCAATTAATAAGCAGTCCTTTAATGGAGTTATTCTCTTTTTAAAACAATCATATATGATCAGAACAGTAGGAGTATTCAATTCTCAGCTGCTTCAGCCCTGGAACAAAACAAAACCAGATTTGGTCTATCATTTCTGGCTTACTAACCTTAATCTTGTTTGTAAAAACCCTTAAACAATTAAAAAATATGGCCACAATAATTAATCAACAAAATTTGAAACACGGTCATTGATCTTTGGCTCTCCCAGCACATCGTGTGGCCCACAAAAATCAAATAAAACCTTTGATTGACTTAAAACTCTATTTGCCACATCATTTCCCCTGGTGACCAATCAGAAGAAAACACATCAACAACACCTAGCACTATGGAGCCACCTTTTATTTGTCTTTCTTTAGGCAAGATCAGACGCTCATCCTAATCTCATGATCAATATCATTCAAGCATCTTTCCTTTGCGGCAACACAACCACCATCAGATCTGACTGCTCTTTACTCTTTCTCCAACCTCCGGCCCCACTGGTGTCACCCCTGCTGACTAGAAGATCTAATGGTCAGCATGATGTCGATACCACTATCAACTGAGCATGTTCATATTGAGGCAACACGCCCACCGTTTGATCAGCTTAGACCTATAATGTCTTTACCTTTCCTTCTAACCACGACAAGTCTTTAACCCCACCATCTGGAGATCATGCACCCAAAGGCAAGTCTCACAATCTCTGAAGGTTTTCTTTAACCATGGTCTCATCATGAGAATGAGCGAAAAAGGCATATCTCTCAATCTTTGGATACTTGTCTTAACCTAGGCTTTATCTTGAGACTCAGTGATAGTCGTTGATTAAAGCCTGCATCAACGGTGATCACCTAATCATTGAATGCCTCATTTCTTTTCATTGAATCTCTCAAATTTTAGCCATTAACAACCAACACTTGGAGATTAAGAGACAACCATACTCGATGAGTCACCAAATCTAAAATCACTAACTTCCAAAACTAAGAGATTAGGAGATAACTGCAAACTGTTAAGCCTTTAACCTTATCGCCAGATCTCCCGATCCAAATAGACTTTACCACTTCTGCATGAGATTCAGAGATAATTGTCCCTTTTAAAACTAATTTCCTTCATTTGCTTGATCTTTGAATACTCTGACTTAACTACTTCCTTGTGGGACCAGGAGAAAATCGTCATGCCAAATCATCATCGGGTTTTGCACCGCTTGCTGACAAGGCCCAAAAAATATAATTGTTGTGGTTCCACAACACACGCCCCATTTTGGCCACTTGGCCAAATGGGGACCCCCTTTTTTCTGCTTTTAGTTTCTTTGAGGGACCCTTATGGTTGATTTGATGAGGCACCCAATGAGTCAGATTGTGGGCACGTGTGCTCCCGATAGTTGGATGTCAATTGAGTTGATTTTTTTGGTGTTTTTTTCTCTCCTCTTTTCTTTTCTTTTTTTTTTTTTTGTTTCTTTGAGTTGGTTTTTTCCTTTCTTGTAGACTTAGTTGCTCTAGTTTAATTTTGTATTTTTAATAAAGATTGATGACAAGACATCCGTTGTGGTTGCAAAACTAAGAATCTCAATGTGGCATGTTAGGAACTAACGAGTTAAGAGGAATTCTTCGATGAGATTGAATTGCAGTTGTATGAAGATGTTATGAAATGACAACAAAAAATGTTGGATGCTATGAAGTTTCCCAAGGTTCAAAAGTTCAAGATTCAAAGGTTCAGAGTTTGGAGTTCAAAAGTTCAAAGATCAGAGGTTCGAAGTGTGAAGGTCCGAAGTTCAAAGTTTGAAATTCAAAGTTGAAAAGTTCAAATTTCAGAGGTTGAGTTTGGAGTTCAAGTTTTTTAGAGTTTCGGAGCTCAAAAAGGATGAAATGTTGAAATTCCTCACAACTTTGAAAGGCTGCAAAATGTTGTGGACTTAGCCATTTTTCTGAAAAATTTTTAAAAAAAATTGTGGACTTTGAAATTTTTCAGAGAAAAATTTTGTAGACTTAGCAAATTTTGTGTTCCTATTTTTTCGGCCTTCCTAAATTTTCGGTCTTTCGCCCTTCCTATTTTTTCAGCATTCGAAAAGTCCCCAAATCTAAAAGTTGGAGGAGAGTTTTTTTTCGGCCTTCCTATTTTTTTGGCCCTCCTAAATTTTCGATCTTCCTAAAATTTTGGCCCTCCTAAATTTTTGGCCTTCCTAGATTTTTGACCTCTAAAATTTTCAGCCCTCCTAAATTTTTGACCTTCCTAAAATTTTGGCCTTTCGACCATCCTATTTTTTCGGCCTCCGAAAGGTTTGAAAGTCCTAAATTTTTGGTCTTTCGACCTTCCTATTTTTTCAGCCTCCAAAAACTCTAAAAGTTAGAGGAGGGTTTTTTTCAGCCTTCCTAAAATTTTGGCCTTCCTAAAATTTTGACCCTCCTAAAATTTCGGCCCTTCTAAATTTTCGGCCTTCTTAGATTTTTGGCCCTCCTAAATTTTTGGCCTTCCTAAATTTTTGACCTTTCATCCTTCCTATTTTTTCAACCTCCAAAAAGTCTGAAAGTCCAAAAGTTGGAGGAGAAGTGGTTTTGACAAACATTTTTGAAGATCTTATTTTTCAGCATTTCGGCCATATGAGATTTTCGGCCTTCGAAAGTTCAAAATTGGGAGGAGAAGTGGTTTTGACAGACATTTTTGAAGACCCTATTTTTTGGTATTTCGGCCATATGAGATTTTTCGGCCTCTGAAAGTCCAAAGTTCGAAACTTGGGAAAAGAGGACTTAACACTTAGTCATTTTGGAAGCTTGATTTTTTCAGACCAACTGTCAGGATTTGTGTTTTTTTTTTGCACGTCCATCGTTTAACTCCATTTATCTTAGACTTGATCTTTCAGTTAGCAAGACCTCTTTTATGGGGTCATTTCTACATGATTTTGGGGTCTCCTTCAACTAAATCCGCATGGAGAAACTATAGCAAAGGATTGAGGGCAGGATCATAAAGTCATATCAAGAGAATGCACGAGTTCCAACTTCATTTTTGAGATGTTTATGCATAATCTGCTCCAATTTTGTAATGCACAAGGTTTAAATCCATGCTAGGGTAGTTTAACTTGTTCTTAGAAGTAGTTTCCTTTATGTAATCTATAGTTTAGATTTATTTTCAAGTTTCATGCAATCGAAACCCTAGCTGCGAAAATAAGAGCACAACTCTATAAATTGTAATAACATAATGTAATGAAGGTCGATTTGATCATTAATGCAATACATACAGTTGGTGCTTCATTCATAGTGTGATATTTCTGCTATCTTTGTGAGATTTATGAATGTGTGAATTGATCATTCATTTATTTCAAAGAGCCAATTGATTGTGTGGTGGTTTCAAATCTATGATTCTTAGTTTGGTGTTTGCTGATGTTATACTGCTTTATTGTGATGAATTATCAAGAAGATCTTTCTTTTGGTGCTTTTAAGATAAACATGTCTCATGTGTGCACGCATCTATGGCAACTTCATGATTTGATGAGTTTTGGCTTATCATACATCTGTGTTTGTTTCCATTGATGATTGCATCCATCTAGATGAAGATTGTGATTTATTCTGATCTTTATTTTACGGGTTTCCTCATCTTCTCGATCTTTTAATTCGCATAGTGGTGTGATGTTGGTTTATGTCCATTAGATTTCTTTTCAAAAATTTCTTTCAAATTCTTGATACCCTACTCCTTATCTTTTCTTTGCAAAATCAATTACAATAGATTAATTACATTAACATTTCTTTTATTCTAAAATCTAAAAACCCAAAAGAGAAACATTGTGGTATTTTGAAGTTTGTTTTGCAGCCTTCCTTGATATATAAACTAGCAAAGGCCTCCTTGTTAATAGATTCACATTTGTCTTCAGTTGAGCTATCCAAGCAGTTGAGACCCAGCCCAAAAGGAACCTTGAGATTGATTCATATCATTCTTCCAAGAGGGGAATTTTCTTACGTGAATTCCTAGTCGTGTCTTGTGTAAAAATGATGCTCAACAATAACACTGTTGTCAGATTTTTCACTTTTCTGTCACATCTATTAGACTTAGCACCATTTAACGACTAGGCCTGAAAAAAAATTGGACTTAGAGAAATAAAATGCATTGTCGGGTTTTATACTTAGGAAATATTAAAGGGGCCTTCTAGCAAAATTAACTTGAAAAGGAACATGGCCCCATCCAACGATGACTTAAGACACGTGCAAAAAGAAGAACTTAAGTGACCCAAAAAGTAATGAGGAAATAGAGAAGGGTAGGGTTTTATACTTAGATGAATTTTTTGGAAACCCTAGAAACATGGATAAACCCTATTTCCTCATACATTCTAACAAGTTCCATAGATTTTGCAAGATAAGACCATTTTCATAGGATTTTTTGCAATGACTGGAAAATGGGCTAACACAAGTTTAAACTAAGGTGTAGATTGTTAAATTAGACTAGAGGGCCACTACAACAATTTAGGAGATCTATTTTCATTCATTGCACTGAGTTTCTTTCTAAGATTTATCTTTAGTATTACACTAAAGATAAGTGAAATACTTGGTAGTGTATCTAAATTGTTAGGTAGAATGAATTCCTTGGCTTCGGGCCTAAAATATTGTAATTAGATATTTTCATATAGGGAGTACATTTCTCACCATGGTTTTTCCTATCTTGGGTTTTTCACATAAATTTGGTGCTCATGTGTGTGTAAAATCACTATTTTATTTTTTCTACAGATGGCTAGTTGGATTAATTAAGATCCGTGACAAAAAAAAATTATGTTTTTAATTGTGCTAATTCACACCCTCTCAACACCTAAAATTGTTCAACACAACTAAATTTTAAATTTCTGTATATCTACTTCTCCTTAATAAGAGAGAACCTTTTATATTTTCGTTGGCTTTCAAAAAAAGTGTTGTTGGAATACTTTTTTACCATGGGACTTTGATTTCTCATAAAATAAATTGAGAGCTCCTTAGTTTTAGTATCCAAGAAGTGATATCTATATTTTCTCCACGAGTGGCACCTATTGTCATGAAGGATTGCACCCAAATTTTATAACTATGAGACCTAGAAATCTCATGAAACATGGAATGAATTTTAGGTATGTGGGTTTACCTTTGATGAAAATTAGTCTTCGAATTGTGGGTCAGCTTCCCTTGTTGATCACCTAAAACTATCTTTTCTATAAAAAAAGATAGGAAGATATGTGTAAAACTGAAACCTATATCTAAATGGGTGATGCACCAAAATGTTATATTCCCAAACCCCCTAATAACTTGATGATTCACAATAACTCTAAAAAACATTATCTTTGTCCATAACTCAAATCCATTAACCAAATTGAATAAAGGTTAAGCAATAGCTTTCCAAGAAGAGAAGGTCATTTCCAAAAATTGAATAATTAAAACCCAAATAACCCAATATGCAACTGAAATAATGACAATAACATACAATAGGACTAAATACTTGAAAATAATCAATTAGAGGGCTTTCCCAAAACCACATAAATCAAGTTAGTTCCACAACTCAATGTTAAGAACATGCTAATAAGAGAAGGATCAATTTGTACTATATCAATATCAAAGGAACACGTTGCTACAAGTCTGAAAAAATGAGTCACAATACAATTTGCTAGCAATTTGCAATGTGAAAAAGAGAGAAAGAAGAAAGAATTGGCTAAAACTCTAAGGCAAAAATCCTTATAGGAAGGTTATGTCATGCCCAAAAGGAGGAAAGCATAGCTGAGGGGAGGGGGGTGGATCATTTGTGTACTAACAATTAAAAATGTAAACCACATTAAACAATTAGTGATCTAAAAGATAAATAGTAATACAAGATCCACAACACATGACACAAAACTCCAAATTTATTTTTGAGGAAACTTGGTTAAGGGAAAACCTCGGTAGGATTCAAACCCACTAGATACATGTACTCTATTAAAAGTACTACTCGATTAAGAGAAAATGAAAATAAAAGGGGAATGCACATGTAATCATAGGCCCACTATCTTGATCTCACTTCTCACAATACAAGGATCTCACCCTCAATTAGGTTCACTGATCAATCTCTGATTACAAGTCACAAGGGTGGACAAACTCTCCAATATAATAGAAATAACTTATAACATTTTCAATGCCAATATAGTTCCAATGAAGTGTAATTTATTCCTTAGTTCTAGAATGCAAACATCCTCTTCCTCTTCTCTACCCCAGACACTTCACAATCACAAAATGATTGCCCATTTATACATATTACAATGGATAAACCACAACAAGGTCGGCTAAGACCTATAAGAATAAATGATACAAATATTATACTCAAACTACAATACGATCCAAATCAAGATGTACAAGACTTAGATAGTATCCAAAGAATCATCCTTGAACATGCAAAAGCTTCACCAAATCCACACCAATAATTGCAACATGTTACTTCACCAAGTCGGATAGGACCTAAATGAAGAAATGCCAACATGCTAGAAAATCCCCAAATGTGATCACCTTGATCAATGTAAACCTTCAAAATGGTCATAACACGATCCAAGAATATCAACAAGAAGAAATAATAGCTTCCCGAACATTTAACTCAATCTCAAAATAAAAACTCATCTTTGTACTGAATACTAGCAACATTGAATACAGAACACTATCACACCAAAAAGATATCTTGATGAACTTTGAATCATGAACAACACTAGTTGAGGAAACAACAATAAATCCAAACATTACCACCATCTTCACATCAACTGAATCAACCACACTTATCCTTACCAAAGAAGTAACTCAACCTCTGACACAGGAATACTGAAATAATGGCACCTGATAAATCAATCATATCTCACTCAAATTGTTATACATGAACCTTTGTAAGTTGACTAGAATCAAATTTAGGCATATCTAAAACATCATCTATAATCATAGAAAAAGGTCTTCAATATATCACTTGATCAATTGAAATCATCTTCTATGAACAAACTAAAAACATTGTCTACAACAACAATAGTATGTTTACATCAATGACAAAATATTAATTTTAGCACACATAAACAAGGTCTAATAAAAAATCTTTGACATACTCAAAAATTCCCCAACAATATCCCCCTTTGGCATTGATGACAACATGTGAAGTGAAAAATGGATCAATCCACAAAGACATAAATATATCCACCTAATCACTCTAAATATCTGGCTTCAAACCTCTTGACACAATCTCTCCCAATAGTTTTTCTTTTTTTTTCACACAATATCTCCACCTTTGACATCAATGGAAAAGGGCCAAAGACATCAAAAAGAGTTGAACTCACTTCAAAAAGCATAATAGATAACTATTTAAAATCAGCTTATCACAAGACTTCTCCCCTTGAGGAGAAGTCCCCAATCTCATCAATCTAAAGAAGGATATTCTGATAAATTCATGGACTGATACCATCCCTAGCATCATTATCTCTTATTAGGAGGGGCCAAATCCCCAATCTTATTGCTGAGATACTCAAATGTATCCTTCGACAAAGGCTTTCTAAACATATCAATAGTTTTTTCCTTAATAGACACATACTCCATTTTTACTTCCTTTCCACTAACTTTATCCCTCAAGAAATGATACTTAATAGAAATATTCTTTGTCTTTGAATGTTACATAGGGTCCTTTGAAATATTTATAGAACTTGAGTTATCACAATAAATAAAAATAGGTTCATCAATGTTTATCTTTAAATCTTTCAAAATTTTCTTCATCCAAACAACTTGATTACAATTTATAGAAGCAACAACATACTCAGCTTCAACAATAGATTGAGAGATACAATCTTGTTTCTTACCAATCCAAGAGATTAGACTCTTACCCAAAAACAAATGCACCACCACTTGTACTTTTCTTATCATCCACATTACCTGTCTAATCAACATTAGTATATGTACTCAAGGTAAAATCATCATCTATTCCATACCATAATCTATATTCAATTGTACCATTCAAGTATCTAAAAATTCGATTATCAGCAACCATGTGTCATGCCTTTGGTTCTGCTTGAAATCTCACAATAATTCCAACTACATTTAATATGTCTCTTAGATAGTATGAGTTAGATATTGTAATCCTCTAATCATTGATTTGTATCTTTTCTGATTTGCACAAGGGGATTCATCATCCTTAGTCAATTTACAACCAATAACCATAGGAGTCCCTACTGGTTTTGAATCTTCCATATTGAAATTCTTCAACAATTCTCTAACATACTTGGACTATTAATAAAAATTCATTTGTCTAACTGTGTAATTTTAAATCCAAGAAATAATTTCATCTCACCTATCATAGACATCTCTAACTCTTTTTGCATTTCATTAGAAAAACCTATACTCAATTCATCATTTCCACCCAATATGATATCATCAGCAAAGACTTAAACAATCAAGATATTATCATCAACTATTTTGAAGTATAATTTACTATTAGTAGTACCTTTACTGAATCTAATCTTTGTCAAATATATGTCTAATATAGCATACGAGGCTCTAGGAGCTTGATTCAATCCATACAACACTTTCTACAATTTACAAACCATATCTCCTTCCTCAGTTGGTGGAAATACATTAGGCTAATCAATGTAAACATCTTCCTCTAACTCACCATTCAATAATGTGGACTTAACATCCATCTGATATACCTTAAAAATTCTATAAGCTACATATGCAAGAAGCAATCCAATTGCTTCAAGTCTAGCTATAGGGGCAAAGGTCTCTATAAAATTAATACCTTCCATTTGGGAATACCCTTTGCATATGAGTCTTTCTTTGTTTTGAATCACCTTAATCTTCATTCAACTTGTTTTCGAATACCCATTTAGTTCAAATCACATTCTTGTTCATATTGGAGTTGATGAGTAAACAACCCACAACTCCCAAGAACACCTGCATGTAAACACCTATCATAGAAACAGAGAGAATCAAGAAGCTAGAGAGGCCTAAAAGCATTAATCTACGAGAGAGGAGAAATCATTGAGGTACAAAAACAAAAGTTGCAATTCAATAATGAATAATTTGTTACAAAGTTATTCTTTGTTATCAAAAGTTATGAAAATAAGAGAGATCAATCCTTATAAAAGGAGATCAAAACCCTAAAAGGGTGAACAAACCTAGGTTGCATGATAATAATTAATAAAGAAATTAATTATTATATGCCTAAATTTTAACTTAAGAAGAAAGAGATAATAAGTGACTTAGTAATTAAATCAATATGATTTGATTAGTAAGAAAACACTTTATTTCTCTAACACCCCTCCTTAAGATAAACTTTGGGAGAAGCTAAAAACCTAGAAAGAACTACTGAAAGCAAATGGGTCCCAACAAAAAAGACCTGATTAGGTACCCAAGTACAAAAGAGAGTCTCTAGAAAGCAAAGAAATAGAGAAAACCACATGGGAAAAACTCTACTCCCAAAAGAGATGAAGACTAGTCTGAAGGACTAAAAGCCTCCAAAACTAGGAATGTTCCATAAAATAGGAACAAGGATGAACATGTAGAACATCACTGAAGTAAGAAGTTGAAAACTCTATCAAGAAGTAACTAATGATCTGAAGATTGTCCACTGAAATATGACCAAGTAGAGAAGACTACAATCTGCATGAGTGCCCTCAAATGAATCTACTCGAATCAGGAGGTAAACAAAGGCAAACAACTGAAGTCAAAGATACAAAATACTGTAATCTGCACGAATGCCCTCAAATGACACTACTCAAATCAAGAGGAAAACAAAGGCAAACACTTGAACTCAAAAATACAGATGACATAAAAACACCAAAAGTTTGAAGAACTCATCTATCAAAGTTGCAAGAGTGCATCCAAAAATAGGAAATAGAAGAGTGTCCATATGGTAAATGACCCATCTCACCGGAATGCATAGGTACCCAACTAGTGCATCCATCTAGTACAAAGAATCAAATATTGAATACATAGCTCACACTATCGAACCAAGGAAGTAGTAGAACCAATAGTAGAAACCCCCCCATAATGTTGACAAGGGAGTAATGATAGGTACATTGAAAAGATCGTCCAATATGAATTGCATGATACCAGGAACATTGAAGGTGCAAAGAGATTACAAACACAAATAGAGATACCCAAGGCTAATATTGTTGGAGGAATGTTCACATGATAAAAGTAGATGGAAAACAAAGGAAAACATCAAATCCCCCTAGCACTTTATAATGGAGTGTGAGTACATAGAGCACAAACATGTGCAAGATCTCATACATGAAATAGAATGGCACTCTATCTCAGTATGTGTGCATAAAAGAATGCTTAAAAAGTGAAGTAAATACTTCTCAAAGAAGAGTGAAGGTTGCTGATACAAAAGAAAAGCTTAAGATGAGCCATCCCTAAAAGGGAAGAGATCCCAAGACCTGTAACATCCAAGATATCCACCAGATTGAAAAAATGAAAGAAACTAAATAAATTATATCTAGAGAAGAATCTATAAAAATGACTCACATCACTGGAAATTTCTAAGAACAAGCTTTCGAATGATATATCATTTTCAAAAATGGAGTCTAGATGCGTAAGATAGAGCTCCTAGAGTGAAAAATTAAACATCTATATTTGACATTAAAAATCATCATCAAAAAAGAAAAATTAGAAATTAAAACCTCCAGATATGGATAGATCTTGGAACCATCTTTCTGATGATATCTTATTTGCTTGATTTCGACATCGTATGCTCAAGTTATGAGGAAAAAACCATAGGTATGCTGATGGGGCCCAAAAAAGGTGCAGAAGTGTGTTGATGCATGCTGACATCAACAAATGACAGGCTTAAATTTCATGGCCAAATGGCCGTCAGCGCAAAAAAAATAAAAAAGAATTTTTTTTGCAAAAATCATCGTACATCCTCGGGATGCATGCCAGGGTCATACGACCCTGGTATGCAAAAAAAAATTGCCTCAGAATGTAATGGCATCTAAATCGGATGTGCCTTATATGGATCTAGGGGTTCTTGGTTGTTGCGAGCTCAACGGTGAGGTTCATTTGAGCCAAAAATACTCCAAAATATCAGTGACCGCCTCAAGATTTGTGTTAGAGTCGGTTGCAAAATGTTTTTACCATAGATTCCAACTTCATCCAAATTGGACAAATTTTATATGGAACTAGGGGTTCTTGGATGCTTTGAAACACATCTGTGAGGTCTGTTTGAAGCCAAGATGACCAGAAAGAGAGGTCCCCCCATATTCAACAAAAAACCCTTTAAAACATAGATCTGATGAACATGGTCAAATCTCTCAGGAAGATGATAGGGGAAAACAGATATAAAGCTTTGATACCATATTGGATTTGATGAGTAAAAAACCCACAGCTCCCAAGAACACCTGCATGCAAACACCTGTCACAGAAATATAGAGAAGCAATAAGCTAAAGAGGCCTAAATGCATTGATCCACGAGAGAGGAGAAATCATTGAGATGAAAAAATAAAAGTTGCATTTCAATAATGAATAATATGTTTCAAAGTTATTCTCTATTATCAAAAGTTATGAAAATAAGAGAGATCAATCCTTATAAAAGGATATCAAAGCCCTAAAAGGGTGAACAAACCTAGGTTGCATAATAAAAATTAATAAGCAATTAATTTTTATATGCCTAAAGTTTAGCTTAAGTAGAAAGAGATAATAAGTGACTTAGTAATTAAATCAATATGATTTAATTAATAAGAAAACACTTTATTACTCTAACACCCCCCTTTAAGATAAACTTTGGGAGAAGCTAAAAACCTAGAAAGAACTACTAAAAGCAAATGGGTCCCGACAACAAAAGGCCTGATCAGGTACCCAAGTACAAAAGAGAGTCTCTAGAAAGCAGAGAAATAGAGAAAACCACATGGGAAAAAATCTACTAAAAAAAGAGACAAAGAGTAGTCTGAAAGACTAAAGAAGCCTCCAAAATGAGGAATGTTCCAGAAAATAGGAACAAGGATGAACATGTAGAACATCACTGAAGCAAGAAGCTGCAAAATCTATCAAGAAGTAATTGATGATCTGAAGATCCTCCACTAAAATATGACCAAGTGGAGAAGACTATAATCTGCATGAGTGCCCTCAAATGACACTACTTGAATTAGGAGGCAAACAAAGGAAAACAACTAAATTCAAAGATACAAAATACTGTAATCTGCACGAGTGCCCTCAAATGACACTACTTGAATCAAGAGGAAAACAAAGCCAAACACCTGAACTCAAAAATATAGATGACATAAAAACACCAAAAGTCTGAAGAGTTGATCAATCAAAGATGGAAGAGTGCATCCAAAAATAGGAAAGAGAAGACTTTCCATATGGTAAATGACCCATTTTACCAGAATGCATAGGTACCCAGCCAGTACATCTGCCTAGTACATAGAATCAAATATTGAATACATAGCTCACACTATCAAACCAAGGAAGTAGTATAACCAACAATAGAAACCCCCCATAATGTTGACAAGGGAGTAATGACATGTACAATGAAAATATCATCCAATATGAACTGGACGATACTAGAAACATCAAAGGTGCAAAGAGAGTACAAAAACAAATAGAGATACCCGAGGCTAATGTTGTTGGAGGAATGTTCACATGACAAAAGTAGATGTCAAACAAAGGCAAACATCAAACCCTTCCTGGACCTTTATAATGGAGTACGAGTACATAGAGAACAAACATGTGCAAGATCTCATACATGCATTAGAATAGCACTTTATCTCAATGTGTGTGCATAAAAGAATGCTAAAAAATTAAATTATACAGTGCTCAAAGAATAGTGAAGGCTGTTGATACAAAAGAATAGCCTAAGATGAGCCATCCCTTAAAGGGAAGAGATCCTAGGACCTGTAACATCCAAGATATCCATGAGATTGAAAAAATGCAAGAAACTGAATAAAATATACCTAGAGAAGAATCTATAAAAATGACTCATATCATTGGAAATATCTAAGAACAAGCTTTCGAACGATATATCATTTTCCAAAAATGAAGTTTGGATGCACAAGATAGAGCTCCCGAAGTACAAAAATGAACATCTAGATTTGATAGTAAAAATCACCATCAAAAAATAAAAATCATAAATTCACACCTCCAAATATGGATAGATCTTGGAACCAGCTTTCTGACGATATCTTGTTTGCCTAATTTCGACACAGTATGCTCAAGTTATGAGCAAAAAACCACAAGTATGCTGATGGGAACCAAAAAATGTGTAGAAGTGTGTTGATGCATATTGACGTCAGCAAATGACAGGCTTAAATTTCACGGCCAAATGGCAGTCATCACAAAAAATTTTAAAAAGAATTATTTTTTTGCAAAAATCATCGTACAACATCGGGATGTGTGCTAGGGTTGTACGACCCTAGTATGCAAACAAAATTGGTGCCGAATGTAATGGTGTCTGAATCGGATGTGCCTTATATGGATCTAGGGGTTCTTGGCCACTGTGAGCACAATGGAGAGTTTTGTTTGAGCCAAAAATACTCCAAAATACCAGTGACTACCTGAAAATCCATGTTGGGGCTAGTTACAAAATTTTTTTGCCATAGATTCCAACTTTGTCCAAATTGGACAAATTTTATATGGAGCTAGGGGTTCTTGGATGCTTTGAACACAACCATAAGGTCTATTTGAATCCAAGATGACCAAAAAGAGAGGTCCCCCTAGATTCAACAGAATGCCCTCTGAAACATAGATCTGATGAACATGGTTGAATATCTCAAGAAGATGACAGGGGAAAATAGATCTAAAGATCTAATACCATATTGTATTTGATGAGTAAACAACCCACAGCTCCCAAGAAAAGCTATATACAAACACCTATCATAGAAAGAGAGAGAAGCAAGAAGCTAGAGAGGCCTGAACACATTGATCCACGAGAGAGGAGAAATCATTAAAGTGCAAAAACAAAAGTTGCAATTCAATAATGATTAATATGTTGCAAAGTTATTCTCTATTATCAAAAGTTATGAAAATAAGAGAGATCAATCCTTATAAAAGGAGATCAAAGACCTAAAAGGGTGAACAAGCCTAGGTTACATGATAATAATTAATAAAGCAATTAATTATTATTAGCTTAAGTAGAAAGAGATAATAAGTGACTTAGTAATTAAATCAATATGATTTAATTAATAAGAAAACACTTTATTACTCTAACAATTTATAGGTTTGGAAACAAGAATCCAAGTCTTGTTTTATCATTTTGATCAAGCTCTTCTTTCATCGCTTTTATCCAACTTTCATCATTACATGCTTCATTTACATCTTTAGGCTCAAACTCATATATCAAACATGTTTCTTCTCTAGCAATTATTCCTCTATTTTGAAAACCTCTATTCTTATATCCAATAATAATATCTTCAGAATGATTAATTTTTACATATTGTGGATTCTTTGGAATAGGATTTGTAGTAGATGCTTCAGTATCAACATTCTCCTCATTTTCCATAGGTTTGGCTTGTTCTTCCAGACCACTCTGATTCAAATTCTGATTCTGCACTTCCATAATTTGATTATCCTCTTTAGTTATGTCATTGACGCAAGGCACAGGTCAAGAGGGGCCAAACAATGGCACACCCTAATGATCCAAGCCTACTCAACACATGCGGAAACAAATAACAACAACAATGAGAGAGAGAATGTAGGGACTTTCATATATTTTCATCAAATAGAATCATACATGTCGGGCTATAAGGCCTTCCCAATTAGGGACAAATATTACAATTAATTACAAAAGTCCTCAAACATGAGAGGATCTATCAAAATCTCTAATTCTATCTTCTATCAAAACTGCCTCCTAAACTCTAAACCAACAACTACATTTATACAAGAAGCTACCCAACTAATTCAGCCTTCAAATCCATAATCAACAGAAGGAATGGTTAGATCTGGGACCACATGCCTCCCAATGATTGATATCAAAATTAAATCCATGATCCAACATAAATGCACAAGTCAGCCATAATAGAAACTAAAACTATGTTAGAAATAGGGAATACTGAGAGGGGGGGTGAATCAATATTCTACAAGCTTTATCTTTTGCCCAATTATGGATATAACAGATTATGTTTATACATGCATAACATAAGAAGCTAAACAACATGCATAACAATAAAGAAATCATAACACATTATTTGTTCTCGAGGAAAACCTGGCCAAGGGAAAACCTCGGTGGGAATGGTACCCACAAAGATCCACTAATCAAAAATATCCTGTTAAGGATGTTGATCCTGTTAAGAGTCTATTACAAGCATAGAGTGTATCAGTCCTAATTAAGGGACTATAGGCCTTGTTAGAAGTCTCAACCCTGTTAGGAGTTGGTAGTACAAAATGTGATTACCAGATGAGCCCACTGCCCAAACAAGTAATGTACAATATACACTTCTTACAAAAATAGCTTAAGGTACATAACCTTATACTACTTGCATCAATATCTCTTCGCTTCTCTTTTACTATTGCTATTACATATGCTTCATATACTTCGCATCATATCACTGCTTCATTACATTTCATTACTACTACTTGATACTTCATCTAACTTTACAATTACAATTACATTTATACCAATAGCTTTATCCAAGAGTTAAAATCTAGGATGTCATCCCTTTATATTGTTAAGTCATTATTTTGATAAAAAAAATAATCCCTTAAATCTTTACTAGTTTTGTCTTCATATTCTATCTTGTCGGCTTCATGATGTCTTTCGTAAAACTATCATAACTTCTTCCGTACATGCCATACTGACTTGCACTTTGAGATGGATGATCAATAGACATCATAGAGTCTATGTTCAAGTGTGCAAGCACTAAACTTACTCCAGTCAATGTCACAAACAAAAACTATGTCCAAGTTCACTAGTAAAAACATTGTCTCACACTTAGACAAATTTGCAATGCGCTCTGTCATACTTGCTCTCTGACCTGTGTGATCTTCATGTGGATCATATGTTTCCATAATGACAACATCTATGTAATCAACTCAGCAAAATTGCCAACAAACTAAACCCATCGGTGAGCAAAGATAACTAATTAGCAAACAAGGAACGTCGAGTGCCAGTGAAACAACTGACTGCCCAGGAGATAACCGACCATACTCGGTAACCAAAGGAAACTAACCAACTACCAACCAACTCAGTCAAAGTAGGAACCGAGCAACACTAACAAACTTCAAAAATATTTTTGGTGACACGGGATTGCCAAGGACCCAAGATGCTCCTGCATTAGACACCTAGCATTATTTTGAAATGATTCACTGAATCATTTGGTAGGTATGATTCAAGTTGCATCCAAGTCAGATTGTGAAATCCATGAATTGTCTTCCATCAATCTATTCTTCCACTTTACCAGATATTCCATATATTGTTTTCCTCTTGTACTCTTGCCAACTCTTTCCTTCAAAATTTGTTCAATTTCTTCATTCTGCTTCTTAGGATATTATGTTGGTACTGTCATTTCTCCATCAGGTTCATGATACTCACACAAATCAGTAATGTTGAAAATAGGTGATATGTCCATATTGTTAATCTCTATTGAGCATTTAAGGTTGTCATTAGTATCAAAGGATAGTAAAAAGGTCAGCCGGTTACTTATATTGAGTTGGTCGATAACCAGAAGTAAGACAGAGCAGTCGGTAAAGTCTTTACACTGAGCATCACACAGTTCACCGAGCACTAGTGACACCGACACCAATGGTTAGCAAACACTGAGCATCACAGTATACACCAAGCAGATTATACAGTGTTTACCGATGATCACAAAAAATGGCATAGTAATCTGAAATGGCACATTATTCTATGAAAATGGTTACAATAGATCGTAAAATGGTTTACCAAGATTGAGGAGCATTTATTGTAAAAGATACTCATTAAATGTAATGTTTATCTTATTGTAATAGTTGATCTAGGTTATTTTGCACCGTAGATCTTAGGGTTATGATTATTGTTTGTAACCTAAATTTTGCTAAAGCAGAAAAAATAGAACACTATATATTTTGTATGTTCACACCACTTTATGAGGTTGGTGAACTAAAATATATGAATCACAGAGCACTTGAAGACATTGCCTAACTTCAAGACAATTAGTTTACTAAGAAGAAAAGAGTACAGAGGATATTAGATTGAGAAGAATCACAGAAGGCTACCGAGCAAAATAGAGTAGAGAACCATCATAGATAAGGTGATATTTTGATGAGCACTTATGGATCTATTTCAGACAATTGGGTTGTCAACTAGTAGATAATTTTCTATTACTTTTTGACAATTGTGATAGAGTGTTTTTGATAAAATATCTTAATAGAGTAGACTTAACAGTCTTATGTAAATCTCTTAACCAAGTACAGGCTTCATTAGTGTTGTTTAAATCCTATAACTAGGTAGATCTAGCTGATCTAACATGTTACTTCTAATAGGGTAAGATCACCAAAAGTGATCAAAACTTGTAGCCTTAACAGGCAAACCTTTTCTATCTGCAGTAGTGAAGAATTTGTGGGTGTCATCCCCACCGCAGTTTTTACCTTCTAACAAGGCTTTCTGCATTACCAAAATACTTATGTTATGTGATTGTCATATTGATTTCATGTTGTTTACTTTTTGAAGTTAACTAGATGATTGATTTATGCAATTATGTTCAAGTTATTTTGATCGGTTATCATAGTATACAGTTATAGATCTGAAAGGTTTTACAAGTAAAGTTTTGAAGGCACTGATTCACCCCTCCCCTCTTAGTACTTATCTCTCCTAATTCCAACAATTGGTATTAGAGCTTAGTTCTCTTGTTGAACAGTCTAACCACTGAAGGGTAAAGATCTAATTCATGGAGAGATACAAGCTTGACAAGACTATTGAGAATCAGAAGATACAAATACAGATGTTTGTGGAACAGTATACACAAGCCAAGGAAGAACTAAAGAAATTAATGGTTAAAAGGAAGAACCTTGCAATTCAGCTAAATGAAATTAGTTATCATGAAGAACCTATTGATGAAATATTTAATCATATTGGATCAAGCTCTTGAAGCATCTCTGATAGATCTAAAAGCATAATCTCTAACTTGTCAGAAAAGAATCAGCATCTATCTTAGCAAGTGAAAGCACCTCAAATCGGTCATGAATCTCAAATGGTGAGAATGGTGGAAATCATGAACAATGCTAGACAAGCTAAACAAGATCAGAATTTGGCTATTGAAGACCGAAGACTGATGATTGAACAACTCCAAGCAAAAGAAAGTGAAATATAGAGACTCACTAATCGTCACTTCCAAGTATCAAATCAAATGATGATAGTTAATCAAGAAATGAATCGATCAATGGAGAATTATCAAGAAGACTTGAAGATGTTGCAATACTTAGAGAAGATAATGAAAAACTGAGAAATGAAATAAAGACACAAAAGAAACACAATGAAATGATGAAGATAGCTGAGGATAGTTCTAAAAAGATTGATGATTTCCTGACTAATCAGAGAAGATTCAGAAGCAGAGCTAGTATAGGCTATATTGGTGAAGGAGAATCATCACAGCAAGCTGAAAAAGTCAAAAACAATCAAAGTTAGAAAGCTAAAGTGTTGACATGTTATCACTGTGAAAAACTAGGACATACATCTAATGTGTGTAGAAGCAAAGCACAAGGTAAACTTCCTGTCATTCCAAAATTCAATGGATATTGTTATTACTATGGTAAGTTTGGACATCTAGCTTATGAATGCAGAGTTAAGAAGAATGACATTGCTAATAATACTACTAAGGAGAAAATATGCTATACTTGTAATAAGCATGGACACACTACAAGGGACTACAAGGAAAAAATGAAACAAGTCTGGACACCTAAAGAGAAACTACAACGAAAGCCATATCAACTGAAGAGACAAGGCAACTCGTATATTTGGGATTATAATACATGGACTAATTGTGTTGTATGTGGTCGGTATGGACATATTGTAGAAAACTATTATAGAAAAAGTCAGATTGGACAATCAAGAAACTGGATAAATGTAGGAATGGCATGTATGTATTGTCACAAGGTCGGTCATGTAAGCAAGAACTGTAGAGACTAAACACCAGATGAAAACCATATATTTGAGAGTGGATATAACATTGCAAAAATTATGAAGTTAAGGAACACAATGTGGAAGAAGGAATCTAATGAGAATGCTGATTCAAGTAACACTGTCGGTGAAACATCATCCACTAGATTGGGTGACATCAGTACCTCCACTTAAGATGACAAAGGTATGTATGGATATGACATTTCAAATGATCACATTTTACATATAGTTCCTTATATATGATGTACAAATACCAAATCTACATGAATAAAGATGCACTATGGTTTATGTGTTATAAGTTTACAAATGACACTTAGTCAGTAAAAGAAGAAATGAGAGTTGATTACTCATTGGTAATCACTATACAAGGTTAACCGACAACAGTGCAAACTGATGAAGAAATTATATGTTAACCGAGCAAAGGAAATTTTAGACATTACTGAGCTAACAGCTATTTCATACCGAAAGTTAGGTCACGCATTTAATACACTAAAGTTTGAGTGAGAATATCGAAAAGCTATATATACGCAGAAATAGAGTTCATTGTTGCATTGCGATTTCAAAGAATAGAGATTTTACAGAGAAGAGTTCAAGCTAAAGATTTTTAGAAAAGATTCAAAGCCATTGTAGATCAAATTGACAACAATTCTTCAATGATATCAAGTAAGTTCATCTGCCTACAACACTAGTTATCTATTGCTTGCTGAAACCCTAGAAACAATTTATGGCATCAACATCAACTACAAGAAAATCACAAAACATTGAGGAGGAAGTAGAATTAATTATTAGGGAACATTTCATTGAGGACAAATTTAAACCACATCCCAAGGTCACAGCACAAACAGATGATATGGGTGCATTTTCGAGCATTCCAGATAGGGTTTTGTTAATAGAAGATATTAGGGCCTATATTCACTGCAAAATTGAAGTATGTGATTTTGAGACCATTGCTTCTTATCAACAAGTCTATGGAACGGATGGAAAGATAAAATCTGAATACAAGAAGATTGGGGAGTCAGGGTTATTATGTTTTATGTACTTCCCGCAATCTTTTCAAAATGACTGGATAAGAATCGTGCTGAGCAGATTTCATGATGGAAAATTTTGGTAGATAAACCTGTCGAGGTCACAAAGAAGATTATCAATAGGGTTATTGGGTACCCTACAACCGACAAAGCTAAAGCCTTTCAAAGTTCATCTTGTCCCGACATTGAAAAGAACACTGGAGCTCAATGGGGTGGTAGGGCACTGAAAATTTCAACCATCAAAGACCTAGAGGTAAAATTCACAGCTCATGTCATTGGGTACAAGATATTTCAATCTAGTAGACCAAATAGTGTACCCTGCAGCACCGTGGACATGGCATATAAAATTGTGAAGAAAGATCATCAGGTAGATCTTTCCGAACTACTACTACACTAGTTGCAAGATAATATGAAGACAATAAAAGAAAAGAAGTCCAATACATGTAAGTACAGATCACTGCTTGTCTATAAATTTTTCTATCTACAAAAATATGTACCGAGTATCGGTAAAGTAAACTAGAAATCTGACAAACCGATAACTGCACAAATTGGTGAAATGATGAAAAGTCTAGGAGATAATCTGAATAAGGAATTTAATGCATATTTCAAGGAATTTTAGGAAAAAATGCAACAAAGGAGTAGAATTCCAAGGTAATTAGTGAGTAAATTTGAAGATGACATATGTTTTGTAGTCAGCACAGACCACTCTATGATAAAAGCAATAGAACCAAGAACAAAATGGTTAGCACCGATGGGATACGAAATGAACCATGATTTCTCTTTAAAATTTATTAATGCATTGCTAGCATTACTGATAGATATCACTACCAGTAGGTTTGGTGTATATGAGGAAGCTAAGTCAGGAATCACTACAGACATAGAGATAGGAAAAATGTCTAGAAGGGTGAAGAAAATGAGAAAAGATCTCACAGCAAAATATGGAAATGCATCTGACTCATCTAAGGAGTCACCGGTTAAAGAAACAACCAAAGGTCAGTTACAGTTGGCTGACAAGCCCTATGATAGTGAGGAGACTGAGTCAGAAAAAGAAAAGGATCACACACCAGTTCCTCCCACCAATGTTGAATAGGAAATGCAATTACTAGAACCTGAAGGAGTGAGGACACGTTCGTCAACTGCAGCTCAACCTACCAAAAAAGAAGAAGTAGTAAAAGTAGAAAAAAGAAGAGCAGCTACACTGACATGAAAATATGTTAAGAGAAAGAACAAGAAAGTAGCTGAGGCACCGAAGAAAAAGAGGAAATACATAAGTAAAGAAGATATAGAGGAGACTGACACAGAAAATGATCCTAATCAATTCAAGTTAGTTCGTAACAAGGAAAGTACAATAGATGAAATAATTGAAGATATAATTGAGAATGGAAATCTTACAGATCTCGGCATAGACAAATTTGACAAAATGTCAATTGAGGACAAGACAAAGCTAGAACATGTTATCATCCAGATGATGATTAAATTCAAGAGATTACCAATGGAATTCGCATGTCAATTGCCGAAGGAACTTGATGATAAAATAAATGAGAGATGGGCTATTGCACTAGATATAGAGAAAAGGAAAAGAGAACGATCATTAAGTCATGCAGCCTCACACTTTAGTTATGCTATTGTAAGTGAATACATGACAAAGTATCAAGCTAGATTTCTAGTCAAGAATAGAGCTATGAAGATAATGGATGAGAATGTGGGTGATATGGATGTCACATGTGATTCTCTATGGACATCAATTTTGAAAGCAGAAGAGAAAGCTGAACAGGAAGCATTCCTGAAATTGTCTAAGAAGAGACACAGTTCAAAAGGTAAAGGTATTTTCATTGATGATAACAAAGGAAAGAAAATAGATGACACTGGTATATCAATTACCGAGGTAATTGATATCATCGAACAAAAGGATGAAATAAGAATCTCACAGGATGCACCGGATCAAGTTAGGATCCACTTGCAGAAGAAAACCGATGATGATGCACTCATTGAGGACATCAATAACGGTGATCCTAATGATGAGGATGATGAAGATGTACCAATTGCACCAAACAAAGATGAAGCATTAGAAACTAATAGTGTGTTCACATCTCTACTGGGTGAACTACCTATACTTGCAGAGGCAGTTGAAATAATTTCACAAGTACAACCCAATGTTTCTCATCCTAAGAAAAATAAAGATACAACTGAGATACAAGCACCTTAGCAACCTGTAGATACAAATGAGCCTACCAAAATAGAGGCATAGTCTACTGAAACAAAGGAACCAAAAGAAACAAAGTCGACCAAGGTGAACCCACCTGACACTACAATCGAGACTCCCACACCATCTACCGAGGAGTAGAAGAAGGATGATATGGTGTCAATTGGGAAGGATACTTCGAAGAGTGGAGAAAAAGCTATTGTTATAAGTGAGAAGAAGTCACCTCTTGCACCAAAGAAGAAGAAGAAGAAATCCAAAGGGCTGGTCACCATTGATGAAATTATAATTATACCAGAATGTGACCCGAGAACACTAAGCCTCGAGGAACTAAGTAGATATGGGGAGCTATGTTCAAGGAAAGTGGCACAAGAAAAGTTAAGGTAAGAACACAAATGCAAAGAAGTGTTAAATGATGTGAGGGATATTCTACAATAGATAGTACCAGAGACAAATATTGATGAGAATACTCCCATCTTAGATCAACTTGCTACACTCGCCAACAAAATCAATGCCCCTGATACAGATGTAGACAAAAGAATAGAAGAATGGGTAGAATCAAAGATTCAGAACAAATTGGTAGAAAGGATTAGCACAGAAGTGGCAATGAACAAGGTAAAATTATCTGAGGTCATTACCGAGGTAAAATCTATTACCTAGATAATCTGCCAATTTCTAATCAAGCTTTGTACTTCAGACACCTTCACTGTAGAAATTAGTGAAAAGATAAAAGGTTTAGAAGCAGAGATACAATTGAGTACACAAGCAGCTATCATCGAGCCAACTACTTTCTTAAATCATATTCACCAAGTTCAAGAACTCCAGTGGCTGATAGCAAAATTAAGAAAACAAGAAGCACACATCACCAATTAGGTTACAGAGTTACAAACATAACTCATTCCTTACCTGAAAACTTTTGAAGCACATATTGTCAGAGCTGAACAACTTGTAGCAACACTAGAGATTTTGATTTTGGATAATATCTTTGACATGCATGCCCAAGTCAGTCTTGAGCATATTGCTCTTACCAAATTGAAAGAGGACTGGGACAACCTCTTGGAGTCTGTAAAGAAAACCCATCAAAACATTTTTGATAAGATGTAAGTATACATTAAATTTTTTATTTATTTGGCATTATTATCAAAAAGGGGGAAAACATGTATATGCCAAATAAGTATACTTTGATATTTATGTTAATACTACTAGGAGCATGCACCGAGGGGGAGTACTTTGTACTTAGAAACATTTTTGTTGTGGATATACATATGGTGGAGACATAAGGAATATATAGAAACATTTTTTCTATATACATTTGAAGTTTTGATACTAATGCCAAACGGGGAGATTGTTAATCTCTATTGAGAATTTAAGGTTGTCATTAGTATCAAAGGATAGTAAAAAAGGTGGTCGATTACTTATATTGAGTTGGTCGATAACCAGAGGTAAGACAGAGTAGTCGGTAAAGTCTTTACACCGAGCATCACACAGTTCACCGAGCACCAGTGACACTGACACCGATGGTCAATAAACATTGAGCATCATAGTATACACCAAGCAAATTATACAATGTTTACCGATGATCATAGAAAATGGCATAGTAATCTAAAATGGCACATTATTCTATGCAAATGGTTACAACAGATTGTAAAATGATTTACCAAGATCGAGGAGCATTTATTGTAAAAGATACTCATTAAATGTAATGTTTATCTTATTGTAATAGTTGATCTAGGTTATTTTGTACCGTAGATCTTAGGGTTATGATTATTTTTTGTAACCTAATTTTTGCTAAAGTGGCAAAAATAGAACACTATATATTTTGTATGTTCACACCATTTTATGAGGTTGGTGAGCTAAAATATATGAATCACGGAGCACTTGAAGACATTGCCTAACTTCAAGACAATCAGTTTACCAAGCAGAACAGAGTACAGAGGATATCAAATTGAGCAGAATCAGAGAAGGCTACCGAGCATAACAGAGTAGAGAACCATCACAGATAAGGTGATATTTTGATGAGCACTTATAGATCTATTTCAGACAATTGGGTTGTCAACTAGCAGATAATTGCCTATTACTTTCTAACAATTGTGATAGAGTGTTTTTGATAAAATCTCTTAACAGAGTAGACTTAATAGTCTTATGTAAATCTCTTAACCGAGTACACACTTCATTAGTGTTTTTTAAATCCTATAACTAGGTAGATCTAGCTGATCTAATATGTTACTCCTAATAGGGTAAGATCACCAAAAGTGATCAAAACTTGTAGCCTTAATAGGCAAACCTTTCTATCTGTAGTAGTGAAGAATTTGTGGGTGTCATCCCCACCGCAATTTTTACCTTTTAACAAGGGTTTCTACATTACCAAAATACTTGTGTTATGTGATTTTCATATTGATTTCATGTTGCTTACTTTCTGAAGTTAACTAGATGATTGATTTATGCAATTATGTTCAAGTTATTTTGATCGATTATCATAGTATACAGTTATAGATCTGAAAGGCTTTACAAGTAAAGTTTTGAAGGCACTGTTTCACCCCTCCTCTCTCAGTACTTATCTCTTCTAATTCCAACACATGTCATTAGGTAACTCAATTTCATATGCATTTACACTATCAAATTTCTTCAAAATCTTGCAAGGTCCAAACTTCTTCATCTTCAGCTTCCCATATGTTCCAATAGGAAATTGACCCTTCTTCAAATGAACCATCACTTCATCACCAACATCAAAATTTTTATGTCTCATTGATCTATCAGCTCTATCTTTGTATTTTGGATTACTCTCTTCCAGCTTTAGCTTCACATCTTCATGCAATGTCTTCATGTACTCAACAAATTTTACTCCTTCAACACTTCTCTTACTTTCATCAGCAATGTCTCTCAAATCAGATATACCTCTTAGCTGTATGCCATTCACAATCTCAAATGGTGTTTTTCTAGTACTCCTATTCATTGAATTATTGTATGCAAATTCTGCTTGTGCTAACATAGAATCCCAATTACTTGGTGTGTCTCCAACTAAACATCTCAAAATATTTCTCAAACTTCTATTCACAACTTCAGTCTATCCATTGGTTTGTTGGTGAAATGTAGAACTATATTTCAACTCTGTGCCAAATTTCTTCCAAAGAGTCTTCCAAAAGTATCCAACAAATTTACTATCTCAGTCAGAGATAATACTCCTCGATAATCCATGCATTCTTACAATTTCCTTAAAGAAAATATATGCTACATGTACTGCATCTAATGTCTTTCTACAAGGTATAAAATCTATCATCTTATAAAATCTATCCACAACAACAAATATAGAATCATTACCTCTTACTGTATTTGGTAAGCCAAGAAAAAAGTCCATACTGATGTCAATCCAAGGTTTCTCAGGAATAGCAATTGGTACATATAATCTAGTATTCTAACTTACTCCTTTTGCAACTTGACAAACTCCTCAACTTTTCACAAATTTTTGAACATCTTTATACAACTACGGCCAAAAGTACTTCTCCTTAAGAAAATTCCATGTTTTATCAATACCAAAATGTCCATCCAAACCACTACTATGCTTCTCTTTTATCAGGTTAGTTCTCATTACTCCTCTCAGTATACACAACTGAATACCTTTAAACAACATACCTTCCTAAATAAAATATTCATCCCACTTAGTATCTTGTTGATCTTGAATAGGTGCTCTGCACTTTCTCCATGGCTTAGAAAAATCAGGATCAAGCTTATAAGAATCTCTCATCTCATCAAAACCAAGAACTTCAATTTTCATCTCGGTCATCAAAGATCTTCTTCTACTCAATGCATCAGAAACTCAATTAGTGACTTCACTTTTATGCTTTATCACAAATGTGCAACTCTACAAATACTCAACCCATTTCGTATGTCTCTAATTCAACTTATTCTGACTACCCAAATAATGTAAAACCTTATGATCGGTATACAACACAAGTTCACTCAGTATCAAATAATGTCTCCATTTCTTTAGTGCTTGAACTATAGCATAGAATTCTTGATCATACACATAATATTTCCTTCTAGCATCATTCAACTTTTCACTAAAGAAAGAAATAGGTTTACCTTCTTGACTTAATACAGCTCTAATTGCACTTCCATTTGCATCACATTCTACTTGAAATACCTTACTGAAATCAGGTAATGCCAAAATAGGTAATTCAACAACCTTCTTCTTTAGAGTCTCAAAAATTCTATTAGCTACATGTGTCCACTTGAATTCCCTTTTGTCTCCTCTCATAGTCTCAGTCATAACACTACAAATTGAATTGAAATTCCATATGAAATTTTGGTAAAAACTTGCCAAACCATGAAATGATCTTACCTCACTAGCATTCACAGGTGTATGCCAATTCAAAATAGCTTCAACCTTTTCAGGATCCATCTTCAAACCATCAACTTAAATCACAAATCCCAAATACACAATCTCTTCTTTCATGAATGAACACTTGTTCAGATTTATCAGAAACTTTTCCTCTTTCAATCTCTACAAAACTTGTCTAACATGTAACAAATGTTCTTCTTTGGTCTTATTAAATATCAGAATGTCATCAAGATATACAATCACAAACTTACCCAAGAATTTCTTCAAAACTTCATTCATCGGCCTCATAAAAGTACTCAGTGCATTAGTTAAACCAAAAGGCATAACCAACGACTCATACAAACCTTCTTTTGTCTTGAAAGAAATCTTCCATTCATCACCTTCTCTAATTTTGATATGATGATACCCACTTTTCAAATCAATTTTGGTGAAATACTTTGCTCCAGTCAAACTATCCGTTATGTCATCCATTCTTGGTATAGGAAACCTATACTTCACTATTATCTTGTTGATTGCTCTGGAATCAGTACACATTCTCCATTCTCCATTCTTCTTTAGTGCCAATACAATAGGTACTACACAAGGACTCAAACTTTCTCTAATCAAACCTTTCTCTAGCAACTCTTGAATTTTTTGGTTTAATTCTTGATTCTCGGTGGGTGTCAACCGATGAGGTTCCTTATTCGGTAAACTAGCTCTAGGGATTAGATCCATACAATGATCAATGCTTCTTTTCAGTGGTAAACCATCAAGTAAATTATCAAAAATGATTTCACTATACTTGGTGAGTAACTTATCAATCTCCTTAGGAATATTATCTTCTATTTTCTTACTTGGTTTATTAGGAATCATAGAAAAACATACATCATTCTTTTTCAAAGAGTTAACAAACTTTCTTCCCTCCATCAAACAAACTTTCACAGATGTGCAAACATTACTAACAGGTTCTTCCATCAAAGGTAACAAGATTTTTTTCTTTCCATCAACTACAATAGTACACTTATGCAATCTCCCATCATATATAGCATGTCTATCATATTGCCAAGGTCTACCCAACAAAATATGACAAAAATCCATAGGCATGATATCACATTACACCTTATCATAGTACTTTCCAATCTTCAAATTCACATAACATTGTTCACTTACTAGGAGTGTATGCTCATCTTTGATCCATGAAATCTGATAGGGCTTCAGATGTTCCAACCTTTCCAACTACAACTTTATGACCATCTCCTCAGATGCCAAATTCTCTGAGCTACCACTATCAATGATTACCTTCCAAACTTTGTCAAAAACTCTACATCTAGTCTTGAACAAACTTTTCCTTACCGAAACTTCCTTTTTTCTTTCATTCCACAGTGCTCTCCTTACCATCAAGTTATTTTCTTTCTCAGGTTCATTCGGTGACTCTTCTTGCACTAAAGAATTTCTACTACTACCAACCTTCTTACTAGCATGTGTACATTCAAAAGATCTATGTCCTTCTTCTCCACAATTGTAACAAGTTCCTCAGAAACTTCCTCTTCTATAACCACCTCGGTAGTTACTACCTTTTCCTCTAGATGAACTTTCACCTTTCCACTCGGTCTTTCCTTTGTCCAGATTTGTCATTGCTGGTTCAGATCTACCATTCTCACCATTAGATCTACCTCTTCCTCTAGGGAATCTACCACCTCATCCTATTTGTCTTTGCTCATGTCTTTTGTTCAATTTCTCCTCGGCCTTCAATGCAAATTGATAAGCCTCTTCAATGCTCTCCAACTTGGCCATACTAATTTCTTCTTGGATGGAAACTCTCAAACCATTTAGGTATCTACTGATTCTTTCCACATCATCTTCATCATGTCCAAATTTGATATCTAATCTATATAATTCCTCAGTATATTCCTTTACCAAGCTATCTTTCTACCTCAAACTTTGCATTCATCGAACTAGGTTAATCTGATAATCACAGGGTAAGAAATTTCCTTTTAATTTATTCACCATCTTATTCCATACCTTGATTTTGTCTTTTCCTTTCCTCTTCATATCCAGCTGTAGATGTTCCCACCATAAGGATGCGTGACTTTTCAATTTTGTGCTTGCAATCTTCACCTTCTTGTCTTCAGGTATGTTTTCATATTCAAAATATTTTTCCATCTCGGTGATCTAGTCCACCAATTCATTAGAATCTAGCTTTCCACCATACTCAAGAGGATTGAAGTGTGGTCTAGACTTCAGACTTGTCAAAGCCTTCAAAAATATTTCTTCACCTTGATCCATAATAGGCGCAAGTTCTGCATTCGCCTGTTCTTCTTCAACTTCATCATCACTGACATCTTCAAGATGTTTGCCTCTTCTTTGGGATGTTTCAATGAATTCTAACCTAGTAGTAATCTTTCTTATCATATCTTCCAATCCTAGATCTGCATCTCTCCTCCCATGAACCATCTTGATAACCCTCTGCAATTGTAGGTCAGATCACAATCTACTACCCCACAACAATCAACTAGGGCTTCAAGAGGAACCTACAAACCTAGATCCGTAGACCTAGATCAAGATCTCACCTCACTCTGATACCACTTGATGCAAGGTAGAGGTCAAGAGGGTCCAAACAATGGCACACCCTAATAATCCAAGCCTACTCAATACATGTGGAAACAAATAACAACAACAGTGGGAGAGAGAATGCAGGGACTTTCATATATTTTCATCAAATAGAATCATACATGCCAGGCTATAAGGCCATCCTGGTTAGGGCCAGATATTACAATGAATTATAGAAGTCCTCAAACATGCAAGGATCTGTCAAAATCTCTAATTCTATCTTCTATCAAAACTGCCTCCTAAACTCTAAACCAACAACTACATTTATACAAGAAGCTACCAAACTGAGTCAGCCTTCAGATCCATAATCAATGGAAGGAATGGCCAGATCTATGACCACATGCCTCCCAATGATTGATATCAACATTAAATCTATGATCCAACATAAATGTACAAGTCGGTCATAACAGAAACTAAAACTAAACCTATTGGTGAGTAAAGATAACCGAGCAGTAGACAAGAAATGTTGAGCGCCAGTGAAACAACCAACCACCCAGGAGATAACTGACCATACTCGGTAACCAAAGGAAACTGACCAACTCAGGAAAATCTAGAACTGAGCAACACAGACAAACTTCAAAAATATTTTTGGTGACATAGGATTGCCAAGGACCCAAGATGCTCCTGCATCAGTCATACCTGAAAGTTCTCTTGGATCTCTGCACATTCTCATCAAATCTGACATTTTCATGTTCAATAATCTTCTTCAGTCTATAGTTATAACATTTATATTCCTTTCTCTTATATATAATATCCAAGAAATATCCCTTCATTACTTCTAGGATCATACTTTCCAATATCCCCATCTCTCTTAATATAACACTTGCTTCCAAAAATTCTAAAATACTTCACTATAGGAACATGTCCATACCAAATTTTAAAAGGAGTCTTACTGGTTCCTGGCTTTATCTACACTTGGTTCAAAGTGTATATTGTAGTGCTCAGTGCTTCTCTCTATTAGATATGTGTAACACTTCCTTCAATCATCATAGTCCTAGCTATGTCAAGAATAGTTCTATTCCTTCGCTCTGCAACACTATTCTATTGTGGGGTTCGCAGAGAAGAAGGTTTCCTCTTTATCCCATGTTCTTCATAAAAATCATAAAATTCACTGGATGTGAATTATCTACCTCTGTTAGATCTTAGGCACTACAAACTCTATTCAGACTTTGTGTCAACCATCATCTTGAACATCTAAAAAATTTGAATAGCTTCTAATTTCTCTTTCAAAAAGGTAACCCACATCATCTTTGAATAGTTATTAATAAATAGTATAATGTATCTATCTCCACAATAGCATATTATCTTAGTAGGACCACACAATTCAGTATGCACCAAATCTACCAATCCATTTGAAGAATATATCTTATTCTTAAAAGTGGATATAGTTAGCTTACCCAATTGACACTCTTTGCACATATTTTCAAGCTTCATCAGCTTAGGAAAATCTCTTACAACATTAGTAGTGCTAACCATCACCATATTATCAAAGTTCATATGAAAAAATCTTCCAGGCCACAACCAAATGTCATCAATCTTAGAAACCAAGAACTTATTCTCAATAGTTTTTAAATGAAATAGATTACCTGTAGTATGTGTACCAGATGCAATTAGATTTTCTATGCTTTCAATGATTTTTAATTTTCCTTCCATGAATTCTAATCAGTATCCCTTATCTAGTAGTTGTCCAACACTCAATAAGTTATGTCTTAAACCTTCAACATATAAGGCATCATCAATACTATTCTTACCATCAAGAGTGATGGATCATTTTCCCTTAGTAAAACAAGGATGATTATTACCTAATCTAACACCACCACTATCATAGTCTTCAAGATTCACAAACTTATCATTATCACTAGTCATGTGATGTGAACATCCACAATCAATGACCCATTTATTTATTTTGTCAACATGTGAAACCAAAGCTTTCTCTTCTTTAAGATTGTCTTCTTTAATAGCAATAAACGCAATCTCTTCTTCATCACAAAATTTATCATCACTCACACCTTCTTCAACATAAAAAAAATTATGACCCTTAGGATGAAATTTATTAGATCTAATCTTAGATTCCTTAGAAACTTTATTAGAACATCTAGATGCAATGTGACCAATCTTATTATAGTTAAAGAATTTTAAAGGCAACTTTCCTTCATACTTACCGAAACCCTTAGGTAGTATTTTTGCAATAAAGACTACAATTTCATCAATCTTCATTTCCTCTTCTATGAGCTCTTCCCATTTCCTAGCATAGTGGTTGAGTTATCTTCAGAAGAACTCTCTCCCTTATCTTTCTTAGTCACATTGGCTTTGAATGCAGTTTCAACCTTTGGAAGTTCCTTACTATGAGTAGTCATCTCATAGGCACAGATTCTACCACCCAAAGCCTCTCTTGAAATGTCCCTTATAGTTCTCAGTTCCTCAATAGATGGAACCTTCTCACTATAACATACAAGAAAGGATTTTAGAATTTCATTTAAAACTTCATCTCTATTCAAGGTACCACTAGCACATCTAATTGCACAAACCAGATCATTTACTCTTTGTATATAAGTTGAGATAGTTTATCTTTCACTCATCTTCATGTCTTCATACTTCCCTTTAAGTCCCTACAACTTATCTTTCTAAACATACTTGTTGTATACACCCTAAAATGGTCTCCTAGACTTTGGGCCCCCATTCAACAATTTATCAAATCCCTGAATCAATATTTTCAAAAATCAACATTTTTCAAATATTAATTTCCTTGATCAAATCCTATTTTATCATTTTCGATTATTTTTCATGGGCTAACCATTTTATCCTAAGTCTTTATTTATTTAAAAGAAATTTCCTCCCCTTTTATTAAATAAAAATCCTCCACTTTTCCTCTTATCCTAAGTTGCACAAATAAAGCATTATTCTTATTTTATAAAAAGAAGAAAAGGCCTTTTTGTCTCATATGGGGCACAAAAGTCAACTCTTATTTTCCCATTGGAGGATATTTGTGCACATGGATTTCTCCTCTTTCAAGCTCCACCCTTGATTAAATATTTTGCCTCTTAATCTCCATGGTCCATTCTCTCTCAATTCCTTTAAAAGGAGAGCTCTTTTCTCATTCTAGGATCCCAACTTTGAATACTAATCTTATGCTGCAAGATTTCTTGGAGACTTTTGAAGCTTTGGAGATCATTCTTGCATTCATTTCATTCTTGCATCATAGCTTCATGTTTATGCTTTCTAGCTTAGTTTCCTTTATGCTCTAGATTAGCTCACATAGCTTAATTAGTAAGGATTTGTAATATTTTCCTTTCATAGCTTAGCTTCCATCTTCATTCTTAGCATAGTTGCATTGCATTGCATTTCCATTCTTGATTCTTGAAGATATTGGCATTCTTGCCCTTGTCTCTTTGAATCTCCCATCGTGTGGTTTACTAGCAAGGTTGCATGCTTCAATAGCTCTAGCTGAGAGCACCATCAACATTCTTGTGACTCCATGCCTAGGGAGCTCTAGGTCACTTTCTCAAGACTTCCCACTCATGGATTCTCTTGGAAGTAATGACTTAGAGAAGTGCATTATTTAGTGTATACATTTTTGGCGTCCACTATGGGGAAGAACACTCTTGTTTTGTCCTTCTTTTTATGCATTCCCATCAATTTTTCATCATCATTTTAGCTTGCTATTTCGGCTCTTTATTTTTCTGATAGAAGTATCGTGCGATTGTCTTACAGTGTCATACAACAGTTTCTTGTATATCAATGTGATACTTTACCAGTTAAAGTATCATGTGCCCTTGCATATTTTGTTGCACTATCATATTATTCTCTGTCGCATGCAGGTATCATGAACTATCACACAAGGAATAAATATCGCACCAGTAAATTGCGAAGTATCGTATGATTATTCTGCTGATAGAGCTGTCACCCAGGCCTGGCAGTGACTAATTTTGTTGCTTTCTTTGCAAGATTCCATTTGTTTGCTTGCTAGTTTTGACTTGTTGTGTTAGGATAGAGATTCAATGATCAAGATTAAATTGGGAAAATACTAAAATCTATTTTTTTCCAAAATTTAATATGTTTTAATAAATTGCAATTTTGAGGGTCTTCAGTGCATTTCTAGGCAAAAATGGTGTGTGAAAATAGGGATGGAACATCGCTATTTCCAAAATTTGGTTCAAGATTATTTGAATACCCTTCCATCGTATCAAACGGTTCGTAATTCGGAGCTAGGATGAGAAAGTTATGCCTTCTCCAAGTGGACCTAAATTTTATATATAGGTTTTTTGATAAATTTTTAGATTGTACTTGGTTTTTGATGCACTAATCTTTGTGGGGCTAACAAGTTGTACTTGTAGGTGCTCTCATTGCTTGAATATTTTCCAAAAAGAATGCATGTCAAAGCTCCAAATGCACAAGGGCTACTAAACCTTTCTTGCAGGGCTACCCAAAGCATAAAAACCAATCAAGTGCTTGTTTACTTACTTTCATTTTAAGTGTGGCATATACTAGTTGTTTCTTTTCATAGGCACTTAATATCTTGTTGTAGGAATCTTTTGGTGGTAGAAGAGTATGCTCTTCACCCTTGTCGTGAAACAGAAATCTTGACCCATCTTTGGATTTTGAAAGCAAGAGGGTAATTGAACCTTTGCTTGGTGTGTTTGGAAGAAATTTTTGAGCTAGGAGAGTATGCTCTTCACCCTTGAGGTGAACCAGAAATCTTGAAACTCAAAGATTAATCCACTCTTTGTTTAATTTTAGAATTCTTTAGTGGGCCTACTCTTGAGAAATAAATAGGAATGACCCAAGTGGGGATAAGCTTTTTGCCGGCTATTCCAACCCACTATAAACTCAAGGCTATCAAGGACACAAAACCTTGGTAGATGTAGTCCTTGTCTTCGCTTGATGTGAGTACTTGTGGGATTATGACCATGAGGAAAATGTTGAGCAAGAATGCATAAGGTACTCTTGTGGCCACAAGGTCCATTACTTGTCGCAAGGTAAGGAGTCCCTTTGGGGAGCAAGAGGGGTATTATGAACAAAAGCCCTTACTAAGAACCATAGATAGAAGCCCCCTATTTTTTTGCTTAGCTTCTTGGTGCAAGGATTGATCCTAGTGGACTAACTTGGATCACCCCAAGATTACTCACCATCTGTGTTCCTTTGGTTGTGTCATTGGCACTTCCATGACAAAGCCAATATCTATTATTGGCAACCACTTTGTGTGAGGCAATGGAGCATCAAGTGTGTGCCAAGTTGTTAAGTATTGAGCCTTTGTCTTTTTAGGCTAGTAAGTGTTTGAATTGTTCTCATTGTGATCTACCCATGTAAATGTTCTCAAACATCAAACATCACGGTAGCATTCATAGGATTTTATTGCTTTGATATCACAATTTCTTGTCTTGGCAAGGTTGTTTTTGCCCTTGTGCAAGTGTTTTATGACATGTTTGATCACCTACTATTTGCAAACTTGTTTTATTACTACTAGTACTATGCTTGAAATTGAGAAATTCAACTTGCCAAACTACAACTTTGACCAAATTGCCTTCAAAATTGAGATTTGCACACTATTTGGTTAATTATCATGTGCCACTTCATTGTTGCACAACCATCGCACTGCTTGCTTGGATAATATCACATGCACTACTTGGAAAATATCACACTACTTCATATGAAATATTGCATTGGAAAATTGTATCTCCATGTTACTCTGAGAACTATCGCACAGATTTATTTTATTGCCTCATAGTTGTCTGCAATTTGAAGCTGATTTGTGTCCTATTTCCAGTCTCCCTTGGTCAGTCTAGGTTAGATCTTAGGTGCTATAACATGTTTCTCAACATTCAAATGAACTTAAATGGTATCAAGTTGTACAAAATGACTCTTGGTCTTCTTTCTTCCATGTCTCCCTCTTCTTCCTAAACTCTTCATGCCTTCTTGATTCTTTTCCTCTTATTATCTAGTCTACCTTCTTCTATTCATCTCTTATGTCTCTTCCATGCTTGATTTCTCCTCTTCTAGAACCATGAATTTCAACTATCTTGCTATGGAACCTCTCTTGAAAATAGATGATCTTGAACTCATTTCTCAATTCGAAGAGTATTATTCCTCCAAAAATCTCGTGGGTGATAATTTTATGACAAAAATAAAAGAAAAATCGAGTGAATTGGACGTCTTTGCTAGGATCATAGACATGATTCTGTCATGACCTCCTTCTTCCAAACATTTTTCATCTTCTAATTCTTCTCATTCTTCCTCATCTTCCAAGTCTTACCATGACTCTTCTAGACATTATTCACATTCCCCATAATCCAAATATTCTTCCTCCACTAGGTCTTCACTTTCTTCTTCACAATCTCATTCCTCTTCTACTTCTCCCAAGAGTCTTATTCCTCATCTCAAGACATACCATGATGAGAAATATGATAGCCCTTGTGATACCTCTTCCACGAAGAGTGACACACCCATCTAGGATGACTATGATGACTATGATGACTATGATGATGGACAATGTAGTGACACCTATGACACCTCTATTCCTAAGAGTCCTCCTAGTCATGTGCTTGTGCTTACTGGAAATGGGTTGTCACATTGGATAGATCATGATGGTGATCCATATGATTCTAATTTTGAAAGAGACTTTGATGATTTTTGTGAACAATACCTAGATGATACATATACTTCACTTGAGGAAGAGAAAGCTCACCATGCTGATTATAAGCATAAATACTATAAGAATCTCTCCTCTAAGAACTCTCATGCTGAAAATAAAGATTACACTCTCAAGAAAGATTATGTTGATGATAGACCTTTGTCTTGTGATGGTTCCCTTCCATCCCCTACTTCCTCCAATACTCATACATTTCCTAAAGCTTCTGAGTCTTCCAAATCTTTCACAAATTCTTCATCCAACAAAGATCCTAATACTTTTCATGCGGTTCTATATAGTTATCCTCAAGGGTTACCTCTTAAAGAAACTCAAGCTAACCTTACTTGGTTACAAATACTTTCAATAATGATAAACCTAAAGAGCCTAAGCCTTTATGCACTATAATGCCTACTTCAGCTAGTCCTTCACCATCTTTTCCAAAGTCTTCCATACAATTCCAACATGCTTCTTTGTCCTTAAAAGTGGCTCCATGTCAAGAGGACTCTAAAAATAAAGAAAATAACATAAAGAAAGATCAAGATCAAGAACCCTCCATGTCTTCCAATACTTTTCATGATATCTCTTATCCATTCCATAGTTCTTTTGATCCTATGCACCCTTCCTCATTCATTCCACCATGTCTTAAGTCTTCTCCTAAGCAAGATCACGCTACTACTTACACTGTTGAGCTTATTGAAAATCAAAATAACCTTACTACACTTGTGCTTTCCAAAGATGATACTTCCATTAAGGTTATTAAAAATAGTGTTGTTACTTCCAATGTTAAGCCTATTGAAAATCAAGAAAAAAATGATACGCTTATGCTATCAAAAGCTCCTTGTCAAGATCAAAGTCTTCCATCTTGTTCTACCACTCCATGTTCACTTCCACTTTCTACTATTCCTAACTCTTTGCAAGCTCTGAACAATCCTATCAAAGAAGTTTCTCCTATTCAAGATGTTCATGATCCTATTGCAAATCCTAATGCTCACTCTAAAGATGTTGATATCCTTGGTTGTCATATAGATGTTGATGAACTTATTGATTATCCTTTTGCATCTTCCACTTCCATCCTTGGACCTCTTCCATCACCACTAAGGGCTTCACGTCTACCTTCCATCTTGGGCCCTTATGTCCCTTCACTTTCCCCTCCTAATTCTCCTAATTCATCATCCATCCTGGGTCCTTACGTCTCACCATCTCCTATCTTTCCTCAAGATCAACATAGATGCATACCCTTGAATCCTTTTCATCCACCTACCCATCTAAACCAGTCATATCCTTCTTCTTCTTCCACAAGTCCCAAGTCTTTTGGAAGTAACTTCAATGTTTAATACAAGAAAAAGAAGCAATACAAGAATCCATCAAAAAAAGAAGATCACCATGTCTCCTCTAATCAATATGGAGGCATAAAGTCAAAAGAGATATCTAAGAAGAAAACTACAAGACAAGTATGGGTTCCAAAATCCATCATTGAAGATATTCTCTCTAAATCATCAAAAAGAAATGACAAGCCTACTGCTATATGGATTCCAAGGTCTCTCTTGAAAGAGTCTAATATTGAGAAACAAGTGAAGTTGACATTCAATCTTCCAAAGGCTTCCACTTCATCTTCTTCCAAAAATATTCTTCCATGCCATGCGCTTAAACAACAACCTTTGCTATCCATTCACCATATTCCTTCGCGTATTCTTTCATTTACATTTCCTCCATCCTCTCGCAACCCTTCAAGGTGTGTGTTGATGTTGATCTTGCCTTTCTTTCCATCTACCCTTTCACAATCCTTCCATTCATTATCCTTCTACCTTCTATCATTTTTCCTCATTTTCCTATTCCTCCTATCTTCCAACCTCACTCGCTTTACATAAAACCTTATCCTCCATTTTTTTCTTCCATCTTCCTTTCCCTATCAGCATCTTTAAGCATATCATTTTGAATCTTTGGCATATCATGGTTTATCCTTTCAAGGAGCATTATCTAAAAAGCTTGCCTTCTTCCAAAAAATATAAAAAAATGAAAAAAAATTTAAAAAATGAAAATGTGCCTTGGTGGAAACCTAGAAACAGGTGCCTTGGTAGCAAAAGTAAAGAGAAATAAATTTTTCCTATGGTGAAAACCACTCCCTTGTGGCACCTTGGATAAGTATCGTAATGAAAACTTGGCAATCAGGCATCATGTATAGTTCTTCTACATATTTCATCCATTCTATCTTCTCTCTTTGATCTTGGCAATATTGACCTATACAGGAACATTTGGCTATCTTTTGAGCTATCTTACGATGATATTGCTTTCATTCCGTTCATGTTTAGCCTTCATATTTATTTTCCTCCATTCATTCTAGCCTTTCACTATCCTTTTCCCCTTTAGTCTTGATCTAATTAAAAAAGAGTAAAACACGATGCTATGAAGCCTCTTGACATGTCTAGTCCTTTGGACTGCATCCTTTCCTTCTTTTACATTACGCTTTTGTGACTTATCCTATGCTGGCCTTTCATTGCTTGTCCAAATGTGCTTTGCATGACATTTTTTCCCTAGCTTGTGTACTCTTGAGGAGTTTTCCATTAAGGATTTCTTCCCTTCATTCTCCTTCATTATCTTGTCTTCCATCTCTTACACTAGCTTGCTATTCCCTCTTGTCCTCCACCTTGCTAGAAATTGGGACTACACGATGTGATCTTGCTTGGGAGTTTGATGCCCATTCTATCTAGGGGCATCCTTTGTATATATCTATTTGATCCTAAAAAAATTTCAAAAAAATTCATATATGATGCTGAAAAAATCCTAAAAAGCATATAAAGTCCTGAAAAAATATAAAAAAATCAAAAAATTCAAAAAAATAGAAAAAGTGCCTTGGTGAAAACTTGGAAACAGGGGCCTTGGTAGCAAAAATCAAAAAAAAATTGAAAAAATTGAAAAAATCTCCAAGTGGTGAAAACCTGGAAATAGGCGCTACTTGAGGCCTTTACACCCTTGTTTCTTAGCATGCATCCTCGACACTTAGCCTTTCTCCATCTTGCCTTGACCTTGTTGTCTTGGTTTGGAATTGGTCTTCATCTTTGTCTAGGGGGCATCACTGTGTTAGATTTGGTCTCTAAGATGCGTTGGTCTTTAGGACATCTTGCAAATGGTGTTTTTCAACACCACCCCAACTGTGTTTTTTGACACTACCCCAGTGTCAAGTGTTTCTCAACACTTATCAGATATCTTACTC
The DNA here is from genome assembly GCA_027943335.1 of Chamaecyparis obtusa. Classification (NCBI taxonomy): domain Eukaryota; kingdom Viridiplantae; phylum Streptophyta; class Pinopsida; order Cupressales; family Cupressaceae; genus Chamaecyparis; species Chamaecyparis obtusa. The sequence goes on along the minus strand of BSBK01001222.1, from coordinate 757,711 downwards.
GTAGTCTAGCATGATATGATATTTCTCACTGGCAGATGTGATACTCAAAGTTTGACTCTATGACCTACACACACGCACTTAAACACTCGACTCACTGAGACTTGTTTGACTTTATTTCTTTGTGTGCTATCTATGATTATTTCTTTGATGAGTGTTCTCTCCCTAATAGTTTTCGATGATGCCAAGCTAGAAGACTGGGGGCATGAGGACATGTTTTATTGCTTTTTCTGCTTGTGGGTATATTTTGTTGGTCCTAACTGTCATTAGCATTTATGCTTGCTCCACTTGACATTAGGATCTACAAGGTATTATCCTTGACTATTTTTCACAAATGCATGCTTATACTCATCTTGAATTTCTTGTGTCTCGATGCAAGCATAATCCTACCATATTAAACTTAGGAAATCTCACTACACTAGTCATCTTGACTTATATGTCTTTGGTGCTTAGGTGGGATTCCCACATATCTATCTGATATAGATCATATTCAGATTCACATAGTCATCCTAGTGTGTATTGTATGATCTTGCGATGCTACCAATAATGCTTGATGATGAATATTAGAGACTAATGGTTTTGTAACCTTGCAAGTAAACCATTTTTCATAGTAGCTTTCATTTTTAGGTTCATGTTAGTTTAGTTTTGCATATTGCATATGGAGAGAGCTCTCCTTCATCTTTCATGGACTTGTCAGTCAACTGCGCTCACCTTTCTTTTTCTCGATCATGTCTTTCACTCTTTGTTTTTCACATCACATCATTTTCAATGACCTTTTCACCCCTTTTATAGCATTTTGACTTTTTTGACCAATTTTTAAAACATCTCAGAATTTCACAAAAATTGTACCCCTAGCTAATTTCAACATCCTGGATCTATTTTCAAGATCAAAATTGAAATCTAAGTTCATCTTGATAGTCAAAATTTCATTTCAAAACTTTCCCCTTCTTTTGCATAGTTGGTTGACCTTTTGAGGCCTGATCCTTCGATCTTTGTTGGGGCATCTTCATTTCTTCATCCCCATCTCTTTCAAACTTCTATTCTTTCATTCATTTTCATTCACTTCATCTCTCTGAGGTTTGACTTCATTTTTCACCTATATCTTTCTCAGTCAAACCTAGTCAAACTGGGGCATATCTTCACTACTTGATGGTTATTCTATCATCTTTCACCTTTGATTATGATTTCTAGTGATTTGATCAGATTTATCAATTTACTGTTTCTCCTCTACCTGAGTTTGATTTCGATTCTGAGGGGGCAATACCTACCAGATTTAATCCTTGATTCAGCTTATCAATAAAAATTTTCTTGAGATTCTTATCTCTTATTTGAGACTTGACAATTTCCTATTCACAAGTATGTTGGTCTTGTCTTTTAGCTTATCTTTGTCAGCTTATGCTTATCTTTGTCCTGATGTGTTCCCATCCGTCGAACACACATTTGGGTTGTTTTGTGATCCCAAATTGATCTCACATTTCAATTCCATTCATTGACCACATGTGATTCCAAATCGATCTCACATTAGTCAAAGAGGGGAAAATGTATGCACCCTAAAATGGTCACCTCGACTTTGGGCCCCCATTCAGCAATTTATCAAATCCTTGAATCAATATTTTCAAAAATCAACATTTTTCAAATATTAATTTCCTTGATCAAATCCTATTTTATCATTTTTGATTATTTTCCATGGGCTAACCATTTTATCCTAAGTCTTTATTTATTTAAAAGGAATTTCCTCCCCTTTTATTAAATAAAAAGCCCCCACTTTTCCTCTTATCCTAAGTTGCACAAATAAAGCATTATTCTTATTTTATAAAAAGAAGAAAGGGCCTTTTTGTCTCATATGGGGCACAAAAGTCAACTTTTATTTTCCCATTAGAGGATATTTGTGCACATGGATTGCTCCTCTTTCAAGCTCCACCATTGATTAAATCTTTTACCTCTTAATCTCCATGGTCCATTCTCTCTCAATTCCTTTAAAAGAAGAGCTCTTTTCTCATTCTAGGATCCCAACTTTGAATACTAATATTATGCTGTAGGATTTCTTGGAGACTTTTGGAGCTTTGGAGATCATTCTTGCATTCTAGTTTCATTCTTGCATCATAGCTTCATGTTTATGCTTTCTAGCTTAGTTTCCTTTATGCTCTAGATTAGCTCACATAGCTTAATTAGTAAGGATTTGTAATATTTTTCTTTCATAGCTTATCTTTCATCTTCATTCTTAGAATAGTTGCATTGCATTGCATTTCCATTCTTGATTCTTGAAGATATTGGCATTATTTCCTTTGTCTCTTTGAATCTCCCATTGTGTGGTTTACTAGCAAGGTTGCATGCTTCAATAGCTCTAGCAGAGAGCACCATCAACATCCTTGTGACTCCATGTCTAGGGAGCTCTAGGTCGCTTTCTCAAGGTTTTCCACTCATGGATTCCCTTGGAAGTAATGACTTAGAGAAGTGCACTATTTAGTGAGTGCACTATTTAGTGTGTACACTTGTCACCTTCATAAATAGTTTCTTATTTAGTCCATACCTCATGTGCTATCCTTAATCCATAGATGTGATAATACTTTGTGCCTGATAAGGAACTAATCAAATCTTCCCTTTCTAACATGTTCTCCTCAAATTTATTCTTTTCATCAGTAGTAGCATGAGACAAGTCATTACCTAAATGTTGTAAGGCTTCTTTGTGATATCCCAATATTCATCTTCCATGCATATCAGATAAGTAATCATTTGATCCTTATATATTAGATAGTTTCTTCCATCAAACTTAGGGATTTCTTTCCTTATACTTTCCATGTTGGATCTCCTTCAATAAATTAAACTTCTTCAAAAGGAATTAGCTCTGATACCAATTGTTAGGCCCAAAAGGAGGCAAGCACAACTAATAGGGGGGTGAATCAGTCATATACTTACAATTAAAACTTTAAACCACTTAAACTAATTAATGATCTAAAAGATAAATAGTAATAGAAGATCCACAACATATGACACAGAACACCAAATTTGTTTTCAAGGAAACCTAGTTAAGGGAGAACCTTGGTGGGAGTCAAACCCACTAGATGGATGTACTTTGTTAAAAGTACTACCTAGTTAAGAGCAAATGAAAACAAAAGGGGAATGGACATGCATTCATAGGTCTACTACCTAGAGCTCACTGCTCACAATACAATGATATGGCCCTTAGTCAGTTTCACTGATCAATCTCTAACTACAATTAACAAGGGTGCACAAATTGTCCAGTACAAGAAAACTAACTTACAACATCTACTGTGTTAATACAATTCCAATGAAGTACAATTTATACCTTAGTTGCAAAGTACAAACATTCTCTTCCTCCTCTCTACCCCACACACTTCGCAATCATAAAATAATTGCCCATTTATACATATTACAATGAATAAACCACAACAAGGTCGGCTAAGACCTATAAGAACAAATGATATGAACATTATACTCAAACTACGATGCGATCCAAATCAAGTCAACTAAGACTTAGATAGGATCTGTAATACCCCTCCCATAATTTACTTTTTAGTTTAATTGGCCAGACTCTTTTAGGCCACTTTTCATGTATGTATTAGATCCTCGGATAGATTTGATTTTATTTACATTTATGGTTTTGCTAACCCCATACTTGCATGTGTATGGTTGGCATGTATGTTTTATATTTATGTTTGATGTGTCTGATGTGGTATAGGGACAAAGTCATAGTTACTTTCTTGTGAGATCCACACGATTGGTTGATCCCCGCCATTGTCTGTTATATATTTATACATGTATGTACATGCTCATCTTTTATGTAGGATTTCAGGTACCGAGCATCGACTTCCCTAAATTGTCAAGATGAGCGTGCCCTATTGCAATATCTCAAATGGTAAGAGAGGGGAGATAACATACAAGGTCAATCCCAACCCAAGCCATTTATTGTCCTAACTTAAGGGACAAGTTTTTTATTAAGTTTCCTATCTGAATTTGTCAAGGTGACGTGAATTTGAGAACCCTTTTCCTCAATATGAATTTGGTGTTTTTGGTTTAGTCAGTTATTTCCCATGTTGTCATGTTATGTGGTTAGTGTGATTTTATGTTATTATGGTTAAGTGATTTATGGGGTTGACTATCTAAATAAATAATTAAATCTAATTAAATATAGAAATATTAATATGAAAATTAATTAAAATTATTTAATTAATGAGAATTAATTAAATATATTTATTTAATTAAAAAGACTTAATTTAAAAAGTCTAATTGTGGAAATAAAAGTTTAAATTAATTATTAAATCTAAAATTAAAATTAAAAGCATAATTAATGAATTGATATTTAATTATCAATTTCATATTTATTAATATATTGAAAAATAATAATTGTTAATAAATTATTGATATGCAGTTTAAATTGCACATTCAGTTTAATAAATTTGAATTATGAATTTAAATTTAAAGTTGAGTTAAGAGTTGATGATTTAAAAGTGCATATTTTATTATTAAAATTGTAATTAATCATGCCGCATAAATTGATAAAAACAAGGTTAGTGAGTTGAGTTCTAATTTATAATTAGGAGTTATATGTTGAGTTCTTATTTTTTATTAGGATTTGCATGTTGAGTTTTATTTGGAGGATTTTCATTAATAAGAATTGTTTTAGCCATTATTCACAACACAAATTTGGAGGAGACGAGGTTTTGGATAAAATTGCTTGGATTGTTTGTGGAATTATTTTCAAAGCTTAGGATTAATTTAGAATCTTCAAGTCTTCAATTCGATCATTTGTTATTTCAAATCTTCTTATGAATTTTCAAGAAGGGTTTTCAATCTTATTGCAATTTCTTTTTGAAAGATTACCTTCCTTGTGTTTGCAATTGTATGTTGAAATTTAAACATTTCATAGAATTATTGCTTGGGATTTTGGTTTGATAAAATTTATGGGTTTGAGTGTTTATTGAATTTTTTATTCTGTTATGGTTTGATTTCCCATTATTTTAGTTTAATTTGGTTATTAAAATCTCGTGTGAAAATTATTGATAAATCCATATCTAGAATGTTTTATGTTTTAAAATTTAAGACATTATGCCTAATGAAACCCTAGGTTGTTCTTAGCAAAATTCTACATGCAATGGTCTTAGAAAATCATATTTTGATTATTAGTTAATTTAGATTTAAGAAAAATTCTATTATAAATATTTTGTGTAAACCCTAGGAATTTTGGTTTAAAACAATAAGAAAATTTGTAGATTGATTCAGTTAGGGTTGATTAGAAATTTTCATAAAACCATTGAAATTAAAATCAGATGGAAAAAAATTATTATTATTATTATTTATTAATTTTTGGATTTAAAAAATAAATATATAAAAAAATATTATTATTTATTAATTTTTAGATTTAAAAATTTCAAAAAATTAAATAAATTAAATTAAAATTATTATTATTTATTAATTTTTGAATTTACTAGAAAAATAAAATTAAAAATTAAACTAAAAATAATATTATTGTTATTTATTTATTTCCAAAACACAAATTAATAAATAAATAAATATTAATTAAATTTTTTTACATGTGGGTTTTAATATTAATGTTTTTATTTATATTTATATTTAGAAAATTAATAATAATATTTTATTCTTAAATACATGGTCTTTTGATATGCATGGAGATTTTAGTTAAATACTTATTTTTTTTAAAAAATATGCATGAGATTTTATTTTAAATAGGTAGTTATGTATGAGACATTTGTATGGACACTTTTGTAGTCAAATAGACTTTAGTCAACAAAATGATTGTTTTAGCCAATTGAAATTTATAAATTGGTTTTGGGTACTTTTGCATATTTTGAGACTTTGATTGATTGTAATTGGGGAACTGCGTTGGCTTTTAGAAATTGTATACTAGAGGCTCTAGGGTATTTTTGAAATGTGCGAGTTGCTTTTTGTAATCATTATTTTAATCTAAATTTTGAATTAATCTTTTATATGATATGTGGTCACCTTGTAATTTTATCATGTGGTATGAAGGTTGTCTTGTATGGTTGTGTTTGGGTTACATATTTCACATGGGGAAATATGGTCTCGATCTCTATTGCCAACCTTGTTCTATTGAAGTTTATGATTTTAACGACACTTTGAGAGTGTGATTATGTGAGAACCGATGTGTTCATGTTATATTATGGAACTAATTTGAGGATTATTGTTATCATTATATCATTATCTAGTTTGTGAGTCTACGTAGGTTAACTAAGTGTATAGGCGGGGACTGGCTTGCAATTGGTGTCGGGGCCTACAAGTGGATGCCAGGATAACTTATTGCAAGTGACTTAATAAAGTGATAATATTATAAAATATCCTATGATAGAAACATTAATAAGATGTATGTGTTCCTCACCCATGCCTTGAGTGCTAGTACAAGCTAGGATGGTTTGTGAGATGATATTTTCTGCCTGTGTGGACTTGGATATAGCATAGTTGGTACCTCATCTGTATGACAAGATTACTGATATAGCATAGAGTCACTAGGGTGCCAGGGTCTTGAGGGACTTCCAGGATAACTCTAGATTTGGTTGATGTGATGACACTTCCCCATATGCATCTTAGGTTTCCTACATGTTTTGGTTGCCTCTGGTTGAGTATGTTTTACCTTTTTTATCCTATTGTACATTTTTGAGATAGAGAGCTTTCAGGATCCCTTTCTTAGTTTGTACTATGGTTGAATTTTGTGTTTGATATCCAAAAGGGGTCTTTTGTTATCTCCTCAACATGGTGGGAGTGAACCATTTAAGTTCCACAACATCAGTTGGTAGTCATTCTTTTACCATTTGAGATTTTGACATCTGAGTACCAGTGTTGGATGATCTTTGTAGCAGTTGTACCTTCATGTTCATCATTATTGGAGATGTATTATTATCTTCCTTATATTATGTTCTTGTACCATTGTATCAATTATTTTGGAGATATCATATTGTACTTTATGTTAATTATATTACATACCCTGCGGCATGTGCAAAGGATGCCTTTCATTATGGATACCTTGTGGTATTGGTTGTATCAAGATTTCATGTATATGATGTTGTACTTATTTGCATTATGTGGAGACATTGTATGGTTGTTACATTAAGTGGTTTCATTAATATTTACATAATTTACATCAAGGAACCCTTGAAATTTGTAATCTATGTTTGAGTTGTACTTGTATGTATGAGTTGTAATTATATTGTATTGCTTTCGCATTGTTAAAAATTGTTGTTTTTTGTAAACTCTTATGAAAAAAATTATTCTACAAACTTAGTAGCATGTTTAGGTTAATTTCTCCTAGGTTCCTTGGCGAGGAATTATAGGATTCAAAGCATCATCCTTGAACATGGAAAATATTTTCCAAATCCGCACCAAGAATCGTAACATGTTTCTTCACCAAGTCAGATAGGACCTAAACAAAGAAATTCCAACACACTAGTAAATCACCAAATGAGATCACCTCGATCAATGTGAACCATCAAAATACTCATAACATGATTCAATAATACCAGCAAGAAGAAAGAATAGCTTCCCTAACCTTCGCATCAACTCGATCTAAAAATCCAAACTCATCTTTGTACTGAATACTAGCAACACTGAATACAAAACTCTATCACACTAAAATATATCTTGTTGAATTCTAAATTGTGAACAACACCAATTGAGGAAACAAAAATGAACCCAAACATAACCACCAGCTTTGCATCAACTCAATCAACCACATTGACCCTTACCGAAGTAGTAAATCAATCTTTGACACAAGAATTCTAAAATAATAGCACCTAATAAATCATCATATCTTACTCAAACTGTTATGTGAACCTCTATAAATTGACTTGAATAAACTATAGGCATACTGAAAAATCATCTATAATCACAACAAAAGATCTTCAACATATCACCTGATCAACTGAAAACTAAAATCATCTTCTCTGAAAAAACCAAACACACTGTCTGCAATAGAAATAATATTTTGACATCAATGATAAAACATTAATGTCATCACACATAAACAATTTCTAATCAACAATCTCTGAAATACTTGACAATTTCCCAATGGGTTATCCTAAAAAAACTAAAAAAAGAACTCCAACTTTAACTGTCACTCGAAAACTGAAAAAAGAACTCAATCTCTGATGCACCAAAAATGCATGCAAAAAGAAAGGTGAAACTCCTTGAACCTGCATTGAAAAACTTCTCAAAACCCTCCTCATGCATGTGCATGTGAACTGAACTACCAACTAATCTCCAACTAATCTCTAAATACCAAAAATAGCCCTAAACTAGCCCATCACTGCCAAAGAAAAAGAAAACTCCCTTTTGGATAGAAATAGAACTGCATTCCTGAAAATATGCTCCATGTATGACAAATACTTGACTCATGGTGAAAATAACGCCCTCATGCAATATCTCTAACTCTACAATAGAAAAACTCACCTTCCCCTCAAAATAGGACTCAAAACTAAAAATCCCCTTCATGCATGTCAAATGAACCAATTTCAATTTCTAGTTATCTTGTTTGCATATAAAAAATAATTTTAATTAAGTAATTTATAAAGATATCACTTAATTTAAGTTAATTATAATATATATTAAATAAATTATATTCTCTATTATTTCATTTCTTAATATATTTAATATATATTAAATAATGGATATCATTATTTAATAAATACTCAATATATTATAAAATGGTATATCAATAATAAAGTAGAATATAAAATTTATAATTAACTTATCCATGTCAAGTGATATATTAAAGATCACTTAACATGTAACTTAATTATAAATTAATAAAGCAGAGCATTAAATTGTGGGGTTGTTGATTATTTTTCTCATCAAAAAGTTCAAGTGTTTAAAACATGCTTGACTAATGAAATAGGGATTCAAACCCTTATTTAATATCATCCCTTCATTTTATAGCCTAATTGTACAGCCTGAGTTGGCCTAGTGGCAGAGAACTTGTACTCTTGAAAGAGAGGTCACAAGTTCAAATCCCACAAGGGGGTAGGGTATGTACACCTTGTTTGCAGTGCAATTAGATGCCTCTCACAAGGAGTATGAGGTAGCCCCATATCATTGTCACCATATGTAGACCCAAAAACATATGGCTAGTGTCGTGGACTATAAAAAGACCTTTCCTTTCCTTTTTTTTCTTTCTGGAACTTTTGATCTTGTGTCACTCCATGTGATTAATGTTTTCTTGAGATCCAGAGTCTTTTGTGCACTTTCTGGTTGCAAAAATGGTCTTTCAGAGGATTTCATTGTAGACTCTAACATTTTCTATAGGTATTTTGTCTCTATCTGCACTTGTTCTTCTTATAAAAGAAGATTGCCAAGTGATTTGTACTTTAAAAAAAACAAATAAAATCCCTTGTCTCATTTTTTGGCTCAACTATGAATAAAGTAAGGCTTTGTGGGATTTCCTCTCTCTTTACATAGATCTAGGTTTTGATAATTCTTTGACATTCTCAAAGCATTCTTGGCGATACTATTTTTGAAATGATGGTTTTTTCCTCTTAAGCTCTTTATTGAAACTTTTACATTATGAAGACTTTCTTATAAATTATATGGTCATGGTTTTTCATTCTACTCTTCATACATTTTAAATACTTCATGGCCATGGATTCTCATCTAGGTTTTTTATATATCTTTGAGTATAGAAAAAGGGTCTGATATTTCTTGTATTTCCATACATTTTGTGTAAGGTTTTTCCTGAAACTTACCAATACCCACCTCTCAAAGGGTTTTATTATAAACTGTGGTATCATATTCTTTATTTCCTATTGCCATGACAACATTTTTTCCATATTTGAAGCTCAACCTTTCAAATTTTTTATGACGCCATGGCTTTGTTACTGCTAGAACTTAGAAAACTTTGTAAGTTGTAGCCGTGACTTGTAATAAAAAAACTTTTTTGGTTATGGGTTCCTTTCTCGACTTCATACACTTTAAAACTTAAATATTTACCTATTTTGAAAGACATGAATAAAGAAACCTTTGAAATAAAACCTCTTACATCTTCGTGGGTTCCCTGTAAAGGGCATGAATTTCTACTAGAGCTCTATAAATATTTTAAACCTTGTTTCAACCCCACAAAGTACATCATGCTTTGGTCTATTCTCTTTCATAGGAAATTATGACATTGTGACTTTCCATAAATGATAATTCCTTCTCTTTATCAGAATAATACTTGCCATACACATATGTGTTGATATTGAATCTTGTTTCACTTAAGATTATTCTGGCATTAACTTAATTGTAGATGAATGCATTTTCCAAATACCAATAACATAATATTCTTAGCATCATGAGTTCACCATCACTATTGTCTTATAATGTGCATTGTGATAGCATTGTACTCCATGTATGCTGAAATAATAACATATTTTCTGATGTTGTTGTTACCCATCTAATGTATATTTTCTCTTTATAGATTTCTCCTAAGCATGTAACATCATAACACTAACTCTTTGATAGTAAGAAAACACTTTTTATATTATATGTACCACTTAAGATATTTCTTGTAGCATTAATACTCAGGTAATCATTGTTCATGTTTGCATGATCTATTTGCAACAACTTGCCTACATTAAATTGTCATGGTGCACTCTCATTCTAAAGACACAATAACTTTGTTAGATCATTGTTTATATACCCATGTAGCATGAGTTATCCCTCATGATGTATCTTCTCATACACACACAATGGCTTCTTTCACACACTGTATACCTTCAACTTACTATTTATTCTTAAATTATTATGTTGGAAATTGCAATTGAAACAATTATTGTATTGTCATTGATGTCAATCCTTAACTGGTAAGACTGTTGCTACTTAGGAAAGTACTATATCTATTGTGAAAAGGGAAAGAAAGGTTGGTAACAATAGCACCTAAGGAAAGGTTAAGTTATCTTGATACTACAAAGTGTACTTGATTATGTTGCACAATGATGAGACAATGTATTGTTTATCTTAGTAAGATTGAAGACTAAACTGGTAGGCTTAACTGAGAAAAAATGAAGAAATTATTTTTAAGCCGAGTTATGATAGAGTCGACCGAGTTAGTGGATGCCGAGCAAAAACCTAGTGTCGACCGAGTGTCAGTAAATTGTCGAGGAGGACAGTATATGCCGAAGAAATAGTTTTAGTAGTGGCCAAGTGTTTTACATGGTGACCGAGTGGATGATCATAGTATTGACCGAGCATCAGCAATTTTATATTTGAAGAGAATTCTTTTTGGGGACGACATTGTTTGAATTCTTGGATTATGTAAAATGTGTTGACTTTATTTATTGATTGTATGGAAGCATTTAATGCTTTGTAAAACATTTTATTGTAAATCTTTATGAGATTTGAGATGATTCTAGAAGAGGAGATGAAGAACATAAAGCAGGTAGATTCAATGAATCTGACCTAACCCTAAGATCTACGAAGGAGATTAAGCAGCAAAAGATAAGTTAACCTAACAGAGGAAATTATTAAGGGAACCAAAGCATTAGGTATGTGTATGCATTTGGTGAAGGAGATGCTAGAAGAACCAAAAAAATTTATTGACTGTATAAGCGAAAAGGCTAAAGAGAAAAGTGTGGTGATTGCTTGAAGGAAAGTTCTGAGCAGATCAGAAGTGGAGATGGAAAAGTTTCAAAGTTAGTAAACTAGCATTTGTGTACTGAATTGGATCTAATATTTGCAAAGTGAGTTGTATGTTTTCAGATCAATACTACTGCTACTTTCTAACCATTGTAATAGTCAAAATCCTTTTAACAGAGGTTGACCTAATAGTCATATGTTAAATCCTTTGAACAAGGTTGCATTCTAACAGAGTGTATGTAAGTCCTTTGACTAGGCTCACTTTTAATAGGGTGATTGAAATCCTTTAACTGGGTCACACTTGACAGTGTGTATTGTAACCTTTGACAGGGTTGGCTTTTAACAGAGCTCACTTTAGAAGAGTGAAAATAATTGTAGCATGTTACAAAGTGGTTTTTCCCATATTGGGTTTCCACTATAAATCTTGGTGTCAAAACTTGTGTGAATGTTTTGGTTTGAACATTTCTATGTTTTACAAGTTAAATACAGTTGGGTAGTGGACTGCTGAGTTATATGTTTCTATTATTGAATCAGTGATAACCGAGGTTGATTTGGCTGCTTGATCTGATTTAAAGAAAATTTTTTGAAGTTATTTTATACATCAAGACCTGAGAACAACTGATTCACCCCCCCCTCTCTATTGTTCTAAATCATATTAACAATTGGTATCAGAGCTGTGTTGCTTATTGGTGTTTACGAAAAGAAAATTTAAAGGGACTTGAAGCAAATGATCAAGATGTATAAGGAGGTACCAAAGCTGAACAAAGATAACTTCCCTACATGGCAAAGCTTGATGAAGTTGCATCTAGTTGGTATTGGTGATTCTACAAAGTACTACATTGAGCATGACTATGTCACACATGTTGCACCTTTGACTATCGAGGAAATGAGAGCCAAGCAAGAACACAATCAGGCAATGTTGGAAATTGCATCTGCCCTAAGCTATCTAGAATTTGAGGACATTAAGGACTGCACAACTGCTAAATATATGTGGGACACTCTTGCAAAGATCTATGGTGGTGATCTATAAGTACTAAAAGCTAAAGCCAAGAGTCTCAGAGGTAAGTTTGATGAAATGAGAATGAATGAAGATGAAAATATTGCACAATACTGTGGTAGAATAAGAGAAGTTGTGAATGCTATTAGAGGAGAAAATGGAACTATTGATGATGAGATCATAATTGGAAAAGTGTTAAGAACCCTTCGTCCTATATATGCTATTAAGATCTCAACTATTCAAGAATCTAGATGTAGTTCTGCAAATGTGCTTACTTTGGAAGGTTTGATTGGCAAGATGACTACTTTTGAACTATCTAATTATGATAATTTCACTGCTGGTAGTATTGGAAATGTTGAATCTACTTTCAAGTCACAGTTAGTCCTAAACAAGCCTAAGAAGGAAAAAGAAAGATGCATCAGTGAAAGCGAAAGTGAAAGTGAAGATGACAGTGACACTTCTGATGAAGATCTTGAAGATCTAGAAGCTCTTATGGCTAGAAGACTGAGAAGAGGAAAAGGAAAATACAAAGGTAAACTTCCTATTATATGTTTTGCATGTAACAAGGTCGGTCATATAGCTGCTAGATGTCCTAACAAGAAGGATAAAGATGAAGAAAGAAACAGTAAACATAAAGACAAAAAAGATGACAAAGGCTACCGAAGGTACAAAGACTACAAAGAAAAAGGTAAGAAATCCTGTTACATTGTTGAAGAAGAGACTGATACTGATAGTGATGATTTTGATATTGAGGTAGTCTATGTTGCAATGAAAGATGAATCTGATGAGGATGAGAAAACTGCATTGATTTCCTATATGAACAAGAATGACAAATGGATTATTGATAGTGGTTGTTCACATCACATGACTGGTGACAAAAGTAAGTTTGTGACCCTACATCATTATGAAGTTAAAAGTGTAACATTTGGTACTAATGATGCACCATGTCCTGTTAGAGGAAAAGGTTTGATTAAACTAACTAATAAGATCTCTTGTGAAAATGCTTATTGGGTTGAAGGATTGAATTATAATCTGTTAAGTGTTGCTTAGCTCAACAGAATTGGTTACCGAGTGGAATTTCATCACAAGAAAGATAAGATATTTGATACTATTGGTGAACTGATTGGGAGTGGTGAGCAGACTAGAGGTAATTTGTTCTATCTTGACCTATCTAAAGAAATGTGTATGTTTGCACAACTTGATGACATTTGGTTATGGCATAAGAGGCTATGTCATGTTAACTTTGACAATCTGGTAGAGATAAGTAAGAAGAAGAAAGTAAGAGGCCTACCTAGATTGAAGAAACTTGAGAATGTAATGTGCAAATAATGTCAGTTAGGAAAAATGACTAAGTGAAGTTTCAAGAGAAAATCCTTTACTTCTAAACACATTTTAGATTTGGTTCATACTGACCTTTGTGGACCTATGGGTGTACAAAGCTACTATGGAGCTAGATATTTTATCTTGTTTGTTGATGATCATACCAGGATGATGCATGTAATGTTTCTAAAAGAAAAATCTGATGCTTTTCAATTTTTCAAGTGGTATTTGGCTAAGGTTGAGAAGGAGATAGGTAGGAACCTGTAATGTCTTAGATCTGACCATGGTGGAGAATTTACATCAAATAAATTTAATATGTTTTTCAATGATAGATGAATCAAAAGATAGATGTCTGCACCTAGAATGCCTCCACATAATGGTATAGCAGAAAGAAGAAACAGATCTATTTTGGACTGTGCTAGGACATTATTGATTGAAAATAATGTAGCACAAAAATACTGGAAACAAGATATAAGTATAGTTGTTTACACTCTTAACCAGGTACAGATCAAGAAAGGTACAAATCTGACACCCTATGAATTATGGTATGGGCATGCATCAAGTGTTAAATACTTTAGAATATTTGGAAGCAAGTGTTACATATTGAAAGACAATAGGAATGGAAAGTTTGATGCTAAGAGTGATGAATGCATATTCCTAGGCTACTCCACAAAAAGTAAAGCTTATAAGTGTTTGAACTCCAACACTAATAAAATTGTGGAAAGTGTGAATGTAAAAATTGATGAGTATGTAGAAAGAAATGAGGCTAATAGCAAAAGAGAACCAAAAGATTATAGATCCTTTGTGTACATTGAGGAAATAGAAGAGGCAGGTAATAGACCTGCACCTGATGTCAAGTCTTGGGCAAGCAATGTCGAGCAAAAAATAGATGATGTCGAGCATCAGGAAAATAGTGCTGAGAGAGAACAAGAACTCTCTGAGCTACAAGACAATGCTGCTGAGGATTAGGAAGAGGTTGCCGAGCATTCAGAAGCTGAATTTGACAATCTTGTTGAGGAACCTGATGAAATAGAAGAGAAAAATGTTGAACCTATTTTGGAAAAATATGTAAGAAGACACCACAAGCCTGAATAGATAATTGGAGACAAAGACACTGGAATTCAGACCAGAAGCAAGACAAAAGATCCAACATGCTTACTATGTGAATTTGAACCTAAGACAGCTAAAGAGGCATTAGAAAATGAAGATTGGATACAAGCAATGAATGAAGAGATTGACCAGATTGAGAAGAATGAAACCTGGACTCTGGTGCCGAGACCTGCAGATAAGAATGTTATAGGAACAAAGTGGGTATTTCGAAACAAGTTGAATGAAAAAGGTGAAATCACTAGGAACAAAGCTAGACTAGTATGCAAAGACTACACACAAGAAGAAGGAATTTATTATGGGGAGACATTTGCCCCTATAGCTAGATTGGAAGGAGTAAGAACTCTGCTTGCATATGCTGCTTATAAAGATTTCAAGGTATATCAAATGGATGTCAAGTCTACATTTTTAAATGGTATACTAGAAGAAGAAGTTTACATAGAACAGCCAGAAGGTTTTATTGATCCAAATAGAAGACATATGGTATGCAAATTGAACAAAGCTTTATATGGATTGAAACAAGCTCCCAGAGCATGGTATGAGTGGTTGCATAACTATCTGATACAGATTGGATTTTCCAGGACAAATGACACAAGCAATCTATATATGAAAGATGAAGAAGGTAGAGGTATTTTGTTGGCCAAAATCTTTGTTGATGACATTATTTTTGGTGGACAAGATGCATTGTGTAAAAGTTTTTCACATGAAATGCAAACTGAATTTGAGATGAGTATGTTTGGTGAGATCAAATTCTTTGTTGGTTTACAAGTATATCAGATGAACAAAGGAATTTTCATTACACATTCTAAGTATGTTAATGAAATACTAAAAAAATTTGGAATGGAAGATGCTAGACTAGTAGGAACTCCTATGGTTATTGGACAAAAGTTATCTAAGAATGATGATGCTACAGAAGTTAACTAGACTTTGTACAGGTCCATGATTGGAAAATTGCAGTATGTTGTACATAGTAGACCTGATATTGCACTATCTATTGGGATTGTGGCAAGATTCTCTGCCAATCCTAAGGAAACACACATGATGGCGGTGAAAAGAATCATGAGATAATTGAAAGGAACTGCTGACTATGGGTTATACTACAAGAAGGATGACAAATTTGAACTTAAAGTATATACTAATGTTGATTGGGCAAGAAATGCAGATGACAAAAAGAGCACTAGTGGTGGAGCTTTCTTTCTTGGATAGAGATTAGTCTCCTGGACAAGCAAGAAACAAAATTGCATTTCCCAATCTACTGTTGAAGCCAAGTATGTTGTTGCTGTAGTAAACTACTCAAATTTGATATGGATAAAATAGTTGTTGATAGGCATGAAAGAAGAAATCACTGAACCTATTTTTATTTTCTGTGACAACACAAGTGCTATCAATATTTCTAAGAATCCAGTGATGCACACTAAGACCAAGCACATAGCAATCAAGTATCAGTATTTGAGAGAATTGGTACAAGACAAGGCAGTCTGAATGGAATATGTGAATACAAAAGAACAATTGGCAAACATATTCACTAAAGCTTTACCTAAAGAAGCCCATGAGTACCTGAGAAGTCAATTAGGGGTCCTTCCCCTAACTGAGGCTTCCTAGTCAAGCTAGGAGCACTACATCAAATATGCCAGATCAGAACATTTGACACATTGATGCAGAAGATTGTCACACTTTAGGATTGTCCTAGAGTTGTGAAGAAGAATCAAAGATAACAAATCTGTCATGAGCAAGATGACAAAGGGAGAAACATTGTGCTGAATAGATATATCTACATCTGTTGGATGTATGTTTGAGTTACTTCTTTGGCATTTTTGTCAAAGAGGGAGATTGAACTGAAATGATACTATAACACACGACACTGAAAGAAAGGGAGATTGAACTGAAATGGAAGATCATGATAGAGGGAGATCCAGATACTTCTAACAGTCACAGAAGTGAGATTTACTAATTCTAAATCAGAATGAAGCTAAGGATATTATAAATTTTCTCTGATGGATAGTTATAAGTCTTTGGATTGGTTGGTAATCCATGTGTTATTCAGGTGATATCATATGGTGTTGCCATCAATGCCAAAGAGGGAGATTGTTGGAAATTGCAATTGAAATAATTATTGTATTGTCATTGATGTCAAGCCTTAACTGGTAAGACTGTTGCTACTTAGGAAAGTACTATATCTATTGTGAAAAGGGAAAGAAAGGTTGGTAACAATAGCACCTAAGGAAAGGTTGAGTTATCTTGATACTACAAAGTGTACTTGATTATGTTGCACAATGATGAGACAATGTATTGTTTATCTTAGTAAGATTGAAGACTAAACTGGTAGGCTTAACCAAGCAAAAATGAAGAAATTATGTTTAAGATGAGTTATGACAGAGTTGACCGAGTTAGTGGATGCCGAGCAAAAACCTAGTGTCGACCAAGTGTCAGTAAATTGTCGAGGAGGAAAGTATATGCTGAAGAAACAATTTTAGTAGTGGCTGAGCATTTTACATGGTGACCGAGTGGATGATCACAGTATTGAGCGAGCATTAGCAATTTTATATTTGAAGAGAATTCTTTTTGGGGATGACATTGTTTGAATTCTTGGATTATGTAAAATGTATTGACTTTATTTATTGATTGTATGGAAGCATTTAATGCTTTGTAAAATGTTTTATTGTAAATCTTTATGAGATTTGAGATGATTCTAGAAGAGGAGATGAAGAACATGAAGTGGGTAGATTCAATGAATCTAACCTAACCCTAAGATCTACGAAGGAGATTAAGCGGCAAAAGATAAGTTAACCTAACAGAGGAAAGTATTAAGGGAATTGGAGCATTAGGTATGTGTATGCATTTGGTGAAGGAGATGCTGGAAGAACAGAAAAGTTTTATTGACTGTATAAGCAAAAAGGCTGAAGAAAAAAGTGTGGTGATTGCTTGAAGGAAAGTTCCAAGAAGATCAGAAGTGGAGATGGCAAAGTTTCAAAGTCAGTAAACTAGCATTTGTGTACTAAATTGGATCTGATATTTGCAAAGTGAGTTGTATGTTTTCAGATCAATACTACTGCTACTTTCTAACCATTTTAATAGTCAAAATCCTTTTAACAGAGGTTGACCTAACAATCATATGTTAAATCCTTTGAACAAGGTTGCATTCTAATGGAGTGTATGTAAGTCCTTTGACTAGGCTCACTTTTAACAGGGTGATTGAAATCCCTTAACCAGGTCACACTTGACAGTGTGTATTGTAACCTTTGACAGGGTTGGCTTTTAACTGAGCTCACTTCAGAAGAGTGAAAATAATAGTAGCATGTTACAAAGTGGTTTTTCCCATATTGGGTTTCCACTACAAATCTTGGTGTCAAAACTTGTGTGAATGTTTTGGTTTGAACATTTATGTGTTTTACAAGTTAAATACAGCTAGGTAGTGGACTGTTGAGTTATATGTTTCTATTATTGAATCAATGATAACTGAGGTTGATTTGGTTGCTTGATCTAATTTAAAGAAAAGTTTTTGAAGTTATGTTATACATCAGGACCTGAGAACAACTGATTCACCCCCCCCCCCCCCCCCCTCTCTATTGTTCTAAATCATATTAACACATTATCCATTATATACCTTTGATTTATCCATAGATGAACTCCTTTATGTGTCATTGTTGATTTCTCTTCAATTTTCATAATTAATAGTGTTCATAACATCATGTATACAATTGATGTTGCTGCCTGATTTTAGTTGGTCTCTGGAATTCAACTATGACCTGTAGCTATTTTTTGCATTAATCATTGTTTAATACCTTCTGAGTTCTATTTTGGATCAACAATGCTTATGAATAATAAGATATATTATTTGTTGTTGTATTTTTATCAGTTTAGTTTATCTACAATTCATGAGTCCTTTCTTTTATTCCATGATTTTATCACTTCTAGATATAACATGAGTAACTGTGGTTTGAAGGAATTGCTTCAACATAATGCTTCTTGTTTCTTATTGATACCTTTTTTAAAGAATAAAAATTATATATATATATATAATTATATATATATATATATATATATATATATATATGAATGAATGAATGTAAA
Source organism: Chamaecyparis obtusa (assembly GCA_027943335.1). NCBI lineage: Eukaryota > Viridiplantae > Streptophyta > Pinopsida > Cupressales > Cupressaceae > Chamaecyparis > Chamaecyparis obtusa. The sequence continues at coordinate 738,624 of BSBK01001222.1, read as the reverse complement.
AATATATCCTTTAGAAGAATTGGGGAAGGTAAGATTCTCTTCTGAATCCTAAATTCTCAAAGGAAAGATCCAAATAGATTAACCACAGCATAAATGAATCAATCAATCTGTAATAAGAAGAAAGAGGAAAACCTTACATTCTATTTTGGAATAGAGTATTGAAATACTAGTTGAAATGAATTGAAGACAAATACTAACCTCAAAGTATTGTAGATCTGGAAACTGTTGATTTCTGGTGTCTGTACTGAGTTTCTGGAAATTCTGCAACCGGATCTGGAACTGAAACACAAAGACAAAGAAAACCTAGAAATATTTTTCTTTTGTGAACTGGTCAACCTTGACCCAAATGAAGGTCGACCTTGACCCCTTTATGTTGACCTTGACCTACACAACTCTGATGGAAATTATGTTTGTGGATCCTAAAATTTTTCTGAAAAGGGTATCTAAATCTACTCTATAATTCACTATTTTGTACTTGCACCTACAAGAAAAATGGTTTTGTTGTTTGGCTTGTGAGTTTACCTTGGTCAAACCCTAGTTTTGGAATTAACCTTGAAATATAATTGAAATTACAGTAATAAACAAAGTAAGTAGAACAATTCAGCTTGCTTATGTTGAAATCCTTGTGGAGGATTCGAATCCTTGAATCTACAAGTATGGATGCTCCAAATGGATGTATAATTGTAGGATGTAGGATGTCTCAAATCAATTTCCTTTAGATCTTCAACACCAATCTTGAATGGATCTTGGAATAGGAAGAAACTTGAATGGATATATGGATGGAGAGATCTTCAACAAGAGGGCTCCATAAAGCTTGAATCCTTCAATGGCTACTAATGGATCTCCTTAATGAATTGGATCTTGAATACTTGAACACTTGAATGCCTAAAATGCTTGAAAATAGATTATTTCTTGAATGCTTCCTTCTTCTTCTTTCTTGATGATTTATTTTCTTGATTATGTTTTTCGATGAATTGAAATGAGAGGAGAAGGCTTCCTTATATACTAGTCTAGGGCACAAACTTCTAGAGAGGCTAACATAGGAGAAATAAATTCTCATTAATCCTATACCCTTAGAAGTGGACCTAAATTAAAAATATTTTGAGATTTTACAGTTTCGCAGCCCGAAATAGTTGACCCGGAAGCTAGAAATAATTCTTTACAAACCCCGATACCTGGAAACCTTCTGATTTTGAAATTTGGACCCTGGGTCAGGGTTGAGGTAAACCCTAACCTAGGTCAAGGTTTGGGTCAACCTTAACCTAGGTCAGGATCGAGGTCAACCTTGACCCAAAAGGTCAACCTTGACCCTGAGGTCAAGAACTTCAAAATCTCAGAGCAGGATGCCAGAAACAGGCAGGAAAGAAGTGGAAAATAGGGTAGGGTAGGATAAGGGAAAAATCCAAATCCAAGTCAAAGACCTATTCAAGGCATTTGACATGACCCCAAACCACTTACTCAGAGGACTAAACCAATCCTAAATGGAAGTGCTTCCATTTTCCGATGATACACCTTTAAAGATTCTAAGGATTCATTATTCAATGAATGGACTGACAATGTAGAACCTCACTAACTCAAAACCTGAAAACCTAATTATAGTTTTCACCATGACTCCCTTTAATTGACTCCATGGGTCATATTAAGTAGAATACACCATGCATTGCAATGAGAACCTTTACACCTCATATGTCATTGGCATTCCTATACTTATCCTTTCATGTCCTAAAATCTATTGATCTTTATCATTTCCTTAATTCCTATAGTATTTTCTTTTCATAAATTCATCAATGATTGCCACAATACTTACATGATATCATGCTTCAATGACTTATCTTCTTTTCTTCATTCTCATGATCTGATATTCAGTAGATTCCCATTGTTTTATTTTTTGTTCACATCTTTTTTAAAAAAAATCTTCCCTGTTATTATTGTTTACTCTGTAGGTGTCTCATATGTAGATGATTTATTACTGTCACAATTTGCTTCTTCAATGGTAATTTTTGACTCCATGGAAAGATGATTTATTTGTATAATTTTTTTTTCTGATTTACATTGTAGCTCTATTGATATGTTGTACTAGCATTCTCTATAATTGATTCTCTAACTACTTAACATTCAATTATCTGTATTGTTGGTCCATAATACCTCTGATATTTTTGACATGAATTATATCTCTCTCATCAATTAAAATGTTGGTTCATTCCAAGTTGATACAAAATCATGCTTTATGTAATGAAGACAGTATTCCTTTTAATTATGTTCCCTGGTTATGTGACTTTAGATCCTATTTTTGCATTGTTTTGTGTACTTGAATTTTCTTTGAATGTTCTACTTTGTATGGATATCCTTCATAATAAACTCAATGTTGTGTTATGATCTTAATATTCTTAAAATGCAATCATGTTTAGACACATTGATTCATCTTGCATATCTCAATACATATTATCCTTTGATCTTCCCTGTGATACAAATAGCACCTTTGAAGTTCTACACCTAGGACATATAGATATTATTCAATTGATCTAGCTAATTGCTTGTTCATTTATTTAAACTAGGAGGCTTCAGATACAAAGTGTTCAACTATAGGAATGAAGACAATAAGTTATTAAAGGGACATACTCTTAGTATGAAAAATTGTTCACACAAACAACCAATGAAATATAGTTTTGATACCAATCAGCTTTATGATTACGTGTCAATTTTTTAATATATAGTTCATTAAAATAGATCTTATTCATCCTTAATATCAATTGATTGAATAAGTTAATTCCATATGTAGAAAAGTAAGAAAATATCCTAAATATGTAGTTTAAAGTTGATAAAATAAATGAATAGTAAAAATAAATATGTATGCATAGCTAAAGGGTATAAAATAAACTAAACATGATATCACATAAAGTGGAAACAATAGTTTAAATTGTAGTTACCACCCCTATAACTATAGCGTCCCTATTGTCCCAACCACTACTGACCTTCATGGAATGAAGGGAAACCCACTAGAACTATAGGTAGGTGAGCCTATAGAATGGTAGGGCTTCATTCAATGTGCGGTGAGGGGCGCTAAGGTAGGTAAGGACATATAATTGTAGGGCAGAACCCATTGCCATAGGGCGGGTAGCAACCTTATTATTTTATTTATAATATACCTCAAATTGAGAGAGAAGATGATGAATGTGCACCTAAAACATTCAGAAGTCTTAATGGAATTCTAGTAACCTTCTTAATGTGCTCATTGTGTGGTGTGTTGATGGTTTGATTTTGGTTGTTCTTCACTCTAGCATGTTTTTGCAATTGAATGTGATATCAAAATGACTTTGAGAGGATTTGAGTTATAAATTTCTTGGATCAAGGATGGACAGTTTAGATTTGATCTTATGATCAAGTGTTGAAAATGCTAGAGAGATTATAATGGTGACTAATTCAATTCCATATAGGAGCATCCAAGATGTCAGAAAAATCTTGCATCACCCAAAAAAATTGTTTTCTTTTTATTTTTCTTTGGATTTGTAAATATTCTTTATGTTGTTTTTTTAAGTCTTGGAGAACAATTAAAACCCTCAATTTACAAAGATGGCTAAAAATAGGATGCTTTTCATTTTGTGCAAATTTGAAAATGAATATGTGTTGGAATTAGGAGAGATAGGGTACTGAGAGGGGAGGGGTGAATCAGTGCCCACAAAAACTTTAACACTTCAACCTTTCAGATCTGAACTAGTAAACAATAGCAACCTTGCAAAATAACTTGTATCTAATACATGTATCATTCATCCATTCAACTTGTGAAAGTAAATAACATGAAATAAACTCTATAATAGTCCCATAACACAAGTATTTTGGTAATGCAGAAACCCTTGTTAGAAGGTAAAAATTGTGGTGGGGATGACACCCACTAATTCTTAACTACTGCAGATAGAAAAGGTTTTCCTATTAGGGCTACAAGTTTTGATCACTTCTGGTGATCTTACCCTATTAGGAGTAACATATTAGATCAGCTAGATCTACCTAGTGATAGGATTTTAGCAACACTACTTGAGTGTGCACTCGGTTAAGAGATTTACAAAAGACTGTCAAGTCTACTCTGTTAAGAGATTTAACCAAAATTCTATTACAATTTTTAGAAAGAAATAGGTAACTATTTGCTAAATGAAAACATGATTTCCAAATACAAATTAATAAAATACTGATAAAATATCACCTCTACTGTGATAAATTTCTACTCTGAACCACTTGGTAAGCCTGCTCTAATTCTACTTAATCTGATAAACTTCTGAATTCTATTCTTCTCTATATGTCAACTGATAATCTTGAAGGTTGGCTAGAAATTCAAGTGCTTCTTCATTCATACATTAGTTCATTAAAAAAAAATGATACAAACATACAATTATATAGCATATTTCTTTATGTCATTTACAAAATTAGGTTTACAAATCTTAGACAAAACCCTAAGATCTACGGTGTACAAAAATGACCTAGATCAAACTATTACATAAGATCTTCATTACATTTAATGAAAATCTCAACAATAAATTCTTCTTGATCTTGGTAATATATTTTCCATCTGCAACTTAGTAACCTGATCAATGATCTGCTCTTCTTGTTTCTTAAGATTTGCTATCAACCGCCTGAGTTCTTGAACTCTGATTATATGCTTTGAAAAAACTTGTGGCTTGGTTGTAGCTGCATTTGCACTGATTGTGATTTCATTTTCAAGTGATTTTATCTTTTCACTGATCTCAACAGTGAATGTTCTGATAGTGCATAGCTTCAGTAAGAATTGAGAAATTAACTGAGTTATTGATTTGATCTTGGTTATTACCTCAACTAGTTTGACCTTGTTAATTGCCACTTCTTGGTTGATTCTTTTTTCAAGTTTGTTTTGAATCTTGGATTTTGCCCTTTCTTCAATTCTCTTGTCAGCATCAATGTCTAGTGTATTTATCTTCTTAGTAAGTAAAGCAAGTTGATCTATAATAGGAGTATCTTCATCAATGTTCACTTTAAGTACTACCTGTTGTAAGATATCCCTAACATCCGTTAATATTTCTTTGCGTTTAGTCTCTTGCTTCAACTTCTCTTGTGCTACTTTTCTTGTACATAATTCCCCATATTTTCTCGATTCCTCAAGGCTAAGGGTCCTCGGGTCACACTCTGGTATTAGAATCACTTCATCTAGAGAGATTGGCCCTTTTCCTTTACCCTTCTTTTTCTTTTTCTTCTTGGGATCTTTTGCTATAACAAAAATAGCCTTTTCATCTATTGCCCTTGGTGTATTCTATCCAGTAGACACATTGTCATCCTTTTTCTACTCATTAGTAACCTATGTGTCGGTAGACTGAGTCGGAGCCTCTGAAGTTGTGTCTAGTGGGGTTGCCTCTATATCTTTTGGCTCTTCCCTATTCTTTGTTTTTTATTTATTGGCCTTTGTCTCTTTAGGCTTGTTTGTCTTGGTAGGAGGTTCTTTTCTTGCTTCCCCAGTTGTGTCTTGTGGTTGCTTGAGGATAGAGCCTTTAGGTTGTTCCTTTGATAGAATTTCAATAGGTTCAGCTAAAATTGGAAGCTCACCCAGTAAAGATGTGATTGCACATTTGGTAAGTGGTGCCTCATCTCATGCATGTGCAGGTTCAACATTCACATCCTCATCATTATCCCTATCATCAGGATCATCATTGGTGATGTCCTCAATGAGTACATCATTGTCATTTTTATCTTGGATCTGGATCTCTGCAAGATCTGGTGCATCCTGTGAACTATCATGAATCTCTTGCACAACTGTAGTATTAATTACCTCGTTAAGTGATACCTTTGACTCTTTATTCTTCTTTTCTACATTATCCTTAATGAATATTCCTTTGCCTTTAGAATACTTTCTCTTTTTAGATAAATTCTGAAAAGAAATTTTCTCTGACTGTTCCTTCACAGCAAGAATGGATGTCCAAATAAGTTGACCTGATTTGTCAAGATCTGCAAGGTTCTCATCCAGTACTTGCATAGCTTGATTTTTTATTGGAAATATTTGCATTGATGATTCCATAAGTTCTTTTATCTCCTCCATAGATAAAGTTGGTGCTACCGAAGCTAGAAGTTGTTCTCCCATTTTCTTCTCAGTTCCTAGTGCATAAGTCTATTTCTGGTTTATTCTTTCTTCAAGTACAACTAGGAGTTGTGTACTAAACTCTATTGGAACTCTTTTTAAACATATCATCATCTGGATGACAACTTCCTCTATTTTACTTTGATCTTCATTTGACATTTTGTCAAATCTTTTAAGTTTTGGGTCTAAGATGTCTCCATTCTCCAATATGTCCTCAATGACATCATCAATTGAACATTTCTTATTATTGACAATCTTGAATTTTCCTTGATTTTTTTCTTCCTCTTCATCCTCTAAATCTTCCTTGCCCATTATCAATTTTCTTCTCTTTTTCTTTGGTGTCTTAGCTACAACCTTCTGACCTCTTTTAGCATCAGTTTTTGTCAGTGTAGCTACCTTTGGTTTTACTATCTTTTTTGCTCCCTTCTTCTGTGGTGGTAAAGCTGTAATGGATGACCTTGTCCATGCACCTATCTATACTGGTAACTACCTCTTCTTTGGAGCTTTAGTAGGAGGAACCAATGTAGCTTCTTGTTCTTCTTCAGATTCAGTCTCCTCACTATCATCAGCCTTATCAGCCAACATTAATTGACCTTTAGTTTCCTATTCAATCGATGACTCCTCAGATGAGTCTGCATCCTTCTCAAATCTATCAGATAAAAAAAATTTCATCTTCTTAGACTTCCTTGTCATTTTATTAATGACCAAACCTATCTTGATTCTAGACTTAGCTTCTTCATAGGTTCCAAACCTAGTGGCCTTAGGGTCTTTTGGTAATGCTAGCAGTGCATGTATTGATTTCAATTCAAAATCATGTTCCATTTCATGGCCCATAGGTTCTAGCCATTTGATTCTCAATTCAACTACTTTATCATAGTATGGTCGGTGTCTACTAGAAAACAAATGTCCATCTCAAATTTCTCGACCAAAGAACTCATTATTTTGCTTCTTAAATTCATCTTCACTTTAAAATCTTCATAGTAACTATTTATTACATTCTCAGCATTATCTCCCAGACCTTTCATATATCAAATATTTGTGAAGTAATTAGTTTATCATCTACCCATTTAGTGTGACTGACAGAGGGAAAGGATTTCTGGAGATAGAAAAATAGACATACAAGTAGTGAACCAAACTTATAGGTGTTGGTCTTCTATGGCCTGATGGTTTTCATATTTTCTTCAACCTGTCTTAGCAGTAGCTTGGCGAGGTCTATCTGATGACCCTTCTTTATTAATTTGTAAGCCATATCTACTACATTACATGGTACACTATTTGACCTACTTGACTAAAAGATTTTATAACCAATAACATGTGTTGCGAACTTCACTTTGGGATCCACAATGGATGAAATCTTTAATGCTCTACCATCCCATGTTGTGCCAGTGTTCTTCTCAACTTCGGCTTGTGTAGCACTTCAAAATGTTTTGACCTTGTCAGCAGTCAGGTAACCAGTAACCCTGCTAATCATCCTCTTAGTTACTTGGATTGGTATCTCTAACCAAAAAGTACCTTCATGATATCTGCTTAACACAACCCTGATCCATTCATTTTTAAAATTCTTTGGAAAATCTAGGGCATGAGTAAGACCAAGTGTCTTAACCAATTTGTGCTCTGGTTTCAGTTCCATTTTCTCATTACAAAGTGCCTAAAACACAACATACATATTGAAATCTCCAATTTCCCCTATTTTACAGTGTATGTATGATCGTATATCTTCTGTCAACAAAACCCTAGGTGGGATGTTAGAAAAAGCTCCCGCTGAATCTATTTTGCTTGCACCTTTTGGGTGTAACTTATAGTGGGGTTCCTTGTAACTTGTTGACATAATCAAATTAACTTCTTCTTCCAAAACCTTAGAAGAACTCACAGTAGATGCCATTTCTACAAACTAGGTTTTTGGTAAGTTAGGAGAAATATACTCGGTAGGGTTTCAACTTACTCAGAATATATCGAAGACAATACTTGGTTCGATCTGCAACTTCTTGAATCATCTTGAGATATTTTCTCGAACACACTCTGTGAAATCTTAGCTCTTTGATATTTGTAATGTGAAAAATGAACTCTTGCATCCGTGTAATTATAGAATTTTTTATATTCCCGCTGAAAACTTTATGCAATAAATGTCTGACCTACTTTCCAGTTTATGACAACTGTCAGCTCAGTGACAACTGTAAACTTTTATCTACTTGGTTAATACAAGATTTCCTTGCTTAGTTCATATTGATATTCAGTTAACCTTGAATAGTGATTACCGATGGGTAACCAACGCTCGGTCTTCCTTTTACCGATTGTATAACTTTGTTAGCTCAAAACATATAAACCATAATGCATCTCTTTTCATGCAGATTTGGTATGTGCTCATCATATATGAGGAACTGTATGTAAAATGTGATCATTTTAAAGTGTCACTCCCATACATACCTATATCACCTTAGGTGGAGGAACTGATGTCACCCAATCCAGTGGATGAGGTTTCACCGATAGCATTACTTGACTTAGCATTCTCATTAGATGCCTTTCTCCACATAGTGTTCCTTATCTTCATGATGTATGCAATAGTGTTTCCACTCTCAAATACATGATTTTCCTTTGGTGCTCAGTCTCTACAGTCCTTGCTTAAATGACCAACTTTATGGAAATGCAAACATGCCATTCTAGTGCTTGTCCAGCTTCTTGATTGTCCAACCCATCTTTTCCTATTACAGTTCACTACAATGTGCCCATATCTACCACATGCAACATAGTTATCCCATGTGTTATAATCCCAAACATAAGATTTGCCTTGTCTCTTCGATTGATAAGTCTTGCGTTGTGTTTTCTTCTTAGGAGTCCATAGTTGTTTCATCTTAGCCTTACACTCTCGTGCAGTGTGTCCATGTTTACTACAAGTATAGCATATTTTCTCCACAATAGTATTATTAGCAATATCATTTTGTTTAGCTCTACTCTCATAAGCTTGGTGACCATACTTACCACAATAATAGCAATAACCATTGAACTTAGGAGTGACATGAGGTTTACCTTGTGCTTTGCTTCTACACACATTAGATGTATGTCCCAATTTGCCATAGTGGTAACATGTCAACACTTTAGGTCTTTGATTTTGATTGGTGTTGACTTTTTTAGCTTGTTGTGATGATTCTCCTTTGCCGGTATAGCCTATACCAGCTTTACTCCCAAATCTTCTTTGATTAATCAAAAAGTCATCAATATTCTTAGAACTGTCCTTAGCCAATTTATTCATTTCATTTTTTTGTTGTTGAGTTTTCACTTCATTTCTCAACTTCTCATTCTCCTCTCTAAGTCTTGCAACTTCTTCAATTTTTCTTAACAATTCTCCATTCACTTAGTTGACTTCTTAATTCACAACCATCGTCTGATTGGATGTTTGAAAATGGCGATCAGTGAGTCTTTGTATTTCACTTTCTTTTCTTTGGAGTTGTTCAGTTATTTTTCTTCGGTCATCAATAGATATATTTCTTTCTTGTTCATCCTATCTAGCATTGTTCATTATCTCTACCATTCTCACCATCTAAGATTCCTAACCGATTTGTAGTGCTTTCACTTGTTCGATTAAATGTTGAATCTTTTCAGATAAATCAAATATCATGCTTTTAGATCCATTAGAAATACTTCCAAAGCTAGATCCAATATGATCAAACAAGTCATCAATAGATTATTCATGATAACCGACTTCATTTTGCAAAATAGCTAGGTTCTTCCTTTCAACCAGCATTTTCTTCAGTTAATCCTTAGCTTGCTTATACTGTTCCACAAACATCTGCATCTCAATCTTTTGGTTCTCAATAGTCTTATCTAACTTATACCTCTCCATGACTTAGATCTTTTACCCTTCAGTGGTTAAACTATCAAATAAGAGAACTGAGCTTTGATACCAATTATTGGAATTAGGAGAGATAGGGTACTGAGGGGAGTGGTGAATCGGTGCCCACAAAAACTTTAACACTTCAACCTTTCAGATCTGAACTAGTAAACAATATCAACCTTGCAAAATAACTTGTATCTAATACATGTATCATTCATCCATTCAACTTGTGAAAGTAAATAACATGAAATCAACAATATAACAGTCCCATAACACAAGTATTTTGGTAATGCAGAAACCCTTGTTAGAAGGTAAAATTGCAGTGAGGATGACACCCACAAATTCTTAACTACTATAAATAGAAAAGGTTTTCCTATTAGGGCTACAAGTTTTGATCACTTCTGGTGATCTTACCCTATTAGGAGTAACATATTAGATCAGCTAGATCTACCTAGTGATAGGATTTTAGCAACACTACTTGAGTGTGCACTCGGTTAAGAGATTTACAAAAGATTGCCAAGTCTACTCTATTAAGAGATTTAACCAAAACTCTATTACAATTATTAGAAAGAAATAGGTAACTATTTGCTAAATGAAAACTTGATTTCCTGATACATATCAATAAAATACTAATAAAATATCACCTCTATTATGATGAATTTCTGCTCTGAACTGCTCGGTAAGCCTTCTCTGATTCTACTTAATCTGATAAACTTCTGAATTTTCTGCTCTGTATGTCAACTGATAATCTTGAAGGTTGGCTAGAACTTCAAGTGCTTCTTCGTTCATACATTAGTTCATTACAAAAAAAATGATGCAAACATACAATTATATAGCATAATTCTTTATGTCATTTACAAAATTAGGTTTACAGATCTTAGACAAAACCCTGAGATCTACGGTGTACAAAAATGACCTAGATCAAACTATTACATAAGATCTTAATTACATTTAATGAAAATCTCAACAATAAATTGTTCTTGATCTTGGTAATACATTTTTTGATTTGTTGTAACCATTTGCATAGAAGAATGTGTCATTCCTAATTACTATGCCATTTCTTGTGATCCTTGGTAAATAGTGTAAAAACTACTCGGTGTTCATTCTAATGCTTGGTGTTTACTATCACTCGGTATTGGTGTCTGTTGATGCTCGATGTATACACTTTAAATGACTGTCCTATTTTTCTTGTAGTTACCGACTGGCTTAATAAAGGTAATTGACCGATGTTTTTGATAACCTTTGATACTAATGACAACCTTTAATGCTCAATAGAGATAACAATATGTAGGGACTTGCAATTTCTTGCAAGGCTCTAAAATGGTAAATTACACATTATGTGTGAAATTTTAGTCAATAATAGTTAATTGAATATTTTATTTATTTAATTTTCCAAGAATCATGAAAAAATCTTTAAAAATAAGTTTTGACGCTTCAAAAGACCTTCTTTAGCCTTGAAAGTTTTGATGTTGTAGAATAATTTGTTAATAATGTAAGGAAAATAACAAGAGAAAGCAAAGGAAAGTAATCTAGGAGAGAAAGGTAAAGAAGAAGATTTTACCATGAGAAAAAACAAGAATTGGGAGAAAGCACTCAAAAGCCAAGCCAAGAAGACAAGAAGATTTTGAAAGGGGAAAAGAAAAGAAAAAACCCCTTGTGATATTATGAATGAAGCCATAGCCTGAGAGAGAGAGAGAGAGAGAGAGAGAGAGAGAGAGATTCTCATTGCAATAACATCATCACCAAGAAATGAGAGATGAGCATCTCTTAAATAGAGATAAGGAGAGGAGGTAATATGTAACTCCCAAGTCTGTGAATTCCACCATTCATAATAGGTGTGTGCCAAGTGTCTCAATCATCTTAAGGAGGATAAACTAAATAGAGAAATAACATAAAATGAGTTGTCCTCCGACTTGGAATAGAGGACAAATTACATGAAGGGATTCCATGGGAATATCCTAATTACAAATAATAAAAACAAGTAAAGATTACTCTTCTAACACCCCCCTTTAATCTTTACTTGGGCATTTTATAACAAGGGGTATAAAACCCAATTTTTACAAAAATATGCAACTTGAAGTTCAACTTCATGGTACAAAGGTGTGTTCAAGTGGAGGGATATCCATATCTTCAAGTAGTCTTCTTGAGACATAGGACATGTGTAGATGAATTGATTACTTAATTGAGCATTGACAATTCACCTAAAACAAAGAAACATAGAAATAAGAAACAAATAAATTATCCACAATAAAAATGCCATCTAATATTCAAGTTAGTGTAACTTTGAAACTTTTACATCAGAAATTTTTTTTAAAGAAATACTTATAGTTTAAAATAAGGTAGAGATAAATGCATCAAATTTCATCAAAAGCGCAATGGAGCTAACATGATATCAAGATAAACCATATGCTCAAAGTCCCAAAAGGAACATGCAAGGAAAAAAATATAATCAGTGCTCTCATGAAAGAATATACTAATGTGCAAATGACCATAGACAAGGCCAAATAATGAGACCTACATCAACACTGCACGAATCACATGGATATAGATAGTCCACTAATGAGTCATCCCACTACAAGTGAATGGGTAGCTAATCCATAACCTGTATGACCCATGATCTAAATAATGAAGAATGCAAAATATTATCACATTAGTAGATTTACAAAGGAATATGAGAGAGATAATGATAAATCAGTAGAACATATGACTCAAACACCAAATCAACCCATGATTCAAGTTGCCAAGAAGGTTAATCAGCATGCACCATGAACAAAGGATTATGAGTGATAAAACATATTTCCTTCAAATATATATAAGAAATCCCACAGAGTGCAAAAAGTATTTCAAGAGAGGCCTCCTCACCATGAGGAAAAGATCTAGATGAGCCAAAGCATCTGAAAATGGAGGGAAACTCCATGAATAACATCCTCTTTATGAGGAACAAAACTGACAGAAACTCTATATAAGGTAAGTGCACACCAACTGTAGGATGGAGGGATTGTTACATTATGAGTTGTCATTAGTGTCACACATATAGATGGTAAAGGATGCAAATAGACTAGTCGGTCAACACACTAAGTATAGTAACTGAGCAGAGCATGAGGAAGAATGACAAAGTAACCAAGCACAATCTTGTTTGAGCACATACACTGAGCTAGATGATTACCAAGCACATAGAGTACAGTTATAACTAAAAATTCACATTTATCGAGCATCATCATTTTACAGAGATAGGAATGTAGTATTTACTAAGTAATATAGAAATGACATAGAAGTATGGAATGGCACAAAAAATAAGGAAAATGGTTTATACCAAGCTAGAAAATGGTTTACATAAATCGATGTAAAGATTTATTGGAGATGTAGCAATTAAATGGTGATGATCCCTATGCAATATTGATTTAGGTCATTCATTTAAATAAATAGATCTAATATTTTCTAGATAATTTCATAACCATAATTAGGTCAAATATTTATGATATAGGAATTGTCAAGATGTTAGTTGTATAGAAATGACACATGAGAAGTAGCCACCTACAGGAGACATCTGAAGATCACATAGGTTTGTAAAGATACGTATTCAGAAAGTATTCAAAATTGAATCAGTATTAGACTAGAGGCTACCGAGTAGTATTTGAAGGATAAATCTACCACAGGAAGGTGATATCAGTTAAGGGCTAAGAAGATCTAAAATTTAGCAAAGTAATTTGCTACATCTATATCAATTTACTATTACTTTCTAACAACTATGGAAGACTAAATCTCTTAACAGAGTAGACCTAACAAGTCTTTTGTAAATCTCTTAACCAAGTGCACACTTATTAGTGTTTCTTAAATAATCTAACAAGGTAGATCTTAATAGGTCTCAATTGTTACTCCTAACAGGGTAAGATCATCATAAGTGACCAAACATTATAATCCCTAACATGCAAACTTTATTATTGCAATCATGAAGCTTTGTGGGTGTCATCAATACCATAGTTTTTACCTTCTAAATAGGGTTTCTATGATACCAAATAGTCGTGTATTGTGTATGAAGTTTTATGAATGTTTATATGTTAGATTAGAAAGCATTTTATATTTTAGTTATGTCATGAATGGATGGAAATGATAATATGACAATCGGTTAATGCAAGAGATTATCTTAAGGATAAAGATCAAAAATATTTTAGGGTTACTGATTCATCCCTCCCCTCTTAGTAACTCACCTTTCCATAATCCCAACAATTGGTATCAGAGCTGCTTCTCTTGTTGAAGAAGTTTAATCACTTAAGAGGAAATATCTTTAAAGATGGAAAGGTATAAGCTTGATAAGACAACTAAAAATAAAAAATGAGAGATGCAAATTCTCTTGGAACATCTTAAGGATGTCAAGGAAAAGTTGAGAGTCACTGAACAAAAGAAAGGAATTAGAATTTTGGAAAAGTGATACTCAGTATCAGGAAGAAGAGATAGAAGAATTATCTAAAGGATCCAGAAGTATATTTTATTCATCTGAAGGAACTATCTCAAATCTATCTAAAAAGAATCAACACCTCACTGAACAACTGAAAGCACTACAAATTAGACAAGAAACTCAAATGGTAAGAATGATTGAAGTCATGAACAACACAAGACAAGTTGAACAAGAAAGGAGCATGGATATTGAAGATAGAAGACAAATGACTGAAAAGTTGGAAGAGAAAGAATTTGAAATACTAAGGTTGACCGAGCATCACTTTGAAATTTCCAATCAGATGGTTGTCATAAGTCAAGAAGTTAATAGAGTAAACAATGAGCTTGTTAGAAAATTGGAAGACATTGGTGAATTAAGGGAAGAGAATGAAAGAATAAAAAATGAAGTGAAGATGCAACAACAACACGATGAAATGATAAATAAAACTGAGGAAATTACCAAAAGGATGGATGAATTCTTAATGAGTCAGAGAAGACTGGATAGCACTATTGGATTAGGCTATATCGAGAAAGGAGAGACATCACGTAAAGAAGAGAAAAAGAATGCCTATGCAAATTATAGACAAAGAAGCTCTCATGCTATCACAGTGGAAAACTAGGTCACATAGTAAATGTCTACAAAAGTAAAGCTAAAGGTACCCCTAACACTACTCCTAAATTTGATGGTTATTGTTATAATTGCAACAAGTATGGACATCAAGAATATGAATGTAGATCAAAGATGAAAAAGTTACCTAAGAGGCACTACATGGAAAATAATTTTTGTACTTGCAAAAAAACATGGTCACATATCACAAGAGTGTAGAACACAACTAAAACAAGCTTGGAAACCAAAGAGACAAAATAATACCTATCAACCGAGAAGACAAGGTAATTCTTACACTTGAGATTACAACACTTGGGTTAATTATACAACATGTGGAAGATATGTTCATATTGTTTCAAATTGTATGAGATTACATTGGAGAGATAAATCTAGAAATTGGACAAATTCTGGAATGGTATGTCTGCACTATCACAAGGTCGGTCACCTAAGTAAAGATTGTAGAGACCGAGTACCAAAATTGAATGTTGATTGTAGATCTCTATAGTTTTTTTAACTATTAGTGACTCACACTTACTCATTTATCTAGGCAATGATGGTCGGTCATCACTATGACCTAGTCATTATGTAAAGGCTGAGTTATGTAATGTATACTTACCAAGCAGTAGTACTCCTGAGTAAACTTATGGTCACTATGCATTTTTGTATTAGTCGATTCAAGTTTTGTCAAGCCATGTATGCAATGATTACCGAGCGATAGAGATATCAACATATGCCGAGTACAGTGAATGTTGAGTATCAAGAACATCATTTGCTGAGCTAGCTAGAAATGACATATGATTTTGTTATGGCACAGTGATCGAGGTAAATCATTTTGGCCAACATTCATGTTTTGTATTTTTTTGTTGAGGTAATTACGGAGGTAATTACACATCTATTTTGTAATCATCAATCCCTATGTAATACTTAGAGCCAATCATAAATTAGTAAGGCTTAAGTAGAAAAAGGAGTTAATCTGAACCGTAGATCTTGAATCATGAAGATGTTTTGTTGTTTATATAAGCATAAGATCTTAACCCTAAAATCTAATAGAGAGATAGAGATAATGCAAAGGGTATGAAGGAATGAGTAGAGAGGCACATTTAGTTTTGGTGAGGCATTCAGACAGAGTTCAGTGACCGATTTAAGCAATGAAAGGACAGAATAGAGATAAATTTGATAGAAGAGATCAATACAATATTGTAAAGAGAAGATCTATAATCTGCATACAGTGCAAACCAAAGGATCAAGTACTAAGACATTCTAACAAGTGGTATCAGAGCTTGGTCATAGGTTCGAATCCCCTTGAGTAACGCTGAGGGGGAAATTGTTGTAAAAATGGTCAGTGCTCCCCTCAAGATTTGTGACATGGCTTAACCACCTCCTGTCTTCTATAAGTCTAGTGGTTGTATCAGGCATTAATAGGTCGATCTTTTGGTGCAACGGCAACCACTACTTGTAACAATTGATGGAATTAGAAGGAAAATGATTCAAATGGGGAGAAGATCAAAAGAAGACAATGGAGGAACAAGTACAACAATCGGTGACACCTCATCCCTTGGATTAGGTGATTTCAACACTTCTACCTAAGAAAATCAAGTAAGTATGGGAACTAAATTTTAATTAGTTATATCTTATAGCAGTTCCTTATATCTATTACATAAATATCATATCTGCATGAATTAAGATGCACTAGGTTGTTATATGTTATTAACTTGAATTGAGTATAGTCGGTAAAGCATGACCTATTAATAAATTGTTTGTTGATGAAAATAGTAAGGTTAACCAAGTTTCATAAGTCAACTGAGCATCGGTAGTGTTCACTGAGCTGAAGTATCTAAAGGAGATAACCGAATGTTTTATCTTTAACTAAGTAGTGGTTGGTGAAGTATTTAATGCAACCTATTTATGTTGAAAAGGGTTTTTTGGTTATAAAGACATGTTGATACAACTCATTTTTCATATTTCATTTGAAGAGAAAAACCAAAGCGAAAAGAGAAAAGATTTGTGAAACTAAATTCCAAGCTATTACTGTGATTTGAGCATTTCACATAGTGTTTTGAGGCTAGTCAAATAAGTTTGATGCATAACAGAGTTATTTGAACATAGTTTGAACAAGACCTAATTTGTTATCATCGATGACATCTACTTTGAGAACCATTTAATCGAAGATTGATAAGGAGAAGAAAGTCACATTAATTAAGAGAGAAACAAATGAGGAACCAAACTACAAGCTACACCCTAAGGTCACATCACAAATTGATGAAAAAGATGCATTTTGATCAATACTGCCTAGGGTTTTGTTGGTAAAGGATATCTGATCGTATATTCACTGCAAGATTAGTGAGATTGGTGATTTTGAGCTTCAATCCACTTATCAAGAGCTATGCACAGACAAGAAACTAAAGGATGAGCACAAACATCTGGAAGTTAAAGAATTGACAAATGCACTACACTTCCCAAAGGTATTTAAAATAGAATGGATTAGGATTATTTTGAGTCAAGTACACAATGGCACTATGTGGCTAGATGAACCACTAAAGATAAAAAAGGATGTGATTCACATGGTCACCAGATACATGGTATGTGACAAGGAAAAATCCCTAAGGTGCCCCCCAAAGAGCGAGATCAAGAAGTTAATTGGAGCTAAATGGAACAACAAAGGAATGAGAATAAACATAATTGATGACCCTAAGACTAGATTTGGAGCATATGTGATTTCTTACAAGGTATTCCAATCTAGTAGGCCGAATAGTGTTCCTTGTGGTGTTGTTCATATTGCCTACAAAATTGTGAAGAAAGGTCTTCAGCTTGACCTAGAAGAGTTGATGTTGAGGCAACTGGAGGAGAATATGAGAACAATCTGAGTTGCTAAATACAACACCTGCAAGTTTGGATCCCTATTTCTATGTGTATTTTTCTACTTACAGAACTCATTTCCCTCAATCGGTGATGTACAATGGGATGTAAATAAACAAATTATCATTAAAATTAGTAAATTCATAAGTACTCTAGGTCAGAATTTTGAGCTAGTTATGGATGACTACTTTGGCAAATTTAAGGATAGAATGCACAAAAGAAGCAGAATTCCTACATAGTTGGTACAGAAGTACAAAGATGAAATTTTTTCCTAGTGGACATCGACACCACTCTAATAATGGTAGTTGAACCAAGGTCTGCATGGCTTCCACTGATGGAATATGAAATAGACATTGACCGAGCTACTAGGTCAATAAAGGCACTTCTTATGGAGCCTAAGGATAAAAGTGCAACAAGGTTTGGCACATATGAAGAAGAAAAAAAAAAAAAATTTGGTTAGAGTGAAAATTGGTAGAAAGACAAAGAAAATGATAGGCACACTAGAAAAAAAAACTTGGAGAAGAAGCAGAGAAATCATTTGAAGAGGAAACCAAAAAATAGAAACTGATCAGTAATCATGAAGATGAAGAGGAGATCGAGTCAAAAAAAGAAGCATAGGAAGAGCCAGTAAAGGAAAAGAAAGGAAACAGGAAATAGGCTCATAAACCTACACAATAAAGGACAAGGTCCTCAATAGGTATTCCCCACCTCTAAAATGAGGAGTTGAAAAAATAACAAGGCCTACAAAGACAAAGACCTATTAGAAAAAGTGAGGTACACAAGCATCTATCTGTGTGCACCCTAAAATGGTCACCTAGACTTTGGGCCCCCATTCAGCAATTTATCAAATCCTTGAATCAATATTTTCAAAACCAACATTTTTCAAATTATATCAATTTCCTTGATCAAATCCTATTTTATCATTTTTTATTATTTTCCATGGGCTAACCATTTTATCCTAAGTCTTTATTTAATTAAAAGTAATTTCCTCCCCTTTTATTAAATAAAAAGCCCCCACTTTTCCTCTTATCCTAAGTTGCACAAATAAAGCATTATTCTTATTTTATAAAAAGAAGAAAAGGGCCTTTCTGTCTCATATGGACATAAAATTCAACTCTTATTTTCTCATTGGAGGATATTTGTGCACATGGATTTCTCCTCTTTCAAGCTCCACCCTTGATTAAATCTTTTTCCTCTTAATCTCCATGGTCCTTTCCTTTTCAATTCCTTTAAAAGGAGAGCTCTTTTCTCATTCTGGGATCCCAACTTTGAATACTAATCTTATGCTGCAAGATTTCTTGGAGACTTTGGAGCTTTGGAGATCTTCATGCATTTAGCTTTCATTCTTGCATCATAGCTTCATATTTATGCTTTCTAGCTTAGTTTCCTTTATGCTCTAGATTAGCTCACATAGCTTAATTAGCAAGGATTTTTAAAACTTTCATTTCCATAGCTTATCTTGCATCTTCATTCTTAGCATAGTTGCATTGCATTTTCATTATTAATTCTTGAGGATATTGGCATTCTTTCCCTTGTCTCTTTGAATCTCCCATTGTGTGGTTTACTAGCAAAGTTGCATGCTTCAATAGCTATAGCTGAGAGCACCATCAACATCCTTGTGACTCCATGCCTAGGGAGCTCTAGGTCACTTTCTCAAGGTTTCCCATTCATGGATTCTCTTGGAAGTAATGACTTAGAGAAGTCCACTACTTAGTGTGTACATTTTTGGTGCCCACAATGGGGCAGAACACTCTTGTTTTGTCCTTTTTTTTATGCATTTCCATCAATTTTTTGTCATCATTTTAGCTTGTTGTTTCAGCGCTTTATTTTTCTGATACTATTATCATGTGACAGTCTTCCAATGTCGTACGATAGTTTCTTGTATACCAGTGTGATACTTTACCAATTAAAGTATTGCGCACCTTTGCAGATTCTATTATATTGTAGTTTTGTACTCTGTCACATCCAGGTATAATGAACTATCTCACAGAGAAGAAATATCACACCAGTATAATGTGAAGTATCGTACGATTTTTCTTCTAACATAAGTGTCACCCAAGCCTTGCAGTGACTAATTTTGGTGCTTTCTTTGCAAGATTCCATTTGTTTGCTTGCTATTTTTGACTTGATGTGTTAGGACAGAGATTCATTGATCAGGATTAAATTGGGAAAATACTAAAATCTAATTTTTCCAAAATTTCATATGTTTTAGTAAATTGCAATTTTGATGGTCTTCAGTGCATTTTTGAGAAAAAATGGTGCACTATTTTGAAAATTTGGTTCAAGATTATTTGAATACCTTTCCAATGCATCAAACAATTCATAATTTGGAGATAGGATGAGAAAGTTATGCCTTCTCCAAGTAGACCTAAATTTTATATATAGTTTTTTTGATAAATTTTCAGATTGTACTTGGTTTTTGATGCACTAATCTTTGTGGGGCTAACAAGTTGTGCTTATAGGTGCTCTCATGGCTTGAATATTTGCCAAAAGAATGCATGTCAAAGCTCCAAATGCACAAGGGCTAATAATCCTTTCTTGCAGGGCTGCCCAAAGCATAAAAACCAATCAAGTGCTTGTTTAATTGCTTTTATTTTAAGTGTGACATATACTGGTTGTTTCTTTTCATAGGCAATTAATATCTTTTTGTAGGAATCTTTTGGTGGTAGGAGAGTATGCTCTTCACCCTTGTGGTGAAACAGAAATCTTGACCCATCTTTGGAGTTTGAAAGCAAGAGGGTAATTGAACCTTTGCTTGGTGTGTTTGGGAGAAATTTTTGAGCTAGGAGAGTATGCTCTTCACCCTTGAGGTGAACCAGAAATCTTGAAACTCAAAGGTTGATCCACTCTTTGTTTAGTTTTAGAATCTTTTAGTGGGCCTGCTCTTGAGCAATCAAGAGGAATGACCCAAGTGGGAAAAATCTTTTTACCGGCTATTCCAACCCACTATAAACTCAAGGCTATCAAGGACACAAAACCTTGGTAGATGTAGTACTTTTCTTCGCTTGATGTGAGTACTTGTGGGATTGTGACCATGAGGAAAATGTTGAGCAAGAATTCTTAAGGTACTCTTGTGGCCACAAGGTCCATTACTTGCCACAAGGTAAGGAGTCCCTTTGGGGAGCAAGAGGGGTATTACAAATAGAAGCCCTTACTAAGAACCATAGATAGAAGCCCCCCTATTTTGTCACTTAGCTTCTTGGTATAAGGATTGATCCTAGTGGACTAACCCAGATCACCCCAAGATTACTCACCATCTGTGTTCCTTTGGTTTTGTCATTGGCACTTCCACGACAAAGCCAATATCTATTGTGGGCAACCACTTTGTGTAAGGAAATGGGACATCAAGTGTGGGCCAAGTTGTTGAGTATTGAGCCTTTGTCTTTTTAGGCTATTAAGTGTTTGAATTGTTCTAGTTGTGATCTACCCGTCTAAACATTCTCAAACATCAAACATCACGGTAGCATTCATAGGATTTTATTGCTTTGATATCACAATTACTTGTCTTGGCAAGGTTGCTTTTGCCCTTGTGCAAGTGGTTTATGACATGTTTGATCACCTACTATTTGCAAACTTGTCTGATTACTACAAGTACTATGCTTGAAATCAAGGAATTCAACTTACCAAACTACAACTTTGACCAAATTGCCTTCAAAACTGAGATTTAAACACTATCTGGTCAATTATCATGTGACACTTTGTTGTTGCACAACCATCACACTACTTGCCTAGATAATATTGCATTCACTACTTGGAAAATATCACACTGCTTCTTGTGACATATCGCACTGGAAAATTGTATCACTCTGTTACTTTGAGAACTATCACACAGAGTTATTTTTCTGCCTCATAGTTGTCTACAATTTGAAGCTAATTTGTGTCCTATTTCCAATCTCCCTTGGTTGGTCTAGGTTAGATCTTAGGTGCTATGACATGTTGTTCAAAATTAAAATGAACTTAAATGGTATCAAGTTGCACAAAATGACTCTTGGTCTTCTTTCTTCCACATCTCCCTCTTCTTCTTAAACTCTTCACATCTTCTTGAATCTTTTCCTCTTATTATCTAGTCTACCTTCTTCTATTCATCTCTTTTTTCTCTTCCATTCTTGATTTCTCCTCTTTCAGAACCATGAATTTCAAATATCTTGCTATGGAACCTCTCTTGAAAATAGATGATCTCGAACTCATTTCTCAATTCAAAGAGTATTATTCCTCCAAAAATCTCATGGGTGATAAATTTATGACAAAAATAAAAGAAAAATTGAGTGAATCGGATGCCTTTTCTAGGATCATAGACATGATCATGTCATGACCTCCTTCTTCCAAACATTTTTCATCTTCTAAGTCTTCTCATCCTTCCTCATCTTCCAAGTCTTACCATGACTCTTCTAGAAATCAGTCGCACTCCTCATCATCCAAGTCTTCTTCCTCCACTAGGTCTTCACTTTCCTCTTCTTCACGATCTCATTCCTCTTCCACTTCTCCCAAGAGTCTTACTTCTCTTCTCAAGACATACCATGATGAGCAATATGATAGCCCTTGTGATACCTCTTCCATGAAAAGTTACACACCCGTCTATGATGACTATGATGACTATGATGATGGACAATGTAGTGATACCTATGACACCTCTATTCCTAAGAGTCCTCCTAGTTGTGTGCTTATGCTTATTGGAAATGGGTCGTCACATTTGATAGATCATGATGGTGATCCATATGATTCTAATTTTGAAAGAGACTTTGATTATTTTTGTGAACAATACCTAGATGATACATATACTTCACTTGAGGAAGAGAAAGCTCACCATGTTGATTTTAAGTGTAAATACAATAACAATCTCTCCTCTAAGAACTCTCATGCTCAAAATAAAGATTACACTCACAAGTAAGATTATGTTAATATTGAACCTTTGCCTTGTGATGGTTCCCTTCCATCCCCTACTTCCTCCAATACTCATACATTTCCTAAAGCTTCCAAGTCTTCAAAATCTTTCACAAATCCTTCATCCAACAAAGGTCCTAATACTTTTCATGCAATTCCCTATAGTTATCCTCAAGGGCTACCTCTTAAAGAAACTCAAGCTAACCTTCACTTGGCTTCAAATACTTTCAATAATGCTAAACCTAAAGAGCCTAAGCCTTTATGCGCTATAATGCCTACTTTAGCTAGTCCTTCACCATCTCTTCCAAAGTCTTCCATACAATTCCAACATGCTTCCTTGTCCTTAGAAGTGGCTCCATGTCAAGAGGACTCTAAAAATAAAGAAAAGAACATAAAGAAAGACCAAGATCAAGAACTCTCCATGTCATCCAATTCTTTTCATGATGTCTCTTATTCTTTTCATGGTTCTTTTGATCCTCTATGCCCTTCCTCATTCATTCCACCATGTCTTAAGTCTTTCCCTAAGCAAGATCAAGCTACTACTTGCGCTATTGAGCTTATTGATAATCAAAATAACCTTACTACACTTGCGCTTTCCAAAGATGATATTTCCGTTAAGGTTATTAAAAATAGTATTGTTACTTCCCATGTTAAACCTATTGAAAATCAAGGAAAAAATTATACGCTTATGCTATCCAAATCTCCTTGTCAAGATCAAAATCTTTTATCTTCTTGTTCTACCACTCCATGTTTGCTTCCACTTTCTACTCTTCCTAAATCTTTTCAAACTCCAAAAAATCCTATCAAAAAAGTTTCTCCTACTTAAGATGTTCATGATTCTATTGCAAATCCTAATGCTCACTCTAAATATGCTGATGTCCTTGGTTGTCATATAGATGTTGATTAACTTATTGATTATCCTTTTGTATCTTCCATGTCCATCCTTGGACCTCCTCCAGCAATACTAAGGGCTTCATGTCTTCCTTTCATCTTGGGCCCTTATGTCCCTTCACTTTCCCCTCCTAACTCTCCTAATTCATCATCCATCTTGGGTCCTTATGTCCCTCCATCTCCTATCTTTCCTCAAGATTAACACAAATGCATACCCTTGAATCCTTTTCATCCACCCACCCATCTAAACCAGTCATATCCTCCTTCTTCTTCCACAAGTCCCGAGTCTTTTGGAAGTAACTTGAATGTTCAATACAATAAAAAGAAGCAATGCAAGAATCCATCAAAAAAATAAGATCACCATGTCTCCTCTAATCAACATGGAGGCATAAAGTCAAAAGAGATATCTAAGAAGAAAACTACAAGACAAGTATGGGTTCCAAAATCCATCATTGAAGACATTCTCTCTAAATCATCAAAAAGAAATGAAAATCCTATGGCTATATGGATTCCAAAGTCTCTCTTGAAAGAGTATGATGTTGAGCAACAAGTGAAGTCGACATTCAAGCTTCCAAAGGCTTCTGCCTCATCTTTTTCCAAAAACATTCTTCCATTCCATGCACCTGAACCACAACCTCTGCTAAACATTCACCATATTCCTTCACATATTCCTTCATTCATGTTTCCTCCATCCTCTCACCACCCTTCAAGGTGTGTTTTGATGTTGATCTTTCCTTCCTTTCCATCTACCCTTTCACAATCCTTCCATTCATCATCCTTCTACCTTCTATCATTTTTCCTCATTTGTCTATTCCTCCTATCTTCCAACCTCACTTGCTTTACATAAAACCTTATCCTCCATTTTTGTCTTCCATCTTCCTTTCCCTCTCAGAATCTTTGAGCATATCATTTTGAATCTGTGGCATATCATGGTTTATCCTTTCAAGGAGAATTATCTAAAAACTTTCTTTCTTCCAAAAGGAAATCAAAAATGAAAAAAAAAAGAAAAAAATTGACAATGTGCCTTGGTGGAAACTTGGAAATACGCACCTTGGTAGCAAAATTAAAGAGAAATAAATTCATCCTATGGTGAAAACCACTCCCTTGTGGCGCCTTGGATAAGTACTGTGATGAAAACCTAGCAATCAGGCATCATGCGTAGGCAGGCATCATGCATAGTTCTTCTACATATTTCATCCATTCCATCTTCTCTCTTTGATCTTGATAATGTTGACCTATACATGAATATTTGGCTATCTTTTGAGCTATCTTATGATGATCTTTCTTTCATTCCATTCATGTTTAGCCTTCATATTTATTTTCCTCCATTCATTCTATCCTTTCGCTATCCTTTTCCCCTTGGTCTTGATCTAATAAAAAAGAGTAAAAACATGATGCTATGAAGCCTCTTGACATGTCTACTAATTTGGACTGCATCCTTTCCTTCTTTTGTATTATGCTTTTGTGACTTGTCCTATGCTAGCCTTTCATTGCTTGTCCAAATGTGCTTTACATGACAATTTTTCCCTAGATTAGGTACTCTTGAGGAGTTTGACCTTGAGGATTTATCCCCTTCATTCTCCTCCATTCTCTTGTCTTCCATCTCTTCCACTAGCTTGCTAATCCCTCTTGTCCTCCACCTTGCTAGACATTGAGACTACACAATGTGATCTTGCTTGGGATTTTGATGCCTATTCTATTTGGGGGCATCCTTTCTACATATTTATTGATCCTGAAAAAATTCCAAAAAAAATTCATATATGATGCTGAAAAAATCCTAAAAAGCATATAAAGTCCTGAAAAAATATAAAAAATGCAAAAAATTCAAAAAAAATAGAAAAAGTGCCTTGGTGAAAACCTAGAAATAGGCGCCTTGGTAGAAAAAATACAAAAAAATTAAAAAAATCAAAAAACTTCCAAGTGGTGAAAACCTGGAAATAGACGCTACTTGAGGACTTTGCACCCTTGTTTCTTAGCACACGTCCTCAAGACAACCTTTCTCCATCATGCCTTGTCCTTGTTGCCTTGGTTTGGAATTGGTCTTTGTCTTTGTCTAGGGGGCATAACTATATTAGCTTTGGTCTCTAGGATGCGTTGGTCTTTAGGACATCTTGCAAATGGTGTTTTTCAACACCACCCCAATTGTGTTTTTCAACACTACCCTAGTGTCAAATGTTTCTCAACACTTATCAGATATCTTACCCGCAGTCTATCATGATATGATATTTCTCACTGGCAGATGTGATACTCAAAGTTTGACTCTATGACCTACACACATGCACTTAAGCACTCGACTTGCTGAGACTTGTTTGACTTTAGTTCTTTATGTGTTGTCTATGATGATTACTTTGATGAGTGTTCTCTCCCTAATATTTTTTGATGATGCTGAGCTAGAAGACTAGGAGCATGGGGACATGTTTTAGTGCTTTTTCTTCTTGTGGGTATATTTTGTCAGTCCTAACTGTCATTAGCATTTATGCTTGTTCCACTTGACATTAGGGTCTATAGGGTATTATCCTTGACTATTTTTGCAAGTGCATACTTATAGCCATCTTGACTTTCCTTATGTCTTAATGTGAGTATAATCTTGCCATATCAAACTTAGGAAATCTCACTACACTAGTCATCTTGACTTACATGTCTTTGGTGCCTAGGTGGGATTCCCACATTTTATCTAATATAGATCATATTCATATACGCATAGTTATACTAGTGTGTATTGTATGATCTTGCGATGCTACCAATAAAGCTTGATGATGATTATTAGAGTCTAAAAGCTTTGTGACCTTGCAAGTAAACCACTTTTCATCATAGCTTGCATTTTTAGGTTCATATTAGATTAGTTTTGCATCTTGCATATGGAGAGAGCTCTCCTACAACTTTCATGGACTTGTCGGTCAACTGCGCTCACCTTTCACTTTTTCTTGACCATGTCTTTTGCTCCTTATCTTTCACATCGCATCCTTTTTCTATCATCACAAGGGGTTAATCTTATCATCATATATAAAATGACCCTTTTTGCCCCTTATATAGCATTTTGACTTTTTGACCAATTTTCAAAAGACCTCAGAATTGCACAAAAATTGCACCCCTGGCTAATTTCGACGTCCTGGATACATTTTCAGGATTGAAATCAAAATTTGAGTTCATCTTGATAGTCAAAATTGCATTTCAAACTTTCCCCTTCTTCTGCGCAGTTGGCTGACCATTTGAGGCCTGATCCTTCGATCTTTGTTGGGGCATCTTCCTTTCTTCATCCCCATCTCTTTCAACCTTCTAGTCTTTCATTCATTTTCATTTGATTCATCTCTCTAAGGTTTGACTTTATTTTTATCCTATCTCTTTCTCAGTCAGACCTAGTCAAACTGGGGCATATCTTCACTGCTTGATGGTTATCCTATCATCTTTCACCTTCGATTATGATTTCTAGTGACTTGATCAAGTTTATCAATTTGATGTTCTCCTCTACCTAATTTCAATTTCAATTTCAAGGGGGCAATACCTATCAGCTTCAATCCTTGATTCAACTTTATCAATCAAACCTTGCTTGATATTCTTATCTCTTATTTGAGACTTGACAATTTCCTATTTACAGGTGTGTTGGTCTTGTCTTTTAGCTTATCTTTTTCATCTTATGCTTATCTTTGTCCTGATGTGTTCACATTCATCAAACACATGTCTAGGTTGTTTTGTGATCCCAAATCGATCTCACACTTCAATTCCATTATTTGACTGCATGTGATCCCAAATCGATCTCACATTGGTTAAAGAGGGGCAAATGTATGCACCCTAAAATGGTCACCTAGACTTTGGGCCCCCATTCAGAAATTTATCAAATCCCTAAATTTATATTTTTAAAATCAACATTTTTCAAATTATATCAATTTCCTTGATCAAATCCTATTTTATCATTTTTTATTATTTTCCATGGGCTAACCATTTTATCCTAAGTCTTTATTTAATTAAAAGTAATTTCCTCCCCTTTTATTAAATAAAAAGCCCCCACTTTTCCTCTTATCCTAAGTTGCACAAATAAAGCATTATTCTTATTTTATAAAAAGAAGAAAAGGGCCCTTTTTGTCTCATATGGACACAAAAGTCAACTCTTATTTTCTCATTGGAAGATATTTGTGCACATGGATTGCTCCTATTTCAAGCTCCACCCTTGATTAAATCTTTTGCCTCTTAATCTCCATGGTCCATTCCTTTTCAATTCCTTTAAAAGGATAGCTCTTTTCTCATTCTAGGATCCCAACTTTGAATACTAATCTTATACTGTAGGATTTCTTGGAGACTTTGGAGCTTTGGAGATCTTCATGGATTTAGCTTTCATTCTTGCATCATAGCTTCATATTTATGCTTTCTAGCTTAGTTTCTTTTATGCTCTAGATTAGCTCACATAGCTTAATTAACAAGGATTTGTAATACTTTCATTTCCATAGCTTAGCTTGCATCTTCATTCTTAGCATAGTTGCATTGCATTTTCAGTATTGATTCTTGAGGATATTGGCATTCTTTCCCTTGTCTCTTTGAATCTCCCATTGTGTGGTTTACTAGCAAGGTTTCATGCTTCAATAGCTCTAGCTAAGAGCACCATCAACATCCTTGTGACTCCATGCCTAGGGAGCTCTAGGTCACTTTCTCAAGGTTTCCCATTCATGGATTCCCTTAGAAGTAATGACTTAGAGAAGTGCACTATTTAGTGTGTACACTATTGAGATACCACAAAAGACAATAAAATTGATAAGGAATAAGGATGATGTAGATTTTGAGGATGGGGACACTAGTCAATTTAAAGTAGTTGTAAATAAAGCACAGTCTACTGATGAGATTTCACATGGCATAAAAGAAAAAGGAGGACTAGGTCATCCTAAGATCCATAGATATGTAACCATGAACATAGAGGATCAAGATAAGCTGGAAGAGATAATGATTGACATGATGATAAGAATTAAAAAGATTTCCAGTTGAATTTTAAAATAGTATTCCTAAGGAATTATATGATAAAATATTAGCAAGGTGGACTTATGTTTTGCACATCGGGAATAAAATGAGAGAAAGGTCACTAATTTTGGCAATGCCAAATATATCTATTCAAGAGATTAAAGAAATGATGAAAGCATATGAAAATAAATTCTTAATGAAAGGAAGATAATTGAACATCTTACAAGGTAAGCTTCAAAAAATTGATGAGGAAAGAAAAGAAATATGGACTGAAAACTTAAAGTCTAAAGCTGAAGCAGAGAAAACTACACTTGAAGTTATTACCGAGAAGAGTGTAACAAGAATAAGAATAGGTGTACAAACTAATGATGATGATCTTACAACACAAAGGCTAGTTGAAGAGCCTATACACATCTCAAACACCGAGCAACCAAAGGATAATACTTATGCTGAAGATTTTTATCCTGCTAGACAAAATGAAAAACAAGATACACCAGAGATGATAAGGATAACCAGGGAATAAGATGTATTGATTGAAGATATCACTGAAGGAGACCCTGATGAGGAAGCTAAAGAAGATGAAGATAGCATTGTTTCTACCAATAAAAAATAAGAAGAACATACCACCGAGGTAGCTAGAGTACTAATACCGGGTAACTTACCAATTTTGGTTCAAGATATTGACATTTCTACCAAGGAGAAAACTAAGGACACACCACCTAAGAAACAAATGGATACAAGTGAAGACAAGGGTGAAGAAGGAGAAAAAGAGACTACAAATGCAGAGGTAGATGAGAAATAAACTCAAGATGAAACCAAAGTAGATGATTCTACTAGCAGCACAAGGGCACGAGCCCTAGGACCTTACATGGAGGGAATTGCAAGGGGGTAGGACAAAGAAGAGAGTGTTTCAACCAAGCAACAAAAGACAAATCTAGAGAAAAAGGCTCTAGTTCCTTATGGTCAATCACCGACCTCAATAAAATAGGAAAAGA
Organism: Chamaecyparis obtusa; assembly: GCA_027943335.1. NCBI lineage: Eukaryota > Viridiplantae > Streptophyta > Pinopsida > Cupressales > Cupressaceae > Chamaecyparis > Chamaecyparis obtusa. The sequence continues at coordinate 709,096 of BSBK01001222.1, read as the reverse complement.
AGAAGAAGAAGAAACATGGAAAAGGTTCGGTCACACTTGGTAAAGTAATAGAGATACTTGCATGTGACCCAAGAATTTTGGACCCCAGAGCTCTAAGGAGGTATGGAGAACTATGCACCCAAAAAGAATCTTAGGAGAAGCTGAGACAAGAAAGAAAACATAAATAGCTACTAGAGGATGTGAAATAAATCCTAATGCAAGTTGTCCCTGATGTCAATGTTGATGAGAATACTCCCATCATTGACCAACTTGAAATCCTTACCAAGAACATCAATTCCCCTACCACCGATGCAAAGAAAAAGATTGAAGAAAGAGAAGAATCAAAGATTTAATACAAGATCATAGAAAAGATTAGCCAAGCAGTGGTGATTCACAAGGTGAAACTATCTGAAACTGTAAGTGAAATAGAAGGAACTACTCAAAAGATACTTATTGTTTTGAAAACTCTTTGCACAATAGATTCCTTTACTATGAAAATAAATGTAAAATTGAAGAAGATAGATGAAGATTTGCAAAAAAGTGATGAAATCTTGATAATGGAACCCCATGCATTTAAATTACGTTATACAAAGGTTAAACATATATAGGGGTTAAGCAATGAATTGAGAAGACATGAGGAAAAGATAAAATATCAAATAACTGAGCTTCAAGTTGAGTTATTACCACACATAGAGGTGATGCAATGGCATGTTAATAAGGCAAAAGAGTTAGTTGTTACCCTCGAGTTATCAATGGTAGATCACATTTTTTATATGCATGCCCAAGTAAGTCTAGAGAAAATTGCACATGTGAGTCTGAAAGAGGAATGGGAAAATATCTTGACAAACCTTAAGAAAACCCATCAGAACATTTTTGACAAGTTGTAAGTATACTTTTTTGACATTATTATCAAAAAAGGGGGAAAACTATATGTATATAGTATGTTTACCGAGGTATATAGATAGGGTGAATCTACACAAAATTTTTGAAGTATACAAGTTTTAAAATTTTAGAATATTGATTATGGCATACATATGTATTTTTGTCACTAATGCCAAAGGGGGAGAATGTTTTCCATTAGTGTCACACATATAGTCAGTAAAGGATGCAAACAAACTAGTTGGTTAACACACTAAGTATAGTAACGGAGTAGAGCACAATGTAGAATGAAAAATTAACCAAGCACAGTCTTGACCGAGCACATACACTGAGCCAAATGATTACTGAGTACATCAAGTACATTTATAACCGACCATTCATATATACCAAGCATCATCATTTTACTGAGACATGAATGCAGTATTTATCGAGTAATACGGAAATGACATAGAAGTATGGAATGGCACAAAAAATAAGGCAAACATTTTATACTAACCTAGAAAATGGTTTACATAAATCAAGGTAAAGATTTATTGGAGATGTAACAATTAAATGGTGATGATCCCTATACAATTTTGATGTAGTTCATTCATTCGGATTGTAGATCTAATATTTTCTAGATGATTCCATAACCCTAATTAGGTCAAATCTTTATTATATAAGAATTGTCAAGATGTCAATTATATAGAAATGACACATGAGAAGTAGTCGCCTACAAGAGACATCTGAATATCAGATAGGGTTGTGAAGCTAGGCATTGAACAAGTATTTAGAAATGAATCAGTATCAGACCAGAGGCTACCGAGCAATATTTGGAGGATAAATCTATCACAGGAAGGTGATATCAGTTAAGGGCTAAGTAGATCTGAAATTTAGCAAAGTAAGTTGCTACATCCATATCAATTTACTGTTACTTTCTAACAACTGTGGAAGACTAAATCTCTTAACATAGTAGACCTAACAAGTCTTTTGTAAATCTCTTAACTAAGTACACACTTAATAGTGTTGCCTAAATCCTCTAACAAGGTAGATCTTAACAGGTCTCAATTGTTACTCCTAACAGAGTAAGATCATCAGAAGTGATCAGACATTATAATCCCTAATAGGTAAACTTTGTTATTGTAGTAGTGAAGCTTTGTGGGTGTCACCCGCACCATAGTTTTTACCTTCTAACAAGGTGATCAGGATTAAATTAGAAAAATACTAAAATTTGATTTTTTAGTTTTATCTATGTTTTAGTAAACTACACTTTTGAAGGCCTTTGGAGCATTGCTAGTCTTGGAGGGTGCAACATTGTGTTACCTCCAAAATTTGATTCAAGATTTATTGAATACCTTTCCAACAAAGTAAACAGTTCACAATTCGAAGCTAGGACTAGAAAGTTATGCCTTCTCCAAGTGGACCTAATTTTTATATATAGTTTTTTTTTATCAATTTTGATAGTTTTAATAGTTTATTTGTAATAAACATTTTGATGACTCTTCATTTCATTTCCAAGGGATTCTTGTGACCCTTGGGATCCACCAGATTTGTATCAACTCCATTTTTTAATAGAATGGATCACTTTTTCGCTTGCAACCTGGTTGTTAGTCTTCTCAATTTTTATGTTGAGTTTAACAATACTGTAGGTATCACACTAGGTATTGTAATCTGATTTATAATTCAAATCACAAGAGTTTCTACGATACCAAATACTTGTGTATTTTTTATGAAGTTTCATGAATGTTTACATGTTAGATTAGAAAGCATTTTATATTTCAGTTATGTTATGAATGGATGGAAATGATAATATGACAAACGGTTAATGAAAGAGATTATCTTAAGGATAAAGATCAAAAAAAAATTAGGGTTACTAATTCACCCCTATCCTCTCAGTAACTCACCTTTCCATAATCCCAACAAGGATACTCCATAGGTCCCTTCATAGAATATGGCAACTATGTTAACTTTAAAAATTGGGCTCATGATCCAACTTACAAAAAAAAATGCAATAAAATGCATATCAATAAATGGTATAAAATCATAAAATGTCACCATGTGCATACAAAGAGATGTTGTAAAAGTATAAAATTGTAACTATGTGCATATCAATAGATCATATAAAAATTGATAGCAATTGATGTGAATCAATGACTAATGAAGGCAATTGAATAAGATATCTCATAAACCTTGAATAAACTTAAGTTAGATGCATTGATAAGAGACAACATTGGGCAACATTATAGATATTAGTTATAAACTCCACTAAAAGTAAACATAAGTATGACTTCCTTAACAAGAGAGGAAACATAGTTACTTCCTCGGAAATAAAATTTTACTCGAGAGTTATCAATCGTTTGCAAAAAAGAAATATTAAATAGATAATATTATGTTTGAATTAAATAAATAATATAGCTAATATTTTGGGTCAAAACATTAAGTGTGAACACTATCAGATTGAAACATATGATATATTGAAGTTTAACTTAAAGTTAAACAAGAGGATAAGCGAGAAGCTTATTGTTTAAATTTTCTAAGTAAACAAGAATGAGTTAGATACAATAATAAATGAATGTCAATGAATGCTAAAATGAGATATAACTTAATGTTAAGGTTAAATTAGCAATTAAATTTTTGTTAAGCCTCTCAATAAATGATTAAATGATATTAAATTTTGAATTTAAACATAAAACGAATAGATAAAATGATAATCATGGATAAATTTAATCTTTAAACAAGGTGTTATAGAGAATGATGAACTAAAACTGAATTAGAACTTGTTTGAAGAATCTGTGATTTAAGATCACCGAGCTGATTGATTAGATATGTAATATGATTAAATCAGTATTATGTTGTCATTGATGTCAACTAGTTTGACAGCACTTATCTTGTAAGTTACTATACCGAAACATCTGTAGTAAAGGAGTGAAAGAGATGAAGTATAGAAATATCTACATGAGGAAGATGTATATGATAGATGAGGATAAAGAATACATTGAGTAACTTACTGATGAGTCTATGACCTTATGATATTGACTTGATTATGTTTCATTCATCTATGATGAGGAAAAGAGTTGAAAGACAAAAGGCAGTATTGTCGGTTGATGAAGCATTTCAGTATACACCAATGGGATGTAGTGTATACCGAGTACAGTATAAACTAAGCTTGTGTTCACCGACACATTTCTTTGTTAGCCGAGCAGGAGAAAAGAATTAAATGATTAGTTTAGCCCTTAAGATTGATGAGCTGGAAAGTGTATGATTTCAAGGTAACAGATAATGTTTGTTACACAATTGACGGCTAACAAAATTCAAGAAAGATCTAAAGGATGAGAATCAAACATGTTATTGACACAAGTGTCGAGGTGTGCTTAAGCAGCAAAATCAATGAAGATGATTAAGCAGCAAAATCTGATGGAGCAGAAGAAAATGGTTTACTTGTCTATATAAGAGACTAGAGATTTCATAGTGAAATATATGTCAGAATGAGGAGACTGCAGAATTATCACATGAACAAGTTTCATGCATACCTGATCATACTGGTTAGTGAGAACCAAACTACAAATTTTTTATCAAGTGACAAGAAGCTATTACCAAGCGATAGTAAGTTACTAAACATTGAGTGGAACAGAATTGATTGAATGATCAGAGGATTGAATGAGCTTAACATTGATCTGTACATCTGCAATTGAAGTTGTATTAAGGAAGATCACCTACTGTTACATTTTAACCATTGTACACAGTCAAATCTCTTAACTGAGTGGACTAAGAAAGTCTTTTATGTATCATTCATAGAATGAACATTGTTATCCTGTCAACCCTAGAGTGAGTACTAGTTGGATGATAAAGGTTGGTATAAAATCCTCTAACAATGTCACACCTAACAGTGTGTTTTTAACCTTAAACAGGGTTGGGTCTTCACCGACCTCACTTCAGAAGAGTGAATATTTTTGGGTTGCCGGTCCCAGGTAGTTTTTCCCTTCACAGGGTTTCCACGTTAAATCTCTTGTGTTATGTGTTGATTGTGATATTTGTTTGATGTCATATTTGCATGTTGCATATTTGATTTGATTGATAACTACTATATGTTTTAGATTGGTAATTGGTAAAAGCATAGACAGTACAGTATTTTAAGTTACTGAGTATCAGAAGCTTTAAGTATTTGTTTTTGGATTATACATTTTGTATTGGGACACTGGATAACTGATTCACCACCCTCTTAATTATTCTAACAGAGAATCCATTGAAATATTATTAAAAAATGTGATTAAGGCGAATTAAAATCATATGAATATTTAACCAAATGATTTAAACTTGAAACGTTATTAAGTGTTATCAAAATTATAAGTAACTAATTGAATCTAATTAAAAATAATAATAGATTAAACTATTTTATGAAAACTATTTAAAAAGAGAATAAACTAATAACAAAGTAATGTTAATAAAGGTTTAAATACTAGCCCACTTTTTCCTAAAAATAAATAAATAAATAAAGGTTTAAATAGATTAAATAAAAAAATTATAAAAAAATTAAAGTTCTTCTTATAGTTTTGAGAAGTATTTGTAAATGAATTTTTTTTTTAAAAACTCTTATTTAATTAGTGAAATGAAATTTAAAACATGTGAAGGCTATATGTAAAAAAATTGACTTACAACTATCTGTAGACACTCAAAAATGGACAAGTGCTTAAAATCATTAAAATTGCAAAATCTTAACGAAATATTCCAATTCTCATCAAAATGGATCAAATCAATTTTTAAATGGATATTTATTAATCAAAATTGGACAAAATCATTTAAATCAAAGGAAAAATCAAATAAGGACATTTAATAATTAAATACAAGCTTAAAGGGATAAAAAACACTATATAATTGATTTTAATCAATTAATTGTATAGTTTTAAATCAAAAATCAAATTGAACCTATTCCCTTACATGGCTAATTTAATTAATTAATGGAATTTAATTAATCATGATATCTTTCAACAACAATTTGAGCAACCAATGAGAATTGAGGAACAAAAGCACATGGATCACTCCAAAATAGTTGAATCTCAATCACACATTTCAACTTTGAATCTCATCCACTCAATTTTGTCTTTTTGTCCAAACCTTTGAGACAAACATTTAAATTGTCCCCCCATTTAAAAATATTACAAAGTTTTTTACTCAACCAAAGCTAAATCATGATTAAATAACTCTACCCCCTACCCTTGGGAATTTACTATAAATAAGAGGCATTTTGAGAGCAATAATCATCTTAGAAATTCATTTGCAAAGCATCACCATTATAGTCATTTTCATAGCAATTGAGAGCAAATTGAGAGAAATTGAAAGCAATTGAGAGCATTTGAATTATCTTTGTATCAATTTGAGAACTAGATTAAGCATTGTACTATCATATTTCTCATTCTAGGATTGTCACTAGTGGAGAATAGGCTGAGAGCTTCACTTACCAAACTTAGATAGAGAACCATGGGATGTCATGGATGTTAATTTCAATTCTTAGCTTAAATTTGCATTGTATTTTTTTAGAATTGTAGTTGATTATCCTAATTTCATGAAGGTATTGAATAGTCACACACAAATAGCGCCCACCGTGGGGCTTTGAGCCTCATTTCTAACATTTTCATCAAATTTTATGTTTCTTGTCTTCACTTTTTCATGAATTTTTGTAGAAAATAGTAGAAATGACACCTATGAAGGATTTAATTATGTGTATCAGCATTCTGCCAACACCTGATAGTGAGTGATTCCTTCTATTCTATCTTTTATTCTTTCTGACACTTGTGAGATAAAGTGTTACACCTACAAGCATAAAGAGATGCCTGTGACCTAAGAACTAATGCCTATCAGCTAAACTTTGCCACCTGTGATGACTTCTATTGCACAATTTACTATGATCTGTCATGTAACACCCCGCCAGGGAACTCAAAAGAAACTAACCTAGAACATGATACTAAGTTTAGGTGAATAATTTTTTTTTCTAAAGTTTACAATTAAGATATACAATCACATGAATACATTAACCATTATCTCACATAACACACATCGCATACATAGGTTACAAAACTAATGGGTCCCATGACGTAGTATTACTTTCTAACATAACTAATTAAATAACATCAACAAATGATTCCATAAATTAAATACAACAATTACATCAAAATGATTACATCTCATGAATAATCATAAATCCTAATAAACATACATCCACTACACATGTCGCAGGGTATGCAGTAATCACTCTAACAACTAAATTACAATATCTAGATTAGGTATCACATGCGATACTCTAATACAAGATTTACAATAAAGAATACATAAATAAAGAACATCAAAGATGAATGAACATAAGGAATCCAATTGTAAGACACCAACAAGCACCGGCACCATGATGTCGAATCTCGAAGGGTAAAGAATCACTACCACCCGTCTGTGTAGAACCACAAAGGTCTACCCCACCATGTTGAGGAGATAACATCGGACCCCAAACAGATAATCGAGACAAATCAGGAAATACCACTAGGAAAGGAATCCTGATAGCTTACTAACTCAAGGTCAACCAAAGTAGTGACAGGTATGACTCACTAATCCAGAGGCAACTGACTCATGTAGAATAACTAGACTATGTGTAGAAAGGTGTCATCATGTACGTCTAACCCTTGAGTCTTGTCCTGGTAATCTCTCTAGATCCCGGCACTCAAGTGACCATACACGGAATCAGTGACTTCTCGTACTGATGAAGCCACTAACTATGCCAGAACACACACCTCAAAAGGCGGCAAGCATCATCTCATCCTCATCTTAGCCTATACTAGCACTCAATCATGGGAGAGGAAACTATCTTATTAGGTTCATTTTAATATCTCTCAATGTTATATTAAGTTATCACTTGTTTATAATAACTTACAATAAGTGATCCTAGCAGCCACTTGTGGGCCCCAGCGCTTATTGCAAGCCACCTCCTAGCACATATCTAGGTAAACTACCCTAGGCTCATAGATCTCTCCTAGATCAAAACTTAGATAAAATAGATAGTCACACATCCAGAATCATCACAAAAACCAGGATTGACTACATAAACATAATCATTGAATTCACATAATACAACAAGAGCCTATAAGGTCATCTAGAACATAAACAGATCACACTCACACCAAACATGATAAATAGCATGAATAACAGATAATTCCCAAGCCTATGTCTCTCCTAGGTCATCTAGTTCCCATAAAACTGATAAACCCAACATCTAGGAAAGATAAAACTATATTGTAGAAAACAGCCAATTTCAGTATAAATGAAGCATGTTCCAATATCCAATAACCTATATAATCAATGCTAATTAAAATTTCAATTCGAGCGTATAATTGAAACACATCAATGACAAAATTAATCATTATATAAATCATTTCTAGGCTTGATTTAATTACACATAATTGCCATCTGAGTTTAAATATTCCTAGTAATAATTCACTAAACAAAACTAGTGAAAAAAAATAACATCCATTACCAATATTAAATAAATCACATTAACAAAATCTATTAATACAATTTATAAATATTTAATTAAAACGTATTAATAATTTTAACTAATACTAAAATAAAATTTATTAATAAATTAAATAGAATAGACTAATAAAATTTATTTATATTATAATAAAATTTATTAATTTTTTAAAATATATCATAACAATAAAATTAATTTATATTAACATAAATCATAACAAAAAAGACTGTTAAAGAAAACCTTTAATAAAACTTAAAAGTGCATAAAGCAAGGCGCTTTACCTCTTACCAAGGCACTGCGCAGGCGAAGGAGGGGACCACTACATGACGGTACCCAAGGTATCGCTGGCAGGGTACGCCCTGTCGACGGTACCTTGAGTACTGCCTGGCAGGGCTCTACCACCTCAAGGACAATGGGGGGTGCGGTGGCCCCCACTTCCCAAGCCATTCAAATTTTCTTAAAACAAAAAAAAAAAACAAATTTAAAACTTTTCAAATTTTTTTTTTATAATTGTTTGCTAAGTTTTGCTTACTTAGAAATTTCAGTTAGTATTTTTTTTTAACCAAATTATTTTTTTTTGATAAATAAAATACTAACATTAATGCTAATTTTTATGTTTTGACAGGACTGCTCATTTCCAAAAATGAAAATGGTAGACTGTAACTCAAATTTTCTAGAAATGGAAACAAAATATATTTCCATAAAAATTCATGGTATATCTTTGTTTCCTCTATTCTGTCTTTTTCCCCTTAACAATATTGATTAAATATTCAACCATTTAGAACATGGAAAACTAATTTTTGTCTTATCCAGTATTTTTTTTTTACTATATATTTTTGACAAAGAGGGACTTTTTTTACACATAATGGTAATTTTTCATCCAAATTGGATTTTTGAAGACAACCCATTAATTTAATTTATTCATACTATAGAACTAACTATAGAGATCTTAATTTTTCATTTTCTAGGTGCCCTAGGATGAATTTTCCCCAAAAATTTAAGCAGCATAACACTACTATGCCAAGTCACAAAATAAAATAAAAGACATAATTAAAAGGGTTTCTTAATACCCATAATGAAGCATAATTGAAAAATAGATCTACATCCTCAAATCAAACCAAGCACATCTATATAATGAAAATTTTATAAATGAAATTATAGGAAGATTAAATCAAACCCTACCTCAATACAATGCTAGATACTGAGATAGAATGCCTGTGAGATGATTACAATCCCAAAACTGTCAACAGAAAAGCTCAACCTGCAGGCTCTGAGTCACAGTGCAAGAAATTCCCAAATCCAAAGCAAGCAATCTTCACCTAGAATTCATGCACAATCTCCAAAAGCTAAAGAACACAAGGAAACAATAAAACTCCCAAAAACTCTCTCCAAAATCGCTCTCACAAAACTCCTTAACCAAAATGAATGTCAAATCCCCCTATTAGGGGTTCAACTCCACTAAATAAACAAAACCCTAGATGACTCACAAATAGAACTTGTAATCCAACTCTCTCTCTTTTGTTGAGAAAAAACACCAATTAATAAAATAAATTTAATTTAATTATGCACAACACAACTTAGTCTCCTAAAGATAAGTTGTCACTTTTCCCAAACCAATCACTTTCATAGTAAATAAAGCACATGTTAATAATAAAAGCTATTATTAAATAATTTAAAATTCCTAACATCATTAAATCATGCTATAAATATTAATTTAATAACTACAGGACAATTTCAAATAAATTTCACAAAATTAATTAATTAATATCAAATATCCTAATATTTGATTTTTAATTAATTAACGATCATAAAATAACATAGGAAATAAAATTAATATTATTTTCCAATATAATATTAAATTTATAACTCTAGAAAATCACACATACAAATAGCAATAAAACATGACCATCAAATAAACATACCAACACAGAGATGGAATCCACGAACTTTGTCACCTGACAAATTCAGGTAAGGTGGTCAACGGATACTTATCCAATAATTAGGATAATTGGGCTTAGATTTAGGGTTTTTGGGTCCATCTATTACCTCCCCTCTTTACCATTGAGATGAGTATATTTTTGGGCACGCTCACTCCTACCAATTCAGGGAAGACAATGCCTTGCACCTACAAACCTGTCGTCACAAATCAAAGCATGTACATACAACATATAACAAACAATGGTAGGGTACGGTCAGTCGTGTGGATCTCGACAAAGTGAGTAACTATGCCTCTGTCCTCTACCATACAGACACATAAAATAGATACATACATATGAACACCATACACATGCTAGTATGGGGTAAGTACATCATAATCCAACTGAAATATGAAACATCTCAACATAATATATCAATATCCAAATATGGCATCATCAAAACATAATCCAAATCATCAATAGTCACTGAAATAATAAAATCTACACACAACAATGTGGCCTAAAAGAGTATGGCATCTGAAAAACTAAAAGCAAAATATGGAGGTACTACATGTCACGCCTGGTATTCATTAATGGATGCTTAGTAGTTGTTATTTGTTTCTTTGCATACTTTATCGTATGCAATTTTCAATACTTTTAACGATTGTCAGATAAAGTGCCACACTTACTGATCTTTAAAATCCGCTTGAGTCACTGGGAAGTGACACCTGTGCATTTTAAAGTCACACTTGATAATTGTTAATTGACGTGCTTTAGTTGATAAATGACACGTAGCATTTTTTATTTAAATTTTCTATCAGATTGTTAATTTTTGTTTTCTTACTCTCTGTCTGTTTTTTTTCTTGCAGATGAGTAAACACAGAAAAGTCAGGAAACTAGAAAGCAGAGTCACACAAGCAAGAAAAGAGGTAAGAATCCAAATTAAACATGAAAAAGAGATTCATAGTGCTGCAATTTTAGAAAGTTTGGGATTAGAAGAGAAATTGTATGCTCATTACATTAAAGTGTTAGATGCTTACAAGAATAAATTCCCTACTTTGGATTAAAATTGCTTACATTAAGCTGTTGAAATTTCTTGGAAAAATCTTTGGCAAAAACACTTAATTGGAATTTCTATTGTTCCTTTGGTTTCCTTCATTTTGTTTGGTTGTGTTGGACTAATTTGTTGGAGGAGGGAATGGGAACAATCACCACTAGGTGAGTGAGCAAAATTAAAAAGCCAAAAAACCTCATAAAAGCGCCTAGCCTTTGCTAGCTACAAAAAGAGGTATTCATAAAATCAAGCTTGCATTTGCTTAAATTGTGGTTATTCATTGAATCTAGATTAATAGAGAAACCTTACTATTTGTCAAATTGAACAAGCATTAGGTATATGCTCTCCATTTTTTGAAGTGGATCAAAAATCCAAACATGTTAGTTCAATTTGGTAGAAAGGAAGGGAGGAATTAACCAAACACTTCATTTATTAAGAATCTCCTTGTCAAGAGATTGAAAAAAGAACAAAATATGATTGAAGTGTTTGGAACAAAGAATAGAAATAGGGATATGCTCTTCACTTTTATAGTGAACTAAATTCCCAAACTTGTTGAACTAAGTTGAATTTCTTGCTTTTCTATACATGCTAGTTAAAATAGAGCAATAGAGGGCCTACCTCCCGAGATTTTCCTTACAAGGATGGTGAGAGGGAATGACCCAAGTGGGAAACAATCACTTTAGCCACAGTACTATCCCACCCACTATAAAAAAAAATACACTCTTCCTTAATAGGGGAGTGACTAGGTTATGTGCAAGTTTCTTCACTTCCTCTAGTAGTCCTTTTGGATTGCGCCAAATCATGCTTTTGTGCATGTGGGAAGCTCACAAGTGGGAAAAAGAATTTGACATGATTTAGAACAGAAATTTTCATTAAATCCTGATAAGTAGTAAGTTGCCTTGTAGAGCCAAACGTGTTAAAATCTAAATCTGACTCTAGGTAGTTTGCTTGGAAGCTATTCTTGTTGATACTTGTGAAAAATGATCGAGAACATACACTTTTAGTGTGGTTTTAGGGACATGGTCCAAACTTGATGTGTGTGTTGCGTTTGTACTTCATTTTCAAGCAAGAAACTTCCACAGACCCGATCTTACAATTTTTAAAATTTGAAATTTACAACTTGATCTGCAAAGTGTCACTTGCACAGAGAGAAAAACTATGTATGCACAGTAAAGTCATGCCTATGACTATTCAGAAAATGCCTGTCAATAATGAAGTCACGCCTGTGAAAGTTTAAGTGACGCCTGGAAAAATTTAAATTGCACTTATCAATAGGCAAAAGCCATCTGTTCACCTATAGAGTGCCGCCTAAGAATATTCCAGTCACCACGTACTAAACTTAAAGTCACGCCTACACACAGGCAAGTGACACCCAGAATTTAAAAAGGGCAAATAGTGAGCATTTCCTGAGGGTTTCAAAAAAATTTGATTTCATACTCAGATACCCTTTTGGCTATTTTATTTGTTCCAGTATCCTACCTGGTCAGAAATCCTGGTTTTGAGCAATTTTGAAAATTTTATAAGGATTTGGCCACAAGCAAGTAAAATCAAGCCCATATTCAAGAGCTTGTATGCTCATGTCAGCTTTCACTCAATCATATTATGTAAAGAAAACCTTGCAAGCAGACAGAACTTATCTAAGACAAGAGCTTCCTTTTCCAAGTGATACTTTTACTACTCCAAGAATACCACAATAACCCGCCAAAGAAGTAGAAAATAATATGATGTTTTTAGGCAACTCCAGTTCAGATCAGACCAACAATGGAGGTATTGACCCAAACAACCCAAGGTCAAATAACAACAACAATGGAGGAATAGACCCTAATAGTCAAGGGATTAACAACAATAATAATGAGGGCAATGGTGAAACAACCGCTGATGATGCAACTAACGAAAAGGTTAGTGAAGCTATACAAAGCCCATACTTCTTGAAACTTATGGAGAAAGCATTGGAAAGAGACAAGGAAGATTACTTTCTAGACCTATCCCGAATAGGTCTTAAACTTCCTCGCGACTATGATGTTAATCAACTTAAGCCACCAGAAGTTGAAGAGAGCCCGATCGATATCATGAATAAATAATTTAAGTTATTTCAAATGCAATTGGACATGATAAAGAAAAGTGGGGCTCCAAAGCCCTTTTCAATAGAAGCATTATGTCCTTTTCCATTTGACAAGAGTCTAGTCATGGTACCATTCCCTATCAACGTAGTGTTCCCTAAGTAGGACAAATATGAAGGAACATTTGATCCTCAAGTTCATCTACGGGAATTTTGTGCATTGAGCTTAGAGTTCATGCATGATACAACTTATTTAATGAGATTATTTCCTAGGAGTTTGGGAGGTATGGCTATGGAATGGTTTTTGAAATTACCTTCCGACATTAAAACTTTTGAAGAGCTGGCTTCTAAATTTGTAGCACACTATTTGTACAATATCAAACACGAAGTTACCATGATCACTTTATGTAATACCAAGAAAAAAGAAGGAGAAGGATTCCTAATTTTCCTACAAAGATGGAGGACGGTATTTTCTAGATACCCTCGAAGTGTACCAGAAAAAGAAAAGATGGATATCTTTATCAATAGCTTGAGCAATGAGATGAATTATCAGTTGAGAATGCAATGTCCTAAGACCTTCCAAGACCTTATCAAAAATGGAGTAACTACAGAGGAGGTATTAGTTAAGAGTGGAGAGTTAAAACTTTACAAGGATAATAAGAATTACAATAACAATACCTCCAACAATAACCATAACAACCAAAATAAGAACTTTTCCAACAGCTATAATCAGTTTCAGTTGAAGAATAGCAATAAAGGAGTAGTCAATGATGGTGTTTTTGATGCTAATAATTTAAAAGTGACTCCTTTTTCTCTCACAAGAACACCTAATGAGGTGAACAATGCAAATCAAGCTCCCAAAGTGCCTTTCAATAGCAATACCAATAGTAGCAACTTTGGGAACAATCAAGGAGGTAACAAGTTTAAGTAGTTCTTGGCACTATCTCCCAAGAGACCATTCACACCTTTGGGTGAACCTCTTGAAAAGGCATTGAGGACCCTCATTTCTAATAAGATCATTGATCTACCTAGACCTCAAGCCTATGAGCCACAAAACAAGCCTAGCTGGTGGAGTGAGAATAGTCATTATGAATATCACTGTAATAGAGGACATACCACAAATGATTGTTTATAGTTGAAGAACATGGTACAAGATCTGATTGATAATGGTGTGATCACTATAGAAGGGCCTCAAAGTAATGAAGATCACATAGCGTTTAAGCAGCCTTTTTATAACCATGAGAAAGGTGAACTGTCCAATGGGAATAAGCAAAGCAGCAACAATATCAATTTTGCACCTCATTATGATAACATTATTAATACATTATCCAAGGATGAGCATGTTGTAAATACTAATTATGATCAAGGAACAACCCAAAGAAGAAACATTAAATGCTATCACTAGGGGGCAGACTTCAAGGATTACCCTACAAGGGGTTAATCCAAAACCTATTGGTCCTCCGCAATCCAGCATTTTGGCTAAACAACTAGATACAACAGGAAAGCCATATAGTTTGGTAGATCAACTACAAAAGACTCCAACACAAATTTCTATTTTGGAGTTATTAAAATTATCTCTAAATCACAAGGAGATCTTAGAGAAATCTCTAGTGGAAACTAATGTTTCTATCAACTTGGAAGAAGAAAAGTTTTAGAATATGGTAGGGCACCTCATTGCACCGCATTGCCTTTCATTTTTAGATCATGATGACATGTCCATCACCCATCCCCAAAATTTGTCACTGCATATAGAAGTCTTGATTGAAAGACATAGGGTCAAAAGAGTTCTCATAGATGGGGGAGTTGGTCTTATTATGTGTACTTTGAGCCTTGTCAAGTCTTTAGGATTATCTGAGTCATGTATTGATCCTACAAAGAGAATTACCATAAAATCTTATGATGAGGTGGAAAGGTCTTTGAAAGGCATGATTATATTGCCCATTCAAGTTGGACCTATCAAAAAGGACACAAAATGCCAAGTCTTAGATATGAAATTAACTTATAATATCTTATTGGGGAGGCCGTGGATACATGAGATGCAAGAAGTTCCTTCCATCTATCATCAATGTATAAAATTTCCACACATGGGTGAGGAGATCACAATTGGAAGGGATTCAAATCCTTTCCAATATTGCAATGCACTGAAGCCGATTCATGAGTAATTTATTCCTCATAACAGAGAATGGATTATTCCAAGGGCTACCATTGAAGACATTAAAGTGAATGATCCTAAGTTAACATTAAGTGCTACTTCAAACCCTCCTCGAACTAACTCAACTACATCAACTAAAGGAAAGGAGAAAGTGATTTATGGGGGTCCAAATTCAAATGAAAATTTAGATAAAGCATTTACGCCAGAGGTAAAACTTTTCAAACCCACCAAAGAGGAGAAAGACAAAGCTAAAGAAGATCATTACAAAAAATTGAGTGAGATGATGCACACATTTGAAAAACAATGTAAAATCAATTCCAAGGGAATAGGGGAATATTATGTCTCCCTATTTGATTTACCTACATCTCCAAGAACACATGGGAAACCTTCTAAGGAACATCTTCCTCACAAATATAACTCTTATTTTGTAAGAGAAAGTGACAGGTCAGCATTCAAAAAAGAAGAAGATGAAGTTCTCCAATGGCTCTATCAAGATGAAAATCATAAGTCAAATACCCTCGTGGAGAGAATTCAGCACATTAACATTCAAACCGAACAATATGGAAAAGGGTTTGAAATAATGCAAAAAATGGAGTATAAGGGAAGAGGACCCTTAGGTAAAAGAAATAGAGGTTTGCTAGAGCCTATTGAACCTTCTTGGAGGTCAAAAGAAGAAAAATTAGGGGTAGGTTACCAGTACAAAGGAGAAATTTCTAGCCCCATGCATGATTCCTATCCACAAGTGAACATGGTGGAATCTGATGTTGATAGTGATGACTCCCAAGAATATGAGTGGGATACTTTATCCAAAGACTCATGCCATGATAAAGAGATTGTTGAAATACACTCTTTTGCTAATGTCCCTAAAGTACAAATTTAAGATAGTGAAGATTCAGAGACAGCTTCTACATACATACAGCTCAGTCTACAAGAATCTAACATAGGGCAAGCACATATTACTCATTCAAGGGTAAGGGAACCTTGGGTACCTTTGTGGGAAAGTGATTTGAATTTTAATTTCAACCCACATGCGTTCTTTCCCGTAGAATTCTTAGAGGACAATACTCAAGACAACATTCAAGAACATACTCAAATTAATGAAGATCTGGAGACAATTCTCATAGGACAAGCACATAATTATCAATGGGTAGGTGAACCTTATATACCTTCATGGTGGGATGATTCATATGGTAGGTTTACCCCTCATGTTTTCTCTCCTAGAGAAGTCTTTGAGGACTCAAGTGAAGAGTACTTCGATCCTTCTTCCATGGACCATCTTGAGGAATCTCATGTTATTGACCTTAATGATACAATGTATGAACCATCCAATGACATCATGTCCTTAAACCCAGGTGATGACACTTTTCCCATTGACTCTCTATCCTTGATGCATCCTGACCTTATTGATTGGGAACTAACTGGAACAAGTGACCTACTATATTTTCCCAATGACCAAGCGATGACCCAATACTTAAATGTGGTTGAGCCCTCTTTCACCAATGAGTTTAATCCGAACATGATGGGAATAGTGGGGGTCCAACCTCTTAATCCAAAAAAATAAAAAATAAAAAAAAGTAAAAAAATGAAAAGTTCTAGTGGTGAAAGCCACCATGTGGCAATATTAGAACCAAAAAAAGTAAAGATAAAGGATGTTTCCTATGGTGAAAACCCAAATGTGGCACCTAAGGAAGAGATGTTGGATACCCTACCAGCACATGAGGAAGAAATGTCACCAATTTTCATAGAGCCAATAGAGAAGGTCAACATTGGAACAAAATTGGATCCAAAATTCATACACCTAGCAGCTTCACTTACACCTTTAGAAAGAAAGGATTTTATCAAGTTTTTCCAAGAAAAACAAGTGAACTTTTCCTGGTCGTATGTAGACATGCTAGGATTGGATCCTGACTTCATCATGCACCATTTGAATGTTAAGCCAGGGGTTAAGCCCATCAAGTAGAAGTTGAGAAAGATGCACCCACATATAGCTCTCCTAGTCAAAGCAAAATTGGAGAAATTATTGAAGGTGGGGTTTATAAGAGAAATTGCTTATGCTAAATGGATATCTAATATTGTACTAGTCACCAAGCATGACAAATCCATTCCCGTATGCATGGACTTTAGAGACTTGAATCTTGCATATCCCAAAGATGACTTCCCACTTCCAAGCATAGATGCAATAGTGGACTTAACAGCTGGTCACTCTATGTATTCATTGATGGATAGTTTTAGTGGATACAATCAGATTAAAATTGAACCTGAAGACCAAGAAAAGATAGCGTTCACATGCCCTTGGAGAAATTTTTGTTGGAATGTAATGTCGTTCAGCCTCAAAAATGTCAGAGCTACTTACCAAAGGGCGATGACCACTATTTTCCATGATATGATGCACACCTTCCTAGAAGATTATGTGGATGACATATTGGCAAAGTCACATCAAAGAGAAGACCACTTGCAAATTTTGGAAAGGATATTCACATGGTTGGAGCAATTTAAAGTGAGGCTTAATCCAAAAAAATGTGCCTTTGTTGTTCAATCCGGCAAATTGTTAGGCTACATAGTTTCCACAAAAGGCATTGAAGTGGATCCTGAAAAGGTTCAAGCAATGATGGATATGAAAATTCCAAAGAACATAAGCCAAATGAGGTCTCTTCAATGGAAGCTACAATCAATAAGAAGGTTCATTTCTCAACTGGCGGAAAAATGTCATTCATTCACAAGATTGCTACACAAAGATACCATTTTCACATGGGATGAAGAATGTGACAAAGCCTTCACTTTGTTGAAAACTTATTTAATAAATCCTCCAATTCTAATGCCTCCTATTAAAGGAAAACCATTTTTTTTGTACATATCTGCAACTGAGAGGTCCCTAGGAGTTCTTTTGGTGCAAGAAGATGATCAAGGAAAAGAAAGAGCAATCTACTATTTGAGTCGCACATTGATCAAGTATGAATTGAACTACACATTCATGGAAATAGCATTTCTAGTAGTTGGCTTTGCTTCACAAAAATTGAGACATTACATGTGGATGCATAAGGTGAAGCTTATTGCAAATATTGACCCTCTAAAATACTTGCTTAGCAAAACTCACTTAACGGGTAGAATAGCAAAATGGGTCATGATATTAAGTGATTTAGACATTGAATATGTGGATAGGAAGGCCATCAAAGGACAAGTGATAGTAGATCACTTAGCGGAAAATCCATTGATTTCTACACAAACCATTCAAGTGGAGTTTTCAGATGCAGCAATTGTCAACGTGGAAGCCAAGACATGGAAGTTGTACTTTGATGGATCATATACACAAGGAGGTTCTGGGGCTAGAATATTATTGATTACCCCTCAAGGGTATACTATTCCCAAGTCATACAAATTTTTATTCTCATGTACCAACAACATAGTTTAATATGAAGCTTTATTCATTGGTATCAAGATGGCTTTAGAATGGAACATCACCAAGCTACAAGTATATGGAAACTCTCAATTAGTAATCAATCAAATCAATGATTAATACAATCCCAAAGATGAAAAACTAATGTCATACAAGATAATGATTAATTCTTGGAAAAAGTACTTTGCTTTGATAACTTTTGAGCAAATTCCAAGAGAGAAGAACAGAGCAACTAATGCAATGGCTACCTTGGCTTCATTACTACAAAAACCTGATTAGAATGAGAGGTACGAATTCTTGGTGGAAGAGTTGGTAAAACTAGCATTTGACCTTCCCGATACCCAAATTGTTTCATTACTCAATGGACATGACTCACCTTGGTACAGCCCTATATATACATATCTCAAAGACCAAGTGTTGCCTTTAGACCAATCCCAAGCCCAAAAACAAAATTTCATTCGACAATCAGCCCATTACATTATCCTCTCTGACACAATGTATCAAAAAGGTCTTGACAAAACTTTACTTAAATGTATAGAGGAAGAAGAGTCTAAGTTAGCTTTACATGAGGCTCACAAGGGCATTTGCGGGTCGCATTCAAGTAGTTTAAACCTAGCTAAGAAGATCCTTCGCATGGGGTATTTTTGGAAAACCTTAGAGAAAGATGCTTGTCACTTTGTCAAAATATGCAGCAAATGTCAATACCATGGCGACATGATACATGTACCATCACAAGAGTTACATCCTTTTGTTACCCCTTGGCCATTCTATCAATGGGGATTTGACTTGATTAGCGTAATTTATCCACCATCTTCCAATGGACACAAGTACATCATCATAGCTACAGAGTACTTCACTAAATGGGTAGAGGCCATTCCTTTGATCACCACCACGGGTAAACAAATCTCCATGTTCATTCTCAATAACATCATTTATAGATATGGTATTCCTCATGCCATCATCACAGATAATGGATCACAATTCAAGAACAAAGATGTGGATGAACTTTGTGATACTTTCCACATTACACATCACTCTTCTTCCATTAATTATCCACAAGGAAATGGACAAGCTAAAGCTACTAATAAGAACATTTTGAAAATCTTGAAAAGATCAGTAAAAAAATTAGGAAGAGATTGGCATGTGCAAATCAATCTGGCTTTATGGGCTTATAGAACTAGCATCCGGACACCTAGAGGAGCTACACCATATTCATTGGTTTATGGAGCCAAAGTTGTTCTACCTTTGGAGGTTGAAATTCCATCCTTACAAGTATCATTGCAAGGACTAATAATAGATGAGGATTATAGAGTTGCTTGACTTCAACAATTGGAATTGTTAAAAGAACATCAAGCACAAGCCTATAAACATTTGAAAGTATATCAAAACAAGATTTCAAGAAACTATAATAAGCATATCAAACCGAGAGTCTTTCAAGTAGGTGACTTAGTGCTAAGAGAAAACCCTAAAAATTAGGCAGAAAGGGAAAAGAGGGGTAAATGGGAAGAAAATTGGCTTGGTCCTTTCATTATTATTTCTTCATTTGGAACGGGAACTTATAAACTAGCCAATTGTGATGGAGAAGAATTACAAGAGCCCATTAATAGCATCCATTTAAAGAAGTTTCATAGCTAATCAAATGAAAGAGTATTAGAAGAAAGAGTATTAGACGAGTGTGTATCTGATGACTCAAGCATCACTCTTGCACATGAGAAAATCAAAAAGATCAAAAACATTGAAAAAGTTCAAAATCAAAAACATAATTGCATTCATATTTCCATAATAACACATTTGCATCCATACATTGAAAATCAGAAAAGCATTACAAGTTACATGAGCATTGCATCCATCTATCTATATCATATATGAGATACATTGCATCCATAGCATAATCAAAAGTAAATGCATCATAAGCATCATATAGCTGCATATAAAGATAATCTCACATATAAAACATCAAGAGAATCAAGGAAAAGTATATCATCATATAAATGTCATAATATCAATTATCCATCAAATCTGTATAGCAAGATACAATGTCAACAACAAAGTGATACATCAAGTTCTAATCAATAAACATCAAACATGATACAATTCATCAATGAGGAAATTCATAATCAATAATCATGATCCTATAGCACCACCTGATCCATCACCAGCACCTAATCCATCTGGACCCCTGTCACCTGATCTATCCTGAGTAGGAGTCTGACTAGTGCTAGCAATACTAGGTCTCTGAGTTATAATGGTCATAAACTGCTACATCATAGTCGCTACCTGATCTAATCTACCAACAATAGCTGATAAAATTGCATGTAAAGTCCTCACATCCTGTGATATAGTATCCACTAGGAGTAGTCTGAGATGTCTGACCCATATCTTGAGACTAAAGAACCTGTGGAGGCACCTATTGTGCCAGAATCTACTCTTGTTGTGCCAATGCAACTCGCTGTAACTGAACCAATGGATCCTATCCACTAGAAACCTGTCTAGAAGCCTCAATATGTACATGTCTCCTGACTCTCTATTGTCTCTGCTATCCCTGTACTACTATAGCTCTAGGATGAACAAACCTGGGTCCCTATCCCTGTCTAGGTCTCTTATGTTTCATTTATGAGGGGGCATCATAAGAGTATAAAATTGGCATCAAAACATCATTGAATCTGGGGCATCAAAATTTTTGAACTATTATCAGTGGGGCATATCATATCAAATGTTGAATCATATCAGGCAGTATCATTAATCATATCAGGTATCAAATCAGGACCTAAAAGAAAATCAAGAATCAATGGTCAGGACTTCAAATTTTCTTTGAATCAATGAGCTTCGCACATCAATTCAAAGAGGGGCATTTGTAGACACTCAAAAATGGACAAGTGCTTAAAATCATTAAAATTGCAAAATCTTAACAAAATGCTCTAATTCTCATCAAAATGGATCAAATCAATTTTGAAATGGACATTTATTAATCAAAATTGGACAAAATCATTTAAATCAAAGGAAAAATCAAATAAGGACATTTAATAATTAAATACAAGCTTAAAGGGATCAAAAACACTATATAATTGATTTTAATCAATTAGTTTTATAGTTTTAAATCAAAGATCAAATTGAACCTATTCCCTTACATGGCTAATTTAATTAATTAATGGAATTTAATTAATCCTAATATATTTCAACAACAATTTGAGCAACCAATAAGAATTGAGGAACAAAAGCACATGGATCACTCCAAAATAGTTGAATCTCAATCACACATTTCAACTTTGAATCTCATCCACTCGATTTTGTCTTTTTGTCCAAACCTTTGAGACAAACATTTAAATTGTCCCCCATTTTAAAAAATTGCAAATTTTTTGACTCAACCAAGGCTAAATCATGATTAAATAACTCTATCCCCTACCCTTGGGAATTTACTATAAATAAGAGGCATTTTGAGAGCAATAATCATCTTAGAAATTCATTTTCAAAGCATCACCAGTATAGTCATTTTCATAGCAATTGAGAGCAATTGAGAGCAATTGAAAGCAATTGAGAGCATTTGAATTATCTTTGCATCAATTTGAGAACTAGATTAAGCATTGTACTATCATATTCCTCATTCTAGGATTGTCACCATTGGAGAATAGGCTGAGAGCTTCACTTACCAAACTTAGATAGAGAACCATGGGATGTCATGGATGTTAATTTAAATTCTTAGCTTAAATTTGCATTGTATTTTTCTAGAATTGTAGTTGATTATCCTAATTTCATGAAGGTGTTGAACAGTCACACACACTATCTCCTTTTTAAGAAAAAATATATTGGAGTTGATTCTAAACAAAATTTATTAAATAAATGAAACAATATAATTAAAACTATTGAAAAACAATTTTATTTAATCTTGTTCTGATTGAACTATTAAGAAACCAAATTTAATTTAACTAATGTCAATCTAAACTAAGATAAGTAATGAAATTGTATTAAATGAGTCACAAGAAAGAAGAAACATTAACAAAATTCAAACTAATTTGAAATCATTCAACTATATCAAAACATAGGGAATCATTCAAATTCAAACTTATCCCTAAACTTAGCTAAGAAATCATTCAAATTCAAACTTATCCCTAAACTTAGCTAAGGAATCATTAACAAATTTATAAACTATCAAACTAAAATCCAAACACAATGCTAAACTTAGCTAGCACTGATTCTATGCTAAAAATGATAGAGAATATTAGAATGGTTTGCTCAAGGCAGAGAAGAATGCAATGATGAGGCTTGACTGGAAACAGAGAGATAGATGGAAGACCAAAGAAAAAAGATGCTCATGCAAGGTAACTCATGGAAGGAACAAAAAATAAATAACATAAGTATGAAAATAAAATAGAAAGCAAAAATAGAGAATTAAAACTCAAGAAAAGTTCACACAAAGGGTAGAGGTATAACCCATAGCAAGGAAAAAGACATAAGGTTGGCTTACACAAGCAAAAAAACCAAAGATAAAGGAGATAAAGGAGGAAAGAATGATTGTCATAGAAAATACAGTCCTGGTGCGGGGGCCATATGTCAAAGATAAACTATTGGACTTGTCTAAATTTTGGATATGTTGTTACAAACCAAGTTTTTAAGGTTCTGGCCAGAGAAATTTTCCTAAAGTATCTGGGTTCAAAAGTTATGAGTGACTAAGTGTGGTACTATCATAAGTTGAATAGTGATGAAACAAGTGTATGAAGACTTTGCCCATACAACTGGTAGAGGTAAAGTAAATGACTACAGTTTAACCATGCAAGGAAAAGGTTATGATAAGATAAAAATCAGATATTAATGTTAGAAAAATAGAGATAAAGGAGAAAATAAAAGAGATATGCCTGCAAAACAAATAAAATAACCTTGTAGTTTCCCAACAGAGGTTATCAAATCAAAATTCAGATTGAAATGGGTTTGGTCATAAACCAGCCAAACCAAAAAAACAATTCAAACACAACTCTCTAGCGGCAAGCCGACCAAAGAGGGTTAGAGAATACAATAACTAAATAAAATAATCAACCCTACAACACAAAAGTTAGTAAATGAAGCTCAAACTCCTCTCTCAAGCAAGAGTCTCCAATAAGATGTGCTCCAAAGAATGGTAACCTTCAACACTACACTCAAACAAGGATTAGAAACCCAAGCCCTGATACCATGTATAGAAAATAACAAGAGCAAGGAAAGGAAAGTAATCCAAGAGAGATAGATAAAGAAGAAGATGTTACCATGAGAAAAAACAAGAACTCGGAGAAAGCGCCCAAAAGTCAAGCCAAGAAGACAAGAAGATTTTGAAAGGGAAAAAGAAAAAACCCATTGTAATATTATGAATGAGGCCATATCATAGAGAGAGAGAGAGAGAGAGAGAGAGAGAGATTGTCATTACAATAACTTCATCACCAAGAAATGAGAGAGGAGTGTCTCTTAGATAGAGATGAGGAGAGGAGTTACTATGTAACTCCCAAGTCTATGAATGTCACCATTCATAATAGTTGTGTGCCAAGTGTCTCAATCCTCTTAAGGAGGATAAACTAAATAGAGAAATAACATAAAATGAGGTGTCCTCCCACTTGTACTAGAGGACAAATTACATGTAGGGATTCCATAGGAATCTCCTAATTACAAATAATAAAAACAAGTAAAGATTATTCTTGTTACAAATATCAATTTAAAAATGCACTCAATTATTGCTCAAACTAAAAGTTATGGCTATCAAAAGTTGAGCTATTTTTGGAGAGAGTCACAACATCCAAAATTTTGGTTCAAGGTTCTTAAGGGCTATCTATAACCTTTTTTATCAATGGAGAAGGAAAGAATACATAAAAAAGTATATTTGAAGATAAAAGAAGGACTAAGGCTCCAATAAATAGAGTAAATAAGTTGTAATGTGTTGTAGTCTATTGATGATTTCATCCTCTATTTGTATTCCAATTTATATAGTGTAATTTTCTTCAATTAAATAAAAAAACATTCATATTTTTATATGAGTGATATGTATTGTGTGTTATGGTATTTACCTCTTCATCAAGTGGTGTCAAAACAAAACTTCATAAGTGTCTAGACAAATCACCCAACATGAGGCAACTTACACCAAGACTTTTGGTTGTAGGTTGAGTAGAAAAGGAGATTGAGATGCCTCCATCAAGAACCATGGTGGTAGAATAAATGGTGATATAGAAGATAGTTTTAGAGCCCTTCAAAGTCAAATTAATGCACCACAAGAGGACATGTGTAGAGTATTATCCTAGATAATTATATAAGAGATAAATGAAGCTAAAGAAGAAGAGAAACTCAAAGCAAGATTATATGTAAGAGATCCTAAGAAAGATATGTTGAGGGAAATTTCCAATATTGGAAAAAGGCCAAATATTAAAGTTTCTACTTATTGGAAAAAATTAAATAGATAGAAGAGTTAATTTAATGGATAAATGAGATTGAGGATTATTGAGTATGAAGATGTAGAATATTTTCTAATAGGTCAAATTTTCAAAAGCCAAACTTAAAGGTCGAGCAAGAATCTAGTGCAAGGAAATATAGCTAGAAATAAATAGAAGAGAAAAATGAAAGATTACAAGATGAAATATAATGGTGGAGAATCTAAATAAGTGATTTATTCCAATTCATTATGAGTTTCATTTTTTGAAGAAGATGCAAGGTTTGAAGCAAGGGAACAAGTTTGTTAAATAATATGTATTTTTTTACAAGGTCATAATTAGAACAAGGCATTCTGAGGACAACACTTGAAGAGAAAGTAGTTTATTACATCAACAAGTTGAGACTGAGTATCCAAGAGGAACTAAGTTTGATCAGGATGACTACCATATAAAATTCTTACCAAAAGAAAATTTGAGCAAAGACTTAAAAGAAAGAAAATATGAAGAGGTCATGGTGGAAACACTAGAGGCATATCCTATGTAGCTTGAAATTAATATCAAAAGATTAATAAAGTAATAATAAATCAAGATTATAAAGGATACAAAGCCTACCATCCGCATTACCAAAACTATAATGAATAAAGAGGAGGAGGAAAACATAGATGAGGACTGAGAAGAGAAGGGTTATGTGGAACCTAATTCCAATGTGGAGGACATTGAGCACACAAGTGTCCTCAATATCAAGGAAGGAGAAATAGAATACCTTAACATAATAGATGAAGATACTACTACTAAACACTTTAAAGATATAGAAAAAGGAGAGTCTCTTGTCATTAGGTGAACCTTGCTAAATGATTAAAAATAACAAGTTCAAAAAAATTTATCTTGCGCAAGGTATAAAGTTGAAGGTAAATTTTTTTATGTTATCATATATAGTGGTAGTATGAGAGGAGACATTCACATCTATATTAGATTGCATGGTTGTAAATGGAATACAAATCTTTTTTCAATGAGAAATTCTTAATAAAATTCAATATTGGGAATTACCATGATGAGTTATTATTCAACAACATCCCTATAGATGTTTTTCATGTATATTATCAGGGAGGTTGTGGCAATTTGACTGGTGTGTAATACATGATGGTCATGCCAACACTTATTCCAAAACAAAGGATGGAGTTCACCACAAATTGAAACCCTTTAATGAGATGGAATAAAAGGTATGTAGTAATGCAAGATTCTTGGTTGGAAACAAGAAATTTTTGGATGGTATGAAATACAAGCATATACATGTGTTATGCATTGATTCCAAAAAATAAAACAAGAAGATGAAGATATATCAATAAAAAATTCAAATTTATTCAAGGAGTTTTATGACATTATGTTAGATAATATATCTAAAGGTTTGTTGTCAATGAGAAATATTACTCATTAGATGGATTTGATATCCGGAACTAGTTTTCCAAATAGGGAAGCCCACAAAATGACTCCTACAAATAATGAAGAATTGAACATACAAGTTTAAGAACTATTGATAGATGTATTTGAGAGAGTTTAAGTCCTTGTGTGGTACCTTTAATACTATCACCAAGAAATATGGAGGGTGGAGAATGTATACATATTCTCAAGCCATTAGCAATATTATGATTAAGTACAAATCTCTATTTCAAGGATTGATGACATTATGGATTTTTGAGTGGAGAGAATTACTAAATGAAGATTGACCCAAGGAGTAGGTATCACTAGATCTTTGATCAAATAAGAAAATAAATAAATAAAAATCTTGTATTTCTAAGGAGAGCTTTTATGAGTAATTAGTCATGCCTTTAGGCTAACCAATGCATTGAGAACATTCATTTGGTCCATGAATGAGGTATTGAATATTTTTTGGGTAAACTATTCATTTTTTATTTAGATGACATTTTTATTTTCAATAAGACATTAGAGGAGTGCCTAGTGCATGTTTGAAGACTTTTTGAGAAGATAAGGGTAGAGAAGTTGTTGATTAATATGAAGAAATATAATTTCATGATGGAGTTCATGTATTTAGGATTTTTTATCTCAACTGGAGGTCTTAGGATGGATTCATAGAAAGTGAAGGTTGTCATCAAATGTTCTACATTGCATATAATAGAGGTAAGATATTTTCATGGTTTAGAAAGTTTTTATAGAAAATTTATTAATAATTGTAGTAGAATTTGTGCACCCTTTTTTAAGACAATGGCAAGAGATAGATAATAATTCAAATGAGCTTCAAGAGAAACCAAGAGTTTTGATATTTTGAAGAAAAAGTCAAAATACAACCTATTTTGCAACTTCTATATTTCAACAATGTATCTCAAGTAGATAGGGATGATAGTTGCAATGTCATAAGAGCTTTTTTAGTCAAAAAGGAAAGCTCATTGCCTATTTCAATGAGAATCCTGATGATACCAAAAACAAATATCATGTTTATGATCAAAATTATTATTCTAAAATTCAATCTTTGAAGAAATGAAAGAGTCATTTATTTCCAAAAGAGTTTATTTTATATATTGATCATTGAATTTTGTAGTATCTTAATAGTGAACAAAATTTTAATCAAAGGCACTTAAAAAAGGGTTGAATTTTTGTAGAGATATTTTAAAAAAAACACAAGAGTGCAGGTCATTGCAAATGCCTTAAGTAGAATGAAAATTTTTCTAGTAGAGATGAGGATAGATGTTTTTAGGTTCAATGAACACAAAATCTTATATCTTAAAGATCTAGACCTTGTAGAGGCCTTGAAATCTTGTTGGAACATATTTTTTTGTGGACAGGATGAGATGGTTGGATTTCATAATGTTGTTCAAAGGAATCTACTTGCATTCTAAGGAGTTTTGTTAGAGATAACTGTCACAAGTCTTACCTAATCTATATACAATATAATAAATATATTTTTAATATATATCATTTACTAAAAAATACGCTGCTCAAAATATAAAATATTTAATTTCTTATTCTTTCCTCATATGAATAAATATATTACTCAATAATATAAATAAAATATTAGTTAATTAGATTAGACACTATCAATGAATATATTAACTAATGTTATCAATAATAATGAATGTTTTTTTTTTTAATCAAAAGCGGACAAGCCACCATATATATTATTAATAAACTGGTTCAAAGGGCTCCCCCGTGGAAGAACCAGAAAGAAACCTCGGGATCGTAGCCCTATACATACAATAGTATATGAGAAATTTCTACATGCTAATGAGTCTAAAAGAGCCAATGACCCAGTAATTACAATCATATGTCAAGTTCAAAATTAAACCATCTAATCATGGGATCAGATATACCATGAACATCATGTAAGGGACTATCAAAATCAAATCTAAATATGACCTTTTACAATTTTCACTCCATATACATATGGGTCATATTTGATAATTCACAAAATATTTCCATCTATGCAAAAAATAGAATTGCCAAAAATTTCCCAAAAAATAAACCTCTATTCCTCCATGACTTCGCAACACTCCCTTGAAAAACATTGAGCCATCTCCTAGCCAGCAGGAGGAACTGGTTCTTCGATAGACACCCAACCATCATTATCCGACTGCCATTGATGGGATACTTGGCGGAAAAAATGTGCAGGCTGATTATGGAAGTTCACGTAGATTGAACACACACCGAAGTAGGAAGATTTAAATCCAGAGCTGGTGCAAGGGTTGCAGAATGAGGAGCCACCAGAGCATTATTGAAATTTTTCTGATCCCTTGAAGGAGGAGTAGACAATTCATGTGCCTCGAGCAGGGCTAATAGGGCATTCATTAAACTTCGGAATGAAGTTTCTAACATACGACCAAGGACCGGTGACACCAGCTGCAGAGTGTTTTTAAAGATCCTATAACTATGTCATTCAAGGGCATTTTTGGTAGAATTAAAGATGAGCATGTGCTCATGGGAGGCCATTAATAGATTACGGGGAAATAAGCCACCTACGAAGGCTTCTCCATTCCATAGATCATAGTTTTGTATGGCCCTCATGAGTTTATCTTCTCCTATAAATTGTGGATGAATTACCCTATTCACTAATATCATCAAAAGATCCACTGATTGCATCATATCAAGAGAATTGGACAAGAATATTGAGACCAACTGAGAAGGGAAGAGAATTTGTGCAAATTTTGGAGAAAGAACATTCTCACCAATAACTCTTTGGATAGCTCTTCGAATCCTCAGGGAAAGATTAATGAAAACTGCATCCAAACTGGCATCATCAACATACACAGGGAGGGGCCACTCCATAACTGCTGGCGAAATGAACACTCTATAGTTCCTCGGCAGTAGCTCTTCATGAAATAAATTGCAGGATGAGCATCTCAGACATTTCGCGATTGGAGATTCTATTATGTAGAAGACAATGCAGAGTGAGGAGAAACAAAAGATGGGCTGGTGTTTCATGAAATCTGGGAAGAAAATTAAATAGTGGTTTCAATTCCTCCTACACATTCAACATCATATCACGTTGCTCCAAGTTATGGTGTTCGCACAAATTGGCATTAATCACATAAAAACCATGCTTTTTCTCATGCCCGAAATGTATTACGTGTGAACTACCGTATACTCAAGTTGCCAGAATCACATGTTCATGACCAAAATATGAGTAAAAAAGTACTCAGTTGTAGATGCCATCATCAAAGGATCAAGATATGGTAGCCACCAAATGCCCAATTGAGGGATATATCAGTTATTTCCCTTGCTCTATAATGATTACTCCTAACTATCATGAAGTACTACACATCTAACTATTGATGATGACAGAATTTATTATCTTGTGCAATAACTTTTTGAAGATTTCCATTCATACTAATGACATGAATCAGCTCAAATTCATTAACAGTGCAACCTTCACAACCCATATTTGCTAGACAATCAGCAAGAGCATTCCCTTCTCGAAGGGTATGTGAGATTAGTACTTCCTTAAATGAATCAAGTAGCTACCAAATTTTTGTTAAGATATAAGTCAGTCACCAATTATGTGACACTCTCTTAATGCATGCTGAAATGATAACCATTGAGTCACCTTCCACTTGAATAAATTGGTATCCTCCTTGTTTTGCCAGAACCAGCCCGTTGAAGATGGCATATGCTTCTGCTAAATTATTTGTTCCTGGGGGCAGGGGATCCACTTTAATTGCCAATACCTTGCCATAATGATCTTGAATACATGCCCCTACTCCTGAGATGCCTAGATTACCCCTGGACGAGCCATCAAAATTTAGTTTCACAAAATTTGTTATTGGTGGTATCCAATGAACATTGTCTCTGCATGTTTTGGGAGAGGTATTTGCTATTAGATTCAAACTAGTAGGAATGGTTAGATGTTTCCACTGATGAAGGATGGGTGTGTCCCATTGAGTCAAAACTGGATTGCATTTATGAAAAGAATGATTAGAGTTTACCACTTTAGATATGGACTGTTCAATGGTGGTCAATACATTTTCAATTGTTGAAGGGCTCTGCCGAAAAATTCTTTTGTTTCACTCCCACCAAATTGCCCATACCACAATTTTCGGGATGCAGATCCAAAGATGTGAGAATAAAGAATTGGAGTACAGTTCGGGCCAAGATTGGAATAGGTCCCACAATTTATTTGGAAGAGGTGTAGAATACTGAAGTTTACTCAAAACAAACATCCAACATTTCTGAGCAAAGGGACAATTCAAGAAAAGATGGTCTCCATCTTCAAGTACCTGATCAAAAAGGTGACAATTGAATGGTTGTGAAATATGTAGTTTCGATAGTCTATCACTTGTGAGTGCTCTCCTTCACAGAGCCAACCATGAAAAGCAACCAGCCTTATGTAGTGTGAATTGGTTCCAACAGAAGAAGAAAGCTCGGGAGGGGACTTTATTATTTTCTATGTTCTGAATAATCTTGTATCCTTCTTTGATTGAGTATGATCCATTTTTGCCTAGGGTCCATATTACTTGGTCTTCCATCCCCAAGATATAAACTACTAGTGTTGAGAATATTTGATGAAGTCTATCTTGATCCATAGGAGAGATTGTCAGTTCACTCGGATCCTTCCAAATCACTTTTCTAGAGAATAGACAAATTGTTGATACAAAGCCTATCAGAAATTTGCCCCATGAGTTTTCTGAATGTGTTACTAAGATATCTGTCAGATCTAGGTTAAGAGGAGGGGATCCATTCCAGGAGTCTCTCCAGAACTTGACTTTGGTTCCTAAATTTACTTGCCATGAAATATAGTTAGTGACAGTGTCCCTAGAAGACATCATAAAGTTCTATATAGTTGATCCTGTTGGGGGGTCTTGAATAGTAAATATTCTAGAGGGACAAGCATTATCCAGATACTTATATTGCATAATTTGAAACCATTTATTCTGCGGTTTAGATAATAATTTGGAATTGCAGTCAAAACTATTTTGACGAGTAGAATTTTACCTGAGAGAGACAGCCCGCCACAATTCTAGATTTGATTCGCTCTATGATGGGAGTCCAATAGCTTACTTTGTTGGCACCCATGAAGAAAGGAATACATAGATAAACAAAAGGGAGGAAGTCTTGTGAAAATCCAAAGTATTGACTATCCTTGTAGAGATGACATGATTTGTATTGAAGAGATAAATTTTAGATTTATTCTCATTGATTTTTTTGCCCGGAAACCGCAGTGTATGTGTCTAGAACATGTTTTATATGTTTTGCCTCTGCAAAATTTGTTGTGCCAAAAAGAAGTGTGTCATCAGTAAATAGGGAATGTGTAATTGATATGTCTGAATTCCCTATGGTCGTGCCTTTCCAGTGACTAGTAACATGTTGGTGATGGATAAACCTGTTGAAAGCTTCTACCATGAGGATGAATAAAATAGGGGAGAGGGAATCTCCTTGTCTTACCCCTTGTGTTGAAGAAAAGAAACCAGTGGGGACTCCATTAATGATGACTGAAAACCATGCTCCCGATATGCATGCTCTAATCCATTTACACCAATTTTTTTGAGAATCCAAATTTGTGGAGAACTTTAAAAAGAAACTCCCAGAAAAATTTGTCATAGGCCTTCATCATATCCAGTTTAATGATAAAGTTTGATGAACTAGAAGATTTGATTGAATGGAGAGCCTCATGAGCAACTATAGCTCCTTCCATTGTCTCTCTACCTAGTACAAAACCACCTTGTTCTTGAGAAACTAGTTTGGGAATGAGATATTGCAATCTCAGATATATTGCCTTAGTAACAATTTTGTATATGGTCTTACATAATGAAATTGATCTGAATTCTAAAAAATTCTTTAGAGTTTTGACCTTGGGGATAATGGCTATATTTTTTGTGTTAAAGTATTTAAGCATTCCTTTACTTTTCCTAGATTCTTCAATCACTCCAAGTAATTCCCATCCTAAGAAATCCCATCTTGCTTGAAATAATAGTGTTGTAAACCCATCTGGCCCAAGAGCTTTATCTAGTGGCAAGGAAAAAACTACCTTCCTTAGCTCATGCAATGTGAATGGAGCCATTAAAATTAAGTTATCTTCTTATGTTACTAAAAGAGGGATAGCATTGATAATATCTTGGGATTGTGCAGCACCATGAATTGCTGGCAAGTTGAGAGGTGCCAATAGACCTTTAAAAAATTTTACCCCTTCTTGAATACCCTAAGAATCTATAATTGGTTGGCCAGTGTCTGCATTATTAATGTTAAAGATGTGATTAGAGGTTGTCTTATTCTTGGCAGTGGCATAAAAATATTTAGTATTCTTATCCCCTTCCTTTAACCATAACTCATGGGACTTTTGCCGCCAATAAATCTCTTCTATTTGATAGATTTCTTCCCAATCCTGCTGAGGCTTGTTTTGTTTGACAAAATTATCATTATCCATTCCATTTTTTATAATAATGTCCAATTTATCCTGCAGCTAGTTCTTAACTATCTCTTTTTCTGAAAAAATATTTTTAAAAACCGTCTCATTCCATTTTTTAATCTTCTTTTTAACATTCTTCATTTTAGAGGCAAATTGATGCATCTTCGACCCAACACATAATGGAGTAGTAGTCCACCAATTCTTCAATAAGGATAAGAATTATGGATGCCAGAGCCACATCTTCTCAAATTTAAAAGATGGCTAGTGCTTAAAACCTTGGGTTACCGAGGGCAAGATTAATTGAATGGCAATGGGAAAATGATCTGATCCTAGACATGCCAAAATTTGGGACTAAAAGGTAATGTTTGAAAGATTCCAATCGTGAGTGACAAGGAACCTATCCAATCTGACCACTATTTGAGAGAAATTTTCTCTTTTATTGGTCCATGTAAAAGACCCATTAACTGGTTCAATGTCGAATAAGTCATTATCTTGTAAATCCAAAAAAGTCTTGTACTGTCTTCACAGGGGGACAGATTCCACCTTGCTTTTTTGACTGCTTTAAAATTGCGTTAAAATCTCCACCCAATATGACAAGAGAATTGGTTTGAGCTTGAATTATTGTGTGAGTTGACGCCATAGCTTACACTTGTCTTGAGTTGCTGTTGGACCATAAATATTAAACAAAATGAAGGAAAGATCAAACCTTTTGATGTTTAAAACTTGCCAATTATCTTGCTGACCTACAAGCTGACATTGGATTACTTTTGGATCCCATAAGACTACAAGGCCTCCAAATGCACCATTCCCTTTCCTATGAATAGATTTCCATTGAGCCCACTTGTTAATGGTTTTTTTATAATTCTCCTATGACAACTTTGTTTCTTGTAACATGATAACATCTGCTGACATAGAAGCAAGCTCTAGCTTGATTCTACCTCTTTT